>OY757942.1:8783157-8865657 GCA_963585895.1 Sepioteuthis lessoniana
TAAAAATCAGGCATAATTCATTTTTATAGCAAAATAATTTCTAATGCATTTTTATAGTAAAAACCATGTCTAATGCATTTTTATAGCAAAATAATTTCTAATGCATTTTTATAGTAAAAATCATGTCTAATGCATTTTTATAGCAAAATAATTTCTAATGCATTTTTATAGTAAAAATCAGGCATAATTCATTTTTATAGCAAAATAATTTCTAATGCATTTTTATAGTAAAAACCATGTCTAATGCATTTTTATAGCAAAATAATTTCTAATGCATTTTTATAGTAAAAATCATGTCTAATGCATTTTTATAGCAAAATAATTTCTAATGCATTTTTATAGTAAAAATCATGTCTAATGCATTTTTATAGCAAAATAATTTCTAATGCATTTTTATAGTAAAAATCAGGCATAATTCATTTTTATAGCAAAATAATTTCTAATGCATTTTTATAGTAAAAACCATGTCTAATGCATTTTTATAGCAAAATAATTTCTAATGCATTTTTATAGTAAAAATCATGTCTAATGCATTTTTATAGCAAAATAATTTCTAATGCATTTTTATAGTAAAAATCATGCCTAATGCATTTTTATAGCAAAATAATTTCTAATGCATTTTTATAGTAAAAATCATGCCTAATGCATTTTTATAGCAAAATAATTTCTAATGCATTTTTATAGTAAAAATCATGTCTAATGCATTTTTATAGCAAAATAATTTCTAATGCATTTTTATAGTAAAAATCATGCCTAATGCATTTTTATAGCAAAATAATTTCTAATGTATTTTTATAGAAAAAATCATGTCTAATGCATTTTTATTGTAAAATAATTTCTAATGCATTTTTATAGTAAAAATCATGTCTAATGAATTTTTATAGCAAAATAATTTCTAATGCATTTTTATAGCAAAATATTTCTAATTCATTTTTATAGTAAAAATCATGTCTAATGCATTTTTATAGTAAAATAATTTCTAATGGATTTTTATAATAAAATTCCAGGCTCATGTATTTTTATAGCATAATTTCTAATGCATTTCTATAGTAAAAATCATGTTCAATGCATTTTAATTGTACGAGTAATGTTTAATTAATTTTTATAGTAAAATAATTTCTAATGAATTTTTTATAATAAAAATCATCTCTAATACATTTTATAGTAAAAATAATGCCTAATGCATTTTTATAACAAAATAATTGCTTTTGCATTTTTATCGTAAAAAAATCATATTTAATGGATTTTAATAGAAAGAGTAATGTTTAACTTTTTTTTTTTTATCGTAAAAGTGTTTTTAAATGTATTTTTATTGTGAAATACTTTCTGATTCATTTTTATAGAAAAAGCATGTCTTATACATTTTAATAGTAAAAGTAATGTCTAATCAACTTTTATAGTAAAATAATTTCTAATGCATATCTATAGTAAAAATCATATGTAATGCATTATAATTTTTATAGTAATGATAATTTCCAATAGATCTTTATAGTAAAACGTATTTCCAATGCATTTTTATAGTAAAAATCATTTTCAGCAAAAGTCTAATACATTTTTATTGTAAAATGATATATAATCTATTTTTATAATAAAAATCATATGTAATGCATTTTTGAAAAAAAAATCACATACAATACATTTTTATAGTAAAAATCATTTGTGATGAATTTTCATAGAAAAAAATAATTTCCAATGCATTTTTAATGCAAAAATAATTTTCTTTGTATTTCCTTTTTAATAATCATTTCCAATGCATTTTTATTGTAATAATCATTTCCAATGCATTTTTATAGTAAAAATCATTTCCAATACATTTTTATAGTAAAAATCATTTCCAATGCATTTTTATTGTAATAATCATTTCCAATGCATTTTTATAGTAAAAATCATTTCCAATACATTTTTATAGTAAAAATCATTTCCAATGCATTTTTATAGTAAAACGTATTTCCAATGCATTTTTTTAGTAAAACGTATTTCCAATGCATTTTTATAGTAAAACGTATTTCCAATGCATTTTTATAGTAAAACGTATTTCCAATGCATTTTTTTTAGTAAAACGTATTTCCAATGCATTTTTATAGTAAAAGTAATTTCTAATAGATTTTTATAGAAAAACGTATTTCCAATGCATTTTTTTTAATAAAACGTATTTCCAATGCATTTTTTTTAATAAAACGTATTTCCAATGCATTTTTTTAGTAAAACGTATTTCCAATGCATTTTTATAGTAAAAATAATTTTCAATAGATTTTTTATAGTAAAACGTATTTCCAATGCATTTTTAAAGTAAAAAGTATTTCCAATGCATTTTTTTAGTAAAAATAATTTCTAATAGATTTTTATAGAAAAACGTATTTCCAATGCATTTTTTTAAATAAAACGTATTTCCAATGCACTTTTATAGTAAAAATAATTTTCAATAGATTTTTATAGAAAAACGTATTTCCAATGCATTTTTTTTTTAATAAAACGTATTTCCAATGCATTTTTATAGTAAAAATAATTTCTAATAGATTTTTATAGTAAAACGTATTTCCAATGCATTCTATACTAAAAATTATTTTCTATGTATTTTCATTGTAAAAATCATTTCTACCGCATTTATATGAAAAATCATTTCTCATGCATTTTTACATGAAAATCATTTCCAATTTTTTTCTAATTCTCCATGCCGCACAGGAGTGGTGTGGGTGTATGTCACATGGCAACGTGGACCTGGACACTGATCTCTCACTATCGTGACGAAGTTTATCTCATTCTGTCGAACGGTCAGCTCCTAAATCCTTAGTCTCTGTCCCGTTCAACCACACTGGACAAGTATGGAGTGCAGTAACGTAACTTATCACTGTATTTGGTTGCAACTACTCTATCTATCTCCCGATTGCTTCCTTGAGTATATGAGGCTAAGGCTTCCGGAAAAGAAAACCGCTTACCCGCGTGGACTGCTGAGGAAAAGTATTTTAAAAAATGAGTCCCTTGATTACTAACGTTTGACCATACTAGTACCGAGGGCTAGAATTTATAATGGAAATTTAAAAAACCTTTCATCTCCATCAAGAAATCTCTATCATCAACTAAAACCTGCCAACCTTTCGTGGGTGTCCTCGTGGTGTAATGGTTAAAGCGATGGACTGCGGAATCGTAGTAAGCGAGTTCGTACTCCAGTCGCGCTATTACGTTCACTTTTGGCAAATACCCCTGGGAAAGGTATGAACCCCCTTATCCTCCCAACTATGGGTTAAATAGCAACACTACTGTTCTTCTAGGAGAATAGCTTTGGCATTAAATAACCTACAAAGGTTGATATGCCATTAAAACAAAGAAACAAACTGCCAACCTTTCTAAAAGACTTGGGGAGAAATCTAAGTTGCGTAGTGGCTAACGGGTTTGACTTTGGCATCGTCCTGAGTTCAAACTCCAGTTGCACTTTTATGTTCAGGCTAATAACCTTGCAAAATGCATGAACCCCTCTTATCCCTTGCTATGTGTTGAATAGAACTACTTTTGTTCTACAAGGACACGAGGGGCCTTCAATAAGTTTCCAGACTTTTTTCGTATGAGCACTTTTATTGATAGTACACACATGAAACTCTAGTCCCCTTCGAAGTAATCTCCTCCGGTTGCAATGCCCTTGTACCGTTTCAACACTTGTTGTACCGTTCCTGGAAGGCCCCATGGAAGAGTTCTTGTGTGAGCGTGTCAATAACCTTCGTCACAGCCTCTTTCATTTCCTCAATAGTCTCATAACGACAGCTTCGAAGTTTTTCCTTAAGCATAGGGGATAAACAAAAGTCCCAGGGAGTAAAGTCTTGACTATAGGGAGTCTGAGGAACTGTCTTGATGCCTATTTTGGTCAAATAGTCTGTGACATGGATGGAGTTGTGGATTGGTGCATTGTCCTGGTGGAAATACCACTGACCCGATTTGAAGAGTGTTGGTCTCTTCCGATGGAATGTCTTCCTGAACTCCCTTAAAACATCAACACAGTATTCCTTGTTGAATGTCTGTCCAGTGGGAACCCAGTGCATCTAGATCATGCCAGTGCTGTCAAAAAAGGGATCATCAAAAGTTTGTGGGTGGATTTGCTCTGGCCTTCCTGGGTCTTGGAGAGCCAGCATGCTTCCACTCGGAAGTCTGTCTCTTGGTCTCTGGGTCATAGCAGTAGATCCAGCTTTCATCGCAGGTCACCAGAGCATCAAGAACTGCGAGATCTGAATTGATCAGCTCGACCATCTCCCTGCTGTCATGACAACGTCTTTCTTTCTAATCTTCTCTGAACACCCTTGGAACAAATTTCGCGCAAATCTTCCGCATCTTCAGTTCCTCGTGAATAATTGTGTGTATAGTTCCAACACTGACATCAAACTGTGCACTTATTGTCTCTATAGACACACGACGGTCCTTATCCATGAAATTCTTTATTTAGCCAATCAACTCTGGTGTTCTGTCTTCCATACTCCTCCCACACCACTCACCATCCCCCACAGACTCCCTGCCTTCCCTGAATCTCTTATGCCACTCAAAAACTGATGCTCGATTCATGCAAGATGCCCCAAAAGCAGTATGAAGCATTCCATAGGTTTCTCTGGCATTTTTTCCAAGTTTAAAACAGAATTTTATTGCATATCGTTCTTCTAAAGTGTCCTGACCTCCAGATTGCATTTTGAAATTCACCATCTGTGACAATCAGGCTTTAGTAGGGTGTATTCCAATTGCTGCTGTAGCTGTTCATTTGAATCTGAAATCATAAAAATCAGTAAGTCATCTCATAAGATGTATAGCAATAACATACTAGATTTTTAAGAGTCCATGACAGTTTTAAATACCTGTACAAAAAAGGTCTGGAAACTTATTGAAGGCACCACGTCTATATATATATATATATATAGTCATCCACAGACAGACTGTTTCGTTCTATCAGAACTCTTCAGTGTATATATATATATATATATATTAACAAAGCCCCTATAGATACGTTGAATTCCATATGCATATAGATATATTTATATATATGTGGAAAAAGGTAAACGGACGAAAGATATATATTTGGTGTAGTGGATGATTTATTTGTTTATTCATTTTTGCCAACGCGTTTCGACTTCAAAATTTGCGCACAGACAAAAGCATTCAATCAAAAAATTATTTTAAGCATCAAAATGAAATAAAATAATCATAATAAAAAATCTTTTTCATGCAAGTGCAAAGTCATCATCAGGTCTAGATGTTTTGGTTTTACAAAGACGAGTAACTCAGGGAAAATATATTAGGAAATCATGAGATGAAATCTTTGATAAAAGGCAACATCGTTTTACGATTTTAAATGTCTTGAAAAAGGCTTGTATAGTAAATGGATGTTGAAATCTTTTAGCATTATTTTACAGGGAAGGTGGTATTTTATAAAAATCCTGTCTTTGTATGATTGTATCAATATGTTTTATATATGTGTTACTTGTTTTCGTAAAACAAAAACATTTAACCCTAACGATGACTTTGGACTTGCATGAAAAATTTTTCCATAAGGATTTTTTTATTTTATAAAATGATTTTTTATTGTATGGTTTTGTATGCTGGTAAATTTTTAAGTCGAAACGCGTT
Organism: Sepioteuthis lessoniana; assembly: GCA_963585895.1. Classification (NCBI taxonomy): domain Eukaryota; kingdom Metazoa; phylum Mollusca; class Cephalopoda; order Myopsida; family Loliginidae; genus Sepioteuthis; species Sepioteuthis lessoniana. The sequence continues at coordinate 8,788,756 of OY757942.1, forward strand.
GTCAGAACTAAATAAATAAATCATCAACTACACCAGATATATATCTTTCGTCCATATACCCTTTTCCGCATATATTTTGTCTGATTCATTTCACTCTCTCTCTCTTTCTCTCCCCCCCTCTCTCTCTCTCACACACACACATATATATATGCCACATTTATACATATATATATTCATATTATCATGCCTGCAGCTACGTGCTTATGCATTATTGGCCCCAAATATATGCACCGAGGAACAGAAGAGCTTATAGTATCACAGCATAGCGCAGCGGATAGAGGCGTTGAGTCTCTACGGTTCCAGGTGAGCATTGTCAGAAGATAGCGGTTTCAATTCCTACCAAGCCGGCCCGAGGTTTACTTGGTCAAAAACGTGGTGCGATAGACAACAACTATGGAAGGCAGTAATTACTGGGGATACGGTTACAAAACTCAACATTCCTATCCGAGGTCGCGGTTAATCACCTGAAGAAGGCCAGTGGTGAAATTTGGCCGAAACGTAGTGAAGAAGAAACAACACAAAAACTACCAAGATGAGGACAAAAAGTCCGCAATAAATAAAAAATTAATTCTCAGTAAGAGACTTCTTACCTTTTCTATGTAAATCTATCTTTCTTGTGTAATATAATCTGTTATCTAATATCTGTGTTTGCGTTTTCATTAGGGACCCTTTTCGGGGCCACAACAGCTCTGTTTCTTAAGAGATTTTATGCTCGGTTATTTGATTTCAAATGTGGAGGTGCCCGTGGTGCATGTGGAGATGCCCGTGGTGTAATGGTTATCGTCGAACAAAATGGACACGGAAACACGAGTTCAAATCCTGGACGAGACTGATTTGCATTTCACATAGCACTAATACCCTTGGAAAAGGTATGAATCCAATTATTCTCCCTCTAGCAAAGGGTAAATAGTAGGGCAGACTGGTTTTTTCAGCCTTGATGAGGTAACTAGTCTAGGAGAAGGAAAACTCTGAATTCAAACCTGTTAAGCTCCGCTTAAAAATTGACCTTGTGTCATATCCTGCCCGAGCGAAGGGGTTGGTAAATATGGTTATTTGATTTCAAATGTCCTTATTTTATATAAACAATTTGTAAACAGAATTACTTGACCCATTGATGGTGCGCTAATGGATACTCTTTTCCGGGCCAGAGTAGAGCTGGGAGGTATGGCAATTAATCCAGATATCCAGAATTTGAGCATCAGAACAAAATGCAGTTTAGCGTCATGCTCAGAATACCCTCTTTTTTGGAGGAGAGATATTACCCTTATGTACGGAATACAATCAGCGATTTAAATACTATCAAATACGATTGGAGGTACCCGTGGTGTAATGGTTATCGTCGAACAAAATGGACACGGAAACACGAGTTCAAATCCTGGACGAGGCTGATTGCATTTCACATTGCAAAGGTATGAATCCAATTATTCTCCCTTCAGCTATGGGTAAATAGTAGGACAGACTGAGTTCTTCAACCTTGGTGAGGCAACTAGTCTAGGAGAAGGAAAACTGAATTCAAACCTGTTAAACTCCGCTTAAAAATTGACCTTGTGTCATATTCTGCCCGAGCGTAGGGGTCGGTAAATAGGATCAAATAGGATTGGAGACTCAAACAAGTACTACCATTCCGGGTCAGAATGGATCTAGGAGTAATGGCAATGAAGAGGTACTCCATACTCTGAAAATCTCCAGTACTGGACCATGATTAACAGATGAGTTTGGTGTCATATCTAGGACAACCGCTTTTTTAGGGGAGCGTTCTTACTCTTCTGGAGGGAATACAGTAAGCATAATCTAATCCTCACTGTAAAGTTGGCGACCGTAGTCGAGGGCGACCAGAACGCTCCCTTGGCATGATAGTTAGAGTGTTCGCCCATACCCGGGAGACCTGGGTTCAATCCCAAGTCGAGTCATACCAAAGACTCATAAAATGGTACTTGATGGCTCCTTGGTTAACACAGTATTATAAGGTACGCATCAAGGCTAAAGTGGAACAATCAAGGGAAAGGAGTAACGCCCTACCCGACACTTCGGTGTAGTAGCTATCGAAAAGGGAGCCTTCGGGTCATCCTCGACAATGATCGTCAACTTTATATACTTTACAATCCTCACTGACAGTGTATCCGGCGCCATATTTGTTTTTATTATTGTTTTTACATCTATAGTGTTAAGTGTATATTTTTATTTTTTTCAGTATCATTGTATCTCATCATCATCATCATCATCATGTCGTGCCGCGAGCACGGATATCCCTGACCTTCTCTCGCCACTTCTCCCTATCATTCATCACCTCTGGCAGGTCTTCAGGGCTACATCCCGTATCCTCACATAGCTGCTGTATGTATGTTCGAGCAGGTCGTCCTGCTTTTGCTTGGCCATATGCAGGGGGTCCATAGGAGTACGTCACTTATGAGCTTGTTCTTGCATCTCCAGCAGTGTCCTGCGTGCCTGGTTCGTCTAACTTTGAACAAATCCAAGCGGCAACACCCCACAAGGCACCAACTATACGGCTACCTACCTCCCATCACGAAAACTATCATTGTATAAATAGATAAATAAAATTCCTTTGTATATAAAAAAAAAGTTCCAGGAACAAAGTTTGCCTGTCTTCATTTCTTGAAATGGTTTTTTTAGAGATGCCTGGTTCCATGTTGCCTGTCTTAGAGATCGATGGAAAAACGCAAGTTCCTCAGACGATGGCCATTGCCAGGTTCTTAGCCCGAGAATACGGTAAGTTATATATTTAATATTACACCACCTCCTTAATAACGTTAAATAGATTAGGTTGGACGATAAATTTGGAAAGATATATTTAGATTATTTATATAAAAAACATATTAAAGGATAACTTTGTCGTCAACTAGTTCCACTCATAGATATATTATTAAGTTTATTCCTAACGGGGTTCCCCCATAAATCCTGTCCAATGTCAAGGTCATGTAAAAATAGTGATCGGCGTGGGAGTTGATACATTTTTAGAATTATTTATAGAGCTTATAAAACTATTTGTGTATTTGTATGTGTGTGTTTGTTGGTTGGTTGGATTTTATGGCATATCAACCATTGAAGGTTATTTAATACCAGATCCTGTTTATACACAGACACACACATATACGAGGTGCATACGATAACTTTCCAGACTTTTTTCGTTTGGACATTTAAAATTGTCGTACACTCTTGAAAATTTAGTATGTTATTGCTATACATCTTATGAGATGACTGATCAATTTCAATGATTTCAGGTTCAAATGAACAGCTATAGCAGCAATTGGAATACACCCTACTAAAGCCTGATTGTCACAGCTGGTGAATTTTAAAAATGCAATCTGACACATTAGAAGAACGATATGCAATAAAATTCTGTTTTAAACTTGGAAAAAATGCCACTGAAACGTATGGAAGGCTTCAGACTGCTTTTGAAGCATCTTGCATTCGAAAATATACTTTTCGAGTCAACCCCCCACCCAACAAAATACATGACCAAGAATTGCGGGTATTCCATCCCACACAGTATACAAAGGCAAGACATACCGTACTCTAAAAGTAAAATGAGAGAAACGTCTTTGGATGGGTAGGGGATTCTTACTCATCTGCGGAGATGCGGTCGGTGTACTTCTACAGCCCAAGCCGACTAGGCTGGTGTATTTGGGTGTGTGCGTGCGTGTGTGTGTGTGTGTGTGTGTGTGCGTGTTTTATTCATTTTATGTAAAGATAATTGTTACGATGTATAGTAATCAAGAGTCCTCGATAAGCGTCGTCGTGATAGTAACCCTGGATTACTATACATCATAACAATAATATTGACTTTAAACAGTACCAAAAAAAGAATTAAAAAATAATGAAATCTTTTTGTCTTCATTATCGAGAGTGATAAATATTACTCCGTTTATTTAAACAACAAAAATCTTTAAACAAATTAAGGAGTTGCAGAATTATTTTACTTTTCAGTATTGGGTATAATACTATGAAAGTTTCTGTTGAGTGCGGGTGTGCATTAGATGTCACGAATGTTATTTGATAATTCATTCTGCAAAACCATTTGTATATGAGCGAGGGATATAAGAATTACATACAAATATCCAATCAGATAAATCTATCGAAAATGAATCTTAATATAAATTTCATTCACTAAATGTACCAACTATTACGGGACAGAGGTAGAAAAAATACAAGCTCTGTCCCATTATAGTTGTGACATTTTCACAAACATTTTTACACTAAATGTATCAACTATTATGGGACAGAGGTAGAAAAACATACAAGCTCTGTCCCATTATAGTTGTAACATTTTCATAAAAATTTCATTCACTAAATGTATCAACAATTATGGGACAGAGGTAGAAAAACATACAAACTCTGTCCCATTATAGTTGTAACATTTTCATATAAATTTCATTCACTAAATGTATCAACGATTATGGGACAGAGGTAGAAAAACATACAAACTCTGTCCCATTATAGTTGCGACATTTTCATATAAATTTCATTCACTAAATGTATCAACGATTATGGGACAGAGGTAGAAAAATACTAGCTCTGTCCCATTATAGTTGTGACATTTTCATACCAATTTTTACACTAAATGTATCAATTATTATGGGACAGAGGTAGAAAAATGCTAGTTCTGTCCGATTATAGTTGTGACATTTTCACATACATTTTTACACTAAATGTATCAACTATTATGGGACAGAGGTAGAAAAACATACAAACTCTGTCCCATTATAGTTGTGACATTTTCATATAAATTTCATTCACTAAATATATCAACGATTATGGGACAGAGGTAGAAAAAATACAACCTCTGTCCCATTATAGTTGTGACATTTTCATATAAATTTCATTCACTAAATGTATCAACGATTATGGGACAGAGGTAGAAAAAAAACCTGTCTCTGTCCCATTATAGTTGTGACATTTTCATATAAATTTCATTCACTAAATGTATCAACGATTATGGGAGAGAGGTAGAAAAAATACAAGCTCTGTCCCATTATAGTTGTGACATTTTCATATAAATTTCATTCACTAAATGTATCAACGATTATGGGACAGAGGTAGAAAAATACTAGCTCTGTCCCATTATAGTTGTGACATTTTCATATAAATTTCATTCACTAAATGTATCAACGATTATGGGAGAGAGGTAGAAAAAATACAAGCTCTGTCCCATTATAGTTGTGACATTTTCATATAAATTTCATTCACTAAATGTATCAACGATTATGGGACAGGGGTAGAAAAATACTAGCTCTGTCCCATTATAGTTGTGACATTTTCATACCAATTTTTACACTAAATGTATCAATTATTATGGGACAGAGGTAGAAAAATGCTAGTTCTGTCCGATTATAGTTGAGACATTTTCATATAAATTTCATTCACGAAATGTTTCAACGATTATGGGGCAGAGGTAGAAAAATACTGGCTCTGTCCCATTATAGTTGTAACATATTCATATATATTTCATTCAGTAAATGTATCAACTTTTATGGGACAGAGGAAGAAAAATACTAGCTCTGTCCCATTATAGTTGTGACATTTTCATATAAATTTCATTCACTAAATGTATCAACTATTATGGGACAGATTAAGAAAAAATACTGGCTATATCCCATTATAGTTGTAACATTTTCATATAAATTTCATTTACTAAATGTATCAACTATTATGGGACAGATTTAGAAAAAAACCTGTCTCTGTCCCATTATAGTTGTGACATTTTCATATAAATTTCATTCACTAAATGTATCAATTATTATGGGATAGAAATAGAAAAACATACTACCAATATCCCCTAATAAATTTTATACATTAAATGTAACAACTATATTGGGACAGGCAGAAAATATAACACCTATGTCCCATAATAGTTGTGACATTTTCCTATGAATTTCATACACTAAATGTACCAACTATAGTCTGTCCTACTATTTACCTATAGCTGGAGGGAGAATAATTGGATTCATACCTTTCCCAAGGGTATTAGTGCTATGTGAAATGCAATCAGTCCCGCCCTGGATTTGAACTCGTGTCGCCGTGTTCATTTCCTACGACGATAACCATTACACCATAATATTTTATTTACTCACAATGAAATCGACGAGCATTTGATAATTCTCAATGTCATAAATGAAAAACAAGAATACTGTTGTATACTCATATAATAAATATGCCTATGGAGGTGCCCGTGGTGTAATGGTTATCGTCGCAGGATATGGACACGGCGACACGAGTTCAAATCCTAGACGAGACTGATTGCATTTCACATAGCACTAATACCCTTGGGAAAGTTATGAATCCAAATATTCTCCCTTCAGCTATGGGTAAATAGTAAATACTAGGTTTTTCAGCCTTGGAGAGGCAACTAGTCTAGGAGAAGGAAAACTTTGAATTCAAACCTGTTAAACTCCGCTTAAAAAGATTGACCTTGTGTCATATCCTGCCCGAGCGGAGGGGTTGGCAAATATGATAATAAATATGCATATATATATATATATATATATATACATGCAGAATACAACGGCACAATGAAGACGACGAGTGACACAGTTCTTAGAAATATGATAATAAATATGCATATATATATATATATATACATGCAGAATACAACGGCACAATGAAGACGACGAGTGACACAGTTCTTAGAAATATGATAATAAATATGCATATATATATATATATATATACATGCAGAATACAACGGCACAATGAAGACGACGAGTGACACAGTCTTAGAAAAAATATACCTCTCACTTTATTTGAAAGGTTTGTGTGTGAGAGGGAGTTGGAGACCGAACAGAACTGCAACATATTGAACCCCACTCTTATGGCCATCAGCGTTGTGTCTTTCTCGTTCTCCAGGGTTGCTCAACCGGAGGCCTGCTGGCCCACTCCGCTGGCTGCTGGCCTCTCAACTGCATCTTGTCTCTAACTCATCTGATCTCCAATTGGTCTACAAACTAACTGACTTCCTGTCTTCATCGAGTTATATGATAGTTCAATCGCCCACTCAATCTTTGGAATGGCATGTTTGATCGTCATCAAGCGGAAATAACTGTCATGCAGTTCCCAGGTCACTCTCTTCCGGTGCATCAGTCTATGACTGTACCGCGGGATTTTACCTTGTCTCATATTGTCAGCGATTTCTTCCCATAATTGGCAATCGGAATGTGTCATTTCCGCTGTCTTTGGAATGGCATGTTTTGGCCGGGTCGAAGGTCAATATACAACAATACTTCCATTTCCTTTCTCCATAATCAGACTCATTTTTTCTCTAATTGCTCTGATGCATTCTAGATTAGAATTTATGAATTCAGTTGTTTTTTCTTTTTTTATAAAAAGCATAGTACGTTCTTCAATACCAAATTCCATTCCAATATCTTGACAGTTGATTAAAAAAATCCTATCTTAAAAAAATGCAAGGTTATATATAATAACATATAAAAAAGTAAGTAAAGTTGGCGACGTTAGTCGAGGGTGATCTGAAGGCTCCCTTTTCAATAGCTACTACACCAAGATGTAGGGGAGGGCGCTACTCCTTTCCGTGGATTGCTCCACTTTACCCTTGATCCATATCTTTATAATGCTGAGTGTTAAGCAAGGTAGCATCCAATACAATTTTTTGAGTCTTTGGTATGACTCGACCTGGGATTGAACACTGGTCTCCCGGGCCATTGGCGAACACTATCAAACCATTTGGCCAGTATATATATAATAACAAGAAAATTAATTTGTTTCTTTTTAACCGTTAACATCGAGGAATACATTTTATTTGGATCTTAAAATGCCTTAAAACCCAATCAAAAAACCAGCCACCATAAACACACATAGACAAATACACACATATCTGTTCAACCCCATCTGAAGAGCCAGTTAATGAGTTGGTGAAATACATTTTTGATAGATTATATCTGTTAATTTTCTTATTATCAATGATATATGAGGTGCATACAATAAGTTTCCAGACTTTTTTTCGTATGGGCACTTTTATTGATAGTACACACATGAAACTCTAGTCCCCTTCGAAGTAATCTCCTCCGGCTGCAATGTACTTGTTGTACCGTTACAACTTCTGGAAATCCCCAGGGAATAAGTAAAAGTCACAGGGAGCAAGGTCTGGACTATATGTCGTGATGCCCATCTTGGTCAAATTGTCTGTGACAAGGATGGAGTAGTGGACACATGCATTGTCCTGGTGGAAATGCCACTGACCCGATTTGAAGAGTGCTGGCTTCTTCCGACGGAATCTCTACCTGAACTCCCTCAAAACCTCAACATAGTAACCCTAACCCTAACACTTTGGCCAATCAACTCTGGTGTTTGGACTTCCTTACTCCTCCCACACCTCTCATCATCCATCACAGACTCCCTGGCTTCCTTGAATCTTTTTATGCCCCTCAAAACCTGATGCTCGATTCATGCAAGATGGTCGAAAAGCTGTCTGAAGTATTCCATACGTTTCTCTGGCATTTTTTCCAAGTTTAAAACAGAATTTTATTGCATATCGTTCTTCTAAAGTGTCCTGACGTCCAGATTGCATTTTTGAAATTCACCAGCTATGACACTCAGGCTTTAGTAGGGTGTATTCCAATTGCTGCTATAGCTGTTCATTTGAACCTGAAATCATAAAAATTAGTCAGTCATCTCATAAGATGTATAGCAATAACATAGTGAATTTTCAAGAGTCTACGAGAATTTTAAATGCCTTTACAAAAAGGTCTGGAGACTTATTGAATGCACCACGTACATATATATATATATATATATATATGTAGGATTGAAATGGCTCAGTTTAATGACAAAGCTATGACAAAGGAAATCAGGCTAGGGAAAGTGAACTCCAAAATCAAAACTGGTGAAGGAAGTTCCTGGTTCAAACTTCAGCAAACTTGTATATCCTTTAACAGGAATAGTCTAAGAGAATTTCCTCTGAAATAAAACCTGCAATTTGTCTTGTTACCAGTTATCTTTTAACGTTTGTCACTGAGCTGTACCTTTGTAGACAAAAAGTATGGCATAAGTGTCCTACAAGTCTATGTCAATATAACCCAACGACACACAGATGTCTTATAACTTTATTATCTTCCGTTATCTTGTACATTTTTCTCCCGCTGAATTATCAATAAGGATGTTTGAATTGTAATTTTGTTGGTAAAGACGGTTATCATCTGTCAAAATGTAGCAGACATCATCTTATATATAATAATAGTATTTTAACTGATTACGTTTAATTATTCAATACCTGGTCATTGGCCTCGTGGGTAGAGTGTTCGCCAAGGCGGTGCCCGTGGTGTAATGGTTATCGTCGTAGGAAATGAACACAGCGACACGAGTTCAAATCCTGGACTAGACTGATTGCATTTCACATAGCACTAATACCCTTGGGAAAGGTATGAATCCAATTATTCTCCCTCCAGCTATGGGTAAATAGTTGGGCAGACTAGGTTCTTTAGCCTTGTTAAGGCAACTAGTCTAGGAGAAGGAAAACTCTGAATTCAAACCTGTTAAACTCCGCTTAAAAAGATTGACCTTGTGTCATATCCTGCCCGAGCGGAGGGGTTGGGTAAATATGGTAGAGTGGTAGAGTGTTCGCCAATGGGTTCAATACCAGGTCGCGTCATACCAAAGACTTTAAAAACGGTACTTGATACCTCCACGCTTAACACTTAGCAATATAAGGTACGTATCAAGGGTAAAGTGGAAAAATCCAGGGAAAGGAGCAGCGCCCTCTCCTACACCTTGGTGTAGTAGCTATTGAAAAGGGAGCATTCTGGTCGTCCTCGACTACTGTCGCCAACTTTAACACCGGCTCATTGGGTAGAGTGTTCGCCAATGGTCCGGGAGACCTGGGTTCAATCCCAGATCGCGTCATATCAAAAACTTTAAAATTGGTACTTGATACCTGCTTTCTTAATGCTCAGCAATATAAGGTAGGGATAAGAGGGTAAAGTGGAGCAATTCAGGGAAAGGAGCAGCGCCCTCCCATACACCTCGGTGTAGTAGCTATCGAAAAGGGAGCCTTTTGGTCGTTCTCGACTAAAGGGTGACAACTTTACGTTCATTTCGTATTGTTCTATTTGGCTTGTATTCTTTGATCCTGTTTCGGTAACTTTTGAGCCTCCTTTTCTGCTTAATTTTTTTCCAGTTATATTATCAGTCTTGTTTACTGCCGTTATCTTTTTTCGCACTTTTCATTCCGTTGTGTTCTTGAGTATTTTTTACTTACTTCTTACTTTAGTTTGTTCACGTAGTTTCTTTATTCGTCCTTCTTTCCAGTTTTTTTACATTTCTTCTTGTGAGAAAAACCCAAATTGTCAATGAATATTTTTGCTCCAGCTTATATTAGATCGCTGTCTGTTGGGTTAAGTTTGAATGGTTGTTGTGTTTAATGCCCAATCAGCCTTTGTGGGTTATCTAATGCAAAATCCTGTTATTACATACATGTCTATATGATTTATATGTGAATAGTTCGTCGGTACTTTTTTAAAAGAGTTAAAGCTAATTTGTTTGTGTCCACTTAAACAGTTTTAAGTATTTTTATTGTTTGCGCACTGTTAAATGGTTTCAAGTACTGCTCTTGAGCGCTGATAATTCTGTTTAATATTAATCATTTGTTAGCACACAGTTAAGTGGTTTAAGTATAGGCAATACTAATAGTTTTATTTACACATGATTAAATGGTTTCAAGTATTGCTATTTAACACAAATTATTCATATTTTTCGGACTATTGTCCTCATCTTTGTCGCCATGTTTATCAAACGTTTCGGCCGTTGTACGCTGCTGCCTTCTTCAGAAAAGTTTTATTGCAAGGTCTAGGAACTCATTTCTTTTTTCATTTTCTTGTGGTCAGCCGGAACGGCTAAGTCTGTTAATCTGCAGGTTCTTTTCTTTGTTGACTATCACCAGGTCTGGTTGTCTGGTCGAGATTAGGTGATCCGTTTGTATTTCAAAATCCCATTTTCCTCATTTTCCAGGACAGTTTCTGGGTTATGCATATACCATTTGTTCTAATGGTCAAATCTAAACTTATTGCACAATTCCCACCTTCCCCACCCAGTCGTGTCTAGTCTTACACTTATTACTATAGTTACTTTACTTTTTGAGAGTTTTACTCACCAGAATTAACTGGTGGTCTTCCACTGGAGTCTGAGTGACAGTAAGTCTCCACAAGTCTCCAGGACTCTCCTGAGTATTCTAGTCGATCTTTAGAATGCTGTTATTTGGATAGTCTCGATTCGGCCTCTCTTTTCCAACTTTTCCAGTCCTCTTTCCAACTTTCTAAGGACTGTTACATGTGCGCCAATTATCTCAAAATCCGATGCGTCTTATTCTCTACGACTGTCTCTGGTTTGTGCGTATACCATTTAGTCGTATGGTCAAATTTCAGTTTCTTGCACAAATCCCAGTGGATCGCCTTTATTATTATTATTATTATTATTATTATTATTATTATTATTATCATAATAATTGTATTTCTCTTTGCGATTTTTCATACCTGCGTAAGCTAATGATCTCTCATTTGAGTGGCGAAAGTCTCCTTTGGTCTCCAGGACTCTCCTCGGTATTTTGGCCAATGTCAGTAATGCTGAAGTTTGGACAATCTCGATTCGACTTCCGATTTTCAACAATCCCAGTCCCCTTTCCAAGCCTGGGAGACCGTTTCAGGCGCCCCAATTACAATTGGTATTAAAATCCCAGAGAATGTTATGCATCTTATTCTGAAGGACAGATTCTGGTTTGTGCATATACCATTTAGTTTCAATTTCTTGCACAATTCTCAGTGGTTCATCTTTTCCATCCAGTCGTTCGTCTCTCGTCTTATACTCCCATTACAATAGTTTGCTCTTATTATTATTATTATTATTATTATTATTATTATTATTATTATTATTATTATCCTTTAGAGTTTTTCACATCAGCGTTTGCTGATGGTCTTTCCCTGGAGTTTGAGTGACAGCAAGTCTTCTCAAGTCTCCAGGACTCTTCTCAGTATTCTGGCCGTTCTCAATAATGCTGTCGTTTGGATGGTCTCCACTCGGCTGCCAACTTCTGAGTCCTCCAGTCCCTTTAATAGTCCTTTAGTTACTGTGCCAAAAGCACCAATTAAAATTGGTATAATCGTCACCTTCATGTTCGATATTTTTTTTCAATTCTCTTGCAAGGTCGAGATACTTAATCTTCTTTTCACATTTTTTTCAGTTTTATTCTGTGGTCAGAATTTTGTGAATTCTCTTTTTTGTTGTTGATTATTATTCGGTCTGGTCTTCTGGCCGAGATTTGGTGATCCGTGTGTATGTCAAAGTCCCATAGGAGTTTATGTGTGTCAATTTCTAGGACAGGTGCTGGGTTGTGCATATACCATTTGTTGGTATGGTCAAATTAATTATTATTATTATAACTATTTTACGCTTTCCGAGTTTTTTTTTCATATTAGTAATAACAGATGATTTTTACTGAAGTGACAAGCCCTGGTTCTCCAAAACACTTGTAAGTAGTCAACCTTTTCATAAATTTGTTTCCTGATTGTAACTCTCTTTCTTAAATTCAACTTTTTGTTTTTGCTGTTGAAAAGTTAGTGGTGATCAAATAGAATAATCACAGTCTGACCCAATTTGGAACGCACCAAAACATTTAGTGTTCAAACTGCGAGAGAGCGTGCTGACGTAGTTGCCAGCGCGTCATGTGAAGTTTCAATTTATTTTCCGACCAAGCAGGTTCATGCCAGCCATTTTTCTTGTCGTTGCTCTACCGAAGTCGGTTTTTAGTGTCATTTTGGCGCGTACCACTTTCGAATGATTTAATGTATAAATGCAGGCCGCAGCAATTAAATCTTAAGTTGAGGTTCAGCATTCAACAGTAGAAAGCCTACAGTCTATGATACTTTCAAACCAAATATCAGGAATATTTTCTTTTCAGCAGAGCTGCAGCTACAAGTAAACAGGTGATTTCCAACAGCCAAAAATGCCAGTACAATCAACTGTCGTCAGTTGTTTAACATCTGAAAACAGCCGAATCACCGTCAGTATCTGACGTCAATGAAAAGAGAATTGGGACTATTACAATGTGAACGCTCTCTTATTCCTTCTCTCCCTTCCCCCTTTCTCTCCTCTCTCTCTCCTCTCTCTCTCTCTCTCCTTATTTACCAACCCCTCCGCTCGGGCAGGATATGACACAAGGTCAATCTTTTTAAGCGGAGTTTAACAGGTTTGAATTCAGAGTTTTCCTTCTCCTAGACTAGTTGCCTCTCTAAGGCTGAAGAAACTAGTCTGCCCTACATAACTGGAGGGAGAATAATTGGATTCATACCTTTCCCAAGGGTATTAGTGCTATGTGAAATGCAATCGGTCTCGTCCAGGATTGAACTCGTGTCGTCGTATCCATTTCCTACGACGATAACCATTACACCACGGGCACCTCTCTCTCTCTCTCTCTCTCTCTCTCTCTCTCTCTCTCTCTCTTTCTGCTACTCGCTCCGGATAAATTTCACTTTGAATTAATCTACGCACGTACCCATTACTCAAGCTGCCCTCCTCACTGACACAAAACGACCCGCCCCACACTCTAAGTTTACTCTTGTACCTCAGTCTGCTCAAAATTAATATTTTTCGTATCCCATACTCTCTAGTCTTCTTCTCGTCGAATGTTAACTGCTTGGGAATGTTGACATAGCACTCCAACAGGCTAGTTTGTTTCCGATGAAAACCTGAAGACGCAATGTTTCTAGTTAGGCAGATCGTTCTTTTAGCAGAGATCAACAAAGAAACTTGTTTCAAGCAGGTATTGTAATATTACGGACGGGCGCTGTCGTCAATCAGTGAATGTGTCACGAGACTAGCGCGTGCGGGCAGAATGACCTGCAAAGTTAGACGTGATTTTAAAATAACCTCAGGTGTATTATCACGTTTTTCACTGGTGACATCGAACATTCGAGGATCTTCGATTTGTTCTCCAAAATCTCTATATAAGAAAACAAGTAACGAGATTTTGCCAGAGTTGAAGGCAGTTGTCAAAACGGGTGCGTTAAAGGTTCCGAGGTCCCGACCCGTCCTACCCCAGTCTGCTACGGCCTATCTGTCAGGCGTGTGTCAAACAGCCAGCTCTCACCCGCACCCCGTTACCACCGAGAGGAAGGGAGAAGAAGGACACAACTAAAATGAACTTTTTAAGTTGCAGCGATCATAGCAGAATAATAAACGACTTCTATATTTTCTTCCCTTACATTCGAGTTTGAGTATTTCTTTTTCTGCGGACTTCTTTCTTTACAGCCCAAAACGTTGGTCCTATGGTACAGTATTACATTCATGTACTACTAAAATATTGATTAAAAATGCCACATTTATATCTTTTCTCTTTTATTATATAACGGTAGGTTTCTACGGCAAGACCAACATAGAAATGGCCAGGATCGATTTCATTTGTGATTGTTTCTATGAAATTTTGGACGACTTCCTAAGGATGTACAACGAAAAGGACCCCACTCGAAAGGTAAGAGACGAGTTGTCTACCCCTGACGGCAGGTAAATTGTCACACTTGGATTTTAGGAAAATCAATCTAAAAATATTAGTTAAATGATTGATTTTAACATCATGTCAACCCATCTAGTACTATTTTATGCCTTGAAGACAATTCTCGAAAAAAAAGTGAAAATTCCCACAAAAACGACTATAATTCTCACAAAATCAATTCTCACAAAAACAACTATAATTCTCACACAAAAGACTATAATTCTCACAAAACGATTCTCACACACCTGACGATAATTCTAACAAAAACAATATTTCTCACAAAACAACTTTCGTAAAAATGACTATAATTCTCACCAAAACGGCTATAATTCTCAGAGACAATTATTACAATTACAACAATAGATCTTACAAAAATGTCTATAATTCACACAAAACAAATTTATCTCTCACAGAGACAATCCTCACAAAATCGAAAATTATTCTCACAAAAATAATTCTTACAAAAACGATAATAATTCTCGCAAAAACAATCATCACAAAAACGACTATAATTCTCGTAAAAACGACTATGATTCTCACTAAAACGACTACAATTCTCACAGAGATAATTCCCACAAAAACATCTATAATTCTCTCAGGAACGACTATAATTTTAACAAAAAATTCCCACAAAAAAGACTATAATTCTCATCAAAACAATTCTCACTAAAATGACAATAAACAAGTATTGCCAAAACGACAATTTTTCTCACAACAACAATTCTCTCAAAAACGGGAAATATTTCTTAGAAAAACCATCCCAATTCTCGCAAAATGACAGCAATTCTGATAATCTGGAATATTCTTTTATTGAGTAAGCGCATTCTGGCATCGAATAATGTATTTTGGTTTTAAGTATGTTAATATTGGTAAGTAGTTGCTTGATCTTATGCACTTCTATCCTGATTTCTTTGGCATTCTCTAAGTACATTTAATGTTATTTTCTTATTTCTGCTTGATTTCCCTTGAGTAATCACTGTTCATCTGTGACGATATCCCTTAAGACCACAAACTATTCCGTAACCAGCCCGAACATACTGTTTATTTTCCTTGTCTTGTGAATGTATTCAGTACGAATCCATTCACGTGTCTTTGTTTCGCGTATACTAATCTATTAGTTCTAAACGTGTTTATTTAGCTCGGGGATCTTAACCACGCGGCCCGAAACCTACATTTCAAAGGCTCGCGGCAAAACAATTTTCGTGACAAATATTTTCCTAAAACTTCGTACTTTTCCCCCTCCTACTTGATCATATTTCTCCCTCGGGAAGTATCGAATAAACTCGGCAGAGTCAAAAGTTTTCCTGTACATATATATATATATATATATATATACGCATAAAAATGACAATAATTTTTACAAAAACAATTCTCGCAAAAACAACTATATTCCTCACAAAAGCAATTCTCAGAAAAACGACAATAATTTTCACAAAAACGAATCTCATAAAAACAATTATAATTCTCGTAATTTTCGCAAAAACGACAACAATTCTCACCAAAAACAAAAATTCTTGCAAAAACGATAATTCTCACAAAAAATTTCTACAAAAACGATAACAATTCTCCCCAAAATGTCTATAATTCTATAAAAAAAATTTCTTTTTCAATAAAACGACTATAATTCTCACTAAGAAATCCTCGTAAAAATGACAATTCTAATAAAGCAAAAATACTGGCTAAAACGATAATTCTCACAAAAATGACTATAATTCTCAAAAAACAATCCTCGTAAAAACGACGACAATTCTCATTAAACAAAAATATTCGCTAAAACGATAATTCTCACAAAAACAACAGTTCACTCAAAAACGACAACAATTCTCTCAAAAATAATTCTCACAAAAACAACCATAATTCTTTCAAATTTTTTACAAAAACGACTACAATTCTTACAAAACAATTCTAACAAAAACGACTGTTATTCTCACGAAAACAATTCTCATAACTATAATTTTGCTTAAACTTACATTTCAAAGGCTCGCCGCAAAACAATTTTTGCGACAAAATCTTTTCTCAAAACTTCCTTCATCCTCCTACTTGACCATATATCTACACAGGGAGGGATATAATGTACTCAGGTGAGTCAAAGGTTTTGCAATATTTTCGTATGTGCTAGTTTGCAATGCAGCACATATCACGTGACCAAAGCAGTTCATCCCGTGTTAGCTACCAGCTGTGGTTGGTATTATAGTGGTAGTTGGTGCGTTGACATGTTGTGCAGTGCTTTTCTCCCTGTCTAATTTGAAAGCCACACAAATGAACGTGCTTTACGAGTTCGAACTGAGAATGACGCTGTTGAAGTAACCAAAAATATTTGCTGTTTATTTGTTTTGTTTTACGGCATATCAACCTCTATGCATTATTTAATGCCGATATTTTCTGTATGATAAGTAAAGGCACAGATGATTTCACTCGGATTGCAAGAACCTCGACGATCAGGCTAGATTAGATTGGCCTAAAACAGTGGATTCCGAGGCTGTGCTCCTAGCCAGCCGGTTGAGTAACACTGGGAGAGTGTAAGGCAAGGTCGGCATCTTACAGTCCAGTCTAGTTCATCACATTTACGACCGTACAAAAGTACTCAGAGCGGACGAATTGTGCCTCATGTTATCAAAATATGGCAAAACTTTTGACTCAACCTAATATTTCAGTCTCTTTTGTAGGCATTAAATAAGAAATTAAAAAAACAAAAAACAAACAATAACACACACACACAAACCCAAACAAATACAGCCAAAAAGAAATTCTCGGTCAGATCTCTTTACACTGTCCTATACGGCAGATAGTTTTTTCCTGGCTCAGGAAGAAACTATTATATAACATATGACATGGATTTTGGGTTCGTTCCTAGTGACCCCGTGTGCTTTAACAAGCTGTCACGTTGTGATTAGTAAACAGGGGGATGACAGCGTGTCAGTGCAGTCGGGTCCAACAGGCGTGTAACCGGAGAGAGACCACGTAATGAGAACTACTCGGTCAGATTTAGACAGAGTGCTGACAATCGGCAGTCGGGCGAGGGACACACATCCGGTCAGGGCGTCTCTGATGTCTATGACGATACGGCCGGCAAGAGGGTGCAAGCGTTGGCACCTCCCTGGCTCCCGGAAGAAGATATGGGAAGAAGTCCTCTCCCCGAGTACATGTCACTCCATCTATCTTTCAAACTAACAACAAACTGTGGTCCCTTTTTGAGAATAAAATGAGAGATATATTTTTATAACAAAAAGTGTTTACTTAGTTCATTAAAGTCGTAAATTATTTTTGATTATGTTCCTCGTTGTTCATAAAGACACAGTTGAGTATACGACAAAGGTTCCCCCGTAAGAAATAGTTATAGGCCTGTGGAATAAAAGTTATTTTTTAATTTACGAGGATAAATAAATAAGTTTGCAGACTTTTTCGTATGGGCACTTTTATTAATAGTACACACATGAAACTCTAGTCCGCTTCGAAATAATCTCCCCCGGCTGCAATGCACTTGTACCGTTCCAACAACTTCTCGAAGGCCTCATGGAAGTCCTTTCATGTGAGCGTATCAATGACCTTCGTCACAGTCTCTTTCATCTCCTCAATTGTCTCATAACAACAACCTGTGAGCTTAGGGAATAAACAAAAGTCACAGGGAGTAAGGTCTGGACTATACGGAGGGTGAGGAACTGTCTTGATGCCTATCTTGGTCAAATAGTCTGTGACAAGGATGGAGCTGTGGACTGGTGTATTGTCCTGGTGGAAGTGCCACAGACCCGATTTGAAGAGTGCTGGCCTCTTCCGACGGAATCTTTTCCTGAAATCCCTTAAAACCTCAACATAGTAACCCTAACCCTAACCCTTTGGCCAATCAACTCTAGTGTATTGACTTCCTTACTCCCCCCACGCTTCTTATCCTCCATCACAGACTCCCTGTCTTCCTTGAATCTCTTATGCCACTCAAAAACTTATGCTCGATTCATGCAAGATGCTCCAAAAGCAGTCTGAAGTATTCCATAGGTTTCTCTGGCATTTTTTCCAAGTTTAAAATAGAATTTTATTGCATATTGTTCTTCTAAAGTGTCCTCACGTCCAGATTGCATTTTTGAAATTCACCAGCTGTGACAATCAGGTTTTAGTAGGGTGTATTCCAATTGCTGCTATAGCTGTTCATTTGAACCTGAAATCAAAAAAATTGGTCAGTCATCTCATAAGATGATAGCTATAACATAGAGTCTACAACAATTTTAAATGCATGTACAAAAAAAGTCAGGAAACATATTGAATGCACCACGTATTTTAGAACTTAACTTATATTCCGTAGGTCTTTGTTTGTCTCCCTTCTAAGTTCCTTTACAATAAGTGGGCAGCAAGTAAATGGGGTTAGAAGAAAAAAGGCGTTAGATACGAAACTCAAAATCATCCCCAGGGAACTCAGCAACAGACTGGCCCAGATGGCTGAGTCTGTAAAATACACCGACTGTATCTCTGCAGAGGGGTAAGACGAGTGTCCTGATATGACCCTAAGCCATCTGATGGTGAGGTTTCAGTAATAAAGGAACTTTCGAGAATGTGGAGTATCCTTTCATTGCCATTGATTTTAGGCCCTCTCTTGCCCAAAGAGGCAACACCAGATATGGTCCGATCTATGGATCAAATAGAACTGTTTGACATTTGAACTGTAAATTTATGCTCAACTGAATTGCTTGAAAAAAATCAGTTTTTACATTTAGCTGTGTGTAAAGAAAAATTGTACCTATTCTAAATTTAATCGTTTGAAATAGAACTGTTTGATCATTAAACTGGGTGTAAACAAATGAATGATGTTAGATTGAATTGTTAGTGATACATAGCAATACTTGAAAACGTCAACCTGGGTGCAAACAAATACTTAATTGTATATAGAATTATTTCTATCCGATAAAATAAGTGAAACCATTTAACTATGTTTAAAATGTTATCAGCAAAATATCTTTTGAAATAATATATCTAATATATATGCATAAGGATTTGACATTGAATAACCAACAATGGTTGATATACCATAAAAACCCAACCAAACCAAATCTTATATATTTAGTATATGTATAAAGAGGATTTGGACTTAAATAAGCTACAATGGTTGATATGCCATAAAAACCAAACGAAACCAAATCGTATGTATTCAATATACATGTATAAAGAGGATTTCAGGGGGGGGATGTCCTCGTGGTGTAATGGTTAAAGCGCTGGACTGTGGAATTATAGTAAACGAGTTCGAAATCTAGTCGATCTATTATGTTCACTTTCGGGCAAATACCCTCGGGAAATGTATGAACCCCCTTACCCTCCCAGCAATGAGTTAATAGTGACACTACTGTCCTTTTAGAAGGATGGCTTTGGCATTATATTACCTACAAAGGTTGATATGCCATTAAACAAAGAAACCAACCAGACTTAAAGAGGAATTTGCATTAAATAACCAACAACGGTTGATATACCATAAAACCTACCCAACCAAATCATATGTCTAATACAACTTACGGTTTAAATGACACCCTTTCTATTTTAAACAATTCACTTCTACATAAATACAGTTTAAATTTCACTCGTTCTATTCCAAACAATTCCCTTCTATATAAGTACGGTTTAAATGTCACCGTTTCTATTTTAAAAAAATTCACTTCTACATAAATACAGCTTAAATTTCACTCGTTCTATTCCAAACAATTCACTTCTATATAAGTACGGTTTAAATGTCACCCTTTCTATTTTAAACAATTCACTTCTACATAAATACAGTTTAAATTTCACTCGTTCTATTCCAAACAATTCACTTCTATATAAGTACGGTTTAAATGTCACCCTTTCTATTTCAATCAATTCACTTCTACATAAATACAGTTTAAATTTCACTCGTTCTATTCCAAACAATTCATTTATGTAGACATAAATACAGTTTAAATTTCACTCGTTCTATTCAAAACAATTCACTTCTATATAAGTACGGTTTAAATGTCACCCTTTCTATTTTAAACAATTCACTTCTACATAAATACAGTTAAAATTTCACTCGTTCTATTCCAAACAATTCATTTATGTAGACATAAATACAGTTTAAATTTCACTCGTTCTATTCCAAACAATTCACTTCTATATAAGTACGGTTTAATGTCACCCTTTCTATTTTAAACAATTCACTTCTACATAAATACAGTTTAAATTTCACTTGTTCTATTCCAAACAATTCTGTTTCGCATGTTAACAAAGGTAAATGGTTCTAAGAGTTCCTATATATCATTAACAATTCAATTAACCATAAATCGTTTACACTCAATTGAATGATCAAACAGTTCTACTTCAAACAATTCAGTTTAGCATAATTAAACAGTTTAGTTCTATTTGACCCACAGTTAGGGCCTTATCTGGTGCTACCACTCCAAGCTAGAGTGTACCTAGGAGAGATGGTGATTAAGGGTTACTCAGCATTCTCCAAAGCTCCAGCATTACTGAGCCCTCACTATCAGATTGTTTAATGTCATATCCAGGACACTCGTTGGGGAAGTCTTACCCCTCTGCAGAGATGAAATCGGTGTATTCTACCGTCTCAGCCGACTGGGTAACTTAATTTCGAACCCGCTTATTACGATGTCGCAGTCTAATACGTTAGCCAATACACCACAGGGACCCAGCCCATTACAATTTGTGTAATATAATGGCCGAGGGATTTCGTTTTATATATCTTGCATTTCGGTTTAGTTAGGCTGAGAACCTTTCGCTTAGCGCATGGGTTAGTTAGGGGCAACATGAACGCAGGTGTTCACGCGCGCGCAGAGAGGATGCGTCATTCACAGATGTCAAAATAAAGCCCCAGATGGGAAATGAGACCTGGTGATGGGTGACGTCACGCACCGGAAGCGTGGGTTGAGATTTGGGAAAAATCAGTTAGTTGAGTTTTAGCGTCCGAAGAAGACGTTTGACTTTCGGAGCTCACCGATGCCTTGTGGCAGGTGTCGCACGTGGTGGGGGGCAGATGGAAAAGTCAGCATAGAAAGATTGTGTATTCTCTCTCCTTATGTCGAAAAACCTTTCAACTAAAAGGTAATAAAAAGTTTCGTACCTGAACTGAGAAGTCGTAAGTGTTTTTGTGTTTCGGGATTCCTATGTTATCTATAAATGAGTTATGAACATTCTATGTACATTTCACATATTCATGTATGGCTATGTTAA
The DNA here is from genome assembly GCA_963585895.1 of Sepioteuthis lessoniana. Lineage (NCBI taxonomy): Eukaryota > Metazoa > Mollusca > Cephalopoda > Myopsida > Loliginidae > Sepioteuthis > Sepioteuthis lessoniana. Next base: position 8,810,441 of record OY757942.1, read on the forward strand.
ATTTGCACAAATTCACATATCCCACTGACTATCATATGCGTATTTGGAGGTGCCCGTGGTGTAATGGTTATCGTCGTAGGAAATAGACACGGCGATACGAGTTCAAATCATAGACGAGACTGATTGCATTTCACATAGCACTAATACCCTTGGGAAAGGTATGAATCCAATTATTCTCCCTCCAGCTATGTGTAAATAGTAGGACAGACTGTGTTCTTCAGCCTTGGTGAGGCAACTAGTCTAGGAGATGGAAAACTCTGAATTCAAACCTGTTAAGCTCCGCTTAAAAATTGACCTTGTGTCATATCCTGCCCGAGCGGAGGGAGTGGTAGATTGGAAATTTACTAAGCTTTTTGCTTAGATGTGGCACAAGGCCATATGAAAGGGGCACCTAATGAGACTCGAACTCACTCGTGTAGGTTTGTTAGTCGAGCTTGCTAACCATTACACCACCAGAGGCGCCTAGGGGGTGGTGGTAGATTGGATCATATGCGTATTGATTACGAAGAAAAACAGTTAGCAACGAGCAGTGTTGGAGATTTTATTATATTTGCAGCATTGTATAACTCTTGAAAACCATGGCCGGCCATCATCACCCTTTTTTACAACCCCTCCCCCGTGTATCTCCCACCCTTGGTTAACATAATGCTCCTTTTTGGAACGCTTCTCGGAGTGACTCTAATAAAAAGTGATGTTTTAATTTCCTGTTCGTTTGGGTTACCTTGTGGTAGGTGAATCTTTTATAAAAAAAACTCAGATCTTTTTTATTCAGATATATAGATCCGAACATTGTGTACTTTTAATATCTTTGGGTTTATTTTCTTAGGCTGATTGGCGTCAGGTGTACAATGACACCTGCAGACGCCTTCTTCCCTTCATGGAGAAAAGCCTCGATATGTTCTGCAATGGCAATCATTTTTATATGGGAGAACAGGTAAATATCATTTTCGATGTATTTTTTATCGTAAAAATCATTTTAAATGATATTCTATTCGAAGATCCTCTTCCAATACATTTTTATCAAAAGAATTATTATAAAATTTATTTCTTATGCATTTTTATTGAAAAAATCATTTTCAGTGCATTTTTATAGTAAAAATCATTTCCAATGCATTTTTATCGTAAAAATCATTTCCAATGCATTTTTATAATAAAAAAATCATTTCCGATGCATTTTTATAGTAAAAATCATTTCCAATGCTTTTTTATAACAAAAATCATTTCCAATGCATTTTTCTATTAAAAATAATTTCCAATGCATTTTTATAGTAAAAATCATTTCCAATGCATTTTTATAGTAAAAATCATTTCCAATGCATTTTTATAGTAAAAATCATTTCTAATGAATTTTTCTCATAAAAATAATTTCCAATGCATTTTCATCATAAAATTATTTTATTTACATTTTTATTATAAAATTTATTTCTAATGGATTTTCTGGGTAAAAATCACGGTCCAATGCTTTTTTACAATAATAATAATTTTCAATGCATTTTTCCAATAAAAATCATATCCAATGCATTTTTATAGCAAAAATCATCTTAGATATATCTCTATAATAAAATTTCCTACCAATGCATTTTTATCGTAAAAATTATTTCCTATGTATTTTCTATAATAAAATTCATTTCTAGGGTAAAAATAATTCTCCAATACTTTTTCATAATAAAAACTATTTTCATGTATTTTTCTTATAAAAATCATTTCCAATGTATGAAAAAGATTTTTATTATAAAAAAGCATTGGAGAATGATTTCACACGGAAAATGCATTCGAAATGAATTTTATAATAAAAATTATCATAAAATTATTTCTAATGAATTTTCCGGGTAAAAATCATTCTCCAATGCTTTTTTTATAATAAAAATCTTTTCCAATACATTTTTATTGGAAAAATCATTTCCAATGCATTTTTATAGTAAAAATCCTTTCCAATGCTTTTTTATAGTAAAAATCATTTTCTTTGTATTTCCTTTGTAATAATCATTTCCAATGCATTTTTATAGTAAAAATCATTTCCAATGCATTTTTATAGTAAAAATCCTTTCCAATGCTTTTTTATAATAAAAGTCATTTCCAATGCATTTTCACAGTAAAATGATTTTCAGTGCATTTTTATAATTAAAATCATTTCCAAAGTATTTTTATTATAACAATCATTCTCAATGCATTTTTATAGTAAAAATCATTTCCAATGCATTTTCATAGTAAAAATCATTTCCAATGCATTTTCATAGTAAAAATCATTTCCAATTTTCAGTGCATTTTAATAGGAAAAGCTAATTTCTTGTGCATCTCTACAGGAAGTTAATTTGAAAAGTCAATAATACAGTAGAAAATTTAACAATAAATAAAATATCCATAGTAATTTAGTCAAATTCTTTGTTTTTTTCTCTAAACAGATGAAACTGTGTGACATGATGTGTTTTGCCGCCCTGGAAAATCCCTTAGTCGATAATCCTAACATGTTGAAAGATTATCCGAAGATTCGTGGCCTGAGAAGTAGAGTTGCCAGCCATCCTAGGATCAGCGCTTATTTCAAGAAACGGGTCCAGACCGAATTTTAAGACTGATTTCAACAACCCCTCAAAACGACTCCCGGAACAACACAAGCGGCACAAAACGTTTTTTTTAATCGCCTCTTCGACTGATATTATTTCTATCGGATAGGATTTGAAACTTTTTTTTTATTTCATAAACTATGGTGACGGGTTTTGGTAAGAACATTGGCCAGTTTTCCTTTGGCCCAATTGATGTTGCTTCGTCCTTTAGATTCTGATGTATCACTGAATAGCTTATGAAAAATATGGAATAAAAGATATCTAATTGCATATCTGAGTTGATTACTTTTTAAGAAAAAGTTTCTTTTATTATCTCTCTTTCTCTCTGGAGAAGTAAGCGTTGTGTATTGGTTGACGAGCTGTACTGTGGCTTCATAGTAAGTGAGTTCGAATTCCAGTCGTGCCATTAATTCAGTTTCAGACTAATACCCTTGCGAAAATTATAAACTTCCTATATTCCAGCTATGGGTTAAATAGTACCACTACTGTTCTAGAAGGATGGCTTTGGCATTAAATAACCAACTAAGGTTGCTATGCCATTAAACAAAGAAACAAAACCTCTCTCTCTTTCTCTCTCTCTCTCTCTCTACATACACACACTTCTGAGGAGGTGACGGTGGTGTGATGGTTATCGTTGGTGACACGAGTTCAAATCAAGGACGAAGCTGATTGCATTTCACATAGCCCTTATACCTTCGGGAACGGGATGAATCCAATTATTCTCCCTCCAGCTATGGGTATAAGTAATAGTGTAGACTTGTTCTTTGGCCTTGGTTAGGCAACTAGTATAGGAGAAGGAAAACTCTGAATTTGAACCTGTTAAATTGATTTTGTGTCACATACTGCCCGTGTGGAGGGGTTGGTAAACACACACACACACACACACACACACACACACACACATACATATATATATATAAAGGCAATGGTGATTCTAACTTAAAGGCTACTTGTTTGGAGACCCCCGCAAACGAAAATGGTGAATAATGTATATAATAGAAATCTTTTCTGATTTACAAATACATTTCAAACCCACTCACCAACAAACTAAATAAATGATTAATACGTTTCATTTGATAAAAGGTAGCATTAACGATGGCTTATAACAAAATGAATAAAACACGTCACTGTGCAGTCAGGCTCCGCACATCCATCCGGTTGAAATGTAAAAATAGATTCACAACTAAAAAATTCATTTTTTCAACAAATCCTGAACTTTCCTCCAAAAGTTTTGGGGAGCCGATTCGATCCCATACACGGATATAAAACGGTCAACAAAAGATCACAAAAGCAGTCGACACAGAAGACTGCTTTTGTGACTGTCTAGCATTCGTGCTAAACGGAGGCCTAAGACCAAGATTAACGTCAGATTCGAGGCTAAATGGCTTCCAGCTTTGGCTGGGCCAGCTTTAGGTGGGCGAACTGCATTGATAACACAGCGTAGCACTAGACCAGCTGGTCTACTTTAAGCAATGAACAGGCATATTTACCGGACTCACGTTACGTCTAGTGAGTCCAGCAGAGTCATCTGACTCGCATTGCACCTCGTAAGCCAATGACCAGCATAGTCCAGCCGGGCATGAGTCTTGGCTCGTGCACGACCCCCCTTACCTAAAACCCCCACTATAAAAGTGACCTTTTGCCAAGTCCTGTCAGGTGGGAGGTTGAGACAAACATTGACACTGAGGACTGCTATCAGAGAGAATTGCCATGCATCATTTTTCGGACAAGATCAAAGACCGCTGACGCCTTACCAACCCACACCACAATCAACACAACCAAGTCCCCGGAATTTTCTATCACAAGACCATGAGCGCTTATAGCTTACCAATCCACCCCATACCACCGTGCCCCAAGCAAACAAGCCAGCCAGCCAGCTAGCGAGCCAGCCAAGAACAACTTACACTGACTCACCTCCTGACTCTTATCTGGTGGAAGAAAAGAGCCTATATCTTTTTAAATCTACCGACTTTTAATTATTTAAAATAAGCGAAACTCGATCCAATCCTCTCGTTAGTTGCCTCTTGCAACCATACTCTTGTCTATAGTAAAAGTAAAGTTAGCGACTGTAGTCGAGGGTGACCCGAAGGCTCCCTTTTCAATAGCTACTACACCGAGGTGTAGGGGAGGGCGCTACTCCATTTCCTGGATTGCTCCACTTTACCCTTGATTCTTACCTTATAATGCTGAGTATTAAGCAAGGAGGTATCAAGTACCATTTTAAAAGTCTTTTGTAAGACGCGACCTGGGATTGAACCCAGGTCCCCCGGACCATTGGCGAAACATCTAACAAGATTTTGTATAAAAAAGAAAAAAAATTAGATTCCAACTAAACTAATTTTGAAATATTCGTAATGTGACAAAAATAAAAATAAATAAATAAATAATAAAAAAGTAAATAATCAAAGATTATTTATATAATTTTTTTGCTGCACAAAAGTCTCATGAAGTCATTAGTAACTTTGTTTTAAGCTACTGATCGAAATTTGTCTAATATATTTGGGGGTTTAGAGTAGGTTCATAAAAAGCGGTTGCGGTATTTTGGTGAATGAGATGTGAACGATCAGTGCGGATGAATTATTAATGTACTGCGTAGATGGGTCAGCGAATGAGGCAAGCTGGGTCCAGAAAGAGACAGCATTAGAATAATAACAACCATCCCCTTTTCCAACGTCTCACTTACTTCTTTGGGTTTTGTGTTAAAAAAAAAGTATTAAGTTTTAAACAAAAGTTATTGATCGAGATTAACTCTCAAGTTCAAAAAACATCAAATTCATGAAAAACTCAATTTGATCAGTAAAGTCCTGGTTAGTAAATTGGGAGATTGTTTAAAACATGTGAGTCTGAAATGATGTACTACTAATAATTATCTTTTATTTCATTGTGACTATTGTGATATGCCCCAAAATATCTGAAATGGAGGCGACAAAATCAGCAGACTATAACAATAATAAAGACGATTGTCTTCCCTTGAACCCAGTATAATTCAATTTAATGAAAATATACAATTAAATTTAATGAAAAAATACAGTTCAATTTAATGAAAAAATACAGTTCAATTTAATGAAAAAATTGAGTTCAATTGAATGAAAAAATACAGTTCGATTTAATGAAAAAATGCTGTTCAATTGAATGAAAAAATTACAGTTCTATTTAATGAAAAAATACAATTCTATTTAATGAAAAAATACAGTTCAATTGAATGAAAATATGCAGTTTGATTTAATGAAAAAATACAGTTCAACTGAATGAAAAAATACAGTTCAATTGAATGAAAAAAATACAATTCGATTGAATGAAAAAATACAGTTCGATTTAATGAAAAAATAGAGTTCAATTTAATGAAAAAATAGAGTTCAATTTAATGAAAAAAATTTTTTTCCAATTTAATGAAAAAATACAATTCCATTTAATGAAAAAATACAATTCAATTTAATGAAAAAATACAGTTTGATTTAATGAAAAAATACTGTTCAGTTTAGTGAAAAATAATTTTTTTTCTATTTAATCAAAAAATACAGTTCTATTTAATAAAAAAATACAATTCAGTTTAAAGAAATTTTTTATTTCTATAAATTGTGAAAATTATAATATTACTTTTTATTTTCGTAGTTCTTTTTAGTTTATTTACAAATTTTAATACGACCAATTTTTTTAACACCTTCTTTTAAAATCCTAATTAAAAATATCAAAAAATTATTCTCAAACATGTACTTAGTTTAAATAATTAAAAAAGAGCTAAAACATATAATTAAAAAAGGTATAAATTACAAATAATAAAATTAGCATAAATTCGTCCAATTCTGATTTTGTGTAGAATTTTTTTTTTTTACATATATATAGTTTGTAAACATATTTTGTAGATACACACAGTTAAAGGATAAAACAATTCTATTTCTATCAATTTAGTTTAGCATATATCAACAAAGTTAAATGGTTCCAAGTATTCCTATGTATCACTAACAATTCAATTAAACATCGTTAATTTGTTTACGCACAGTTAGAATTTTCAAACTGTTCTATTTCAGACCATTCAATTCAGCATAAGTCATTTGTTTGTACTCAGTTTAAATGTCAAACAGTTTTATTTGACCCTTAGATAGGACTCTATCTGGTACTACTATTACGATGAAGAGGAACTCAACAATCCTCAAGGCTCCAGTATTATTGGAGCCTCGCCATCAGATGGCTCAATGTCATACATAGGACAGTCCATTTTTAAAAAATATGATATAAAATTAAATTGATATAAAATTTAATTTATCTGAATATTTGTCGTTACAATTTCATTAAAAAATCTACACCGAGGAATTTTTTTTCAGTCTTGAATAATAAAGATGGGGAAGGGCAAAATTAGAAAAAAAAATCTTCGAAATTGTGGTCCATATAGACACCAGAGGGTGAATAAAATTTTGATGAATTGAAATTTTAATTGGGGTCGCTATAAAAAGTTCCAAAAAATCGTATCAAATATTTATATTTTCGTTATTATTTAATTAAGTTATTCTTTTTTTTTGTATCTGAACAGTACAAGCAAACATATGCGCCCTCTGGCGAGCACAAGTATTTAAGTCTTAAATTATTAAAATACTATAGTGATTTTGACATTTTAACAAAACTGAATTAGAACGTATATAAAAGGATTTTATTCAATTTAATTTATTTCTATTTAAAATTCCATATAGGATTGCTTTTAATACATTTGAGAATAAAACAATATTTTCAAAAATCAATAACACGCCGTAATCATTTAATAAATCCGGTTTTGTTAAAACCAGTATGCAAATTATCCACACTATATACTATGTAAATCTTTATTTCTTCGTTATATATATATATATATATATATATACACCCACACAAAACACTTAAATGTATTTATAATAATGGCTCTTTTGAAGAAAATCAAAATCAGCTTGACTTAAATTGAAATAACAATAAGAAACAAGATGCTAATTAACATTGAATAACAATTACTTAGATTATAACGTTAATAAATGAGGGAATTGCGACGTCAGTGGAGACATACAAGGCTCATTAAATAAGTTTGCAGACTTTTTTTTATTGATAGTAAACACATGAAACTCTTGTCCCCTTCAAAGTAATCTCCTCCGGCTGCAATGCCCTTGTTGTACCGTTCCAACAACTTCTGGAAGGCCCTATGGAAGTCCTCTTGAGTGAGCGTTTCAATGACCTTCGTCACAGCCTCTTTCATCTCCTCAATTGTCTCATAACGACAGCCTCTAAGTTTTTCCTTGAGCTTAGGGAATAACCAAAAGTCACAGGGAGTAAGGTCTGGACTATAGGGAGGCTGAGGAACTGTCTTGATGTCCATCTTGCTCAAATAGTTTGTGACAAGGATGGAGTTGTGGACTGGTGCATTGTCCTGGTGGAAATGCCACTGAACCGATTTGAAGAGTGCTGGCCTCTTCCGACGGAATCTCTTCCTGAACTCCCTTAAAACCTCAACATAGTATTCCTTGTTGACTGTCTGTCCAGTGGGAACCCGGTGCATGTAGATCATGTCAGCCCTGTCAGAAAAAGGGACCATAAAAAGTTTGTGGGTGGATTTGCTCTGTCTGGCCTTCTTGGGTCTGGGAGAGCCAGCATGCTTCCACTGGGAAGTCTGTCTCTTGGTCTCTGGGTCATAGCAGTAGATCCAGCTTTCATTGTAGGTCACCAGAGCATCAAGAACAGCGGGATCTGAATTGATCAGCTCGACCATCTCCCTGCTGTCACGACAACGTCTCTCTTTCTGATCTTCTCTGAGCACCCTTGGGACAAACTTCGCGCAAATCTTCCGCATCTTTATTGCCTCGCGAATAATCGTGTGTACAGTTCCCACACTGACATCAAACTGTGCGCTTATTATCTCTACGGACGCACGACGGTCCTTATCCATGAAATCCTTTATTTGGCCAATCAACTCTGTTGTACTAACTTCCTTACTCCTCCCACACCTCTCATCATCCCTCACAGACTCCCTGCCTTCGTTGAATCTCATATGCCACTCAAAAACTCATGCTCGATTCATGCAAGATGGTCGAAAAGCAATCTGAAGAATTCCATAGGTTTCTCTGGCACTTTTTCCAAGTTTAAAACAGAATTTTATTGCATATCGTTCTTCTAAAGTGTCCTCACGTCCAGATTGCATTTTTGAAATTCACCAGCTGAAGCAGTTAGGCTTTTGTAGGGTGTATTCCAATTGCTGCTGTAGCTGTTGATTTGAATCTGAAATCATAAAAATTGGTCAGTCATCTCATAAGATGTATAGCAATAAGATACTGAATTTTCAAGAGCCTACGACAATTTTAAATGTCTGAACAAAAAAGTCTGGAAACTTATTGAATGCACCTTTCGAATACATAAAAATCTCTATTATGATAAAGGCTCTTCATAATCGGTTCCCTCCTGATTTACAATAGTCTATACCCACTCTTATGTTTATATACAAGCAAACTGGAATAGATAGATGCATACAGATGATTATATAAATACCGGTCCATTAGCCTCATGGGCCGGGAGACCGGGGTTCAGTCCCCAAAAGACTCAAAAAATGGTACTTGATGCTTCCTTGCTTAACACTTAGCATTATAAGGTAGGGATCAAGGGAAAAGTGGAGCAATCCAAAGAAAAGAGTTGTCTTCCCCTACACCTCAGTGGAGGAGCTATTAAAAAGGGATCCTTCAGGTCACCCTCAACTATGGTTGCCAACTTTATATATATATATATATATATATATATATATATATATATATATATTTCATCCACAGACAGATCTGTTTCGTTCTATCAGAACTCATCAGTGTGGCTAGACAGTAGCTTCCCGTGGCTGGGATCGAAACCCGGTTGACTCAAATGCCAAAGCCTCTAACCATTCAGCCACGAGGACCCATTAGCTGCGAAGTAAATTTTAAACGGTTATGAATCACAATTACTATTGTTTACATACATCCGTTCAACGGCTGCCGAGACCTCAATTCATATACGAAGAGGCTTGCAAGGAACGCTAATAGCAACACGATTACTTCATTCGCCAGAGAACTCAACCATACGGGGGTAGGGGATATATATATATATATATATATATATATATATATGCGAACATGCAAATGATCAGACTGATGTAGATATGATGCATATATTTACCCAACCACTCTGTCTCAAGTAAGAAGCCACACAAAGTAAATATTTAAGTGGAGTTCAGTTTGCTTAAATTCAGAGATTTCTTATCCGAGACTGGTTGCTATATCAAGGTCAGAGAGCCCAGTTTGCTCCACTATTTACCCATAGTTGAAAGGAAAAGAAATGCTAAATCTTTAGACTCTCAATTCTGCATTTTGGAGATTCACCCGCAGATTATCAAGAAAATTTTTACAATAAATATGTATGTATGTCCGTTCTCGTTAATCAATGTAAGTCTGTTTCTATCTATCTATCTATCTATCTATCTATCTATCACAGTCTGGTCGTATGTATGTATGTATGTATGTCCGTTCTTGTCAATCAATGTAAGTCTGTTATATATCTATCTATCTATCACAGTCCGGTCGTATGTATGTATGTATGTATGTATGTATGTTGTCAGTCCGTTTTTATCTATCAATATAAGTCTCCTCTCATTATCTATCTATCTATCTATCTATCTATCTATCTATAAAAGTCTGGTCATATGTATGTTGGTATGTATATAGATCAGTCAGTTCTTATCTATCAATATAAGTCTGTTTCTATCTATCTATCTATCTATCTATCTTAATATTCTTTCTTTCTTTCTTTCTTTCTTAGTTAGATGATATTAGTTTTCAAGGAAAACGGAAATTAAAATGCATAATCAATCTATTTTTTTAGTTGCAAGATCTTTCTTTCTTTCTTTCTTTCTTTGATAATATTAACAATGTTCTTTCAAGGAAAACGGAAATAAAAATGCAAAATCTATCTATCTATCTATCTATCTATCTATCTATCTATCTATCTATCTATCTCCTTCTATTTTTATCTATCTATCTATCTATCTATCTATCTATCTATCTATCTATCAGAGTCTGGACATATGTATGTATGTATAGAATATAATGTAAGGAATGATAAAATAGGACATAATACTCATTGGAAAATAAGTTGCTAATTTTCCGATGAATATTATGTTCTATCGAATACTGATATCATAAAGATGCTATAAACACCAACCAGAACCATTAACAGAAGCCAAAGGAACTACTGTTCTCTGTAACACTTCCATCCAAACTGATAGAAAAAGGAAGAGGAATAGACCAGATATTGTTGTTAAAGATTATGAAAGAAAAAAAAAAACTTGTCTTGTAATTGATATGCAAGTGCCAACGTCAACAGTCAATCAACTAGTATAATAAAATAAGTAAATACAAAGGTCTTTAAATAGAAAATGGAAAAAGCGGCACCTTCCATGCCAATAACAGTGGGAGCCCTGGTTATGTTCAAGAATGGAAATATATTTAAAAATGCACTTTGCGGAACTGCTCATTTCATTAAGAGAATACTATACGATGAAAAAGTAAGCCCTGGATGTGTGATGGCAACATAGAATACATACAATCACGAATTTCTCTCAAGCTAGGTTTTGGGTAAAGACCCAATGAAAGATTGTAAGAAAGCAGATGTAAGAGAAAAATATTGCATTAGGAAGAAATGCAAAAGTCACGTAAACTTAAGAGATTGTTAGAATATCAAAGACGAATAAATAGGAAATAGTTGTGTAACTTAGAGACTGAATTATAAAGCCTTCATAACTTCAACTGTCATTGTTTGTATTGGAATTGCAAAATCCATATTGACCAACCCCTCCGCTCGGGCAGGATGTGACACAAGGTCAATTTTTAAGCGAAGTTTAACAGGTTTGAATTCAGAGTTTTCCTTCTCCTGGACTAGTTGCCTCACCAAGGCTGAAAAACCTAGTCTGCCCTACTATTTACCCATAGCTGGAGGGAGAATAATTAGATTCATACCTTTCCCAAGGGTATTAGTGCTATGTGAAATGCAATCAGTCTCGGCCAGAATGTGAACTCGTGTCGCCGTGTTCAATTCCTACGACGATAACCATTACACCACGGGCACCTCCTTTTGGAATTTCAAAATCAATTAATTCCAGTCATCAAGAAAAAAATAAAATAAAAGAAAAAAAAAAGAAAAAAAGAAGAAAATAAAGAACAATCAAACAAACAAACAAAAACAAATCCTCGCAAAAACGACAACAATTCTCACAGAAACGGCCACAATTTTTTTGCAAAAACGACAACAATTGCCGCAAAAATAATTCTAGCAAAAAACGATAATTCTGTCAAGAATAATTCTCGCAAAAACGACAACAATCCTCGCAAAAATATTTCTAGCAAAAACGACAACAATTCTCGCAAAAATAATTCTAGCAAAATCGACAACAACTCTCACAAAAATAATTCTAGCAAAATTTAAAACAATTCTCACAAAAATAATTCCAGCAAAATTTAAAACAATTCTCACAAAAATATTTCTAGCAAAATCGACAACAATTCTCGCAAAAATAATTCTAGCAAAATCGACAACAGTTCTCACAAAAATAATTCTAGCAAAATCGACAACAACTCTCACAAAAATAATTCTAGCAAAATTTAAAACGATTCTCACAAAAATAATTCTAGCAAAATTTAAAACAATTCTCACAAAAATAATTCTTGCAAAAACGACAACAATTCTCGCAAAAATTATTCTAGCAAAAATGACAACAATTCTCCGACAAAAGTAATTCAAGCAAAATCGACAACAATTCTCGCAAAAATAATTCAAGTAAAAACGACAACAGTTCTCACAAAAATAATTCTAGTAAAAACGACTACAATTCTCACAAAAATATTTCTTGCAAAAACGATAACAATTCTCACAAAAGTAATTCTAGCAAAAACGACAGCAATTCTCACAAAAGTAATCCTAGCAAAAATGCCAATCCTCTCAAAAATAATTCTCGCAAAACGACAATTTTCACAAAAATAATTCTAGCAAAAACGACAACAATTCTCACAGAAACGACAACAATTCTTACAGAAACGACAAGAATTCTTACAGAGACAATTCTCGCAAAAACAACGATTAGCTGTGCGAAAATTAGTACCATTACTATCCTTCTACAAAGAACGGTAGTTTGCTTACTGTCTGTGCGGTATGATTCTAAGTCTAACGTAAAGTTGGGCAGGTTTCGATCCCAACTTCAAGCGTCCCACGTGTCTAGCCACACTGAAGAATGGTGATACAACCAAACAGTCTGTCTTAAATTAGAATTGTTTGACAAAACTGAATGGATTGAAATAGAAATGTTTTTGACAAATAAACTGTGTACTTACATTTAAGCTGCGTGTTTACGCTAAACGGAATTGCCTGAAATAGAACTGTTTTTGACATTGAAACTGTACTTACACTAAAGTAAATTGTTTAAAATAGAAGTGTTTTGACATTTAACTGTTTGTAAACAAAATCTGTACTTAAACTGAATTAGCTGAATTAGAACTGTTTGAATAAACGGAATAGCTAGAAATAGAAATGTTTTTGACATTTAAACTGGCGTTAAATAATCTACAAAGGTTTGTATGCCATAAAACCCAAACAACTAGCCAACAACAGAGAAGGCTTTGGCATAAAATAACCCATGAAGGTTTTAATGCCATTAAACTAAGAAACAAAACGAAACAATTCTTGTAGAACAAATAATGCTACTTCCAACTATAAGAGTGGGCGGAGGGAGAAGACACGTGACAGAAGGGTTTATAGAACAGACAGGAACAAAGTTTTAAAGAAAGCTAAGGTTTAAAAAATTTATATAAAACAAAAAAAAAAAAACGTGAATATTTCATTCTAACAAATTACTGTATGGATTTAACTCTTAATAGCCTGATGCATCAATGTTGAAATTTACGATTAAATCTTACAAATAGATTAACCCACAAAGTTTAATAAGAATAAAAAGAGATAGATGAACTTATCATCATCATCATCATCATGTCGTGCTGGTAGCACGGATATCCCTGACTCTCTCTCGCCACTCCTCCCTATCATTCATCGCCCTAGGCAGGTCTTCAGGACAACATCCCGTATCAACACATATCTGCTGAATGTATGTTCGTGCTGGTCGTCCTGCTTTTGCACGGCCATGTGTGGGGGTCCATAAGAGTACATCTCTTATGAGTTCGTCCCTGCTTCTCCAGATGAACTTTTACAAATTCTAAATTATAAGGCGTATTTTTTGTTACCCTCTGATGGTATTCTTTTTTTGAAGAATATCAACTCACATCTGCGAAAGAAGCTCATATATTAATCAAGCCTTGGGACAGGAAAACCATAATATATTACTCATGAAAATGACAGAGATAATTACGAGGTGCATACGATAAGTTTCCAGACTTTTCCGATATGGGCATTTAAAATTGTCCTAGACTCTTGAAAATTCACTATGTTATTGCTATACATCTTATGAGGTCACTGGCCAATTTTTATGATTTCAGATTCAAATCAACAGCTACAGCAGCAATTGGAATACACCCTACTAAAGCCTGATTGCTATTGCTAGTGAATTTCAAAAATGCAATCTGACACTTTAGAAGAACGATATGCAATAAGATTTTGTTTTAAACTTGGAAAAAATGCCACAGAAACCTATGGAATGCTTCAGACTGCTTTTCGACCATCTTGCATGAAACAAGCATGAGTTTTTGAGTGGCATAAGAGATTCAAGGCAGGCAGGGAGTCTGTGAGGGATGATCAGAGGTGTGGGAGGCGTAAAGAAGTCTGGAGTGAGAGAGACATACAGACAGACAGATAGATCTAAGCAAAATAATGGCTAATATATGTTAATAGTCGCGAAAAGGGTTTTAATATTGTCAGTTTTAGTAGCTATTCACACAATTTAAAATATAGCGAAAATTATGGCTGTTTGTGTGTTAATTGGAGTGAATAGGGTTTTAATATTGTCGGCTTCTATAACTATTTCCGCTGGATAAAAAAGTGGCGAATCGATTAGAAAGAGTGGCAGTCATAGTAGAATATATATATATATATATATATATATATATATATATAGAGAGAGAGAGAGAGAGAGAGAGAGAGAGACAAAATAATGACTAATATGTGTTAATTGTAGTGAAAAGCGTTTTAATATTGTCGGCTTCAGTAGCTATTTCCGCTATATAAAAAATGGCGGTCGTATTAGAAGATAGAAAGATAGAGAGAGAGAGAGGGAGAGAGAGAGAGAGAGAGAGAGAGAGAGAGAGAGAGAGAGAGAGAGAGAGAGAGAGAGAGAGAGAATAATTTAGAAAAGAACTGAAGTCTAAGTTGAATGAAGATGAAAAGTTTTTGAACGATGCTGTTTTTTTTTAGATTTATTTATTTATTTTTAAATTTATTTTTTAAACAGAATCTGACTCAATCATAATAAAAAAAACCTGTCAACAACTAAGTTATACGTCTGTGAAGCCACCAAGGTTGTTTTTAATTTATCGTTTGCAAATTACCCTGTCTTGTTGACAGTGCAATGCTGCAACTCCTGTATAATTTGTAGACGAGATTGCACCAAGGTTCCAATGTCGGGACAGTGTAAAATTGTCTGCATTAGATGCACTTACGAAATGGATTTATTCTGCTGCACAATGCACTGCTCACCTCATTATACGCAAATGCAGACTTGCAACAGCGCTTCTCCTTGGTATGACACCAAACTGCACCAGATGGTGAGACTCCAGCTCCGGAGGATTGGAGTGTATTGAGCACCCATTCATTACCATTTCTCCAGGTCCATTCTGACCAGGAATGGTAGTACCTTTTAGGGCGCCATCTATGGTTCAAATTGATAGGAATAAGTGAAACCACTTGACTGTGCAAATTATATTATTATTATTATTATTATTATTTACTTATTAGAGTTTTTCACATCAGCGTTAGCTGATGGTCTTTCGCTTGGGTTTGAGTCACTGCAAGTCTCCTCAAGTCCCCAGGACTCTTCTCAGTATTCTGGCTGTTCTCAATAATATAGTAGTTTGGATGGTCTCCACTCATCCGCCCACTTCCAAGTCCCCTAGTTCCTTTAGTAATCCTTTAGTTACTGTTCCAAACGCACCAATTGTTACATAGTCATACATGAATATGTGAAATGTACATAGAATGTTCATAACTCATATATAGATAACATAGGAATCCCGAAACACGAAAAACAATTGACGACTTCTTAGTTCAGGTACGAAACTTTTTATTACCTTAGAGTTAAAAGGTTTTTCGACATAAGTAGAGAGATACACAATCTTTCTATGCTGACTTTTCTATCTGCCCTCCACCACGTGCGGCACCCGCCACAAGGCCTCGGCGAGCTCCGAAAGTTAACCTTCTTCTTCGGAGGCAAAAACTCAACTCACTGACTTTTCTAAAATCCCCCAAATCCTCTGCGCACGCTTCCGGTGCATGACGTCATTCACATCCCCCGGTCATATTTTCTGTCTGGGATTTTTATTTTGACATCTCTGAATGACACATCCATCCCGCGTGCGCGTGAACACCTGCGCTCATGTTGCACCTAACTAACCCATGCGCTAAGCGAAAGGTTCTTAGCCTAACTAAACCGAAAGGCAAGATATATAAAACGAAATACCCCGGCCATTATATTACACAATTACAATTGGTATAATTGTCACCTGCATGTTCCATAGTTTTTTTTTCAATTCCCTAGCAAGTTCGAGGTACTTATTCTTCTTTTCACATTTTTTCAGTTTTATTCGGTGGTCAGCCGGGACAGCATATTATCATTATTATTATTATTATTATTATTAAATAGAATAAGTAATTATTGGCCTAAATTCCTGATATGAAGCTTGATAAGTTTTATCACATACGGTATATTCACAATGTTCGAAATTTTATCTATTAGAGTATATTTATAATGTCTAAAGTTCCATGTAGGCTTCTGAGATCGGCATGAAACACCTGAAGAAGGTCGAAGGACGCATCTGCCGAAATGTTATGAAAATAACAATAAAGATGAAGACAATAGTCTGAATATTCTAAATGATAAAACTTAGAATTAATAATGTTTGATAGGATTGCTTAAAACCATGTAGATCATTTGTGATTTGATTTCTTTGTTCTGATTTCTTTGCATATCAGCCTTTGTAGGTTATTTAATGCCAAAGCTATTCTCCTAGAAGAACAGTAGTGGTACTATTTCACCCATAGCTGGGAGGATAAGGGGGTTCGTACCTTTCCCAAGGGTATTTGTCCGAAAGTGAACGTAACAGCTGCGACTGGCGTACGAACTCGCTTACATCGATTCCGCAGTCCATCGCTTTAAACATTACACCACGAGGACACCCCCAGATCATTTGTGTTAGGTACAGCAACTTGAAGGAATGGACACTTACTGACAGGTTAACAGCCATATAGAAATCTGATCTCTCTGAAATCAGTTGACCATTTCATATACATCTGTTGCAATATCTCATCTACTGAAATTGATGTCATATATACATATTGGCATGGCATGAATTGTTACTGGCAAGTTAATGACCATATGGAAATCTGATCTCAAGCTGTAACCAGGATAGTACTATTGTATAGCTGCCTGGATTTGATTTGGTTTAGTTTTACGGCATATCAACCCTTGTTGGCTATTCAATGCCAAATTCTTTTAATACATATATATTAAATATATACGATTTGGTTTGGTTGGGTTTTATGGCATATCAACCATTGTAGGTTATTTAATGCCAAATTCTTTTAATACATATATATTAAATATATACGATTTGGTTGGGTTGGGTTTTATGGCATATCAACCATTGTAGGTTATTTAATGCCAAATTCTTTTAATACATATATATTAAATATATATGGTTTGGTTTGGTTGGGTTTTATGGCATATCAACCATTGTAGGTTATTTAATGCCAAATTCTTTTAATACATATATATTAAATATATATGATTTGGTTTGGTTGGGTTTTATGGCATATTAACCATTGTCGGTTATTTAATGCCAAATTCTTTTAATACATACATATTAAATATATATGATTTGGTTGGGTTTTATGGCATATCAACTATTGTAGGTTATTTAATGCCAAATTCTTTGAATACATATATATTGAATATATAAGTACACTGTTTAAATGTCAAACAGTTCTATTCAAACCCAAAGATAAGACCCTATCAGGTGCGACCACTCCAGGCAAGAATGGCCCTGAAAGCGATGACAATGAAGGAGTACTCAGAATTCTCCAAAGCTCCCGTATTATTAAAGCATCACCATTAGATTGTTTAGTGTCAAAATCAGGACGCTCGCTGCTGGTGGTGGGGTCTTACTCCTTCTGCAGCGATGCAGTCGGTGTATTCAGCAGCCCCAGCCGACTGGGCTGAAATCGGATGGAGAAAAAGTTAGATAAGAACTGTACAAGGACTCTACGTGTGGTTTTAAACAAATCCTGGAAGCAACACCCAACAGAACATAAGCTGAATGGCCACTTACCTCCCATCTAACAAACAAGATACGCTGGCCATTGCTGGGGAATTGAGGATGAACTTATAAACAGCGTTCTTCTGAGGACTCCTTTACGTGGACATCGACTTATATTTATCAGCTCGATGGAGACACTGAATACCGTCTGGAGGACTTGACAAGAGCGTTGAGGAGAGAGAGAGAGAGAGAGAGAGAGAGAGAGAGAGAGAGAGAGAGAGGGGAATCCATACTTTAAGCTAAACTTAAGTGTGGTAATGATGATGATAATAAGTATTATTATCATTGATATCATAATTATTGCCAAGTCGGCTGGGGCTGTAGAATACACCGACTGCAACTCTGTAGAGGGGCAAGACCCCACCCCCAACGAGTGTCCTAGATATGACACCAAACAATCTGATGATGAGGCTCCAGTGATGCTGGAGCTTTGGGGAATGTGGAGTACCCCTTTATTGCCATTGCTTCAAGGTCCACTCTGGCCCGGAGTGGTAGCACCTGATAGGGCCCTACCTATGGATTAAATAGAACTAACGGTATACTTATGCTAAATGGAATTGTTTGATTAAACTCAATAGATTGAAATAGAAATGTTTTTGACAATTAAGCCGTACTTACATTTAAACTGCGTGCTTATACTAAATTGAATTATTTGAAATAGAACTGTTTTTTGACATTGAAACTCTATTTACACTAAACTGAATTGCTTAACATGGAACTGTTTTAACAATTAATTGTGTGTAAACAAAATCTGTACTTATACTAAACTGAATTAGCAGAATTAGAACTGCTTGACTAAACTGAATAGCTAGAAATAGAAATATTTTTCACAATCAAACTGTACTTACATTTAAACTGCGTGCTTATGCTAAGCTGAATTGTTTGAAATAGAACTGATTATTTACGTAAAAATGGACTTGGCTTTAAATAACCTACAAAGGTTGATATGCCATAAACCCCAATAAACCAAAGCAATATCATAATTAGATACATCAAATGTCCCCGTGGCGTAGTAGGTAAAGTTCAGGACTGCAACATCCAGTCGCACTATTAGATTCCCTTTCGAACTAATAACCTTGGAAAAGGCATGCACTCCTTATCCCCTCCAGTAATGGGTTAAATCAATGATTTCTAACCGATGTTGGGCCATACCCCACTTTGATATTTCTAAAATTCTAATGCCCCCCCCCCTGTGATATTTAAGTCATACATATTCAAAATTTTACCGCAGTTCAAGTGAAGGAAGCTTAAAAAGCCATTGACTTGGTCTTTAAACAAACCCTTCCAAAATATTGCATGTCCCACCAAAATATTATCATGCCTCACCGGGGGAGCATATGACCCACGTTGGGAATTACTGGGTTAAATGGCACTAAAATTGTTCTTCTACAAGGATGGCATTAAATAACCCATGAAGGTTGGTATGCTATTAAACAAAGAAACCAAAACAAATAGTAGATTGGTTTGGTTTCTTGGGTTTTATGGCATATCAACCTTTGTAGATTATTTAATGCCAAATCCATTTTTATGTAAATAATCTGTTCTGTTTAAAACAATTCAGTTTAGCATAAGTACACAGTTTAATTGTCAAAAACATTTCCATTTCAAAGTATTTAAGCACTTATAAGTATCAATTCAGTTAAGTGTAAATACAGTTTTAATGTCGGAAAACAGTTCTATTTTAAATAATTCAGTTAATCATAAGCACGCAGTTTAAATGTAAGTACGGTTTAATTGTCAAAAACGTTTCTATTTCAAGCTATTCAGTTTACTCAAACAATTCATTTTATCCTAAGTATACTGTTAGTTCTATTTAACCCATAGATAGGGCTCTATTAGGTGCTACCACTCCGGGCCAGAGTGGACCTGGGAGCGATGGCAATGAAGGGGTACTCCACACTTACCATCAGATTGTTTAGTGTCATATCAGGGACACTCGTTGGGGGGGTCTTATCCCTCTGCAGAGAAGCAGTCGGTGTATTCTACAGCCCCAGCCGACAGGGCAAACAAATAGTAGAATTGCTGGCAAATTTTCCATGTTAGTTCGGAATACTCGAAACCCTAAAACTGTTAACAAGTTGTGAAAATCAAACAGAAATTTTTACATTAAAAATATTTGTGTTTAAATTATCGGTTGTACATTTTCTTTTAAGAAGAGGAATTATATTGTGAACTGAATTTCCACGAACAGAAAATCCGGCAAACACTTGCATGCGACCTACGGAAACACTGGACAGCTGTTTCGACCGTATTAGGTTTCATCAGCAGTGTATACCGTGATCTCCTTCACTAGAGATCGAACCAGCGTCCACAATATGCAAAGCTGAAACTCTACTACTGGACCACCAATCCAAAATGATAATTCTAAAACTGTTCTTGATCACACTTTAGAATCGAGTAGTTGTGCCGTGAACAGTTCCATCTATGAGTCAAATTTTCTATATGAAAATTATTTGTATTAGATTGGGAATACTTGAAACTATATAACTGTGTGCAAACAAATAATTCTGATAATTAGATAAGAATACTTAGAACGATAAAACATCATGAGTGGGATCGAGCCGAGCGATTCGAGTTAGACGCTGTCCGTATTTCTCGATGCGCGGATCGGTTTGCGTGAAATGGTCGCTCGGTTCGTAACGCCAGGCAAGGCCGCCGGACATAGGTAACGGGAAGCCGCCATCTATGTCATGCGCGTTGAGACCGGCACTCATCGAACCTCAGGAGGCCGTCCTCCCCCCAGGCTCCAACCTTCTCGCCTTGTGCCTGAGGGGCTTCTTTTTATAGGAATGTCGACGGGGCCCGATGCATTTTTGGGATGTGTCTAGGCTACGTTCCCGCGCCTGGACACACACTTTAAAAAGGCCTTGTGCCACACTCGTCCGGTTGGTGGGACGTACGACAAACACCATCATGTGTGCAAAGTATTTGTATTAATTAGGAGTTTAGCAATACCATATAACTGCAAAAAACTCTGAAGAAACAAATGTAAATATAGATGAACAATGTACACAATTCCTAAACTTTTACACATAAAATAACCCTAGACGAATTGACAAAACCTTTAGGGTTGTAGAATACACTGACTGCATCTCTGCAGAGGGGTAAGACCCCCACTCCAACGGTGTCCTGGGGCCTTGTCGGTTAGGACTGTAAAATACACTGATTGCACCACTGCAGAGAGGTAAGACCCCTCCCCCAACGGGTGTCCTGAATACACATTAAACAATCTGATGGTAAGGCTCCAGTATTGCTGGGGATTTTGGAAATGCGGAATATCCCTTTATTGCCATCACTCCCAGGTCCACTCCGAAAAGGAGAAATAGCACCTGGTCAGATCCTATCTATCGGTCAAATAGAACTGTTTCATATTTAAACTGAGAGCTAACAAATGACTTATGCTAAATTGAATTGTTAGAAATAAAACTGTTTGATCATTTAACTGTGTGTAAAGAACTGACTGATGTTTAATTGATTTGTCAGAGATACATTGCGATACTTGGAAAGATTTAATTTCGTTGACTTATGTTTACAAATCTTATATCAAATACATATGAAGAAAACAGATTTAGCATCAAATAACCTATAGGCGTTGATATGCCATAAAACCAAACCAGACTAAATCATATATATTTAATACATATGATAAAGAGGATTTGGCATTAAATAACCAACAATAGTTGATATGCCTTAAAACCAAACCAAACCAAACCAAACCAAATCATTTCTATTTAATACATTTGTATGAAGAGGATTTGGCATTAAGTAACCCACAATGGTTGATATGCCATAAACCCCAACCAAACCAAATCATATATATTTAATATACATATGTATATATAAAGAAGATTTAGCATTAAATAACCTACAATGGTTGATATGCCATAAAACCCAGCCAACCCAAATAATATATATCTAATATATATGTAGAAAGCGGATTTGGTATTAAATAACCCACAATTGTTAATATGCCATAAAACCAAACCAAAGCTAATCATATATATTTAATATATATGTATGAAGAGGATTTGGCATTTAATCATCCACAATGGTTGATATGCCACAAAACCAAACCAAACCAAACCAAATCATATATATTCAATATATATGTATAAAGAGGATTTGGCATTAAATAACCCACAATGGTTGATATGCCATAAAACCAAAACTAATAATCGTTATTTGGTTACCCCCAGTTATATGGTTTCAAGTATTCCAATTCAAGACTAACAATTCTATTTATATTGATAATAATCCCTCGTAAAAGATTGGACTTTTCTCTGTGACCCATAAATTCGGCCTTAACTATTTAGGTTACATTTATAGGTCAACTGAACTATTCAATAGTTTACTAGGGATTATTATCAATATTCCAGATCAGAGTGGATATGAGAGTAATAGAAATAAAGGGGTACTCCACATTTCCCAAACTGCAAGACTTGAACCTATCAACACCGATATAAAAGATGGGTGTGGCCCTAAGGAGTAGTCCTTATTTTAGCCATTGACAGATGAAAGATGAAATGGCAAATATTTGTTTGTGTTTTATGGCATATTAACCTTTGTAGGTTATTTAATGCCAAATCCATTTTTATACAAATAAACAGTTCTATTTAAAACAATTCAATTTAGCATAAATACGCAGTTTAGTTTTATTTGACCCATAGATAGGACCCTATCAGGTGCTACCAATCCGGGTCAGAGTGGACCTGGGAGCGATGGCAAAAAAAGGGTACTCCGGATTCTCCAAAGCTTCAGCATTACTGGAACCTCAACATCAGATTGTTTAGTGTCATAATCAGGATACTCTTTTGGTGGTGGGGGGGAATGCAGAGATGCAGTCGGTAAGTTCTACAGCCTTGTCCGATTGGGCAAGAAATGGTAAATAAAAAAAAATTCATTGTCTGTGATATTTAATCACAGACACACACGCATGCGCTGACGCACATATGCACACGTGCACGAACAGACACACAACTGAATGTAGTGAAGCTTCACTTTTGTTGGGTGTGGAATCACTTGTTTGTTACCCATATTTTCCAACCCCTCCGCTCGAGTAGGATATGATACAAGGTCAATTTTAAAGAGGAGTTCAACAGGTTTGAGTCCAGAGCTTTTCTCCTAGACTAGTTGCCTAACCAAGGCTGAAGAACTTAGTCTGTCCTACTATTTAGCCATATCTGGAGGAAGAATAATTGGATTCATACCTTTCTCAAGGGTATTAGCGCTATGTGAAATGCAATCAGTCTCGTCTAGGATTTGAACTCGTGGCGCCGTGTCCATTTCGTACGAGGATAACCATTACACCGTGGGCACCTTCATCACTTGTTTGTTACCATATCTTCAAGGGGAGAAAGTCTGTGTTGTGTAATGGCTAACGTGCTTGACTGGAACATCGGAAAAAGTGAGTTCGAACTTTCCCAAGAGTATTACTCCCTAAGTGAAAATTATAGTACTACTGGGGTTCGAACCTTTATACAACAGTCTTGCAAACAAGCACATAAGCCACTACACCATGGAGAACCTCCTGAATGTTTGGTTCGGTTCGGTTTCTTTGTTTAATGGCATATCTACCTTTGTATGTTACTTAAAGCCGAAGCCATTCTCCTAGAAGAACAGTAGTGGTACTATTTAACCCATAACTGGGAGGATAAGGGGGTTCATACCTTTCCTGCAACTGGAGTACGAACTTGCTTACTACGATTCCGCAGTCCATCGCTTTAACCATTACATCACGAGGACACCCCCGAATGTTTGGAAATAGGGGATGTCTTCGTGGTGTAATGGTTAAAGCGATGGACTGCGGAATTGTAGTAAGCGAGTTCGTACTCCAGTTGCAGGAAAGGTATGAACCCCCTTATACTCCCAACTATGGGTTAAATAGTACCACTACTGTTCTTTTAGGAGAATAACTTTGGCATTAAATAAAGTACAACGGTTGATATGCCATTAAACAAAGAAACCAAACCATGTTTGAAAATAATCGTATTAAAGAAAACATCCACATATTTTTCTTTGCTTCATTTATTAACAAAAAACAACAAAAAACAAAACAAGAAATTTCACAAAATCACCACGGTGAATGTTAATTCAAATATCAACTATTTGGAGATTTGATTAGTTACTCTTGCCAGAACCCATGACAGGAAATGCAGCAAATGAGAGTGAAAAAACCGCCATTGGAAGAACGTGAAACAAAACGTCTAATTATGGCGGCCAGACATTTTCACTTTATTTATTTAAGATTCACCCCTTTCTTTCCTCTTCTCCTCCTCCTCACCCGAACGCGTAGCCAATCGTGGCGTAATTCCCGCTTTTCGAGCCGTTTGTAAAGTGTATAATTAAAAAAAAAGTGGATCTTCTTGTTTGTGGCCGTTAGAACGAATCGGACAGCCGTCGTCAAGTTAGATTGGCATTAACACATTTCACTCCGAAATCTTTTGTATTCTACGATCCGTCATTAAGAAAAATAAATAAATAAAAAAAAAAAGAAAGGAAAAGAGAGGTGAATGTCTCGGTGAAGAGTTTTCAGGTTAGAAAGCTCCGAAAAAAAAATCAGATTTTCAGTCCATTTGTGTGGAATAATTGTGTTTCTACAGTGATGATAAAAAGAAATGGGTCACCTTGCTAAAAATATCATTTTCTTCAACAATTTTTGTAAAGAATCTGTAAATGTTTGACATTAGATTTCTAGAAGTTGTACTTCAGGACAGTCAGGACTCTACTGCAAGGAGGTGATATTTATCGATTCATCCTACCATGTAGGATTTGACACAAGGTCATTTTAATGTGGGGTCTCGTGATCCATGCTTGCTCGTGTAATCGTGATCCATGCTTGCTCTCTTCGCCATTCATCGATTGGGGCGCTTCAGGCGTCAAGCAATGAGTATAGCCCTGTCGAAGCTGGTATTGCCGGGGGGATGACCTCCTGGGACCAGGTGAGTGTAACGAAATGTTCAATACCACCTCTCGGGGTGCGCCCGTGGGGATCGTATACTGCGTTCGTCTGACATCGGAAGTCCGTAGGGGCAAGGTGCCCGAGTGCAAATATTGAGGTCTCTTTTCTCTTCTCTCTTCTTCCCTCTCTCTCCCTTTCTGTTTCTTTCTCTCTTTCTATTTCCCTCTCCCTCAAACTATCTATCTCTATCTCTCTCTAAATCTTTCTCTTCTATAAAATCAAAACACATATCCTGTACGTTAAAAGAGTCTATATCTCGGATTTTATCAAGAGGATTAAGAGGATTAAGACCCTCTTCCCCGAAAAAAAAAAGGAAGGTCCTGTGTATGACTCTAAATCATCTGATGGCAAGGTTTCAGTTCTGGTGATCTAAAGAGTTTGGAGTACTCCTTCATTGCTATTACTCTCATGTCCACTCTGACATGTCGTGATTGTAAGAGTCTTCTCTATGATTCGAATCGATCTGTTAAAAAATTATTCGATAAGGCAATGTACAACAAACAAACAAACAAACAAACAAAGCAACCCCCCCAAAAAAAACAGAACTCTTAAGAAACAACTGCACAAAAAATTTACTTATGAACATGCAAATAAAGCAATTCTCTAATCTCCAAGCATAAAATAACCATAGACGTGTTTTCATGCCATTAAAATCAATTAATCAGTCAATTAGTCGAGTTTCATTAAAAAAGCAGTTTTGTTGCACTTAATTATTAAAAGCAACTTGTTCAGAAAATAATGCAAAAAAGTTCTGAGTATTTAGTATCATTAATACTAGCAGAAATATGTGCCTTCCGTCGGGCGTAACTATTTAAGTTTTAATGTAATAAAATATGAGAATTAATTTTTTTTTCGGGGCCCGTGGCGCAGCGGATAGAGGCGTTGAGTCTCTATGGTTCCAGGTGAGCATTGTCAGAAGATAGCGGTTTCAATTCCTACCTAAGTCAGCCACAGGTTTACTTGGTCAAAAACGTGGTGCGATAGACAACAACTATGGAAGGCACTAATTACTTGGGATACAGTTACAAGACTCAGCATTCCTATCCGAGGTCGCGGTAAATCATCTGAAGAAGGCCAGAGGTGAAATTTGGCCGAAACGTAGTGAAAGAAGAAACAACACAAAAACTACCAAGATGAAGGCAAAAAGCCCGCTATAAATAAAAATTAATTCTCAGATTAAGAAGCCTCATCTCAAAATGATTCCAATTAAAGACAGTAATAAAATATTATCAATAAAAAAGCACTGACAAAATTAGATAAGAAAGTACATGAAAAGATTTGAAGAATTGAAGAATAAGACAGCCTGGATGCTAGCTCTTCTCATCACTCCCGACTTTCATTGCTAAATTTTCCTGAATTAACTACTTAACTAAATCAGACCGTAAAGAAAAAAATTAGTTTTTTTTTTGTTTATGAATATATTTTTAAAACTTATCGATGGGGTTTTTGCTCATATCTATCAAAATAAAACCAAACAATTAGAAATCAATAAAACTGTGCAAAAATCTATCAAAATAAATTAAGATAAATACGTAAATTATCTTTATCGTCCACACTGTACGCCACTATTTGATTATATATATATATATATATATATATATATATGTATACAATTGTCTAGATATGGCCAACATAGATATATATATATATATATATATGTATACAAGTGTCTAGATATGGCCAACAGTTTTAATAATACAAAACAATTTTCTAAAAACTGAGATTTGAATAAAAATTTAATTCATTGAGAATATGACGTTAATAACTAAGGAAATTGGGATGTCGGTGGTGACGCAGATTCGGTTATATACAGACTCATAATAGCCATCATAAGATAAGCAGTTTGTTTTTAAATTTTTGCTGTTATTAATATAGCTCTAACAATTGTTTGGTTTGATTAATGATATATCAACCTTTGTGGGTTATCTTATACCAAATTCATCCTTGTAGAGAAACTGTAGGGATACTATTTAACCTATTGACGGGTTTATAAGGAAGTTCATAACTTTTCCAAGGTATTAGGTCGAAAGTGAATGTAATGAAGGATCTTGAGTTCGAACTCGCTTACTATGACGTCGCAGGTCGGTACGTTAGTGACTTCGCCACAGAAACTTCCCCTATCGTATTTTGTTGAGGACTTGAAAAGTTACTAGCTCTCCTCATCCTACAAATGCACCGTGGGAGTAGTTGTTTAAAATCGAAGAAGACGAGCTGATATTAAGAACACCATTATATATATATATATATATATATATATATATTGTCATCCACAGACAGACTGTTTCGTTGTATCACAACTCTTCAGTGTGGCTAGACACGCTAGATTCCCAAAGCTGGGATTGAAACCCGGCTGACTCAAACGCCAATCCAAGATTTTACCACTCAGTCACGAGGAAACCAGCGCAAGCGAAGGAAACTTGCTTTACGCTAGTGGCAACCATTACTTCCCTCGTTAGAGAGCTCAACCCTACAGGGGTAGGGGTGCATATATATTGTCATCCACAGACACACTGTTTCGTTGTATCACAACGCTTCAGTGTGGCTAGACACGCTAGATTCTCGAAGCTGATATCGAAATCCGGCTGAATCAAACACACACACACACACACACACACACACACACACACACACAAACACACACACACACACACACACATATATGTTTATTTCTCAAAGCATTCATAATATACAGATAAATAAGTGTACATATATATATATATATATACTTACTCGTGATCTGTACCTTATAATGCTGTGGTAAACAAGAAGGCATTTGGTACTATTTTTTGAGTGTTTGGTATGACTCAAACTGGGATTGAGCCCAAGTATCCTGGACCATTGGAAAACACTGTAACATTTATGTCGATAGACCGGTTACATATATATATATATTATGTGTGTGTGTGTGTGTGTATGTATATGTGTGTTTGTGTGTGTGTGTATGTGTGTTTGCCAAGTAGAATTACCGTGACCCGGAAATCGAGAAAGCAATTTATAATATATAATTCCTTTATTTAACACACACACACACACACACACACACACACACACACACACACACACACACACACATATATATATTCATATTTAAAAAAAATATTTATATATATTCTTTTTAAAAAGAAAAAAAATATATGTATATATATATATTCAAAAAAAGAAAGAAAAAAAAATTTTAATTTATATATATATGTATATTTAAAAAAAGAATATATATATATATTTTTTAAATATATATATATATATATATATATATATATATATATATATATATATATTTAAAAAAAAATATTTTTTAAAAATATATATATATATATTTAAAGAAAAAAATATATGTATATATACATTTAAAAAATATATATATATATATATATATATATTAAAAAAATATATATATGTATATACCAAAACCCACTCGATTTATTTCCCACAAATTAGTGACTTTACGATGGGAGATGAAAACGCAATGTTTTAATTCGAATGAAGATGTTTTCAACAACATGAACAGCTCGACTTTTCGTACACGCGTGCAGAGTCTTCAATAAAACGAACCATTCCGACGAGAGAACAAAAACTTTCTTTAGCTTAATTTGTAACATCCTGAATCATACAACGTAAGTTGGTTCAAACTTAGGGTCAACATTTAACCCTAACTGTACTGCTGTTATTAACCATCCCATTACCATGAGACATTTCTGTCTTACCCTTTCCACAGAAACACAACCTTACTGACATGACAACCGCTCGTTTTTTTTAATAATTTTCACAACTGCCTCAACTTTTTTTTTTCTCTTACCGACAAACCGCTATTACTATGAAATTAAGTTACTATGATCAATCGACAGTTCGATTTAATGAAAACGAAGACAACACATAAAAAACCTTTGAAAATCGATACTAAAACTAAGACATCATCTTCAAAAGTTTTCAACGAAAGAAACTTCTACTTGATACAACACGGTACCAATTTAACACATATCACCTCCATTTAATTTGAGATGAATTTATCTACAAAATATTAATAGCTGTAGATTTTCGTTGTCAATCTAAAAATCCAACGCGTTTTTAAATTCATGGGAATAATTCAACGCAGAACTGGATATATTGGAAAACACCCACAAATATTTCACCAGTTACACACTTCAATTCAATGTTGGTTGTTTCCTCATAAAACACACTTCAAGCAAAATTTCCGCATAAAACATATTTCCACCGAAATTTCCACAAAAAACACACTTCAACCGAAATTTCCGCATAAAACACACTTCAACTGAAATTTCCACATAAAACACACTTCAAACAAAATTTCCGCATAAAACACACTTCAACCGAAATTTCCACATAAAACACACTTTAACCGAAATTTCCGCATAAAACACACTTCAACCGAAATTTCCACATAAAACACACTTCAACTGAAATTTCCACATAAAACACACTTCAATCAAAATTTCCGCATAAAACATACTTCCACCGAAATTTCCACATAAAACACACTTCAACCGAAATTTCCGCATAAAACACACTTCAACTGAAATTTCCACATAAAACACACTACAACCAAAATTTCCGCATAAAACACACTTCAACCGAAATTTCCACATAAAACACACTTCAACCAAAATTTTCGCATAAAACACACTTCAATCGAAATTTCCGCATAAAACACACTTTAACCGAAACTTCCGCATAAAACACACTTCAACCGAAATTTCCGCATGAAACACAATTCAACCAAAGTTTCTGCATAAAACACACTTCAACCAAAATTTCCGCATAAAACATACTTCAACCAAAATATCCGCATAAAACACACTTCAACCAAAATTTCCGCATAAAACACACTTCAACCGAAATTTCTGCATAAAACACACTTCAACCAAAATTTCCGCATAAAACACACTTCAACCAAAAATTCCGCATAAAACACACTTCAACCAAAATTTCCGCATAAAACACACTTCAACCAAAATTTCCGCATAAAATACACTTCAACCGAAATTTCCGCATAAAACACACTTCAACTGAAATTTCCGCATAAAACACACTTCAATTGAAATTTCCACATAAAACACAATTCAACCGAAATTTCCGCATAAAACACACTTCAACTGAAATTTCCACATAAAACACACTTCAATCAAAATTTCCGCATAAAACATACTTCCACCGAAATTTCCACATAAAACACACTTCAACCGAAATTTCCGCATAAAACACACTTCAACTGCAATTTCCACATAAAACACACTACAACCAAAATTTCCGCATAAAACACACTTCAACCGAAATTTCCACATAAAACACACTTCAACCAAAATTTTCGCATAAAACACACTTCAATCGAAATTTCCGCATAAAACACACTTTAACCGAAACTTCCGCATAAAACACACTTCAACCAAAATTTCCGCATAAAACATACTTCAACCAAAATATCCGCATAAAACACACTTCAACCAAAATTTCCGCATAAAACACACTACAACCAAAATTTCCACATAAAACACCATTCAACTGAAATTTCCACATAAAACACACTTCAATCAAAATTTCCGCATAAAACATACTTCCACCGAAATTTCCACATAAAACACACTTCAACCGAAATTTCCGCATAAAACACACTTCAACCAAAATTTCCGCATAAAACATACTTCCACCGAAATTTCCGCATAAAACACACTTCAACCGAAATTTCTGCATAAAACACACTTCAACCAAAATTTCCGCATAAAACACACTTCAACCAAAAATTCCGCATAAAACACACTTCAACCAAAATTTCCGCATAAAACACACTTCAACCAAAATTTCCGCATAAAATACACTTCAACCGAAATTTTCGCATAAAACACACTTCAACTGAAATTTCCGCATAAAACACACTTCAATTGAAATTTCCACATAAAACACATTTCAACCGAAATTTCCGCATAAAACACACTTCAACCAAAATTTCCGCATAAAATACACTTCAACCGAAATTTTCGCATAAAACACACTTCAACTGAAATTTCCGCATAAAACACACTTCAATTGAAATTTCCACATAAAACACAATTCAACCGAAATTTCCGCATAAAACACACTTCAACCAAAATTTCCGCATAAAATACACTTCAACCGAAATTTTCGCATAAAACACACTTCAACTGAAATTTCCGCATAAAACACACTTCAATTGAAATTTCCACATAAAACACAATTCAACCGAAATTTCCGCATAAAACACACTTCAACCAAAATTTCCTCATAAAACACACTTCAAACGAAATTTCCGCATAAAACACACTACAACCAAAATTTCCACATAAAACACAATTCAACTGAAATTTCAACATAAAACACACTTCAACCAAAATTTCCGCATAAAACACACTTCAACCGAAATTTCCACATAAAACACACTTCAAACGAAATTTCCGCATAAAACACACTACAACCAAAATTTCCACATAAAACACACTTCAACTGAAATTTCCACATAAAACACACTTCAATCAAAATATCCGCATAAAACACACTTCAACTGAAATTTCCACATAAAACACACTTCAATCAAAATTTCCGCATAAAACACACTTCAACCAAAATTTCCACATAAAACACACTTCAACTGAAATTTCCACATAAAACACACTTCAATCAAAATTTCCGCATAAAACATACTTCCACCGAAATTTCCGCATAAAACACACTTCAACCAAAATTTCCGCATAAAACACACTTCAACCGAAATTTCCGCATAAAACACACTTCAACCAAAATTTCCGCATAAAACACACTTCAACCAAAATTTCCGCATAAAACACACTTCAACCAAAATTTCCGCATAAAACACACTTCAACCAAAATTTCCACATAAAACACACTTCAACTGAAATTTCAACATAAAACACACTTCAACCAAAATTTCCGCATAAAACACACTTCAACCAAAATTTCTGCGTAAAATACACTTCAGCTACGTACAAGAATTTATCTTTAGTCTCGACCCACAAAAGATGATTAAAGATAAAGCCTCCTAGAAGCCCAACTACTTCCTGAACATAATTCCAAACGAATATCTTCTTGAATGTACTACCTGCCGAGATTTGCATGGGACTTCTAACAAACAGAATTGTTTACTAAAAAATAAACAAACAAACAAAAAATAAAAACAACAAAAACCTAACTATTTAACATTTTCCTTCGTTGAGAATAAGTAAAGATGGCGACCATAGTCGAGGGTGACCCGAAGGCTTCCTTTTCAATAGCTACTACACCAAGGTGTAGGGTAGGGCGTTACTCCTTTCCCTGAAAGCTCCACTTTACTCTTGATCCTTACCTTATAATGCTGAGTGTTAAGCAAGGCGGCATCAAGTATTATTTTTGAGTCTTTGGCATGACTCGACCTGGGATTGAAACCCGGTCTCCCGGACCTTTGGTGAACACTTAACTCATTTCGCCACCTGAAAAATACTTCAATATATTGTCAACCTTCTGTATTCAATCAAGAGAGAGAACTTATAGGGATTACATCCATAGCTTTCTATTAGTACTTCTAATAGCCGCTGGCTAGTATGACCAACACAGTATATAAAACAGCGTGGAAAAGTCAAGCACTCTCTCGTTGCAGTAGGTTCGACAATAAGAAGTACGTTAAGTGCGTCCTTCATCTGGAGATTTGTCATCCAAAAAAACCCAAACAATAAAAATTTAAATTGAGAGCGTCGGGAACTTTTGCACACAACAAATATTCGCCATGTATATTTTCACAGTGAATATATTCCAGAAATTTTAGTATCTAATGAAGCGATTTGTATGTTTGGTGCTAAGTAGGATATTTAGTTGATCAGCAAAGAACAATATCAGCATTAGTATCTCCGTGATATACTAACACCGAACACAACGGAAAGAAAGACAATATAAATACGTTTGTAAATTCCAAGAAAGTTAACGTTTTATAGAAAGAATATACATTTTATGAACCAACAGTATGTAGAAGGGGCGCAAAAAGGGGGAAAAAGCTTAATTGATAAGGAAAAGTAAAATTGTTACGTGGTTTTACCACTCCCAGACAGGATCCGAGACTCATTTCTGTTGTTCAAAGAACCTGAGGCAAAATACTCGTACAATAGCTATATTCCGGAACTTTTAGTATCGAATGTTTCTCGTGAAACAGTTCTTATAGTGAAATATGTTTGTGGAATTTTTCGATGAACTTCATTTTGGGATATATATATATATATATATATATAGAGAGAGAGATAGGGAAAAAGAAAGAGAGAGAGAGAGAGAGAGATAAACGAAAGTGATAAGACAAATCTTTTGGAAATATTTCTTAGAAGATATATATTTTTTAAATTATTTTCAATCTGTTTCGATCTTAGGTCATCATTAGGATAAAATTTTGGTGAAAAGTTTTTTTTTTTATGTAGAAAGATTTTTAAAAAATTGGTATGCTATAAAAGAACAGATGAAAAATTAAGCGATAACTTAGGAAATCCATTTGTTAAAGGAAAATCACACACACACACACACACACACACACACACACACACATATATATATATATATATATATATATATAAAAGAGAGCGTGTAATTGGTTGATTGTTGTCATTTCAAATCATTAATTTCACGCATGCATTTTGTTGGTTTCAAATTCTGTCTACTGAGCAGCAAATTAGAGTCAATCTCTGAGGTAAAACAGCACAATGAGTTAATTCTCGCCTCCAAAAATTTAGAAATCGCAATATGTAATTAGTTGGCATTCACACCGGCAGCTACAATACTAAGATTTTAGTGTTTGGTTGTCAATCGGGAGAAAGTACAGAAGATTCGAAAAGAGTTGGTTTGGTTTTGGTTTGGTTTGGTTTGGTTTTGGTTTGGTTTTGTTTTGATTTCTTTTTATTTTGGTATTGTTTTGTTTTGTTTTGTTTTGTTTTTGTTTTGTTTTTGTTTGGTTTTGGTTTGGTTTGGTTTTGTTTTGTTTTGATTTCTTTTTATTTTGGTATTGTTTTGTTTTGTTTTGTTTTGTTTTGTTTTGTTTTTATTTGGTTTTGGTTTGGTTTTGGTTTTGTTTTATTTTGTTTTGGTTTTGTGTTTGTTTTGTTTCGGTTTGGTTTTGATTTTGTTTTATTTTGGTATTGTTTTGTCTTGTTTTGTTTTGTTTTGTTTTAGTTTGGTTTGGTTTTAGTTTGGTTTTGGTTTTGTTTTATAGCACATCAACCAAATCCCTTTTTATACATATCAACAGTTCTATTTCAAACAATTCAGTTTAGCATAAAATAATTCTATTTCAAACAATTCAGTTTAGCATAAGCACACAGATTCAATGTCAAGAAACAATTCTATTTCAAGCAATTCATTTTAGCTAGGTCATACCTCTCTGTAGAGTTAAATGTAAAATTTTTATTTCAAACAATAGTTTAGTATGAGTACGCAGTCTAAATTTCAAAACAGTTCTATTTCAAACAGTTCAGTTCAGCATAAGTACACAGTTTAGTTCTATTTGACCCATAGAATGTACTCTATCAGGTGTAACCATTCCGGGCCAGAGTGGACCTGGAGCGATGGCAATGAAGTGGTACTCCGAATTCCTCAAAGCTCCTGCATTACTGGAGCCTCACCATCAGATTGCTTTGTGTCATATCCAGGACACTCGATAGGTGGGGTTCTTACCCCTCTGCGGAGAAGCAGTCGGTATATTTCACAGTCCCAGCGGATTGGGCAAGAAAAGAGTTTTGTAGTGTTTGTAAAAGTAAGATAGCTTGGAAATCTCACTATGATCGGGCTAAAATGAAAAGAAATCCCGAATTCGTTGCTGAAATTCAGGACATGAATGACAAGGATCCTAGCAAGTAAATCAGGTTAATAGCCTGGGATATAGGAGTATCTGAGTTACTTATCAGGCAGGTAGAGCAGGAAGAAATTTGTTATTTCTTATATCAGATGAGAAAGGTACAATTTTTATCAGAGACCATGAACGATAAGAAGAAAGACCACGCTGCAAAGCTTTAAAACACACTTCAAGCATCCCATCCAACCGAACATACTTTGGCTTTTCTTAGATGTGAAAAGTTTTTGTCTTGATCGCATGAATTCCTTGAACAATCGTTAGCTCGCTCTGTCCACGTAAGATGCGCCATATTGATGAAAGGGAAACACCAGTGGTATATCATGGGGTTTGGGGTGGTCACTAGCTTTTGTGATGTTATGCCTCAAATGATCTTCCAAAATAGTCTCTAACTCAACATGGAGACCTATATCAAGTGTCTGGAAGAGTAGTACTCTCCTAGATTGAGAAAGTGTCTGTTGGAAGACCCTAAGTCTAACAACAACACTGCGCTTACGCCACACAAGCAGAACCTACTCAAGGCAGGGAGAAAATTTCTGCGATCAAATCACTCCTAACATGCGGTCGCCTAACTCTTCAGATTACAAACCTCTTGATTATAAGTGTGTGGCGCAGTTAGCAAGAGATCATCGTAGGAAATTAATACGGCGACACGAGTTCAAATCCTGGCCGAGACTGATTGCATTTCACATAGCACTAATACCCATGGGAAAGGTATGAATCCAATTATTCTCCCTCCAGCTATGGATGAATAACAGGACAAACTGGGTTCTTCAGCCTTGGTGAGGCAACTAGTCTAGGAGAAGGAAAACTCTGAATTCAAACCTGTTAAACTTCGCTTAAAAATTGACCTTGTGTCATCTCCTGCCCGAGCGGAGGGGTTGGTAAATATGAATTAGCTAGAGATCAACAAAACTTTGAGTAGCAAAAAGGTGAATCGAAGGCTGGGATAATGGTAGCATTTACCAATTTGAAGACGGTTTTGTAAGAGATGTTGACGTCGTCTGGAGGCTGTGATCGAATAAATTTGATCGATAGTATTTATAAAAAATTTTATGTTGGTAAATATATCTGTTTGTGTAATACAGACGACAATTTATCCATCACACTCTTTATTGCGGAATCGTAGTAAGCGAGTTCGAATTCCAGTCGCGCTATTACGTTCACTTTCGGGCAAATAGCCTTGAGAAAGGTATGAAACCCCTTATCCTCCCAGCAATGGGTTAAATAGTACTACTACTGTTCTTCTAGGAGAATGGCTTTGGCATTAAATAACCTATAAAGGGTGATATACCATTAAACAAAGAAACCAACCAAAGAAACACTCTTTATATATATATATATATATATATATATATATCATCACAATGAATATTGGGACTTCTGTCTTCATCTTTATTGTTTCATTCACAACGTTTCAGCCGATACGTCTTTCTGGAGGTGGCATGTTCAATCCTGAGTACAGATAAAAAAAAAAACAAAGAATACATATTGTAGCTTATCAGTTGTACCCGATCATGGTTAATGGAATTAGAACAATCTTCCGATGTGGAAAAAAAGGCTTCGGTTCGAATTTCTGTTTAGCCTAACGAGTTCGATAAGAAAGAAGGCCGAGAGACTCATCGGCTGGAACATTGTGAATATAAAAATAAAGTTGAAGACGGTCGTCCTAATAATTTAGATAATCACGAAATATAAATCTTCATCGAAAAAAAATCAGCCAAATGACATATATACATTTGAAATTATATATATATACATATGAAATCTTATATATATATATATATATATATATATGAAGATATATATATATATATATATATATATATATATATGAAGAGATATATACTCCCCTACCCACTTAGGGTTGAGTTCTCCGGCGAATGAAGTAATCGTGTTGCCATTAGCGTTTATTGCATGCCTCTTCATATATGAATTGAGCTCTCGGTAGCCGTTAAACGGATGTATGTAAACAATAGTAATTGTGATTCATAACCATTTAAGATTTACTTTGATGCTACTAGCTCCTCGTGGCTGAAGGGTTAGAAACTTGGATTGACATTTGAGTCAACCGGGTTTCGATCCCAGCTACGGAAGCTAATATGTCTAGCCTCACTGATGAATTCTGATAGAACGAAACAGCTCTGTCTGTGGATGACTATATATATATATGTGTGTGCGGTTGGGCAGCAGTCTTTCATTTAAGTATGATTAAATAATAAAAACTCATTTTGTCTATATAATTTTATTAAGATCCTTTCAAGTTTCCTGATAAGAGTCTTGGTTTCAGATTGGAATTGGTGTAGGAATTTACCAAAATTGTCTCGAGTGCTTAAAAAAGCCCTAACATCAATAGAATTAATTTTGAAAATAGCGACAATGTTTTGAAATGCCTTTAGATTTAAAAAAGAAATCTTTGTTTCTTGATAATATTCTATTTCTGTTGATAGCTTTCTGTTTTTTAAATTCATCACCAACTCAGTTTTATCCCACTCTGCGTTTGCGAAGTTTTGTTAAGTTATAAAAACCGAAAAACTTTCAAACATTCTTTACACATGCAAGCAACCCCTAATGATGGCCTATGAAATGTCCGAAAGGTGTCGGGACAATTTTAGTAAATTCATCCACCAATTCTAGCCTGAAACCAAGGCACTTATCAGGAAACTTGAAAGGATCTAAATTAAATCATGTAGACAAAATGTGTCTTTATTATTTAATCAAACATTTTGTCATTTAAATGCCGTACTTATGCTTGAAATGGAACTCTTTTGTATGCTAAACTGAATTAAAAAAAACTGTTTTTGACATTGAAACTGTACTTAAGCTAAATTGTTTGAAATATGTCTGCTTTGACATTTAACTGTGTGTAAACAAAAAACTATTATTATAATAAACTGAATTGTTTGAATTAGAACTGTTTGAGTAAACTGAAAAGCTTGAAATAGAAATGTTTTTGACAATTGAATTGTGTACTTATGCTAAACAGAAGTTTTTGAAATAGAACTCTTTATTTGTATAAAAATGGATTTGGCATTAAATAACCAATAAAGGTTGATATGCCATAAAACCAAAATAAACAAACAAACAAACAAACGTTTCGTTTCAGAAGACCAGACCTTGATTGATTAAAGATGAGAACCTGCTGGCGGACCACAGAGTAATATCAAAACAAAAAAAAAAGACAATTACTTGAACCTTGTTAGAGACTTAAAAGCAGCTACAGAAGGTGAAAGTGACGGTTATACCAATGGTAACTGGAGCACTGGGAACAGCCTTTAAAGGCTTGGTAAAGGAGCTGGGGGAGTTGGAAATTGGACGACGAGCCGAAACCACTCAATCTACAGCATTGTTGAGGTCGACCAGAATACTGAGAAGAGTCCTGGAGACCTGTGGAAACTTGCTCTCACTCAGACTCCATTGAAAAACCATCAGGTAACTCGAGGGTGAAAATCTCGCAAGGAATAATAATAATAATAATAATAATGATAATGATAATAATAAAAAACGCTGGAACATGTTGGTAAAAAAAAGGAAAAAAGCAACACAAGAAAAAATAACAATACAACTTGAGGAAATAAACCAGAAAGTACTGGCGAAAGAAGGAAGATTTAAAAGATGTTGACAAAGGGTAAAACAATACAGACAAAATAGGACATTCCAAAACAACGAAAGGATATTCTACCGACAAGTTGGTGGAGATGACACGAAAACATACCAACAACCGCATGCAAGAGAAACCCAACAATTTTGGAGTGAAATATGGCAAAGAAGAGAATATTAAAAAAAAAACGAATGGATTAGCAACATGGCAAAAGAATAAGGACTCGAAAAAGGTCAAAAAACGGAAATACACAACGATTTACTCAGAACAACACTAAATAAATATCAAATTAGAAAACGCCAGGCCATGATGGAAGACATGGGTTCTGGTTCAAGAAATTCACCTCCATTCATGAGAGACTAGCACACGAAATAAACAGATGCCTACAAGGGGCACAACTACACCAAAGGACGGACCACATTGATCTAGATATACCCATTCTAAGGAACTGCCCCAAGCAACTACAGACCCATAACGTACCTATCTATGATGTGGTAAATATTAACAGCACAAATAATGGAAGAGGTTTATTACTCGCTAACAAGATTGTCTTTGGAGGAACAGAAAGGATACTGCAAGGAGCCCAGGGAGGCTACTCTACATAGGTCAGCTCATCTTCAACGAGAGCAATACCAGATGGAAAAATCTAGCTATGGCCTGGATTGACTACAAAAAGGCATATGATATGGTCTCGCTAAGCTGGAAAATAAACTGCCTCAAAATGTACGAAATATCAGATGAAGTCATAAACTTTACCTAGAAAACCATGAAAACCTGGAAAGTGGAATTGACAGTTGGAGGGAAAAGCTTAACTAAAACGAAGATCCAAAGAGGTATATTTCAAGGAGATGAACTATCACCATTAATATTAATAATTGCGATAATGACACTTAACCAGGTATTCAGAAAATGCACTGCCGGATACAAACCTAATAAATCGAAGGAAAAGATCAATCACCTAACGTCCATGGACGACATCAAACTGTTTTCAAAAAGCGAAAAAGAATAGGAAACTTTAATATGCGCCGTGAAAATATAAAGTCATGACATAGGGATAGAATTTGGCAATAAAAATGTGCTATGCTAGTAAGGAAAAGCGACAAACGACACATGATAGACAGAATGGAACTACCAAATCATAAAAAAATTAGAACGCTTGGAGAAAAGGAAACCTACAAATACTTGGGCATCTTGGAAGATGACACTATCAAACAAGAGGAGATGAAAGAAAAAATTTAGAAAGTGTATATCAAGAATTGAAATTTACCCATACAAATAAATGGTATATGCACAATCCAGTATCTGTCCAGGAAAATGAGAGGCACACAATCCTTTTGGATTTTGAGATACAAATGGATCACCTAATCTCGGCCAGACAACCAGATCTAGTAATAATCAACAGCAAAAAAGAAAAAAGAGAGAGAGAGAGAGAAAAAGTGATCTTGCAGAATTGTAGACTTTGCTGTCCTGGCTGACCACTGAGTAAAATTGAAAGAAAGTGAAAAGAAGGATAAATATCTGGACCTTACTTGGGAATTGGAAAAACTGTGTAACATGAAAGTGACAGTTATACCAATTGTAATTGGTGGTCTTGGTACTGTCACCAAAGGATTGGTAAAAGGACAAGGGGACTTGGATATAAAAGGACGAGTGGAGACAATTCAAACTACAGCATTGTTGAGATCGGCCAGAATACTGAGAAGAGTCCTGGAGACTTGAAAAGACTTGTTGTCATTCAAACTCCAATGAAAGACCTTCAGTTAACGCTGATGTGAAAAACTCACAAAGTGTAAAAAGAATTGAATTGCCATGACCAGAGAATCCGCCGAACACCGACACACGAAATACGGGAACACTGGACAGCTGCTCCTACCTTATTAGGTCTCATCAGCAGTGTATACCGTAATCTCCACCACTGAAGATCGAACCAGCGACCACAGGTTGCAGTGCCGAAACGCTACAACTGATCCACCAGTTCATACAGCGCACAAGTGAAGCCAAATCAACTAGTCATCGTAAAGAAAAATAAAATGTAAAAATAATAATCACAAAAGCCATGAAAACGGGAAAGTGGAATTAACAACAGAACAAATTCTAGCAGAGGTAAAAATCCAACGAGGCATCTTCCAGGTAGACTCACTCTCGCTAAAATTTGTTACAATTTAATTACATACTTGGGAAATGCACAGGGAAATACAATTTACAAAATCACCAGAAAAGATTGATCACCTGTTGTAGATGGTTCATATCAAGGTATTTTTAAAGAATGAAAAAAAAACAAAAACAAACAACAACAAACATAAAATAAAAAACAGAACACCCTGGTGCAAACAATAAGAATATACAGCCAGAATGTAAGAATGGCATATTTACCCAACCCCTCCGCTCGGGCAAGATATGACACTAGGTCAATTTTTTAAGCGAAGTTTAACAGGTTTGAATTCAGAGTTTTCCTTCTCCTATACTAGTTGCCTCATCAAGGCTGAAGAACCTAGTCTGCCCTACTATTTAGCCATAGCTGGAGGGAGAATGATTGGATTCATGCCTTTCCCAGGGGTATTAGTGCTATGTGAAATGCAATGTCTCGTCCAGGATTTGAACTCGTGTCGCCGTGTCCATTTCCTACGACGATTACAATTACACCACGGGCACCTCCAGATTGTAAGAATGGCATTGAAAAATGTGTCATGCTGATAATAAAAAGTGGGAGAAGAGAAACAACGGAAGCAGTTGAACGGTAAAATCAAGAAAACATCAGACCGCTTAGATAGAAAGAAAATTATAGGTAATTGGAAATAGATACCATCAGAGATAAAAGAAAAAAAAATTAATACCCCAGAAGAACGAGAAAACTTCTTGAAACAAAGCCCAGCAGCAGAAATCTCATCAAATTATAAACATCTGGGCTGCTCTCTTTGTAAGATACCCCAGACCATTCTTAAACTGAACAAGGGATGAGCACAGTCAAATGGACAAGAAAATTGATGTCAATGCAAATCCCTTTTATCTGAGAGATGATGTTGCATATTGACCCTTGACCGGGCTACCAATCAAAGATTCTCTGTACAGGATGTACCCGTGAAAATAAGCGGAAGCCGTCACGTGGTTGAACGGAAATGAGTGGGTGCTACGAAATGATATATGCAGATATCCATGTTAGATACGCTTAGTCTCAGTCTTGAGTGTGTAACAGCTTGCGGCAAAATAGATTGAGTCCGTCACAAAGGGTGCCAGCGAGTGGCTTGGCGTTCCGTTGTGTCAGTGTCGCACAGAGCTGCTCAAACCGAGCCTTCGATTGAGCATCCCCAGCCGAGAAGGAAAAGAAGGGCTAACTGGAACCTTGTAGGTAACACAGAGTGATATTGTCAAGAGAAGAAGAAGAAGTTATGGGTTAATATGGCAGTCTGTATTCGTCTCGCTCTGCCTATGTCCGTTTGTCGCTGACACACCATAGAAGAATTAATCCCTTTCGAGAGAAATAGAGACGTATATATTTTTGTAAAAGAAAGCGTCATTCTTTCATTCGTTATGGCGCTATATGAAAATGATATAGACATATTATAAGTGTCAAGATAAGAAGGAAGAAGAGGATTCGCCAGGTTTGAGCAATGCAGAGATATACGTGGGGCCTTCAGTAAGTTTCCAGACTTTTTTGTACTGGCATTTGAAATTGTCGTAGACACTTGAAAATTCAGTATCTTATTGCTATACATCGTATGAGATGACTGACTAATTTTTATGATTTCAGGTTCAAAAGAACAGCTACAACAGGAATTAGAATACACTCTACTAAAACCTGATTGTCACAAATGGTGATTTTCAAAAATGCAATCTGGACGTGAGGACAGTTTAGAAGAACGATATGCAATAAAATTCTGTTTTAAACTTGGAAAAAATGCCACAGAAACGTATGGAATGCTTAAGACTGCTTTTCGACCATCTTGCATGAATCGAGCATCAGTTTTGGAGTGGCATAAGAGATTCAAGGAAGGCAGAGAGTCTGTGAGGGATGATGAGAGGTGTGGGAGGAGTATGGAATTAAATACACTAGAGTTGATTGGCCAAAGGGTTAGGGTTAGGGTTACTATGTTGAGGTTTTAAGGGAGTTCAAAAAGAGATTCGGTCGGAAGAGGCCAGCACTCTTGAAATCGGGTCAGTAGCCTTTCCACCAGTGGCCTTTCCACAACTCCATCCTTGTCCCTGACTATTTGACCAAGATGGGCATCAAAACAGTTCTTCACCGTCCCTATAGTCCAGACCTTGCTCTCAGTGACTTTCGGTTATTCCCTAAGCTCACAGGCTGTCGTTATGAGACAACTGAGGCGATGAAAGGGGCTGTGACGAATGTCATTGACACGCTCACACAAGAGGACTTCCATGGG
This sequence comes from Sepioteuthis lessoniana, assembly GCA_963585895.1. Classification (NCBI taxonomy): domain Eukaryota; kingdom Metazoa; phylum Mollusca; class Cephalopoda; order Myopsida; family Loliginidae; genus Sepioteuthis; species Sepioteuthis lessoniana. The sequence continues at coordinate 8,853,281 of OY757942.1, forward strand.
GCCTTGAAGATATTGTTTGAACGGTACAACAAATACATTGCAGCCGGAGGAGATTACTTCGAAGGGGACATCGAGTTTCATGTGTGTACTATCAGCAAAAGTGCCCATACGAAAAAAGTCTGGAAACTTATTTAATGATCCTCGTATTCATAGAAAGACTCAAGGTCTACATTAAAAAGAGTAAAGAAAGAGTAATCATTGCAGCATCAACATGAAAACAAATAGAAAAACAAAAAACAAAAGTTTGAAAACAGAAATTAGAAGTAAAACATAATTACCGATATTTCAAACGACAAACCGCCGGGATTGTACACGAGAAGTCGTGGACGTAGTTAAGAAAGGGATATCTCAAAAGAGAAAGGGAATCTTTTTTTAATAGCAGCTCAAACAACGCCATAAGGACCAGTCATATTAAAAGCAAAAATTAATAGTGTGCAACAGAATAGCAAATGTGGGTTATATAGTGACAAAAATGAAACCGTTAATCACATAATAAACGAATATAATAAACTAGCACAAAAGGAATACAAGAGTAGGTATGACTGGGTGGGGAAGGTGATTCATTGGGAATCGTGCAAGACATTAAAATTTGACCATATTAACAAACGGTATATGAATGTTTGATTTGGTTTTATGGCATATCAACCATTGTAGGTTATGTAATGCGAAATCTTTTTTATATATATACAAATATATTAAATATATGATTTCAAAATATGTTTTATAGATCCTATTTACCAACCCCTCCGCTCGGGCAGGATATGACACAAGGTCAATTTTTAAGCGGAGTTTAACAGGACTGAATTTAGAGTTTTCCTTCACCTAGACTAGTTGTCTCACCAAGGCTGAAGAACCTAGTCTGTCCTACTATTTATCCATAGCTGGAGGGAGAATAATTGGATTCATACCTTTAGTATTAGTGCTATGTGAAATGCAATCAGCCTCGCCCAGGATTTGAACTCGTGTCGCCGTGTCCATTTCCTAGGATGATAACCATTACATCACGGGCACCTCCCGTGTAGATAACATTTTTAAACGAACCTGAGTTCATTCTTTCTCACACTGTTAAATGGTCATACTTATTTCTATTAAATACGAATAATTCTATTTACTATTAATCATTTGTTTGCACACAGTGTCATTGTTCCAAGTATTGCTATGTATCACTAACTAGTCAATTAAGCCCCAGTCATTTGTTTACACACAGTTAAATGTAAAAACAGTTCTTTTTCAAGCAATTCAGTTTAGTATGTCTACAAAGTTAAATCGTGATACATAACGATGCGTAGAACTCACAATTTAATTAAACACCAGTCATTTGTTTATACAGTTAAATGTAAAACAGATATATTTCAAACAATTTAGTTTAGCATTAGTACAGTTTAAGTATCAAACAGTTCCATTTGACCCATAGATAGGACCCTTTCGAGTGCTACCACTCCGGGTCTGAGTGGACCTAGGAGTAATTGCATTGAAAGGGTACTCTGCATTCATCCAAAGTCCAGCATCACCATCAGATTGGTTAATGTCATCATATCCAGGACATTCGTTCGAGGGAGTCCTACTCTTCTGCAGAGATGCAGCCAGTGTATTATGCAGCTGCAGCCGACAGGGCTAACCACTGGTATATGCACAAACCAGAATCTGTCTTGAAAATAAGACTTGGCACTTTGGCATACAAACGAATCAACTAACACTATACAGAAGACATGGTGTCGAGTAACAAGAAAAAAATGATTTCTCATCTCGAGGATTTTGCTGTATCGGCGGACCATTTCTTAGTCCAGTCGACTGGAGCTGCAGAAGACACCAACTGCATCTCTGCAGAAGGGTAAGACTCCCCCAAACGAGTGGCCTGGTTATGATGACATTAAACAATCTGATCGTGAGGCTTCAATGATGCTGGACCTTGGGTAAATGCGGAGTACCCCTTCACTGCCATCGCTTCTAGGTCCGGGTGTGGTAGCACCTAACAGGGTCCTATCTATGGGTCAAATAGAACTGTTTGATAATTTAAACTGTACAAAAGCTAAAAGCAAAAAAATGTACTAATACTTAGACCATGCTGGAGAACAAACAAAAAAGTGGAATACGTTGTTGACGGTAGTTGTTTTACTCATATTTACCCCCCCCCCGCTGGGACAGGATATGACACACGGTCAATTTTTAAGCGAAGTTTAACAGGTTTGAATTCAGAGTTTTCCTTCTCCTAGACTAGTTGCCTCACCAAGGCTTAAGAACCTAGCCTGCCTTACTATTTAGCCATAGCTGGAGGGAGAATAATTGGATTCATACCTTTCCCAGGGGTATTAGTGCTATGTGAAAAGCTATCAGTCTCGTCCAGGATTTGAACTCGTGTCGCCGTGTCCATTTCCTACGACGATAACCATTACACCACGGGCTCCTCCATAGTTGTATATAAATATTCGTGGGTTATTCTATGCTAAATTCATCATTGTAGAAGAGTAGTCATCATAATCATCATCATATCTTACTGCTAGGACAGGTTTTCCTGGCTCTCTCTAGCTATTTGTCTCTGTCATCTATGGCTTCTGGCAGTTCGTACCAAGCTGTCGTAGATAAGCTCCGCCACCTGCAGATTCGTGTGAAGGGGTCCGTAGGAGAACGTCATTTGTAAGTTCGTCCTTACTTTTCCAACAGCGTCCTGCAGCCGGAGAAGATTACAAAAGAAGATACAAAAATGTAATCTGGACGTGTGGACACTTTAGAAGAACGATATGCAATAAACTGTCAAGATAAGAAGGAAGAAGAAGATTCGCCAGGTTTGAGCAATACAGAGATATACGTAGGGCATTCAGTAAGTTTCCAGACTTTTTTGTACTGGCATTTGAAATTGTTGTAGACACTTGAAAATTCAGTATCTTATTGCTATACATCTTATGAGATGACTGACTAATCTTTATGATTTCAGGTTCAAATGAACAGCTACAGCAGCAATTGGAATACACTCTACTGAAGCCTGATTGTCACAGCTGGTGACTTTCAAAAATGCAATCTGGACGTGAGGACAGTTTAGAAGAACGATATGCCATAAAATTCTGTTTTAAACTTGGAAAAAATGCCACAAAAACCTATGGAATGCTTCAGACTGATTTTCAATCATCTTGCATGAATCGAGCATCAGTTTTTCAGTGACATAAGAGATTCAAGGAAGGCAGGGCGTCTGTGAGGGATGATGAGAGGTGTGAGAGGAGTAAGAAAGTCAACAGACCAGAGTTGATTGGCCAAAGGGTTAGGGTTAAGGTTACTATGTTGACGTTTTAAGGGAGTTCAGGAAGAGATTCCGTCGGAAGACGCCAGCACTCTTCAAATCGGGTCAGTTGCCTTTCCACCAGGACAATGCACCAGTCCACAAATCCATCCTTGTCAGTGACTTTTGCTTATTCCCTAAGCTCACAGGCTGTCGTTATGAGACAATTGAGGAGATGAGAGAGGCTATGACGAAGGTGATTGACACGCTCACACAAGGATACTTCGAAGTTGTTGGAACGGTAGAACAAGTGCATTACAACCGGAGGAGATTACTTCGAAGGGGACTAGAGTTTCATGTGTGTACTATCAACAAAAGTGCCCATACGAAAAAAAGTTTGGAGACTTATTTAATGATCCTCGTACCAAACTTTATCAAAGGACTGAAAAACTGTGGAATACGAAAGTGATGATTGTACCAATTGTAATATGCGCGCTCGGTACAGTCACGAAAGGGTTGGTACAGAGACTAGAAGACTTGGAAATTTAAGGACGATTGGAGACCATACGAACTGTTGAGATTGATTAGAACACTGAGAAGAGTCCCGGAGACTTAAGGAGATCTGCTGTCACTCAGACTCTAGTGAAAAACCAACCACCTAAGGCTGGTGTGAAGAACTCACAAATGAGAAAAATAATGACTGTTGAATTTTGAAAAATGGTATTGACACCAACTAGTACCAGTAACAGAATTCAAAAAATCAAATATTCTCTTGAACTCAGCAATCCAAACCGACATAAAAATAATGCCCAATGAACCTGCTATAGAAGTTAACGACTTAAAAAGAAAAACGTGCCTTCTAATTAATATGGCAGTTCCAACATATTACCTTTAGCCTCCTATTAGTTGTGTATATCCAAACAGGATATAGCCCCAAGATAAATAAGAAGACAGGGGTAATGAATCACGTGAATTGGGAACCTGAAGGAAAACGCGTGGGCGTTATGAATATTATATAAGCACACAGTTTTAACCTCCTCAGAACATGCGATCAGTCAGAAGCGATCAGTAGGAGCAGAGGCTGCTTTGGACACGACCCTTGGGACCAGTGTCCTTGCATTAAGAAATGGCCCTCCCCCCGGCTTTTTAGCTGGGCCGTCTGGCATTCGTGCCGGATGGGTGCTCGAAACCAAGAGCAGACTCGGGGCCGAATAGGCCCCCAGCTTCGGCTGGGCAACCTTCGGGTGGGCGAGCTGCACTTTTGTCCCCTTTGTACGGCACTAGACCAAGCGCCTAGTTTAAGCCGTAAACTGGCATACGTGCCCGGACCCACATTTGGGTTCGTGAAACTGCTTGCCTCATCAGGCTCACATTGCACTAAGTGAGCCGATGAGCAGCACAGACAAGCAGGGTTCGAGTCTCGGCTCGTTCCCGACCTTCCCCTCCCCTTTATCCCCACTTTAATCGGCCTTCGGGCTTTTGACCTTGTGTCAAGTCGTGTCTGGTGGGAGGCAGCGACAAATACATGGCCCTCATCAGCCCCATCAAACAAGTACTAAAGGGGTCTCTGAATATAGAATCTCAATATGGGTTAAGAAGATATGGTGTCAGTGATAGCAGTCCTGTGTCCGTCTCTTAGTCTCTTCCTCTCTCTCTCTCTCTCTCTCTCTCTTGAAGCATTTTGATCCATTTGAGTATTAAAGAAGCGAATTTATATTTTTTATAAACAAGTATTGTCGTCTCTTCATCCCGGTAGTTTTTTATTAGTTAAAGAATATAGTAAAATCAGTATATATAAAAAAAAAAAACCCCTTGAAACAGAAATAAAAAAGGGCCATCTTAAAACTATTTCAGCGCCAACAATAGTTGGAGCCCAGTGTATGATCAAGAAAAATACAGATAAAAGCAGTCCCGATGTGTATGGGATGGGGGTCCTCGTGGTGTAATGGTTAAAGCGAAGGACTGCGAAATCGTAGTAAGCGAGTTTGTACTCCAGTCACGCTATTACGTTCACTTTCGGGCAAATACCCTTGGGAAAGGTATGAAACCCCTTATCTTCCCAGCTATGGGTTAAATAATTCCACCTACAAAGGTTGATATGCCATTAAGCAAAGAAACCAAACCAAACCAACTTATAGGAAATACAAAATATTGCACTTTGCGGAATAGCTCATCTTCTTAGGAGAATAGTATTGATGACAAATATCATCCAAAAGAGACAGAAAAAAATAAATTAGTGAGTCCAGAAAACCACTAACTTCTTCCAGCCCCGGTATTGAATAAAATAGAAGAAACCGGAAGTAAATCTGAAAATAGAGACACGACTGGGTGGGCAAGGTAATCCACTGGGAAATGTGCAAGAAACTTAAATTTGACCATACGAACAAATGGTATATGCACAACCCAGCACCTGTCCTAGAAAATGACACACATAAACTCCTATGGGACTTTAACATACAAACGGATCACCTAATCCTGGCCAGAAGACCAGACCTTATAATAATCAACAAAAAAAAAAAAAAAAAAAAAAAAGTGAATTTGCAAAATTGTCGACTTTGCTATCCCGGTGGATCACGGAATAAATCTGAAGGAATGTGAAAAGAAGGTTAAGTACCTCAACCTTGCTAGAGAATTGAAAAAGCTGTGGAACAGGAAAGTGACGATTGTGCCAATTGTGATTGGTGCTTTTGGTACAATATACTAAAGGATTATTAAAAGGCCTGGAGGACTTGGAAGTTGGCGGACGGGTAGAGACTGTCCAAATGACAGCATTGCTGAGAACGGCCAGGATCCTGAGACGAGTCCTGGAAACTTGAGTAGACTTGCTGTCACTCAAACTCCAGTGAAAAACCATCAACTACCACTGATGGGAAAAATCTAAAGGAGTAAATAATGATGGATATGGGTAAGAAAGGGAAATCTTAATAGAGAAACTGAATCTCTTCTAATAGCAACTCTGAAAAACGCCGTAAGGATTAATTATGTCAAAACAAAAATAGACAAGACGCAAGAAAACAGCAGGTGTAGATTATTTGATGATAGAGACGAAATGATCAATTAAATAATAGGCGAATGCAGTAAATTAGCGCAAAATAATATAAGATTAAACACGACTGGGTGGAGAAGGTGGTCCACTGGGAATTGTGCAAGAAGTTTAAAACTGACCCTACGAACAAATGGTATATGGACAACTAAGAATCTGTACAAAAATGAGACTCAAACCTCTCTAGGATTTTCAGATACAAACGGATCACCTAATCTCGGCCAGACGTGTGAGAGTCAACAACAACAAAAAAAAAAAAGACAAGATAACCTGCCGAATAGGAGACTTTGCCGTTTCGGCTGATCACAGAGTAAAACTATCGGAAAGAGAAAAGAGAACTTTTTAGAGAATTGAAAAAAAAAAAAAAAAAAAACAACAACAAAAAAACTATGGAACATAAAAGTGACAGTGATACCAATTACAATTGGAGCAATCGGTACAGTCATCGTATATTTAGTACAGGGACTGGAGAAGTTGGAAATAAGAGGACGAGTGATGTTTAAAGTTGTATTTTAATATGTTTTATTCGACGTCACACTTTAAAATATCGTAAACACACACACACACACACACACACACACACATGTATATTGCCCAGTCAGCTGAGGCTTTAGAATACACTGACTGCATCTCAGCAGAGAGGTAAGAATCCTCCATCGAGTCTCCTAGAAATGACACTAAACAATCTGATGTTGAGGTTCCAGTTATGCAGGAGCTTTGGGAAATACAGAGTACTCCTTCATTGCCATCGCTCCCTGATCCACTCTGACTCGGATTTATAGCATCTAAGACGGCTCTATCAATGCGTTAAATAGAACTAAACTACATACTTAGGCTAAACTGAATTGTTTGAATCAGAACAGTTTGACAAAACTGAATAGCTTGAAATAGAAATGTTTTTGACAATTAAACTATGTACTTACATTTAAACTGCGTACTTATGCTAAACTGAATTGTTTGAAATGAAACTGTTTTTGACATTGAAACTGTACTTACGCTAAATAGAATTGTTTAATATGGAACTGCTTTGACATCCATGTGTAAAGAAAATCTATACTTATACTAAACTGAATTAGCTGAATTAGAACTGTTTCACTAAACTGAATAGCTTGAAATAGAAATGCTTTTGACAATCAAATTGTGTACTTATGCTAAACTTAATTGTTAGAAATAGAACTGATTATTTGTTTAAAAATTGAACTGGCATTAAATAACCTACAAAAGTTGATATGCCATAAAAACCAAACAACCAAACCAAACTAAACAATCTGATGGTGAGGCTCTTGTAGTGCTGGGAAATGCAGAGTACTCCTTCATTGACATTGCTACCATATCAACTCGGGTTCGGAGTTTTAGCACGTGAGAGGGCCTTATCTATTGGTCAAATGGAAAAAAACCGTGTACTTATGCTAAATTGGGTTGCTTGAAAGTATTGACATTTAAACTGCGTACTTATTGCTAAACTGAATTTTTTGAAATGGAACTGCTTTTGCGTGTTAAACTGAATTGTTTGAAATAGAACTATTTTGACATTTAACTGTGTGTAAACAAAAACTATATTTATACTAAACCTAATTGTTTGAAATAGATTTGGTTAGGTTTCTTTGTGTAATGGCATATCAACTTCTGTAGGTTATATAACGCCAAAGCCATTCTCCTAGAAGAACAGTTGTGGTACTATTTAACCCATAGCTGGGAGGATAAGGGGGTTCATACCTTTCGCAAGGGTATTTGCCCGAAAGTGAACGTAATAGCGCGACGGGAGTACGAACTCACTTACTACGATTCCGCAGTCCATCGCTTTAACCAGTATACCACGAGGACAACGCCTGTTTGATATAGAATTATTTGAATAAATCGAATAGCTTGAAACAGAAATGTTTTTGACAATCAAACTGTGTAATTACGCTTAACTGAATTGTTTGAAATAGAACTGTTTAATTGCTTAAAAATGTATTTGGCATTGAATAACCTAGAAAGGTTGATATGCCATAAAACCCAAACATATATATATATACATATATATATATATATATATATATATATATATATATATATATATATATATTGTCATCCACAGACTTTTTTTTTGTATTACAACACGAAGAAAATTCCGATGTAAATATTTGTATAGGAAGCAATATAGAAATGGAAGTATTTTTTTTTTTCAGAAATTCTTTTAGAGTTCAGATAATATCGGGAAGTTTTTACGAATAAAACACACCCATTAAAAAAAAAATCTACCCGAAACACCTAATTACTGAATTTTTATGATATTTTTTTCCAAAATATTTGTCTATCCAAAATTTTCAAGAAAATAATTAGAGAATGAATTATTTTGTTTTATTTCTTAACCAGAAAATTCATTCCGTGGATAGAATTTGAGTCATTCTGCGAGTAAGTATATTTCAAGAATGAAAAAAAAAAAAATGTTTGATTAGAGTATAAGTCAAGGTAAAAAAAATAAAGAAAGAAAACAGGGGAAGTAATTCAGTGTTTGGAATGCGAAATTAGTTTCAGACATTATAAGTGACGCTCTCAATAAATAACGAAATTGATAAATAAATAAATAAATAGATAAATAAATAAAAGTCAATAGAATTGCAGAAAAGAAAATTGAATTAAATGTGCAAATAATGATATCACTGCATTTAAGCAATTGATCTAACTTTTAAAGAGAATTTATCGGTAATGTGTCTATGTCTTCGTCGAAAATGCAACACCAGCGTTTAATGATATATAATACATTTGTCCTCTACTCTACCTACTATGACAGTCCAGCTTGATTAAACCAATTGCGTATTTTATAAGCTCCTATTTTTACTTTTTATTTTGTTTATCCTTTTTTTTTCTTACATCTCCTTACCTTCTTTTTTTTTGTTTTTGTTTTTAATGTTATTTTTATTATGCCTGTTATTTAGTCTGGCAAGTTCAACAGAGACAACTTGACGATGCAACGTCAATTAAAAGAAAAGCATGAGTCAGCAGAAATCCGAAGGCGGAACCGCTGGTATAAAAACCTATTCCATCCAAGCAGGAATCGTCAAAGACTGTGTTCTTTTCTCCAAGAAAGCAGCAGCTCTCATAGTTTATTCTATTCGTTCGATTTTTGCTTTTTTGTCTCCAGCGAAATATTCGTGACAAGATGCCTTCTTACACCCTATATTACTTCAATGGCCGCGGACGTGCCGAGATCTGCCGAATGATTTTTGCCGCTGCTTCTATTCAATACAACGATAAAAGGATTGAATTATCGGAATGGACCCAATTCAAAACCAGTAAGTATTACAAATTCTTCTTGTTTTCGGACAGGACAGCTTAAATCTGATCTTTGACAGCATCCTCAAAAAAAAAAAAAAAAAAAAAGAAAAAAGAAAAAAAAAGGTTAATTATACTCTTTTAGGGTTATCACATAAAGCTGATGGTGGCGTAACAGTTATTGGCGAGGGTAGTGAATTCAGCAAGTCAGGTTCAAACCCTAAACAAGTCAGTACGTTGTCTGAATTTCTCGGAGGAAGTTATCATTCATGATTTTCTGACCATTGTCTTCATGTTTATTGTTACATTCAAAACCTTTCGGTCGATATGTCCTCCGGCCTTCTTCAGGTGTTTCTTGTCGAATTCAGGAGCTTACACGGTATTTCGAACCATGTCATTCTAAGTGATAATCATGTGGAAGTTGGCGGTTCGATTCTGACTGCAGGCGAGTAACAATACAGGAATACTTAGCACTTGTACCCGGTTATTGTTGACAGAATCAAAGCAAGCGACCCTTGTGGATTAAATAAAGGACGTTCCGTGTAGGCTCCAGAGTTCGACCAGAAACACCTGAAGAAGGCTGGAGAACACATCGGCCGAAACGTTGTGAATGTAACAATAAAGATGAAAACAATAATCCGAAAACCCTGTGCTTATACCATTGAATTCATCAAATTTTTTATAGCTTCGAGTAACAAATAGATAAGATATCTATCTATCTATCTATTGACATTGTAGCAAAGAGATTAAAAGAGGAAGTCTCCGTGGTTCAGTGGCAAACGTGCGGGACTGAAGCATCATAGTAAGCGAGTTTGTATTGTTTCGTTCACTTTCAAACCAGTACCTTTGGGAAAGGCATGAACCCTCTTAGTCCCAGTAAAGGGTTAAATAGTACGCATACCGTCCTTCTACAAGGATGTCTTTGACATTAAATAACCCATGAAGATTGATATGCCGTTAAATAAGGAAACCAAACGAAACGAAGCCGAAATCAAAATTACATATTACAAGTTTCACGCTTTTGCAATCATCAGAAAAAACTAAATCGGTTACTATGTAAATAGCTTTAAAGACCCTGTACATTGTATTAAGAAAGATTTAAAAGCCTAAAAAAGGGGACCCTTTTTAAAATCCTAAAAAAGGGGACCCTTTTTAAAATCCTTAAAAAGTGGACCCTTTGTTTCGTTCACTTCTCTTTGTGTTTGTGAAAGTTAGCATGAGATATAAACGGCAAAGTATTCATACGTTGGAGTTTGGTCATAAATAATACCTAATGATAACCGTTTTGATAGAATAAAATTGATTCTGCTTTATATTCCGTACTTTCCAGATACGAATACTATACGTAATACGCGTAATTTCTCCCGAGTACCTGATGATTGCAAATGTATAAAACTATCTTCTGATCATCATACAACAATATATATGTATATATATTGTTTTATGATATATATATATATATATATATATATATATATATATATACAAATTTAATATATATAAACAAATTGAATATTTGACCAATAGATGCGACGGGTACTACCATTTTGGATCAGATTCGGATTGGGAGTAATGGCCGGGAGTGAAAAAAAAACCCAGTATAAACTCTATTGTCACAGTAATAATTCTCGGAAGAGAAGTGGCCGAAACAAAGGGTCCCTTTTTAAAAAAATCTTAAATCATTTTTAGGATTTAAAATCGTTCTTACTTTTATGCGCACGCTTTTAAATACAGTATTTAGATTCTGTACCTCCCACAAGATCTCTCTCTTTATAAATACATATATAAGATTTTTGATGTACGTAGATATCTATCAATCGATCGACAGGATAGCGCAGAAATTAAAGCCATATTCTGCAAAAATAGTTTTACGCTGTAACCATCTTCTGGCAATAATAAATTAGTTGCTATACATACATATATATATATATATATATATATATATATATATATATATATATTATCGTAACCAAATGCACTACAATTATAAATCCGATGAAAAAATAATGAAAACATTGATTCACAAAAACATACTCCCCACTGATCTTAATAAAAAAAATAAAACTTATTATATATTATAATAAGTTTAAAACCTCGAAATTGGTCATTAGTAATAACTCCTCTCCCTCGATTGGGGTGTTGCAAAAAACCAACGTTATATATAAATTTAAATGTCCCCTAGGAGATTGTATCTCTGATAATAATAATATATATGTTGGTTTAATCTCAACTACCCTGTCGAGGAGACTTACAATGCACCTTTCTGACACAAGTTCAATAGCTCAGCATTTAAAAAAACATTCATGCCCAACAACACAACTACGAAAAATTCTCACCGACAACACAACAATACTCGTACATCAAAATAATAAACAAAAACTTCAGATTCTCGAAGCACTATATATTAGAAACCTACAACCAGCACTTAATAGAATTAATTTTCAAACCAGTGCTAACGTACTTAAATGTCTTTAGCTACTAGCACTATTTACAGAATTACATTTAAAAGCAAGCGCCATAATCTCCAACAACAAAGACGTACTTACACAGTAGTAATTTGCTAAAACAACATCACTGTTGTAACAGATTCTCCCCTGATGATGGCCCAAAGTCGGGCAGAAAGTACTAGGGATACATACAACTATGGACAATACCTAAATCAATTCCCCCCGAATACGATAAAAGTAATACGGGAATTCGAACGGATCCAAAAGAGAATAAGTAGGCATAAAATGTCTATTATGTTTAATGAAATTTGCATTAACGAAGAAATGCTGCCTAAATATATATATATATATATATATATATATATATATATATATATATATGTATGTATAGTGTATATATATATATATATATATATAT
>OY757942.1:8870657-8923157 GCA_963585895.1 Sepioteuthis lessoniana
CCTTGAATCTCTTATGCCACTCAAAAACTGATGCTCGATTCATGCAAGATGTTTGAAAAGCAGTGTGAAGTATTCCATACGTCTCTGTGTCATTTTTCCCAAGTTTAAAACAGAATTTTATTGCATATCGTTCTTCTTAAGTGTCTTCACGTCTAGATTGCATTTTTGAAAATCACCAGCTGTGACAATCAGGCTTTAGTAGGGTGAATTCGAATTCCTGCTGTAGGTGTTCATTTGAACCTGAAATCATAAAAATTGGTCAGTCATCTCATGAGATGTATAGCAATAACATACTGAATTTTCAAGAGTCTACAACAAATCTAAATGCTTGTACAAAAAAAAAAAAAAAAAAAAGCGTGGAAACTTATTGAATGCACTACACACACACACATATATATATGTATTATTCAGTCCAGTTTAACCGGAGTCGGGAATAGTTCCGTCGCCAGGACAAAAAAATCATTCAACTATGAACATTTAAATTTTCCTGGTAAAGAGCTCAATGTAACTGACAGGATGGAAATAAATTTATAATCCTTATGTGACCGGTTTTTGTTTTTCTTAAAGAAAAGATATATATATATATATATATATATATATATATATATATATATATATATATATACGTATATATATAAAGAAAATATTCATATATAAACACAAATATACAAAAACATATCTATTTTTATATACATGTGCATGCACACACAGAAGTCGATCTGTGTGTGAACTTCCTACACACACACACACACACACACACACATATATATATATATATATATATATATATATATATATATATATATATAGGTATTATTCGGTCCAGTTAAACCAGAGTTGGGAGTAATTCCTTCAGGACAAGAAAATCATTCAGGAGCTGAACATTTAAATTTTCCTGGTGGAGAGCTCAATGTAATTTTTTTACAGAGCAATATTTCTTTAAGAAAAAAACCAAAGACCGGTTAATTTAGGATTATAAATTTATTTGCATCCGGTTTTTCAGTTTCTGGTGTAAACCAAAGAAAAGTCCTGTTATATTTTTCTTTGGTTTACACCAGAAACTGAAAAACAGGATGGAAATAAATTTATAATCTTAATTTAACCGGTCTTTGTTTTTTTCTTAAAGATATATATATATATATATATATATACAGATAGATAGATATAAAATGAACCCCTTTTCTCCCTAGCTATAGGCTAAAAAGTATCACTACAGTCCTTCTACAAGGATGGCTTTGGCATTACATAATCCATAAAGGTTTATATCATTAAACAATAAAACGAAACCATATGTAAAATCCCACATATACGCACGCACGCACGCACGCACAAATGTATATTGCCCAGTCAGCTGGGGCTGTAGAATACACTGACTGCACCTCAGCAGAGGGGTAAGACCCCCCCCCCAAACGAGTGTCCTGGATATGACACTAAACAATCTGATGGTGAGGTTCCAGCAGTGCTGGAGCTTTGAGGAATGCGGAGTACCCCTTCATTGCCATTGCTCCCAGGTCCACTCTGGCCCGGAGTAGTAGCACCTGATAGGGCCCTATCTATGGGTTAAATAGAACTAACAGCATACTTATGCTAAAATGAATTGTTTTGAGTAAACTGAATAGATTGAAATAGAAATGTTTTTGACAATTAAACCGTACTTACATTTAAACTACGTGATTATGCTTAACTGAATTATTTGAAATAGAAATGTTTTTGACAAACTATGTACTTATGCTTAACTGAATTGTTTTAAATAGAACATATTATTCACATAAAAATGGATTTGGCGTTAAATAACCTACAAAGGTTGATATGCCATAAAATCCAACAAACCAAACCAAACAAATATATATATATATATATATATATATAGAGAGAGAGAGAGAGAGAGGGAGAGCAAAATAGAGTGAGAGTGAGAGGCCGCTGACGAATGTCAAATGTGTGTCATTGTTTTGAATTTAAATTGTTGGTTTATATTTTCTTATATCGCCTCTATTTTCTTATATAGCCTCTATAAAAGAATTTGTCCACAAAGAGATAATGTTTGCAATTTAACTATCTCATTAAAAGTGTTTATCTAAAAGTAAACTCACAATGCAATAAACAAATAAATAAATTCAATTGAATTAAATAAAAAAAGTTTAGACTCTAAAATGTTTTCTTCTTGTCTTTTGCCGCCGCAATTTGGTAGATCTACTTTGATCGGCAATTTTAACAGCACGGCAAATTGTAACATACTCATATGCAGATGCATGCAGAAACATATTCAACACAATAAAGACGAGCGGACACAGTTCTTTAGAAAAATATACCTCTCACTTTATTCGAAAGGGTTCAAAAGGGTTACAAAAGGTATTATCTGTGAGAGGTGAGTTGGAGACTGAACAGAACTGTAACATATTGACCCCCGAACTCTTCTGGCTACAGCAGCATTTCTTTCCCGTTCTTCTGGGCTGCTCAACCGGGGGCCTGGGGCCCAGCCTCTGCTGGGACATGGTTCTCATTCCAGCATCTTCTCTCAACTGATATGACCTCCTGTCGCACCCGGACTATATAATTATTTGACGTCCACCTGCCTCTTGTGAGCGTCACATTTGAACTCAATTCAACCCGTCGACAGTCAAAGTTATCCCCTGATATCTTCGACTGGATGCACCTGTTATTTACACAGGTGCATTTCTTCTTTTGACAGCTTGGCCGGGGTCAATATGTTACAAAGTTTTGGTTTTTCAGAAACCAGTGAATAGTGATTTAGTTTAGCTATTATGATAGCCTAGTCGGGCTCTCTGCAGAGGGGTAAGACCCCTCGCAACAAGTGTCCTGGATATGACACTAAACAATCTGATGGTGATTCTCCATTCCTAGATCTCTAAGGAATGTGGAGAACCCCTTTCCTTACCATCACTCCTAGGTTCATTCTGAGCCGAAGAGGTAGCCCCTAATCTATTCGTCAAAAAGAACTGTTTGACATTTAAACTCTGGGCAAATAAATGACTTATGGTAAACTGAATTGTTAGAAATAGAACTGTTTGACCATTCAACTATGTTTAAACAAATAATTATTTAATTGGATTGTCAGTGATACGTAGCATCACTTGGAACCATTTAACTGTGATTAATTGTAAATAGAATTATTTGTATTTGATGGAAATACTTGAAACTATCTGTTGTACCAAAAACACACGCGCTCAGGCTTTTTAAAAATGACATCTGTGAAATGTCTTTACAAATCATAAATATTAAATCTATATGTATAAATAGGATTTGGCCTTAAATAACCTACATGGGTTTAAATGCCATAAAATCCAAACAAACTAACTTAATCATTTAACCATGAGGAGGTGCTCGATAAGGATCGAACTTCGCTCGCCATTATCCCATTGAACCTTAAGGTATTCCCTAAGCTTATATAAGTCTGAAACGAAGCAACAAGTGTAAGGTTTTTTGTATAGCCATGACGTTAGACAATCTATAATAGTTGATATGCCATAAAACCAAACCAAAGCAAGCCAAATCATATATATATATATATTTATATATAAAGAAAATTTGGCATTAGGTCACCACAATATTTAATATGCCATAAAACCAGACCAAACCAAATCATATATATCTAATATATAAGTATAAAGAGGTAACACATTGACCTCCGACCCGACCAAGCTGTCAAAAAAAGAAATGCACCTGTGTAAAAAGCAGGTGCATCCGGTCGAAGATATCAGGAGATCAGAGGCGATCTTGACTGTCGAGGGGTTGAGCGAATTGTGACGCTTGCAGGAAGTAGGTGGATATCAAATTATTATATAACCCCGGTGACAGGAAGTTCAGATCAGTTGGAGAGAAGATGCTGGAATGAGAACCATGTCCTCACAGAGTCTGGGCCCCCAGGCCCCCGGTTGAGCAGCCTAGGAGAACGGGAAAGAAAGTCTGTGGTAGCCAGAAGAGTGGGGGTCAATATGTTGCAGTCTTTGTTCAGTCTCCAACTCCCTATCACACACAACCCTTTCAATAAAGTGAGAGGTATATTTTTCTAAAGAACTGCGTCTGCTCGTCTTTATTGTGTTGAATATGTTTCTGCATGCATATGTGTATGTATAGTTGTTCATGGTTGTGACTATACAACAGATTGCCAAATCAGATAAAAAAAGCAACAATGTAAAAAACAAAACCCAAAAAAAAAAAAAAAAAAGAAAAGAAAAAACAGCTTAAGATTGAATTGGACGATTTCAGAAATAATAGGATGGAATAGAAACTATGAGGTTATTTTTGGGAACTATTTGAAGAATTAACAAAAAGAATATGATTTTTAGATATATATTACATTAATATTGGTGTGAGAATATAGTAAAAAGGCAAGTAGACATAACAAACAAATAATAATAATAATACTGAAGGAATGTGAAAAGAAGGATAAGTACCTCGACCTTGCAAGAGAATTGAAAAAGCTGTGGAACAGGAAAATGACGATTGTACCAATTGTGATTGGTTCTTCTGGCACAATAACTAAAGGATTATTAAAAGGCCTGGAGGACTTGGAAGTTAGCGGATGGGTAGAGACTATCCAAAAGACAGCATTACTGAGAACGGCCAGAATTCTTCTAAAGACGGATATGATTTTCCCGTACCCTTGTGTTAGCATAGAGAAGCACAACGTTTCTATTATAGACAGATACGATTTTCATGCACACATTGAGAGAATAAGTCTGCATTGAGTGTCTCAAAATGAATAACACTGTGGTGATCCCACTATATGCACAGAATACCTTTTGATTTAGTTTGGTTGAGTTTTATGGCATATCAATCACTGTCGGTTATTCAATGCCAAATACTTTTTATACATATATATTAGATATATGATTAATATCATTAAACGAGCCGGAGCTCATTTTTTCCGACAGTTAAATGGTTTCACTAGAGGTGCCCGTGGTGTAATGGTTATCGTCGTAGGAAATGGACACGGCGACACGAGTTCAAATTCTGGACGAGACTGATTGCATTTCACATTGCACTAATACCCCTGGGAAAGGTATGAATCAAATCATTCTCCCTCCAGCTATGGGTAAATAGTAGGGCAGACTGATTTCTTCAGTCTTGGTGAGGCAACTAGTCTAGGAGAAGGAAAACTCTGAATTAAAACCTGTTAAACTCCGCTTAAAAATTGACCTTGTGTCATATCCTGCCCGCGCGGAGGGGTTGGTAAATAGGTTGAATATGGTTAAATGGTTTCACTTATTTCTATCTAATACGAATACACAGTTAAATGATCAAACAGTTCTATTTTAAATAAAATTAGTTTACAATATCAAAATTTAATGGTTCCAAATATTGGTATATATCCCTAATAATTCAATTAAATATCAGTCATTTGTTTACACACAGTTAAATGATCAAACATTTCTATTTCAAACAATTCAGCTTAGCATAAGTAGAGTTTTTTGTTTACACACAGTTAAATGTAAAAACAGTTCTATCCCAAACAACTCAGTTTAGCATAAGTACACAGTTTAAATGTCAAACATTTCTATTTGACCCATATAAAGGAACCTATCAGGTGCTACCACTCCAGGCCAGAGTGAACCTGGGAGCAATGGTAATGAAGGGGTACCCCGCGTTTCCCAAAGCTCCAGCCTGAGTGAAGCTTCATCATCATATTGTTTAGTGTCATATCCAAGACACTCGTTGAAGGAGTCATACTCATCCGAAGAGATACAGTCGGTGAATTCTGCAGCCCCAGGTGGCTGGGCCACACAACTTATTTGTTCTTCCTTGAAGCTCCGCCTTTGGGAAAGGTTTATGAGATTCATCCTTGTCAATCCACTGCCTTTTGTTCTGAAAATTGTCAGGAAAGACCCATTTTTCGTTGCCTATCATGGTATTCTTGTGAAACAGGTAATTTATCTGCCTTGAAAGAAGACTTGTCGCTATGAATGTACGATCTTCCTTATTCTTCTCACTAAAAGTATAAAAGAGCCAAACTCCCAACTTTTCCTATCTATTTCGAGGAGCGGCAGATTTTGGATTAAAATATGTTGTGTTCAAGTGCTATTTCTCGTACAAAAGAATGCTGCGAGCAATATTGAGCGAGTCCTGGAGGCAGCACCCTACAAAGCAGCAGCTGTACGCCCACTTACGACCCATCGCGAAAACTATCCAAGTTAGACGCACCAGACATGTGGTATACTGCTGGAGAAGTAGAGACGACTTCATAAGTGACGCACTCCTATGTACCCCTTCACATGGACGAGCAAAGGCAGGATGACCAGCTAGAACCTACATACAGCAGCTCTGTGCCGATACAGGATGTAGTCCTGAAGACCTGCCGGAAGCAATGAACGATAGAGAAGGATAGCGAGAGAGGGTCAGGGATATCCGTACTAATGGCGCGACATGATGGTGATGAAGATGCTATTTCTTGTACACGATAATGCTACGAGCAATATTGAACAAGTCCTGGAGGCAGCACCCTACAAAGTAGCAGCTGTACGGCCACTTACTACCCATCACGAAAACTATAAAAGTTAGACGAACCAAACATGCGGGACACTGCTGGGGAAGTAGGTACGAACTCAAAAGTGACGTACTCCTGTGGACCCCTTCACATGGACGAGCAAAGGCAGGACGGCCAGCTAGAACCTACATGCAACAGCTCTGTGGCTATAAAGGATGAAGCTTTGAAGATTACCGGAAGCAATGGACGATAGAGAAGGTTGGCGAGAGAGGGACAGGGATATCCGTGCTGATGGCACGACATGATGATGAGGAGGATGACGCTATTTCTCGAGTACTTTTGCGCAGCTTACATTCCATAAATTCTCTTAAAACATCTTGATCGATGTCTGATGAGCGTCCTGGTGTTGGTTCTTCTCTTAATCGCAAGAACGAAACTTTGAAAACCAACATCGTACACGGCGGTCAGTTATAACATCTTGGCTATTAACACAAGAGATTTTCTCAGCTATTTCTGTAACGTTTTTGTTTTTCTTAAACTTCAACAACATTTCAAGTCATATATTTACATTACAGGCGTGTGAGATTGTCGATTACATTATGATGCACACTCTTTCGCTCTTAAAATAAGACTGATCGATTAAGTCATTCTTGAATCGGGTAAATTTTAGTTGCTTTTAAAACAGTCGAAGTTTCAAATGTGTAGTTACAATTTCCTTAAAAAAGAAACAAATTTATGACTCAACCTCGTAGTCTTCGGACTGTATAAGACCTCCGACCTAAGTTAAGCCTGCACATCACTTAGATGGGTGACGAATAAAAAAACAACAGGTACTGTAAACAAAACTGGACATTGGCATGATGGTTAGAGTGTTTGCCAATGGCCCGGGAGAGCGGGTTTCAATCCCAGGTCAAGTCATATAAAGACTAAAAAAATGGTACTTGATGCCTCCTTGCTTAACACACAGCATTATAAGGTACGGATCAAGGGTAAAGTTGAGCAATCCCGGGAAAGGATTAGCGCCCTCCCCTACACCTTGGTGTACTAGCTATTGAAATGTGTAGTTACAATTTCCTTAAAAAACGAAAATTATTTATGACTCAACCTCGTAGTCTGCAGACTGTATAAGACCTTTGACCTAAGTTAAGCCTGCACATCACTTAGACGGGTGACTAATAAAAAAAAACAACAGGTACAGTAAACAAAACCGGACATTGGCATAATGGTTAGAGTGTGTGCCAATCCTAGGTCGAGTCATACCAAAGACTAAAAAAATGTTACTTGATACCTCCTTGCTTAACATTCAGCATTATAAAGTACTGGTCAAGGGTAAAGTGAAGCAATCCAGGGAAAGGAGTAGCACCCTCTCCTACACCTTGATGTTCTAGCTATCGAAAAGGGAGCCTTCGGGTCACCCTCGACTATGGTCGCCAACTTTACTTACAGTAAACAATTTGATAGTTTGGTTGATTTGTTTGTTTAATGGCATATCAACCTTTGTGGGTTATATTATTTCAAAGCCACCCTTGCAGAAGAACAGTAGTGATGCTATTTAACGCATAGCTGAGAGGATAAGTGGATTCATACTTTTCCCAGGGATATCAGAGTGAAAGATAACGTAATGGCGCGATTAGAGTTCGAACACACTTACTTCGTGGTCGCTGTCTATCACTTTAGCTAACACGCTATGAGGTTTTCTCCTGATCTAAGTTAAGCCAGCTCAGTACTTAGATGGGTGGCCTATTAGAAACAATAAGTACTATAATCAATCTGAGGCCTTCTCCCAGATTAAAAAAATTTCTTAATTACAATAGATTTACAGGATATTGGTTTAATGGTTAGAGTGTTCGCCAATGGCCCAGGAGACTTGGGTTCAATCTTAGGTCGAGTCATACCAAAGACTCAAAAAATGATACTTGATGCTACATTGCTCAACACTCAGCATTATAAGGTAAGGATCAGGGGTAAAGTGGAGCAATCCAGGGAAAGGAGTAGCACCCTCCCGTACACCTTGGTGTAGTAGCTATCGAAAAAGGAGCCTTCGTGTCACCCTTGACTACGGTCGCTAACTTAACTTTTTTTTACTTACAATAGATTATGAGGCCTGCTTTTATTTAAATGAACACCCCGTACCAAAACTGTATTGTTTTTATACTTCTAAAATTAAAAAAATAAAAATAAAAATAAGGAGGTGCCCGTGGTGTAATGGTCATGGCCGTAGGAAATGGACACGGCAACACGAGTTCAAATCCTGGACGAGACTGATTGCATTTCACATAGCACTAATACCCTTTGGAAAAATATGAATCCAATTATTCTCCCTCCAGCTATTGGTAAATAGTAGGGCAGACTGGGTTCTTTAGCCTTGGTGAGTCAACTAGTCTAGGAGAAAGAAAAACTCTGAATTAAAACCTGTTAAACTCCGCTTAAAAATTGACTTTGTGTCATATCCTGCCCGAGCAGATGGGTTGGTAAGTATATATACTTATCAAATCTATGAAAATACATATGAAACGTTTAAATTTGTATTGTTTCTTTCAGAAATGCCATGCCATATGCTGCCTATCCTTGAGATTGACACCGACACACAAGTCCCTCAGAGTATGGCCATCTCCAGATATTTGGCTAGGGAATTTGGTAAGTACACGACGTGAAAATTCTTTCTAAATTCACCTCACTGATAAAAAATACCCCCCCCCCAAATAATAAAGACTAAAACAAAACCCCAAAAAACAAAACATACCTCATGTGATATAGTTTGATTACAGTGTAACGTGATATGGTAGGTTCAAGTTATAAATAGAATTTCTGGGGAAGGCGAGAGAAAGGTTGAGAGAGAGAGAGAGAGAGAGAGAGTAAGAAAAAAAAAGAAGTAAAAATAGATAGAGTCGACGGGAACGGCCAGCTGACTTCTGAGTGACTCAGACCAAGGCACTCGTTTTGAGTCGGTCAGTCACGGGTGAATGACTACGGTAATTAAAAATGCCAAGAAAACCACCCCCGAGGTCCCAAATCTTCTGCACAGATGTGGAACCTCCAGAAACAGACATGTCCTCCCTCCGACACCTGGCAGAAGTAAGGGGATGACTCGGGTTTGAAAGTTAGTTGGCTCTGAGACGAGCGTTCTAGGACAATGTGAAGCTAGTCAAAAAGTTGAAACCCGGATGCACAGCTGTGAGTACAGACTCCGCGACGAAGCACGAGTGAGAATAAGATGAAACGTGGAAGAAAATTCAAAATCTGTGTCTGCTCTCTCTCTCTCTCTCTCTCTCTCTCTCTCTCTCTCTCTTTCTCTCCTCATGTTGTTTCCCTTTGTATTGCTAACACAGTCGACTCAGCTTTCATACTCTTTTTTTTCTCTCCCGATGACTACTTAAAAAGTGTAGTAGCGAATAGACCTTTGTATTAGCGAGCTAAGACAGAGTTTCATGTGTTCGTCAACTTTTCCAACAGTGTGGTTACAACAGAGTCCGGCTACCACTAAAGACGTAGCAATACACACATTGACCCATTCGAGCACGTGTTGATACAACTGTACATTTGGTGTGTGAAGGTGCAACGTCCTATTACAAAAGTAACTGATTACATATACAGATGAATAAATTCACAAGTTCCAAAATAAGGGGTGAATCAATAGTAATCAGACTCCATATTACTACACTGTATATTCTCCTTTGCAAAATTGGGCCCCGCATTCAAATGTGCCCCCTCGCTAAAGTGTAATCCACTCTTTGCACATCATGAATATACAACATATTGCAAAATATATGCCCAGTTTGACCCTGCGCCACCTAAGGACGGCGCTTTTTCTTTGCATAAAAATATTACATCTCCGAAATTCGACCTGTACACGAATATAACACCGAGGGAATATAAAACTTCAACACCAAAAATATGATGATCCAGATGGCTCAAGATTAAATGAACAGGAGATATTACTGGATTACATTAAAAACACATTGGAAAGGCTTTTTATAATAAAAATCTATTGGAAATGATTTTTACTATAAAAATGTATTGGAAATGATTTTAATTATAAAAATGCATTGGAAATAATTTTTACTATGAAAATATATTGGAAATGCTTTTTATTGTAAAAATGCATTAGGAACGATTTTTTGCTATAAAAATGCATTGGAAACGATTTTTACAATGAAAATGCATTGGAAACGATTTTTACAATGAAAATGCATTGGAAAAGATTTTTATTTAAAAATGCATTAGAAATTATTTTTGCTCTAAAAATGTATTGGAAATGATTTTTATTATAAAAATGCATTGGAAATGATTTTTACTTTAAAAATGCATTGGAAATGATTTTTACTATAAAAATGCATTAGAAATTATTTTTGCTATCAAAATGTATTGGAAATGATTTTTATTATAAAAATGCATTAGAAATGATTTTTATTATAAAAATCCATTGGAAATGATTTTTATTATAAAAATGCATTGGAAATTATTTTTGCTATAAAAATGCATTGGAAATTATTTTTTCTATAAAAATGCATTGGAAATGATTTTTACTATAAAAATGCATTAGAAATGATTTTTATTATAAAAATGCATTGGAAATGATTTTTACTATAAAAGGGCATTGGAAATGATTTTTAATATAAAAATGCATTAGAAATGATTTTTATTATAAAAATGCATTGGAAATGATTTTTTCTATAAAAATGCATTAGAAATTATTTTTGCTATAAAAATGTATTGGAAATGATTTTTACTATAAAAATGCATTAGAAATGATTTTTATTATAAATATGCATTGGATATATTTTTTACGATAAAAATGCATTGGAAATGATGTTTACTATAAAAATCCTTTAGAAAAGGTTTTTATTTCAAAAATGTATTGCAAATGATTTTTGCCATGAAAAACGTATAGGAAATAGTTTTACAATGAAATTGATTGAAAATGTTTTCTTCATAAAATCAACTGAAAATGGTTTTACTGCAGAAATTAATTGGAAGGGATTTTACTATAAAAACACATCGGGAATTATTCTAGCCAAAAAAATCAACTGGAAATGATTTTTACAATAAAAAAACAAATGTAATTTGGCGGCTGGTCATGAAGACATCTAAAGTTGACAGACAACCTTTCCCATTTATTAATATACTGGGTGATTGAAAATATGTCTACGTTAAAATTTTCTTATGATTTATTTTCTATAATAAATTAAAAACAATTTAAAATTCGAAGTTACTTTTTTTCTTAACTGGTTTTCACTGTTTTTCTATTTGTCAGGTTTCCATGGTAAAAACAACGTAGATATGTTCAAGGTTGATTCCATCTGTGACAGCCTTTTCGAACTCTTTAACGATTACATGGCTGTGTTTAACGAGAAAGACGCCGCCAAAAAGGTGAGTTATTTTGTTACATCCAACTAGTTGACGTACTTGTATATACAGGATAAATGTTTTAGACTTTGATCGCAGTGGGTAATGCTAAATTCTTTGTTATCAGTTAAAGAATTCCAGAACTTTCTCCATAGTATTAGATCGATATGCAGCTATCTCCATACATTTGCTGAAGGATTGTTATAATCAGCTAGAATACTGAAGAGAGTCCTGGAAGCCTGAAGAGACTTGCTGTTACTCAGACTCCAATAAAGGACCTCCAGTTAACGCTGGTGGAAAAGCCTCACGGAGCAAATTGGCACAGAAGGAGTACAAGGCTAGACACGACAGTGTTGGGCAAGGTGATCCACTGGGAAATGTGCAAGAAATTTAAATTTGACCATGCCAACAAAGGGTATATGCACAACCCAGCACCTGTCCTAGAAAATGACACATACAAACTCCTATGGGACTTTGATATACAAACGGATCACCTAATCTCGACCAGAAGACCAGACATTATAATAATCAACAAAAAAAAAAAAAAAAAAAGAAAAGAAAGAAGATCTGCAAAATTGTCGACTTTGCTGTCTCGGCTGACCACAGAATAAAACTGAAAGAATGTGAAAAGAGAGATAAGTACCTCAACCTTGCTAGAGAACTGAAAAAAACTATGGAACATGAAGATGAAAATTATACCAATTGTGATTGGTGCTTTTGGCACGGTAACTAAAGGGTTATTAAAGGGCCTGGAAGATTTGGAAGTTGGCGGCCGAGTGGAGACCACCCAAACAACAGCATTATTGAAAACGGCCAGAATACTGAGAAGAGTCCTGGAGACTTGAGGAGACTTGCTGTCACTCAATATCCAGTGAAAGACCATCAGCTTACGCTGATTTGAAAAACTCTAATGAGTAATGATAATAATAATAATGTCAAAGCAAAAATAATCAAATTATAAGCGAATGCAGCAAATTTGCGCAAAAGGGTATATGACTAGATAAGACTGCTCGGGGAAGGTGATCCACTGGGAATTATGCAAGAAGTTTAAATTTGACCGTACGATCAAATGGTATATGCATAACTCACAATCCGTCCTGGAAAATAAAACGCACAAACTTCTCTGGGATTTTGAGATACAAATGGATCCCCTAGTCATGGCCAGACGGACTAGATCTAGTGATAGTAAAAAAAATAACAACAAAAAAACAAAAAATAGATAAACAAAAACAAAACAAAAAAAAAACAACAGGGAGAACCTGCCGAATAGTGGACTTTGTGCAACGTTGTATTATCTCAATATTCCTACTGAAGCATTTCAGGTGCTTGTGACAGTTTTCCCCAACTTGACCAAAAAATTCAGGTTTATTTGATACTTAGTGCTTAGAGGTGAACGACCCGAAAATAAGGAGGTGTAAAAAACACTATGGTTGTAGAAAGATTAGATTACAATTATATATATTGAATTGCCATAACCAGTAAATCCGGCAAGCACTTTGCGTGACTTGCGGAACTACTGGACAGCTGTTTCGACCTTATTAGGTCTCACCAGCAGTGAAAACCGTGATGGTAAATGCGCGACTACCTAACCAGATGGGTCTCCTAGGTACATTCGACCCCTACAGAGGGCACGATCGTCTCTAGGGCTACGTCTTCACAAGTTGGCGATACGCATCCACGTAAACTTAACTTCATGGGTAAGGAAATATATATACTTTATTTTTTAAATAGAGGAATTATATATCATAAATTAGATTACTATGACCAGAAAATCCGGCAAGCACGTGCGGTGAGGTATATATATAAATATATATATTATATATTTATATATATATATTTATATATATATTACCCCACCGAACAAGCAGGATGCAACATTAGGTCAATTTTAAGCAATGTTTAACAGATTTGAATTTAGAAATTTCCTTCTTCTAGACTGGTTGCCATATTAAGGTTGAAGAGCCCAATCAGACCAACAATTTACCCATAGCTGGAGGGAGAATAATTGAATTCATACCTTTCCCAAGGTATGAATCCAATTTTTAAGCGGAGTTTAACAGGTTTGAATTCAGAGTTTTCCTTCTCCTAGACTAGTTGCCTCACCAAGGCTGAAGAACCAGTCTTCCCTACTATTTACCTATTGCCGGTGGTAGAATAATTGGATTCATACCTTTCCCAAGGGTATTAGTGCCAAATCCTTTTTATACGTATGTATTAGATATATGATTTCTGAACACATTTTGTTGATAACATTCCCAAACGAGCCTGAGCTCATTTTTTTGGCACACAGTTAAATAGTTTCACTTATTTTTATTTAATGCAAATAATTCTATTTACTATAAATCATTTGTTAGCACACGATTAAATGTTTTCAAGTATTGCTATTTAACACTAAAAATTCAA
Source organism: Sepioteuthis lessoniana (assembly GCA_963585895.1). Classification (NCBI taxonomy): domain Eukaryota; kingdom Metazoa; phylum Mollusca; class Cephalopoda; order Myopsida; family Loliginidae; genus Sepioteuthis; species Sepioteuthis lessoniana. The sequence continues at coordinate 8,884,852 of OY757942.1, forward strand.
TTAAACAGCAATCATTTGTTTACACGCAGTTAAATGATCAAACAGTTCTATTTCAAACAATTCATTTTAGCATAAGTCGACAAAGTTAAATGGTTCTAAGTATTGCTATGTATCACTAACGATTTAATTAAATATCAGTCATTTGCTTACACAGAGTTAAATAATCAAACAGTTCTATTTCAAGCAATTAAGTTTAGCATAAGTCATTTGTTTGTACTCAGTTTAGATGTCGAGCAGTTCTATTTAACCCAAAGATAGGACCCTATCCAGTACTACCACTCCGAGCTAGAGTTGACCTGGAAGCGATGACAATGAAAGAATACTCTGTATTCCTCTAAGCGCCAGGATTATTGGGTTTTCAACATCGGATTGTTTAGTGCTATATCTCTGACACTCGTTGGAGGAAACTTATTCCTCTGTAGAGATGCAGCCCGTGTATTCTACAGCCCCAGCCGACAGGGCTAGTTCATGTCAGAGGGGTTGGATATATTTATATATATATATATATATATATATATCGAGAGAGAGAGAGAGGGAGAGATTGATACATAAGGTCATCCCATGTGTAATGTTCGAACTCAGGATTGGAAAAATGTAAAAATATGGAGTAATTATAGGTCACTCATTAATGTTGTATAGTGGCGCGTACCACGTGACTTCCGGTATCACGGAAGTATAAAGGACGCCGTGCCTCAGAAGCAGAAAGAGAAGCAGAGATAACTCTGAAAGGATGTCGGTCTGGAGTAAGACCAACTTCGGACGTAACACCAACAGCGAGATACTTATATTTACCAACCCCTCCGCTCGGGCAGAATGTGACACAAGGTCAATTTTTAAGAGGAGTTTAACAGGTTTGAATTCAGAGTTTTGCTTCTACTAGACTAGTTGCCTCACCAAGGCAGAAGAACCTAGTCTGCCCTACTATTTACCCATTGCTGGAGGGAGAATAATTGGATTCATACCTTTCCCAAGGGTATTAGTGCTATGTGAAATGCAATCAGTCTCATCCAGGATTTTAACTCGTGTCGCCGTGTCCATTTCCTACGGCGATAACCGTTACACTTATAATATTAATCGGACTGTACCACTTGAATTAATAATTATCTCTATTTCACTGTGTATCTTTTCCTTACCACGATACAACAATTAACTCTTTCCATCATTATAAATTATCTCTTGATAACGAAATTTCATCTTCAGACGGGTTTGATAAAAATATTTGCGAGCGCAAATCTTTTAATTTAATTTTTAACAATTTTTTAAAATCTAATTTCTATTTTAGCCTGATTTGCAAAAGAGGTACAGCGACACCTGTAATAGAGTCCTTCCTTATTTGGAAAAAACCCTGGAAGCTAACAAAGGAGGCAGCAGTTGGTTCATTGGTGATCAGGTAAGATGTCTGCTTAATGATAATACAACCATTCAAGTAATGTTTTATTAGTGCTATCTCTTGATGTATATTTTTGTGAGGACTTAGAAGTAAATATACGTCGTCGAGAGGTTAACGTTCATGACTCTCTTCTAGCTATTGTTCATGCTGCAAACGTATATACAACAACATGTTTTCTTTTAAGTCTTGGTTTTATGGTGATTGGAAAAATAGGTTGAAAATTTTGATTTATGTTCATGAGATTTTCAGCTAGATGTCTACTTTATATGGTAGAACAAATATAAAGATTTGATTTAGATAACAACGTTAGTACAAATTACGGGTAAAATTTTGCCTTAAGGGGGTAGAGTGTTTGCCTAATGGTCCGGTAGACCTGGGTTCAATCTCAGGTCGCGTCATACCAAAGACTTTGAAAATGGTACTTGATACCTACTTACTTAACACTCAGCAATATAAGGTACGTATCAAGGGTAAAGTGGAGCAATCTAGGGAAAGGAATAGCGCCCTCCTGTACAGCTCGGTGTAGTAGCTATTGAAAAGGGAGCCTTCTGGTCGTTTTCGACAACAGTCGCCAGCTTTACTTACTATTGCTGTGTAGATTAAAAGAAAACCTTTTTATTTACTAACTTTGCAGTTGAAGTCAGTATATAAAAAATAATTCATCCAATAGTTCCCCTCTAAAATATTCTGTTAATTTATTTTTTGATAATTATTCCTGGAATTATCTAATTCAAGTCAACTATTCCTGGGCTTCGAGCTGACAAAGAAAAGAAGCAGAAGCTACCCCGCAAAAACAATTACCGACGCCGACTACGCCGATGACATAGCGATTCTGGCAAATGCACCCACCCAAGCCGAAACACTACTGCATACTCTCGTACGAGCCGCCGTAGGCATTGGTCTCCATGTCAATGCACACAAAACAGAATACATGTGCTTTAATCAAACCGGCGACATTTCCACACTTGATGGAAGCTCTCTGAAACTAGTAGAATGTTCACCTACCCAGGATGCAGTGTCTCAGCAACCGAAAAAGACATCGACACGCGGCTGACGAAAGCATGGGCAGCTATCGACAAAGTATCGGTCATATGGAAGTCAAACCTGACTGATAAAATGAAACGCAGTTTCTTCCAAGCAGTGGTCGTCTCAATACTGCTATATGGATGCACTACATGGACGCTAACTAAACGGCTGGATAAAAAGTTTTACGGCAACTACACAAGAATGCTGCGAGCAATTTTGAACAAGTCCTGGAGGCAACAGCCCACAAAGCACCGACTATACGGTCACCTACATCCCATCACGAAAACTATCAAAGTTAGACGAACCAGACATGCAGGACACAGCTGGAGAAGCAGTGACGAGCTCATAAGTGATGTACTCCTATGGACCTCATCATATGGTCAAGCAAAAGCAGGACGACCAGCTCGAACCTACATACAGCAGCTATGTGAGTATACGGGATGTAGCCTCGAGGACCTACCAGAAGCGATGAACGATAGGGAAAAGTGGCGAGAGAGGGTCAGGGATATCTGTGCTGGCTGCGCAACATGATGATGATGATGATTCCTGTTTGTGATCTGATTAGACAATTTGTCCCGAAAATATGTTACTCTATAATTTAAAAAAAAATGGAATTGATTAGTAGACTTATATTTTAAATCTATATGGAGAACAAATTTCCATTTCGAAGAGAAATATTTTAAAAATATCACCCATAATTACAAATTCCATCATTTAATCTGAAAGTTTGAATTAACTCATTCATTCTTCGTTCGAGTAAAGTAAAAAAAAATATGTTAAGTTGGCGACCGTAGTCAGGGGCGAACCGAAAGCTCCTTTTTCATTAGCTACTACACCAAAGTGTAGGGGTTGGTGCTACTCCTTGCTCTTGATTGGAGCACTTTTATTGATAGTACACACATGAAACTCTAGTCCCCTTCGAAGTAATCTCCTCCGGCTGCAATGCACTTGTTGTATCGTTCCAATAAATTCTCGAAGGACCCATCGAAGTCCTCTTGTGTGAGTGTGTCAATGACCTTCGTCACAGCCTCTTTCATCTCCTCAATTGTCTCATAACGACAGTCTCTGAGCTTAGGAAATAACCAAAAGTCACAGGGAGCAAGGTCTGGATTATAGGGAGGGTGTGAAACTGTCTTGATGACCATCTTGGTCAAATAGTCTGTGACAAGGATGGAGTTGTGGACTGGTGTATTGTCCCGGTGGAAATGCCACTGAGCCGATTTGAAGAGTGTTGGCCTCTTCTGATGGAATCTCTTCCTGAACTCCCTTAAAACCTAAACAGAGTAACCCTAACCCTAACCCTTTGGCCAATCAACTCTGACTTTCTTACTCCTCCCACACCTCTCATCATCCCTCACAGACTCCCTGGCTTCCTTGAATCTCTTATGCCACTCAAAAACTGATGCTCGATTCATGCAAGATGGCCCAAAAGCAGTCTGAAGCATTCCATACGTTTCTGTGGCATTTTTTCCAAGTTTAAAACAGAATATTAGAGCATATCGTTCTTCTAAAGTGTCCTCACGTCCAGATTGCATTTTTGAAAATCCCCATCTGTGACAATCAGGATTTAGTAGGGTGTATTCCAATTGCTGCTGTAGCTGTTCATTTGAATGTGAAATCATAAAAATTGGTCAGTCATATCACAAGATGTATAGCAATAACATAGTGAATTTTCAAGAGTCTACGACAATTTTAAATGGCTGTACAAAAAAGTCTGGAAACTTATTGAAGGCACCACGTAATATTTATGGAAAAACATTTTTTTCTAAAACGTTTCCCTCTATCTGGAAAGTTCAATCTATCTATCTATCTATCTATCTATCTATCTATCTATCTATCATTAGTCTGTCGTTATCTATCCTTCTTTTTAGCAGCCATTAGTCTGTTGCTATCTATCTATCTATCTATCTATCTATCTATCTATCTCAGTCTGTTCATATCTATCTATCTATCTATCTATCTATCTATCTATCTATCTATCTATCTATCTAATGTTTGTTTCCATTCTTATCTCTTTCTCTCAGATGCTGTTTTGTGACATGATGTGCTACGCTGCCTTGGAGAATCCACTCCAAGAAAATCCTAATCTTCTGAAGGATTATCCCAAGATTGCTGGTCTGAGAACCCGCGTTGCTGCTCATCCCAAGATTGCTTCTTACATCAAAAAGCGCAATAACACTGCTTTTTAAACAAAACCCGAGACGGTAGACCCCCCTAACGTACGGTATATGATTGAAGATTTAAGAGATGAAAATTAAATACTTTTAACTGGGAGATATAAAGGTTGGATCTTTCCACAAGGCACGACCATTTTCTGTCTTCACGCTTTTACGGCCATCTTTATTATATCCTGTTGTCCAAACAGATAAGAAATATAAAAAAGCAAATGTCGGTTCTCGTTGTCAGGTGATGACGTAAACGTTTCACGCTTTTAAAAATGCTTGACGCAGTTTTTTCTCCTTCAAACTATGAATAAAATAAATTCAAAGCAAACATTTCTTGTTTTATCATTTTTTAGTATCTAAAGAAAATCAAAATGTCCTTATTTTGTATATTTCAGGTAGTAAGGTTTTATGCATTCTAAAAATTTGTGAATTACCTGCAAGAGATGAAAAACAAAATATGGCTTCGATCATACATATGCAATATATCTACAAAGCTTACTTTCGTCCGACACATTGTCAAATTGATATTGTAACTATATATATATAAATATAAAGTAATAATAACAGTAATTGCAAATATATATATATATACACGTATAATAATAATAATAATAATAATAATAATAATAATAATAATAATATGCACAACCCAGCACCTGTCCTAGAAAATGCCACGCACAAACTCCTATGGGACTTTAACATACAAACGGATCACCTAATCCCGGCCAGAAGACCAGACTTAATAATAATCAACAAAAAAAAAAAAAAAAAGAAAAAAAAAAGAAAAAAAAAAAAAAAAAGAGAACTTGCAAAATAGTCGACTTTGCTGTCCCGGCTGACCACAGAATAAAACTGAAAGAACGTGACAAGAAGATAAGTACCTCGACCTTGTTAGGGAATTGAAAAAACTGTGGAACATGCAGGTGACTATTATACCAATAGTAATTGGTGCGTTTGGAACAGTAACTAAAGGATTACTAAAGGGACTGGAGGCCTTGGAAGTTGGCGGACGAGTGGAGACCATCCAAACGACAGCATCATTGAGAACGGCCAGAATACTAAGAAGAGTCCTGGAGACTTGAGGAGACTTGCTGTCACTCAGACACCAGTGAAAAACCATCGGCAAACGCTGATGTGAATAGCTCTAATGAGTAAATAGTAATAATAAATAAATATATATTAGATATATATATTTAATATTTCAATCATCAGGCAGTTAAGAAAATGAAATGAATCGAAAATCGAAAAATTACAGTCAAAAAACCGCTGGGATTTTGTATGATTCTTTACGTGTGGTTGTAATTTTCGATTCATTTCATTTTCTTAATTGCCAGATGATTGTTGTTTTGCAAAAAAGTCCATGAAACCCAAAGGTCACAGTCTAAATTCCATAAATTAAATATATATACCTAATATATATTTATTTATTATTATTATTATTATTATTATTATTATAGCTCTCTCCTAGATATTGAGCGCTCTCCATATTATATTGCACTTGGTTCGGCACAAACCCACAAAGAGATTGTTACAATAATATATACATACAATATATATATAATAATTGTATCTCTCTCTATATAAAAGTAAAGTTGACGACCTTTAGTCGAGGATGACCCGAAGGCTCCCTTTTCAATCGCTACTACACCAGGGAGTAGGGAAGGGCGCTACTCCATTCCCAGGATAGCTCCATTTTACTTTTGATCCTCACCTTATAGTGCTGAGTGCTAAGCAAGGCGGCATCAAGTACAATTTTTTGAGTATTTGGTATGTCTCGAGCTGGGATTAAACTCCAGTCTCCCAGAACATTGGCGAACACTTTACTCATTAGGCTAATAGCCCAGTATATATATATATATATATATATATATATATATATATATATATAATGTAATAATAATAATCGTAACTATATATATAAGGTGATAATAATTAAATATATATTAGTTTTTATATATATTTAATAGGATGGGTGCTTATCTGCGACCAGTGATTTCATGCTGTTTTTACACAGCAATCATCAAGCAGAAAAAAAAAAGATTTTGGAGAAATCGAAAAAATTGAAAATATATAGCCAAAATAATTTTTTTTTCTTAGAATTGTGCATAAGTCTTTTGTGTGTGTGTGTGTGTGTGTGGATTATATTTGCGTATTGTTGTGTATGTGATGGTTAGTGCGTGTATGTGCGTATGATAATCCATGCGCCACGTGACAGATTTGAGGATGACCCATGAATATATGTGTAACGATGTGTAGCAAAAATTGGCGGAAATCGAGAGACAGCCAGGAATTTGACCGAATAAAATTCTTTATTGTGTATAATGATGATTTTAGCTAAGGGACAAAGTTATCATCATCTTTGCATTATGAAGAAAATGAATTTTTGATTTCACCAGTATAATAGATAAAATGGATGCTGGGTTTAGTTAGTTGGCTGGTTGGGTTTTATGGCATATCAACCTTTGTAGGTTATTTAACGCCAAATCCATTTTTATGAAAATAGTTCTATTTCAAACAATTCAGTTTAGTATAATTACGCTGTTTAAATGTAGGTACAGTTTAATTGTCAAAAATATTTCTATTTTAAGCTATTCAGTTTAGTCGAGCAGTTCTAATTCAGATAATTCAGTTTAGTATAAGTACAGATTTTGTTTACACACAGTTAAATATCAAAACATTTCTTTATCAAACAAATCAGTTTAGTGTGAGTAAAGTTTTAATGTCAAAAAACAGTTCCATTTTAAATTATACAGTTTAGCATGAGCACAAAGTTTAAATGTAAGTACGGATTTATTGTCAAAACATTTCTATTTCAAGCTATTCAGTTTAGTCAAACAATTCAATTTAGCGTAAGCATGCCGTTAGTTCTATTTAACCCATAGATAGGGCCCTATCAGGTGCTACCACACTGGGCCAGAGTGGACCTTGGAGCAATGGCAATGAAGGGTTACTCCCTACTCCTTCAAGTCCCAGCCTTACTGGAACCTCACCATCAGATTGTTTAGTGTCATATCTAGGACACTCGTTGGGGTGGTGTCTTACCCCTCCGCAGAGGTGCAGTCGGTGTATTCTATAGCCACAGCCGACTGGGCAAGCATTCAGTTTGATGTCCACTCTTGTGCTACAAAGATAAAATGAAAGACAATTCGAAGCACCTTAACTTTGATTTAGAAATTTTGGAAACTGAAATCAAATTGCAAGAAGTGGTGTAAAACATGTTTCATTTAGCTGAAGGATCTTCTAGACAGTAGACTGAAGCACCACGATCAGCTTCGCCAAGCTGTGAATCAGAAACGTCTTCAAAATCCTACTTTGACAAATTTCATCGGTCGATGTGGTTTTATAGCCCGCAGCAAGGCTCGCTTTGTGTCACACTCAAGAAAGGTTGGGTTTCTTTCTTTATTGGCATATCAACCTTTGTCGATGCTGAGTTTAAAACGTTAGAATAATAGTTGATATGGGAATATCGTGGTGTTTAGAGACATGGTATAATGTTATTTACTATGCAATACTACCATTCATATGTTAGTTATATATATTGTTAGTTATATATATTGTATCAAATTGCAGTATGTACGTTATAATAATTTGTATTGGTTGGCGATATCGTAATAATGTTATATTACATATATGTTACTGTAACCTATGATAGTGTGAGACGTAGTGCAAGATTATATCGAAGCATATTACAATATTATTTATGCGTATAATACAATACACAATTTGTTCAATAATTTGTATTGGTTGTATATGTCGTGATGATGTTATATTACATATCATCATCATCATCATCATGTCGTGCAGCCAGCACGGATATCCCTATTCCGCTATCGCTACTTCTCCCTATCGTTCATCGCCTCTGGCAGATATTCAAGGGCTTCATCCCGTATCCTCACATAGCTGCTGTATGTACGTTCGAACTAGTCGTCCTGCTTTAGCTCGACCATATGTGGGGGTCCATAGGAGTACATCACTTATGAGCTCATCCCTGCTTCTCCAGCAATGTCTGGTTCGTCTAACTTCTCCAGCATGTCTGGTTCGTCTTACTTCTCCAGCATGTCTGGTTCGTCTAACTTGGTTATTACATATATGTTACTGTAATCTATGATGGTGTGAGACGTCGTGCAAGATAATATCGAAGTCCATTACAATATCATTTATGCGTATAATACAATACACCATACCATGCTTTCCCCTTTGACTAAATTATAAATAATATATTGATGTTGATATGTTGTGTAATGTTACAATTAAGTATATATATATATATATATAGTCATCCACAGACAGATCTGTTTCGTTCTATCAGAACTCATCAGTGTGGCTAGACAGTATCTTCCCGTAGCTGGGATCGAAACCCGGTTGACTCAAACGCCAAAGCTTCTGACCATTCAGCCACGAGGAGATATTAGCTGCGAAGTAAATTTTAAACGGTGAGGAATCACAATTACTATTGTTTACATACATCCGTTCAACGGTTGCCGAGACCTCAATTCATCTACGAAGAGGCTTGCAATAGACGCTAATGGCAACACGATTACTTCTTCGCCAGTGAACTCAACCCGACGGGGGTAGGGGAGTATATATATATATATATATATCTCTCTATATATATATTATATTATAACAGTATTGGTAGTCACAAAATCACTTTGGGGGTTTGTGTCGAACCAAGTGCAATATAAAAAAAAATATATATCTAATATTTATAATATATATATATATATATATATATATATATCAAGTAGATAATGACTGTGAATATCCAATGCACGGATATATAATACAAAATAAACCTGCAGACCAAAAAATATATTTTTGTTTAAAAAACAAGAAAAACAATATATATATATATATATATATATATATATTCAGTCCAGCAAATCCGTAAGTAATCTTTAATGGGAGAAGGCTCCTTTCCTTTCTTCCTGTGACAATCCTCAATATCTGGCTGTATTCAATTTAGTTTTCATGTTGGATCTGAAGAAGTCCTGTTAAAATTTTTTTTGAGTTTTTGATTCATATTAATACTCTTAACAGAATGGAAATAAATTTATTATCCTAATGTGACCGAATATTGTTTTTTTTCTTGAAATAATATATATATATATATATATATATATATGTTAGTATGTGCAAATATATATATATATATATATATATATAAGGGACAGTATCAGTACAGCCACTTACCTCCAATCTCACAAAACATCCATGTAAGAGGAACAAGACTTGCAGGACACTGCTGGAGAATTAAGGACTAACTCATAAGCAACGTTCTCTTATGGACTACAATGCATAGGCATACAAGTGTTGGCCGATTAGTACAGATTCACTTATATCGGCTCTGTGTGGACGGTGAATGCAGTCTAGAGGACCACCGGGAGCGAAGAATGATAGGGAAGGATGCTGAGAGTCTGTCAGAGAATGGTGAGAATCTGTCAGAGAATTTTGACTTGATAAGAATAATGACGATGATGATGATGATATACTTGTATATATATATATACACACACATATATATACAGGTGTATATATATATATATATATACACACACCTTGTCTCTCTATCTCTATTTCATTCTCTCGCTCTTCACACACACACACACACACACACACACACTTCAGTGTAGTAGCTTTTGAAAAGGGAGCCTTCGGGTCACCCTCGACTAAGGTCGCCAACTTTACTTTCCAGGGAATTGAGTAGCGCCCTCCTCTACACCAAGGTGTTGTGGTGATTGAAAAGAGACCTTTCGGGTCACCCTCGACTAAGGTTACAACTTACATTACAAGGACTAGTATATATACACAAGCTATTGATGTAGCCAATGCCAAGCGGGTAAAGTGTTCGCCAATGGCCTGGGAGACCGGAGTTCAATTCAAGGTCGAGTCTTACTCAACTCAAAAAATGATACTTGATAACTCCTTGTTTAACAACATTATAAGTAAGTTGGCGACCGTTGTTGAGTGGGACCAGAAAGCCCCCTTTTCAATAGCTACTACACCGAGGAGTAAGGGAGGGCGCTACTCCTTTCCCTGTATTACTCCACTTTACCCTTGATACGTACCTGTTATTGCTGAGTGTTAAGCTAGGAGGTATCAAGTACAATTTAAAAAGTCTTTGCTATGACGTGACCTAGGATTGAACCCAGGTTTCCCGGACCATTCGGCTTATGAGCCGCATTATAAAGCTTTATAACAGCATTATAAAGGTACGTATCAAGGGTAAAGTGGAGTAATCAAGAGAAAGGGGTAGCGCCCTCTTCTACAATTCGTTGTAGTAGCTAATGAAAAAGGAGCCTTCGGGTCGCCCTGGTCACCAACTTTCCTTATATATTCCTTATTGTTTTGGCAGAGTGTGTAACAGTTTGGATCCTGTAATTGCTTACATTTTTTTTGATGAAGTGCAACGTTGCGGCATTGAAGATAATGAGTGCAAAAACCAGTCATGCTCTCACGTTCACTGCCAGATTAATACGCTGAGGAAAGGTACGAAGCCCCTTATTCCTGTAGCTATGGGTCAAATAGTGTACCATAGGACCAACGTTTTGTACTGTAAAGAAAGAAGTCTGCAGAAAAGAAATACTCAAACTCGAAGGTAAGGGAAGAAAATATAGCAGTCGTTTTTATTCAGCTATGATCACTGCAAATCGAAAAGGTTGTTTTTGTTGCATCCTTCTTCTCCCTTCCTCTCGGTGGTGACGGGGTGTAGGTGAGAGCTGGCTGTTTGACACACGTCTGTCACAGCAGATAGGTCGTAGCAAACTGGGGTAGGACGGGTCGGGGCCTCCGGAACCTTTAACGCACCCGTTCTGACAACTGCCTTCAACTCTGCCAAAATCTCATTACTGGTTTTCTTATACAGAGATTTTTGGGAACAAATCGAAGATCCTCGAATGTTCGATGTCACTAGTGAAACACGTGATAATACATCTGTGATTTTAAAATCACGTCTAACTTTGCAGGTCATTCTGTCTGCACGCGCTAATCTCGTGACACCTTCACTGATTGACGACAGCGCCCGTCCATAATATTACAATAGTATCAATGGAATTCTTCTGAAAGAATGGCTTTGGCATTAAATAATTCCCGAAGGTTTGTAGCATATCCAAGTCAAAAAATACGACCAAGATATTCACATGCATAAAACGTTCATAATGTTCATACGCATATAGGAATCCGAAAACATTCGAAACACTTGACGACTTTCTTGGTTCAGGTACGAAACTTTTTATTACCCTTTTGAGTTTAAGATTTTTCGACATGAGGAGAGAGAGAGACACAATTTCTTACTATGCTGACTTTTCCATCTGACCCCACCACGTGCGGCCCCCTGCTGCAAACTACTGGTCTGGCCTCGGCGAGCTCCGAAAATCGACTTCCTTCGTCCAAGCCCAAATCTCAACTAACTGTTTTTTTCAAATTCTAAAATCCTCAGCCCATCGCTTCCGGGCATGACGTTTTTCACGTCACCGGTCCCATTTCCTATCTGTCTTTTTTTTGTGACATCTGTGATTGTCACATCGGCCTCGCACGCGGGTGAACACCTGCACTCAATGTGTGCAACTAATTAACCCATGTACTAAGCCGAAAGGTTCTCAGCCTAGCTAAACCAAAAGGTAAGATATACCAAACGAAAAATGATAATATAAAAAAATCCTTCTGCAATTATATAACAGGTTGATATGCAGTTAAACGAGAGAACCAAACTTATATTTGACTGAACTACCGAAACTTGTTATAACCCCTGGTTGGCGTCTGATGAGGGCAGGGTATTGCACGTGCTTTCACACGTTGTATCATAAAAAAAAATCACATTTACATTATCTCTTTTGTTGAGGAGATTGATAGAAAGTTTGATATGGAAAGACCGTAAATCTTAGGAATTATAGGGTGATATAAAATATATGATTTGTTAAAATAATGTAAGCTAAATTACAGATTCATTAATTAATTGTTCTTGTATCAACTTCTATATAAATCGCTATATAGTCTATATATATATATATATATATATATTGTCATCCACAGACAGATCTGTTTCGTTCTATCAGAACTCGTTGTATAAGAAACCTATTACGGATGTGGAGCTCTACACTGGTACAAAGATAGTACTTTCCAGAATCAGAAATATTCTATATGTAACCGAGTCGGACATAAAAAGCTCACATTGCCGATCTAAAAACAAAATAATTAGCAACATGAAAAATACAAGGTCGGACAAACCAGACGATGCTAACACAAGGAAATTTGTACACATAAAAATGTTGAACAGAAGTGTGAAATTCCAGTTGGATTCTGGGTCATTCCTGACGATGATTAATTTACAAACTTGGAAAAAACTGGGTAGACCAACTATGATTAAATCTACTAAAATTGCAAGATCTATAATGGGAGAAAAAATTAAATTCGAGGAAGAATTGATTACGAATGCAACGTTTAATGGAAAGACTCTTAAATTAAAGTCATTCCTACTGAAGAATACGGACAACCTATTTGGCACTGATTGGATGACACAATTCCAGCTTGGGACTTGCTGTACCATACCCATGATACGGATATGTGAAACGTACATAGAACATAGGAATCTCGAAACACGAAAACACTTACGACTTCTTAGTTAAGGTACGAAACTTTTTATTACCTTTGAGTTTAAAGGTTCTTCGATTTAAGGAGAGATATACACATTCTGCATATTCAACAGCCCCAGCCGACAAAGCGTACAGTGATATGCAGAGCGGTTTCTGGTTCTGTCTATCATTAAAAAATTTGCTCCTGTTGTACCATTCCCATGATACGGATATGTGAAACGTACATAGACCGTTCATAACATATATACATAGAACATAGGAATCTCAAAACACGAAAACACTAACGACTTCTTAGTTCAGGTACGAAACTTTTTATTACCTTTGAGTTTAAAGGTTCTTCGACATAAGGAGAGAGATACACATTCTGCCTATTCAACAGCCCCAGATGACAAAGCGTACAGTGATATGCAGAGCGGTTTCTGGTTCTGTCTATCATTAAAAAAGTTCCTTCTGTTGTACCATACCCATGATACGGATATGTGAAACGTACATAGACTGTTCATAACAAATATACATAGAACATAGGAATCTCAAAACACGAAAACACTTAAGACTTCTTAGTTCAGGTACGAAACTTTTTATTACCTTTGAGTTTAAAGGTTCTTCGACATAAGGAGAGAGATACACATTCTTTCTATTCTGGCTTTTCGATCTGCCCCCCCCCCACGTGCACACCCGTTGCAAGGCCTCCGTGAGCAAGCGAAAGTCAACCGTCTTCTTCCGAGGCAGGACTCAACTCAACTAACTGATTTTTTCAAAATCCTCCGCGTGCGCGCTTCAGGTGCATGACGTCATTCACATCCACTGGTCAACCTTTCTATTGGATTTTTATTTTGACATTTATGAACGACACATCCTCCCCGCGTGCGCGTTAACACCTGCACGCAAGTTTGCACCTAACTAACCCATGTGCTGAGCCGAAATGTTCTCAGCCTAACTAAACCCAAAGGCATAAAACGAAATCCCTGGCCATTATATTACATTGCCGGTAAACTCTTACAGTCAAAAAATTGAAAACTTGAATACCGAAGCTGAGAAACTAAAAAAGAGCTTAGGGTAGCCTATCCTAATTTTTTTTTCTGGTGAGTTTAGGGAGATTAACTAAAATTTCAACTTCAAGACAACGTCCAGCCAGTGTTAAAAAAGAAGCGAAATGTGCCCTTTGCCTCATTGGAATAAATTAACGAGGAACTTGATTAACTAGTAAAAACTGGAGTTTTTTCAAAGTTAGAATATAGCGAATGGGCAGCACCAACGGACTATGTGAAAATCCAGAGATACGCATTTGCACTGATTTTTCTACTGGATCAAACGCCGCTCCGAAAGATTTTAATCATTCTCTTCCTATCCCTGAGGACATACTTGCGAAGGTAAATGTGGACAATTTTTCTCGAAAATTGACCTTAGCGACGCTTATTTGCAAATTCCGGTTGAAGAGGTGAGTTTGAAGCTATTGTGCATAAATACGCATCTCGGAATATATAAGTTCGAGCGTTTACCGTTCGGAGTTAAGGTCGCGCGAGCAATATTTCAGCAGATGATGGATACTATGCTGAGTAGTCTTAACTTTACGGTTGCTTATTTAGAATACATTCTAAGGAAAAGCAAAAGAATAATCGAACACACAAAACACGTCCACAAAGTTTTTACTAAGATTCAAAATTATGGTTTTAAACTCTAAGAGACCAAATGTGATTTTCTCATGGAAAAAATCAAAACCTTGTTAATAGTTTTGATAAGGATGGTAGAAGGCCAGATCCTGAACGAGTTGCTGCAATTAAAGACATGCCAGCACCTATTAATATCGCTTCATTGCAGAGTTTCCTGGGACTAGCTAATTATTACCAAATATTCATATCGAATAGGCATGATTTGCGTGCCCCACTCCAGGAATTGTTAAAGAAAGACAATCCCAGGGTTTGGACTGCAGAATACCAGGAGGTATTTGAAAAAATGGAGAAAACTGACATCAGACCTCTTTCTTACCCATTATAATCCAGATTTGGATATTATAGTGGCCAGCGACGCTATGGAGTAGGGGCATGCATTCTGCGCAAAATGACTGATGGGACAACTAAACCGATTGCCCACGCGTTGAGAGCTTTGCTTCCTGCAGAGAAAAATTATTCGCAAATTGAAAAAGAGGCTTTGGATATTATATTTGCAGTCTCAAAGTTTCACCGTTTTATTCATAGTCAAGACTTTACGTTACAGTCTGACCACAAGCCATTACTCACCATTTGGGGCCCAAAAAAGGTCTGTCTACTCACACAGCCAACAGACTGCAAATATGGGGAACAATCCTGCATAAATATAATTTTGAAATGGTGCACCTACTATCGAATAAATTCGGTCATGCAAACGGACTATCAAGGTTAATTCCCAACTACAAAGAACCCCTAGAAGACATTGTTATTGCCTCTCTTCAATCTGAAGGCGAATTAAAAATTACCCTTTGCAATTCAGTTAGTGAACTTCCAGTGACACTTGATCAAATCAAGCAAGACGGTCTCCGTGACGAGTATATCAACTGAATATAGAAAAAAATTTTGGAAAAGGACCAGCGTACTACAGATGTTTTTTTCTACATGCGTTGATGTCTTACTTTACAGAGAACACACCGTGATTCCTTTGACATTGCAGAAACGTATTTTGAAAGATTTTCACGCTGACCATCCTGGGAGTAATAGGATGAAAAGTCTGATGCGTAGCTTTGTCAAATAGCCAAATAGGGACAAAGATATTGAAAAAACGGTTAAAGGCAGTGCCTTTGCTGCTAAGGTGCCTCCGATTAAATTCAACCTTGGTCAAAGATAGACCTTCTCTGGTATAGGATACATATCAACTTCGCTGGCCCGCTGGAAGGATTTTACTATTTCATGGTAGTCTACGGTTTCTCAAAGTGGCCTGATGTACATAGATGTAAAAACCCAACAACAAAAATCCCCATAAAATTTCTTTATGAGCTGTTCGCAAAGTTTGGTGTAGTAGACACCTTAGTGTCTGACAATGGAAGCCAGTTTACATCGAGAGGGTTTAAAGACGACTGCGAATCATACAAGATCGATTACGTCACTACCACTCTGTTCCATTTACAGTCTAACAGACAGGCTGAACGATTTGTAGATACCTTGAAGGGGTGTCCTCGTGGTGTAATGGTTAAAGCGATGAACTGCGGAATCGTAGTACGCGAGTTCGTACTCCAGTCGCGCTATTACGTTCACTTTCGGGCAAATACCCTTGGGAAAGGTATGAACCCCCTTATTCTCCCTCCAGCTATGGGTAAATAGTAGGACGGACTAGGTTCTTCAGCCTTGGTGAGGTAACTAGTCTAGGAGAAGGAAAACTCTGAATTCAAACCTGTGAAACTCCGCTTAAAAATTGACCTTGTGTCATATCCTGCCCGAGCGGAGGGGTTGGTAAATAGTACCTTGAAGAGAGCGTTGGAAAAAGTTAGGGCTTCACCAATTGAAAAAGCCCTTTAACAATTCCTTCAGGTATATAGGATTACTCCGAATAATAAAACACCAGCTTCACAATCGCAAGCCGAGGCAATGTTTGCACGTAAAATACGGTCTGAGTACGACAAATTATGACCTCAACCGACGAAGCCTGGAAGAACAAACATCGTACTAAGAAAAGGCTATAATCCTGGAGAAAAAGTCTTTTTCAGAATTTTTAAAGTCTTTTTCTTTTTTTTTTTAAAGTCTTTTTCAGAATTTTTAAAGTCTTTTTGGGAGGTGGGTACGATCGGGAGAAGAGTTGGGAATATGATGTACATTGTAAAGAGTTCAAAATATACGCATAAAAGTCATCTTAACCCAATTATGAGATGCATATCGAATGAGGCGGATAGCGGTCCTTCGGAGGAAACGGTAATGGATGTTATCTACGATACTTTGAATATTCCAACCCCTCTAGCGGCTTCCTGAAATACGCCGTTCTAAGAGGAAAAGTAGATCAACGAATTTGATTATAGTCAACCCGAAACGTAGAAGAAATTTAAAAAAATAATACAAATTGTTGATCCTATTTACCCAACCCCTCCGCTCGGGCAGGATATGACACAAGGTCAATTTTTATGCGGAGTTTAACAGGTTTGAATTCAGAGTTTTCCTTCTCTTAGACAAGTTGCCTCACCAAGGCTGAAGAACCTCGTCTGTTCTACTATTTACCCATAGCTGGAGGGAGAATAATTGGATTCATACCTTTCCCAAGGGTATTAGTGCTATGTGAAATGCGACAAGTCTCGTCCAGGATTTGAACTCGTGTCGCCGTATTCATTTCCTACGACGATAACCATTACACCACGGGCACCTCAAATTGTTGATAGATAAAAACAAATAGGTCTAAAAAACATTTCTACGTTAGACTTGGTAAAACAAGTCAGTCAAGTTTTTATCTACCAAGCTGTAAAAAAAGAAATGCTTGTGTTTCTATAAGGAAACAAGCAAGTGAAGCGGAGGAAAACTACTTAGAAATTTTATAAACTTTTTATAAAAAATATTCCTCAGGATAAACAAACTTTTTACAACTACAGTTGTAATATAACGGACGGGCACCGTCATTGAATTGCGACGGTCTCAAGGTTGGAGAACGCGCGAGCACGTCAGCTGTCATCAATCATTGGGTACATGGGTCTGACGATCAAAAATGTCACGAACCTCGCTCGTGCCGGCCGAATGACCTGTAGAGTTCAAGCGTGATTTTAATATAATCACGCGTGAACTTTTACGTGCTACATTATTGTTTTCACTGGTGATCATCGAGCCTTCCGGAACCTTCGAATTGATCCATCAAATCGCTATATAAGGAAACCAGGTAGCGAGATTTTGGGAGTTCAAGGTAGGTTTCTAAACAAGTTCAACAGATGTCCATAACGCCCTGACCTATGCCATCCCCAGCCTGTCAGCAATTCGACTGATATGAAAGTGACAACAAGCCAACGATAACGACGCCGCCGTCATCGCCAAGAAGAGGAGGGAGGAAGAACGCTTTAAAACAAACTTTTTCTTAACTACCGTCCGCTGTAGTCCCTAAGAATAAAAGCGACTACCATTTTCTTCCTTAAAATTTAAGTTTTGAGTGTTTCTTTTCTGTGAACTCCTTTCTTTCAGACACAATGTATTTTGGTCCTTTGCTACACAGTTACAGCCTCAGAAATGGAACTATGAAAAAAGCTTCTTTTTCAGAGTCCTGCAGAGTTGAGTTTTAGGAAAGGGGTGTTATGGTACCTACCTACATGGTAATGGACTATTCTTCCTCAGTATATACCAACTCTACTTGACACTCCAAGCTGAGTGGAGCGTATGCACAACTCTGTCGGAGACGCTGGGCTGGGACACACTTCGGTCAGCCGCGCTTTATCGGTGCGCAGATCTGGTTGGGTGTGTCCTGGTTCCAGTGGCAGTCGGTCGAGGTTCGCCTTGACTGGCATCCTCGAGCTTCAGGGGGCTATTTCCCCAGGCTCTAACCCTTCTTGTAGGGGCTAGGTTCATAGCCTAGTGCCTGAGGCACCCTCCTTTTTAAGGGAATGCCGACGGGGCCCGAGGCATTTTTGGGAATGCCGGGCGTGTCTGGGCTACGGCCCTGCGCCCGGACCCACCTAAAAAGGCCTTGTGTCATACTCGTCCGGTTGGTGGGAAGGAAGACAAATACCGATAATCTCCAAGCTGCCTAACAGTACCGGAAGGACATTCCTTACTGTGGTATAACACCTGTATTTTGTATATTTGTTCTGTTATTGTAATATATTTGTTTCAACCTACTTCTCTTGTCTGCGTGTCTTCATTTTGATCCCAAAACATCTCAACATCATGGAATACAATTTCTGAATTTCCTTTTTTTTTTAAACAATATATATACATATATATAACGTGCGTGTGCGAAGACATACGCCAACATATATATATATATATATATATATGTGTGTGTGTGTGTATAGAGAGACAGAGAACATATATATATATATATATATATATCCATGTTCTCTGTCTCTCTCTCTATATATATTTCAATCATACATCTTAGATGCATCAGGGAGGTCTTCAGTGATGCGCTGTCTTCATTGCCGATTTCGGGTTATTTCTGCATCATATCGGCTCCGACAGTAACCCCGGCATGACTCTGAAAGAGCCAAGCCGCCTCCGTGATCACGACGTGCTACGCTCGTGCCGCTACGAAAGCAAAGAAAAAAAAAATAATAAGGCCGGATATATACTACACCTCAATATATATATATATATATATCGTACAACTTAACATCTTAGAGGCGATAAAAAAAACGATCAAACACTGTTTGATCGTTTTCAAGAAAACTTACTTGAATCTATCTATCTATCTATCTATCTATCACATTCTGGTCATATGTATGTTGATGTGTATGTATATCCGTCTGTTGCTTTAGATAGCCCATCTCTATGTAGACAGAGAACCAGTCATATTTTGAATATATTGAGGGACGTATTAGACACTGGTGTGACATATTTTTTTCTCCGTCACCCAGTCTTTTTCCACTTTATATTAATTAGCCGTTTTTATCACTTTCCGGCGTTTTTGCAGGAATAGAGCCGGACGAAAGGGCCCTCGCAGTTTTATTTTTTTTATAAATTGTCTTCACCCTCTGTACTCATGATTCTGCCAATCCTTTGTTTATATAAATTTTCCTGTACAGTTAGTTTATTAATATATATATATATATATATATATATATATATATATATATGATTAAACAATGTAGACATTTCTTGTCTATATATTTTTGTAGTATTTAACCTTTCATATTGCGGTATCGATGTTAAGATATCCGACCGGAATTAGTTAATTAACTATCCATTATTAATTGGTCCCTTAATACTTTCAGCCTCGTCTTAGGCTATTATTGAAGCCCTACACATTAGAAACAAATATCCTCAACATGATAGAATTAGTTTTGAATCCTGTGCTAATAAAATCAAATGTTTAGAAGCTGATTCTATTTATAGAATCAAATTTCAAAACGAACACTACAACAATACATCAGTATAAACAAGAAAACGCTTTAATCTTAAAAAAATAATGCACATGTAAAGGTTATAACGCTTTAGCAATACTTCCACGATGATGTCAATATTGCTTAATCAAATATGCCTTAACGAAGAAACCCTGCCTATATATATATATATATATATATATATATATATATTAAAGAGTGTATATTTAGGCAACAATTTATTATTCAAACAAGTTTTGTTTAAGACGATGGAACACTTTATTGTTTTTAATTTTATTTTTTTTGGTCTCCTTGTTATTTTTCTTTCTATATAGTAAAAGAATTGTCTTATATCGTCTTCCAAAGCGCTTTCGACCAAACTAAAGACGACTAAAAGTATGACCGAAACCGCTTGGGCAGAAGATAAGGGCTAATCCCTTTACCATCTAAATCCCGACATAAGAAAATAACAAGGATTCTTAAAAGAATAAGATTAAAAATAATAAACAGTGTTTGATCGTTTTTAAGAAAACTTACTTGAATCTATCTATCTATCTATCTATTTATTTCACGAACACACACATCTATCGATCTATCTATCACATTCTGGTCATATGTATGTTGGTGTCTATGTATATCAGTCTGTTCTTATCTATCAATATAAGTCTGTTTATTTCTATCTATCTATCTATCTATCTGTTGTATAGCCATAATGATATCAATAACAACAGAAATACAAATACGTATACAAATACAACATACAGGCGTACACTTTCGTTTCAGATATGAACGGGTTTATTAATTCCTGGCTTCGGTCCATGGCGACACGAGGAGGGAGAAGCAATTCTTAAAAGTCTATGCTAACCATACTATACAGACTCCACCCTAACGCGCGGCGCATCTTGTGATGTTTAAGATCTCAATTCATCTTTGCCGGTCGAGATCCGAAAAACTCAACTGCATGCCTCAATGGTAGAAAACCTAACTCTCGTCTTCAACGGTCGAATACCCAACTGACGTCTTTTCAAAATCCTCAAATTCTCAGGACCATCTCTTCTGGGCATGAAGTCATCTACACTTCTGCCTCATTTCCTGTCTAGGGTTTATTATGACAAATGGTGATTGTCATATCCTTTCTGCACGAACGTCAATTTGTACCAAATGACTCAAAGCCTTACTCAACTGAATCATAAAATGTAATCAACGAAAAATGATTAATATAAAAAAATCATTCCCTATCAATCTATCTATCTATCTATCTGTCAAAGACTGTTCATATCTATCAATCTATCTTTCTATCTTGACACAATTAAGTTCTTTCTTTCTTTCTTTATGTATGTATGTATGTATGTTAGTAGCCTGCTAACATACATTGAATCTATCTATCTATCTATCTATCTATCTATCTCGATGTTTTAATATCTATCGGTCTATCTATCGATTGATCGTAATGTGTTAAAACCTATCTATCTCTCTCGATGTCGTAATATCTATCTATCTATCTATCTCATTCTGATCTTATCTATCTCGTTCTGATTCTATCTATCTATCTATCGTTAGCTTTTAGCGCATATCAACTTTTATGGGTTATTTATCGCCGAATCCTGTTTATACATATACATCAAATATATATGATTTGTAAATGAAGAGATTGTAGGTAAGATTTTTAAACGAAGCAGAGCTTATTTGTTTGCACACAGTTAAATCATTCTAAGTAATGTAAATTGTTAAACAGTTCTATTTGATCCATCGATGGGACCCTTATGGATTTCATCACACCTCGTCAAAGTTGACGAGGGAATAATGCCAATAAAGGTGTACATTTAGCAAAGCTCCGGAACATGAGCTTACCATCGGATGGTTTTGTATCCAAGTTAGTCGTTTGGAGAGGGGTCTTACAACTCAGCCGAGAAGCAGTCAGCATTTTCTACAGACCCAGCCTACTAAACTGAATATATATATATATATATATATATATATATATATATATATATTAAGTTAGAAATTACCATGACAAGAAAATCAGGCACACACCTACACGTGACATACGGAGCACTGAATAGCTGTTTCTACTTTATTAGGCCTCATTATCAGGTAATTTCTAACTTAATATATTAATTCCTCCATTCATAATTATAATTATATTTCCTGTCCATGAGGCTTAAGTTACGAGGACTTGTAACTCTGTCTTGGGAAGACGTAGCCTCGGAGGTGACCGTGTCCGCTGTAGGGAATACGTACCTATAAAAAAAGACACATTAGGTCAAGTGGTAGCGCAATTTACCATGACTTGTTAATTCGGCATCGTTTATATGTGGCATGAACCTGTGGCCCAGAGGTAGAGTTTCGGCTTCTGCATACTGTGGTTGTTGGTTCGATCTCCAGTGGTGGAGATCATAGTGTACACTGCTGAAGTCGAAACAGCCGTTCAGTGCTTCGTATGTCACATGTAGGTGTGTGCCGGATTTTCTTATGGTAATTTCTAACTTAATATATCAATTCCCCAAATCATAAATATATATGGAAATTAAATCCGACAGCACTTAGAAAAAATAAAATAATGCAAATTTAATGAATTTATTATGAAAGTCGACGTCAATCGTTTCGGTTATAATAACCTTCTCAAGGACTTTAAATTTCATCATTATTTTAACAAAACATGAATTTAAAGCCCTGAAGAAGGTTATTATGCCCGAAACGTTCAACGTCGACTTTCATAATAAATTAATCAAATTTGAATTATTTTGTTTTTTAACAAATGAAAGCATGGACAGCTATCGATAGGCTCTCGATCATATGGAAATCAGACCTAACCGATAAAATGAAACGCAGTTTCTTCCAGGCAGCGGTTGTATCGATACTGCTATATGGATGCACTACATGGACGCTAACTAAACGGCTGGAGGAGAAACTAGACGGCAATTACACAAGAATGTTGAGAGCAATATTGAACAAGTCCTGGCGACAACACCCCACAAGACACCAACTATACGGCCACTTGCCTCCCATCACGAAAACTATACAAGTTAGACGAACCAGGCACGCAGGACACTGCTGGAGAAGTAAGGACGAGCTCATAAGTGATGTACTCCTATGGACCCCCACATATGGCCAAGCAAAAGCAGGACGACCAGCTCGAACTTACATACAGCAGCTATGTGAGGACACAGGATGTAACCCTGAAGACCTGTCGGAGACGGTGAATAATAGGGAGAAGTGGCAAGAGAGGGTCAGGGATATCTGTGCTGGCGGCACGAAATGATGATATATATATATATATATATATATATATATATATATATATATATATATATATAATCAAGTAATGTTGATACCAGGAATTCTTATTGGCACTTTCTCGTTCCACTTTTATGTCGGCCATCGATCTTGGCAGGTCCTGTAAATTGTATCCAGTGTCCGCTCAGAGTTGATGTAAGTCTACACTGGTGGTCCAACAATGGTATGTCCATGCATTGGAGTCCATAAAAATGTCACTGATGAGTTCCTGCTTCTGTAACAGTTTTCAGCTTGTCTTGTTCATCTTACTTCAATGATCTGTAAGATGGGAGGCAAGTGGCCCTACAACAGCTGTTTGGTCGGGTGCTACTGCCAGTATGAGTTTAAAACAGTGCACAGCATTGTTGTGTTGTTCCCATCAAGCTTTTTATCCAACCGCTTCTTAAAAGTTTAAGTGGTGCAACCATATAGTAGTACTGACATGGCTAGCAGCTTGGAAGTAATTCCTTTTTATTTTATTTTATCGGGGATCAGATTTCTATATGATCGAATACTTTTCAGTAGTTGTTCATGTGTTCCTTATGCTTATATTTACATCATTTTCAGTTGACGAGATAATGCTACCAAAGTATGTGAAATGGTCTCTTAATTTCAGAGGTCTACTTTTTAATGTGAAGATGGGACTGTGTGTTCTTTCGCACTCACATTAATGGGAATATACTCTAAAAACTGAATGCAAACGACAACATATGTGTGTGCATGTGTGTATTTGGGCAGTTTTTTTTCGAGTCACCGCATCGATTTCATCGTATCCGACAGGAATCGGTTAATAAACATACCATAATTATTTTGGTTCCCGAGTACTTTCTGCCCAATCTTGGGCTGCAACAACACACCAGTATAAATGATAAAACCTCAATTCTTACAAAGTAAATATGTACGTGCAAATGTCACATCGTTTTGGCAATACACGCACCCGTGATGATAGACTAAGATCGGGCAGAAAATATTAGGGAAACAATTCCCGTCGGATATCATAAAATCGATTCGGCGAATCGAAAATAAAAATACAAAAATATGTAGACAAAAGATGCCTGTATTGTTTAATCAAATATATATATATATATATATATATATATATATACATACGGTGCATTCAATAAGTTTCCAGATTTTTTTGTACAGCCATTTAAAATTGTCGTAGACTTTTGTAAATTCAGTATCTTATTGCTATATATCTTATGAGATGACTGGCCAATTTTTATGATTTCAGGTTCAAATAAACAGCTACAGCAGCAATTGGAATACACCCTACTAAAGCCTGATTGTCACAGCTGGTGAATTTCAAAAATGCAATCTGGACGTGAGGACACTTTAGAAGAACGATATGCAATAAAATTCTGCTTTAAACTTGGAAAAAATGGCACAGAAACGTATGGAATGCTTCAGATTGCTTTTCGACCATCTTGCATGAATCGAGCATCAGTTTTTGAGTGGCATAAGAGATTCAAGGAAGGTACGGAGTCTGTGAGGGATGATGAGAGGTATGAGAGGAGTAAGGAAGTCAATACACCAGAGTTGATTGGCCAAAGAGTTAGGGTTAGGGTTATTATGTTGAGGTTTTAAGGGAGTTCAGGAAGAGATTCAATCGGAAGAGGCCAGCACTCTTCAAATCGGGCCAGTGGCATTTCCACCAGGACAATGCAGCAGTCCACAACTCCATCCTTGTCACAGACTATTTGACCAAGATGGGTATCAAAACAGTTTCTCACCGTCCCAATAGTCTAGACCTTTCTCCCTGTGACTTTTGCTTATTCCCTAAGCTTAGAGGTTGTCGTTATAAGACAATTGAGGAGATAAAAGAGGCTGTGAAGAAGGTCATTGACACGCTCACACAAGAGGACTTCCAATGGGGCCTTCGAGAAATTGTTGGAACGGTAGAACAAGTGCATTGCAGCCGGAGGAGATTACTTCGAAAGGGGACTAGTGTTTCATGTGTGTACTCTCAATAAAAGTGGCCATACGAAAAAAAGTCTGGAAACTTATCGGATGCACCTCGTATATCTATCTAAATCTGTGCAAACAAAAGACTGACGTTGAATTGTGACAACTACAGAGCAATACTCGAAATCATTTAACTGTGTGCCAAAAAAAATGAACGTAGGTTGGTTTAAAAATGTCATTAACAAAATGTGTTTACAAATCATATATTTTAATATATATATATATATATATATATATATATATATATATATATATATATATGTATAAAGAGGATTTGGCATTAAATAACGTACAATGGTTGATATGCCATAAAACCCAACCAAACCAAATCATATATATTTGATATATATGTATAAAGAGGATTTGGCATTAAATAACCTACAATGGTTGATATGCCATAAAACCCAACCAAACCAAATCATATATATTTAATATATATGTATAAAGAGGATTTAGCATTAAATAATCTACAATGGTTGATATGCCATAAAACACAACCAAACCAAATCCTATATATTTAATATATATGTATAAAGAGGATTTGGTATTAAATAACCAACAATGGTTGATATGCCATGATACCAAACCAAACCAAACCAAATCATATATATTTAATATATATGTATAAAGAGGATTTGGCATTAAATAACCTACAATGGTTGATATGCTATAAAACCTAACCCAACCGAATAATATATTTGATATATATGTATAAAGAGGATTTGGCATTAAATAACCTACAATGGTTGATATGCCATAAAACCCAAACAAACCAAATCATATATATTTGATATATATGTATAAAGAGGATTTGGCATTAAATAACCTACAATGGTTGATATGCCATGATACCAAACCAAACCAAATCATATATATTTAATATATATGTATAAAGAGGATTTGGCATTAAATAACCTACAATGGTTGATATGCCATGATACCAAACCAAATCAAATCATATATATTTAATATATAGGTATAAAGAGGATTTGGCATTAAATAACCTACAATGGTTGATATGCCATGATACCAAACCAAATCAAATCATATATATTTAATATATAGGTATAAAGAGGATTTGGCATTAAATAACCTACAATGGTTGACATGCCATGATACCAAACCAAATCAAATCATATATATTTAATATATATGTATAAAGAGGATTTGGCATTAAATAACCTACAATGGTTGATATGCCATAAAACCCAACCCAACTAAATCATATATATTTGATGTATATGTATAAAGAGGATTTGGCATTAAATAACCTACAATGGTTGATATGCCATGATACCAAACCAAACCAAATCATATATATTTAATATATATGTATAAAGAGGATTTGGCATTAAATAACCTACAATGTTTGATATGCCATGATACCAAAGCAAATCAAATCATATATATTTAATATATATGTATAAAGAGGATTTGGCATTAAATAACCAACAATGGTTGATATGCCATAAAACCCACTAAACCAAATCATATATATTTGATATATATGTATAAAGAGGATTTGGCATTAAATAACCTACAATGGTTGATATGCCAAAAAACCCAACCCAACCAAATCATATGTATTTAAAATATATGTGTAAAGAAGATTTGGCATTAAATAACCTACAATGGTTGATATGCCATGATACCAAACCAAACCAAATCATATATATTTGATATATATGTATAAAGAGGATTTGGCATTAAATAACCTACAATGGTTGACATGCCATAAAACCCAACCCAACCAAATCATATATATTTGATATATATGTATAAAGAGGATTTGGCATTAAATAACCTACATTGGTTGATATGCCATAAAACCCAACCCAACCAAATCATATATATTTAATATATATGTATAAAAAGGGTTTGGCATTAAATAACCTACAATGGTTGATATGCCATGATACCAAACCAAACCAAATCATATATATTTAATATATATGTTTAATGAGGATTTGGTATTAAATAACCTACAATGGTTGATATGCCATGATACCAAACCAAACCAAATCATATATATTTAAATATATATGTATAAAGAGGATTTGGCATTAAATAACCTACAATGGTTGATATGCCATGATACCAAACCAAACCAAACCAAATTTGCTAAAATTGATTGTTTTAGTCTTCTGTATGTAAGGAACGAAAAATTAAAAAAAAAAAGAAAAAAATTAGACATCTTATGTCTAAGCAGCGTCGCAATTCGTTAATAATTTACTGTCGTTTGGTTCTTTTTTTTTTTTTTCGCGTTCTGCTCGCTGCTATTATATCTTTGTGGACATACTTGGTCGTTGGCATTTTGCTGTGGTAATCTTTATCTAGCGCTTTTCAATGCCAACTATTTGAAGAGGCCGTACGCAAAAGAACAAAACGTTGTCATGACTCATCAAGTCTTTTTTTTTTTCGGTCACTTAAATAGCTAGAGCAATCTTTACCACACTGAAGAAAAAGACCATTCACTTCGGTGCCTACCAAAATCGCACTTGTGTTTCGGTGAGAAAAGAAAAAGAAATTTCGGCTGGAAATCCCCTTTTTGAAATCTTTGAAAAAGGCAAACGAAACAAACTTAAGGGGAGACCTTAAAAAATACATAATAAAATTTAAAAAACAACAAGAAACCCCTAAAAACAAAAATCAAACCCCTCTCAAGAGGAAAACATGCCTACATATACACTGTATTACTTCAATGGTCGCGGACGTGCCGAAATATGTCGTATGTTGTTGGCTGCCGGCGAAGTTAAATATAATGATCGAAGAATCGAAGTCAATGAATGGGACACCTACAAAGGACGTACGTATAAAATGCAGTTTTCATTTGAGTCAGGAATTAAAAATCAAAACTTCAGTTTTTAAATTTTTTTAATCTGGCAAAATCCAGTGGATGTTTTGAAAAAAAGGTTCCAAAATTAGAATCTATCTATCTATCTATCTATCTATCTATCTATCTATCTATCTATCTATCTATCTATCTATCCTAATATTGTTTCTTTCTTTCTTTCTTTCTTTCTTTCTTTCTTTCTTTCTGTATGTATGTATGTATGTATGTATGTATGTATGTCTGTTAATATCTAGCCTACTAGAATGTTTATATCTATCTATCTATCTATCTATCTTGATTACAAATACGTTCTTTCTTTCTTTCTTTCTTTCTTTCTTTCTTTCTTTCTTTCTGTATGTATGTATGTATGTATGTATGTCTGTTAATATCTAGCCTACTAGAATGTTTATATCTATCTATCTATCTATCTATCCTAATATTGTTTCTTTCTTTCTTTCTTTCTTTCTTTCTTTCTTTCTTTCTTTCTGTATGTATGTATGTATGTATGTATGTATGTTAATATCTAGCCTACAAGAATGTTTATATCTATCTATCTATCTATCTATCTATCTATCTATCTATCTATCTTGATTACAAATACGTTCTTTCTTTCTTTCTTTCTTTCTTTCTTTCTTTCTTTCTTTCTTTCTTTCTTTATGTATGTATGTATGTATGTATGTGTGTATGTATGTTAATATCTAGCCTACAAGAATGTTTATATCTATCTATCTATCTATCTATCTATCTATCTATCTATCTATCTATCTATCTTGTTTATGTGTAAGTTAGTTGATTTTTTGTTTCATTCATTCATCGTTTGTTTGTTCTTTGTTTGTTTGTTTGTTTCTTTCTTTCTTTCTGTTCATAGCTAGCTAATTTAAAGATCTATCTATCTTGATTACAACTAAATTCTTTCTTTCTTTCTTTCTTTCTTTCTTTCTTTCTTTCTTTCTGTATGTATGTATGTATGTATGTATGTATGTATGTATGTTAATAGTCATCAAACACAGATTAAATCTATCTATCTATCTATCTATCTATCTATCTATCTATATATCTATCTATCTATCTATCTATCTAGTTAGCACTTTAGTTATTTCTTTTTTCTTTCTTTGTATGCATATATATATATATATATATATATATATATATATATATATATATATATATATGTGTGTGTGTGTGTGTGTGTGTGTGTGTGTGTGTGTATGTTAATTACTTGCTAACTCATAGTTAAAATCTATCTATCTATCTATCTATCTATCTATCTATCTATCTATCTATCTATCTATCTATCTCATTCTGATTCTATCTATCTATCTATCTATCTATCTATCTATCTATGTTTTCTTAACTTTATTCTTATCACCTCAATTTCTACTCATTTCTAAAAATAGAAGCTTCTTTTGTTTCACTCTGCCTTTGTTGTGATGGTAATTAACGCTAAAAAGGCAAAAAGACAAAAGCTAACGAGACTTAATTACCGCGTCTGCCAATGCATTTTATTATATCATTCAAATTCAAAGAAATAAGTTCCGCATAATATATTTGATTCAGAGCAAATTGGCAATTTTTAAGTAGCATGCATTCTATTCTGAGAAACGCATTAACATCTCTCTCTCTCTCTCTCTCTCTCTCACTCTTATTCTGTTTATAGCTAAATTCTTTCTTTCTTTTAGACTATTTATATCTAACTTAATTCTTTGATCTCTGAGTGTGAGTATCTATATATATATATACACGTATGTACACACACACACAAACACACACACACATATATATGTACATATATGTGTACTTCGGCAGCAGTCTTTCATTTAGGCATGTTTGATTAAATTAATAAAGACTATTTTGTCTCAATAATTTTATTAATATCCTTTTAAGTTTCCAGATAAGTGTCTTGGTTTCAGGTTCGAATTGGTGGATGAATTTACCTAAATTATCCCGAACGCTTTTGGACCTTTCATAGGCAATCATCAGGGGTTATTTGCACGTGTAAAGAGAGTTTTTTCAAGAACTTTTTCAAGAGTTTTTTTTTAGGTTTATTTATAACATTACAAAATTACCTAAACGCAGAGTTAGATAAAACTTAAGTTAAAAAATTGAACGCTATCAACGGAAATAGAATATCATCAAGAAATATAGAATATTAAAAAACAAACAAACAAAAAAACTAAAGGCATTTCAAAACATTGTCGCTATTTTCAAAATTAATTCTACTTCTTTTTTGTTTTTATATGTAGAGCTTCTTGGATTTGCAGTCGTAACTTATTATTTTCGTATGCTATTATAGTGGTGTTTTCAATTAGAATCTTGAAAAATTTAGATTTGGGAATAGAATGGGTTTTAAGATGTAAGACCATGGAGCTAGATTCATTAAGGTGGACAGTAAGACGACTTGAAAGAGTCGTAGTTGTAAGACCAACGTACGTATTATTTTTGTTGGAGGCACAGTCTCCCTTGGACATTTGAACATATATACGACGGTTGTCTTATTAAGAAGTTCAGTGGAAAGGGAAGAGTTATTTGAAATAATTAGGTTGGAGGTTTTAAATTTGTTGTAGTAAATGATGTCTTATTTTTTGGATAAAATCATTTGGGAGAACATTTTTTGGAAAAGATTTGTTTAATATATAATCATCTATCTTATAATTAATATGAAATAGGTTTTTGTAGTAATCGTTTATTGATTGTTTATGGTTTAGGGTATTGTCTACGTTATGTTGTTCAATTTTATTAATGAAATGTTTAATTTCTGCATCAACAATGTAGTTGGGAAACCCATTATTAATAAGGGTCTGTTTTATATTTTTAAGTTCATTAAGGAAGATAGTCCGAGAAGAAGATAGTAGGTTAGCTCTGGAAATAAGCGTTTTTATCATATTTACCAACCCCTCCGCTCGGGCAGGATATGACACAAGGTCAATTTTTAAGCAGAGTTTAACAGGTTTCAATTCAGAGTTTTCCTTCTCCTAGACTAGTTGCCTCACCAAGGCTGAAGAACCTAGTCTGTCCTACTATTTACCCGTTGCTGGAGGGAGAATAATTGGATTCATACCTTTCCCAAGGGTATTAGTGCTATGTGAAATGCAATCAGTCTTGTCCAGGATTTGAACTCGTGTCGTCGTGTCCATTTCTTAAGTGTTTTTATGATTGTTCTTTTATAACGGAAGGGGGATTCACTATGGAAATTGAGGGTGCAGGAATTAATGTTGTTAGTTTTTTTGTTTGTGGAGGCGGTAAATCGGTCAATATTGCTTGCGTCTATAATTAATACTCCAAGGAATGGGATTTTATTATTGATATTGTTTTCTTATGTGAAATTGAGAACAAAATTATTTTGAAAGGTCTGTTGTATTGTGTTAATTTCAATAGTGCTATTAGAGAGAAGGAGTATGTCGTCAGCGAATATATATTAGGTTTATTGATGGACCGGCTCATTGGCCTTGTGGGTAGAGTGTTCGCTAATGATTCGGGAGACCTGGATTCAATTCCAGGTCGCGTCATACCAAAGACTTTAAAAATGGTACTTGATACCTCCTTGCTTGACGCTCAGCAGTATAAGGGACGTATCGAGGGTAAAGTGGAGCAATACAGGGAAAGGAGTAGCGACCTCCCAAACACCTCGATGTAGTAGCTATTGAAAAGGGAGCCTTCTAGTCGCCCTCGACCAAGGGAGACAACTTCACTTACTTACATGTAAAAGTTACCGAAAATGGGACCCAAAACTACTATCTTCATGTCCTATAACATTTTTATTTCTTTGGCAAGGTCTAAGTAGTCTATTTTTTGAAATTATCATCATCATCATCATGACGTGTGGCTAGCACGGATATCCCTGACCCTCTCTCTCCACCTCTCCCTATCATTCATCGCCTTCGGCAGGTCTTCGGGGTTACATCCCGTATCATCACATAGTTGCTGTATGAATGTTCGAGCTGGTCGTCCTGCTTTTGATTGGCCATATGCGGGGGTCCACAGGAGCACATCACTTACGATCTCGTCTTTGCATCTCCAGCAGTGTCCGGCATGTCTGGTTCGTCTAGCTTGTATAGTTTTCGTGATAGGTGGTAGGTGGCCGTACAGTTGGCACCATGTGGGGTGTTGCTGCCAGGACCTGTTCAATATTGCTCGTAACATTCTTGTGTAATTGCCGTCGAGCTTCTTCTCCAACCGTTTAGTCAGCGTCCAAGTAGTGCATCCATACAGCAGTATCGACACGACCGCTGCCTGGAAGAAACTGCATTTCATTTTATCGGTCAGGTTTAATTTCCATATGATCTTTAGCCTATCGATAGCTGTCCATGCCTTCGTTAGCCGTGTGTCGATGTCTTTTTCGGTTGATGAGACGCTGCTTCCTAGGTAGGGGAATTTGTCAACCAGTTTCAGGGAGGTTCCGTCTAGTGTGGAGATGTCGCCTCGTGAAACTATATACTTTGTGAAATTTGTGCTATTAAGTTGCAGTTGTTAATGGCAGCGATAGAATTATGTATAAATTATTAATATTGGTTAGAAAGCTACTTGGTCTAATGAGCAGAGTGTTCGCCAATGGTCCGTGAGACCGGGGTTCAATCCCAGGTCGAGTCATAACAAAGACTCAAAAATGGTACTTGATGCCGCCTTGCTTAGTGCTCAGCTTTATAAGGTAAGGATCAAGAGTAAAGTAGAGCATTCCCAGGAATGGAGTAGCGCCCTCCTCTACACCTCGGTGTAGTAGCTATTGAAAAGGGAGCCTTCGGGTCACCATCGACTAAGGGAGACAACTTTAATTTACTTATATAACTTTGTACAGTTTAGGAAGTGCCCGTGGTGTAATGGTTATCGTCGTGGGAAGTAGACACGGCGACACGAGTTCAAAACCTGGACGAGACTGATTGCACTAATACCCTTGGGAAAGGTATGAATCCAATTATTCTCCCTCCAGCTATGGGTAAATAGTAGGACAGACTAAGTTCTTCAGCCTTGGTGAGGCAACTAGTCTAGGAGAGGGAAAACTCTGAATTCAAATCTATTAAACTCCGCTTAAAAATTGACCTTGTGTCATATCCGGCCCGAACGGAGGGGTTGGTAAATATATATATATATAACTTTGTACATTTTAAGTCTATTATTCAAATTGCTAAAATGGTTATTTACATTTGTTACTTGAAACCATATTGTTGTGCATAAATTATTGATATTAGATAAGAATACTTGAAACCGTGTTATTGTAAACTATTTGTTTTTAGAATAGTTACTTGAAGTTACAATCATGTATATACTGATTATCATCATTCAGTGGTTTTCAAAGTGGGTGGTACCCCCCGGGGGTCGATATGAACTTTCATTGGGGCGCTGGAGAGTAAACAGTCGGATGGGGGCGTTGAAATTGTGAAGGGGGCTTTGGAGCAATTACAGTAAAATGTGACGTTGGTGTTGGTAGAAAGGCCGGAAAAACGGGGCGATTTAATTCAGCGTCCCCCAGTCGCCTGCAACTAGACGTACGTGTCACGTCCGTATCCGGAAATCTCTTCGTAAGGGACAATTTTCCCCTGGTCACCGCTTTCCCCTTTGTTTCCTCGCTGCGACGTTCAACTTTCTGCCCCCTTTTTAACTCCGTTACTTTTATTTCTCATTTGTTCTCCCCTTTTTATTTTCTCTTTCGGGTTGCCTTAAGCTCTGTTTTTTTACACTCTTCAAACTGTTTGTGATTGAAGAATCAACCAATTCTTATGACATTTAACATTACCGTCGTTCTGACGTTCGTTGGAAGGGGAGGCTGGCATTTTGGTCGATGGGTGAAGGGGTTGATGGCAAAAAAAGTTTGAAAACCACTGATCTATATCATTATTGGAAAAAATAATTGCTTGAAAAATTTATCTTTAGTATTATGAAACACAACATCTCTTCAGAGAAGTAAGAAACCCTCCCCACAACGAGTGTCCGGTATATGACAATGAACCATCTGATGTTGAGGCTCCAGTAATGCTGGAGCTTTAGGGAATGTGGAGTACCCCTACATTGTCATCGCTCCCAGGTCCACTCTGGCCTGGAGTGGCTGCACTTCAAAGGGTCTTATCTATGTTCAAATAGATTAACATGTAAACTATGTGCAAATAAATGACTTTTGCTAAATTGAATTGTTAGAAATAGAATTGTTTGATATTTTAACAGTGTGTAAACAAATGATTGAAGAGTTATTGAACTCTTATTTATACGTAATAATACTTAAAACCATTTAACGTTGTTGACTTATGCTCAATCAAATTGTTAGAAATAGAACTGTTTGATCATTTAACTGTATGTAAACAAATGAATGATGTTAGTGAGACGTAACAATACTTGGAAACTTTTAACCGTGACTTATGCTAAATTGAATTGTTAGAAATAGAACTGTTTGATCATTCAACTGTGTGTATCTACTAAATATGTTTTCAAATCATATATTTGATATATTTCTAAAAAGAGAGTTTGGCATTAAATAACCAAGAAAGGTTAATGTGCCATAAAACCAAACCAAACTGAAGCTTGGTGTGCTTGACTAAATTTTACATAAAAACAGTGTTTGTATGTAAGATCTTATATATATATATATATATATATATATATATATATATATATATATACGAGGATCATTAAATAAGTTTCCAGCCTTTTTTCGATAGTACATACATGAAACTCAAGTCCCCTTCGAAGTAATCTCCTCCGGCTGCAATGTATTTGTTGTACCGTTCAAACAACATCTTCAAGGCCCCATGGAAGTCCTCTTGTGTGAGCGTGTCAAAGACCTTCATCACAGCCTCTTTCGTCTCCTCAGTTGTCTCATAACAACAGTCTCTGAGCTTAGGGAATAACCAAAAGTCACAGGGAACATGGTCTGGACTATTGGGAGGGTGAGGAAATGTCTTGATGCCCATCTTGGTCAAATAGTATGTGACAAGGATGGAGTTGTAGACTGGTGTATTGTCTAGGTGGAAATGCCACTGACCCGATTTGAAGAATGCTGGCCTCTTCTGACGGAATCTCTTCCTGAACTCCCTTAAAACCTCAACATAGTAACCCTAACCCTTACCCTTTGGCCAATCAACTCTGATGTATTGACTTCCTTACTCCTCCCACACCTCTCATCATCCCGCACAGACTCCCTGCCTTCCTTGAATCTCTTATGCCACTCGAAACATGCTCAATTCATGCAAGATGCTCTAAAAGCAGTCTGAAGCATTCCATGCGTTTCTGTGGCATTTTTTCGAGTTTAAAACATAATTTTATTGCATATCGTTCTTCTAAAGTGTCCTCACGTCCAGATTGCATTTTTGAAATTCAGCAGCTGTGACAATCAGGCTTTAGTAGGGTGTATTCCAATAGCAGCTGTAGCAGTTCGTTTGAACCTGAAATCATAAAAATTGGTTTGTCATCTCATAAGATGTACAGCAATAAGATACTGAATTTTTAAGAGACTTCGACATTTTTAAATGCCTGTACAAAAAAGTCTGGAAAGTTATTGAAGGTACCACGTATATTTTGACTTTTTTTCAGAAATGCCAGGATCTGTTCTTCCAATATTGGAGATCGATGGCAAAGTACAGATTCCACAGAGTATGGCCATTGCCCGCTATTTAGCCAGGGAATTTGGTAAGTACTACAATTTGTTTTCGGACTATTACGAAATCTTTTAGGCCTGTCAGAGGGGTCTAGAATATGCTGAATGTAAACCCTGCTGAGTGGTAACACCTCAACCCCACCAAAACATGGATGTCCAGTGTATGACACTAAACTGCATCTGATTGTTTGGCTCCAGTTCTGAAGTTCTAGTGAGTGTAAAGTATACTTTCATTGCAATTACTTCCAGGTCCACTCTGATCCGGAATAGTAGTTGCTGCTAAACGATAAGACCCTCTCCCTGGAAGTTAAATGTAAGAGAGAGAGAGAGAGAGAGAGAGTGTGTGTGTGTGGGAGTCGAAATGGAGAGAGTGAGAGTGTTCTCTCTGGAAGTCACGATGGAAAAAGTAAGAGTGTGTTGGCTCTATCTGTGAAATTGTGAAAAAGAGAGTGAGTGTTGGAAGACAAGAGTATTTATAGACAATCCTTGTCATGAAGTAGGCTCCGAAAACGCAGGACGAAATCGAAGTTGCGGACGTAGTAAGCACTCACCACGTGGTTTTTCTCGCCAATAGGTTCCCGAGACAGATTAGTTAACCGACGTTCACCCATCTTTGTTTCGAGAACAAGTGGCATTACAGCCATTTTAAAATATAGGAGTGTAAATCTTATAACTCTCTCAACTAACTGAACAACTGAATTAATTTAAAAATCTTTTTGTATTTTCTTCTAATATTTCACTTAATTACTGCTTAGGTAATTACTAAAAACTTTCCATAAATACAACATCGTTAAGCCAGCAGACAGAATGTTTGCCTTTTCAATATCCAGCCTACTACCCCGATTTCAAGACAAAACTCTATTTTGACATGAGCTGACATCCGGTCGTGGTATGTGCACGCGTATGACCTTTTCACTGTGACCTACACTTCAATTCAAAGATTTTAGCCAACCATAATTTATCACCAGACATCAGATAATTAACTAATGATATTAATTACCATCCTTAATTATATGACAACTCGTTAGAGTCTCATCTATGGGTCGAATAGAATTAATTGTTTATTAATTATGTGTATTGGATAGGAATAATTTAAATCATATATCTGTGCGCAAAAACTCTTAAAAGATGCAGATATAAACGTTCTATGAAAGCGATTCACTAAGTTCTAGGTATAAAATAACCCTAGATAGTTTGGCATGCCGTAAAAATCAATCAACCAATCAGCTTGAATCTTCATGCTTAACAACTCCACTTTAAGGTGTCTCACATGCCCATCCCCTTCCGTGTCACATGCAACAGGTTGTAATGCGTTACATGGTACCAGTAGCAAGAAGCGGTCCCTCGCCTGATCTGACTCAACATGCAAATTACCACGCCCAAAATTCGATAAGGGATACGAATTCAGAGCTTTCTCTATAGATCTGAATTGGTAACAAATTTACATTGTATATATATATTTTTGCTATTTATTATTTGTAGAAAAAAAACTGTAAATAAACGTTAATAAAGCCCGATAAAAATCAATAAAAAGTTTTGTATAAAAAAATGAACTTCAGAAAATGCAGGATTATATGAAAACAAAATAAAACAAGAAAAAAAAAAACAACAATTGATAGGGGTGCACTTATTTAAAGGCGATATTACAAATAATACCTAATAATATCCGTTTTGATCGTATAATGTTAGACTCGGAATAATAAAATTCTGTAATCTTTAGTTTCGTAGATCAACTTTTAAATTCTTTTAATAAAAAGTTGATTTTTTACGAAACTGTTAGGAAAACGGTAAATAATACCTAATAACATCCGTGTTCATCGTATAATGTTAGACTAGGAATAATAAAATTCTGTATCTTTAGTTTCGTAAAAGATCAACTTTTTATTTTTTTTTAATAAAAAGTTGATTTTTTACGAAACTGTTTGGAATACGGTAAATAATACCTAATCCGTTTTGATCGTATAATATAACACAAGAAACAATAAGATAGTGTCATCTTTGGTTTAATAAAAAAACAACTTTTTCTTAAAAAATGTTTGAGATATCGCAAATAATGCCTAATTATATCCGTTTTGATCGTATAATGTTCCACTTGGAATTAATAAATCTTGTTATTTTGGTTTCGAAGAAAATTAACTTTTTATAAAAAGTGGTTGGTGTATACTTGTTTATGGCAAATTTATAATTTTAGGTAAATAATACTGGGTGATGTCCTTTTTGGGCGTATTTGTTTATGAGTAATTCTGTTTGTGGGTTAGTCGCATGCGGGCCAGTGATCAGTGAAACACAATCTTCCTTCTTTGGTTTTTAGCTATTTGAATGTTTGGTTTAAATTCTGTTATGTAAGAAATAAAAGTAGATACAAACAGAGTTTATTTTGTTCTCGATGCCAGAAGACGATATCGAGGCCACATCCGATCTAAATGTGGTTTCTTTTACTACTGATACAGTCTGACATAAAACATGGTGCAATCTGAGAACGCAGCAAATATCAGTTTAAGTGAATCTTTT
>OY757942.1:8925657-8968157 GCA_963585895.1 Sepioteuthis lessoniana
GTGTCGCCGTGTCCATTTCATACGACAATAACCATTACACCACGGGCATCCCCTCAATATATATGTGTGAGTATGTGTGTGTGTGTGTGCGCATGTGTGCAAATCTCACACTTAATCGCTACCTCTCTCAGCTTATATATATATATATATATATACGAGGTGCCTTCAATACGTTTCCAACTGTTTTCGTAAAGGCATTTAAAATTTTCGTAGATACTTGAAAATTCAGTATCTTATTGCTGTACATGTTAGGAGATAACTAACCAATTTTTATGATTTCAGGTTCAAATCAACAGCTAAAGCTGCAATTGGAGTTCAATCATGCAATCTGGACGTAAGAACGATATGCAGTAAAATTGTATTTTAAACTTGGAAAAAATGCCACAGAAACGTATGGAATGCTTCAGACTGCTTTTCGACCATATTGCATGAATCGAGCATCAGTTTTTGAGTGGCATAAGAGATTCAAGGAAGGCAGGGAGTCTGTGAGGGATGATGAGAGGTGTGGGAAGAGTAAGGAAGTCAATACACCTGAGTTGATTGGCCAAAGGGTTAGGGTTAGGGTTACTATGTTGAGGTTTTAAGGGAGTTCAGGAAGAGATTCCGTCGGAAGAGGCCAGCACTCTTCAAATCGGCTCAGTGGCATTTCCAGTATGACAATGCACCAGTCCACAACTCCATCCTTGTCACAGACCATTTGACAAAGATGGGCATCAAGACAGTTCCTCAGCCTCCCTATGGTCCTGACGTTGGTCCCTGTGACTTTTGGTTATTCCCTAAGCTCAGAAGCTGTCGTTATGAGACAATTGAGGAGATGAAAGAGGCTGTGACGAAGGTGATTGACACGCTCACACAAGAGGACTTCGATGAGGCCTTCGAGAATTTGTTGGAACGGTACAAGTGCATTGCAGCCGGAGGAGATTACTTCGAAGGGGACTAGAATTTCATGTGTTTACTATCAATAAAAGTGCCCATCCGAAAAAAGTCTGGAAACTTATTTAATGATCCTCATATATATATATATATATATATGTGTGTGTGTGTGTGTGTGAAGATCATTAATTAATTTTCCAGACTTTTTTTCGTATGGGCACTTTTATTGATATATATATATATATATATATATATAATTTAGCAGCAAATTATTACGAAGGCATGTTTTATTGAATATGACGGAACACATTTTATTCATAAGAAGACAAATTGAATTCATGCCTTTCCCTAGGGTCTTAGTGCTACGTGAAATACAATCAGCCTCGTCCACGTTTGAATTGTGTTCATTTTCTACGATGATATCTGTTAACTACGGGTTGCCATTCTGTCCTCTAGTTGAGGAATTCCGAATACAAAAAGGTACATATTGTCTGTAGAAGACTGCTATACGTTGTAATTTACGAA
Source organism: Sepioteuthis lessoniana (assembly GCA_963585895.1). Taxonomy (NCBI): domain Eukaryota; kingdom Metazoa; phylum Mollusca; class Cephalopoda; order Myopsida; family Loliginidae; genus Sepioteuthis; species Sepioteuthis lessoniana. The sequence continues at coordinate 8,927,056 of OY757942.1, forward strand.
GCTCTTTGCTTCGATGTGGCACAAGGCCGATTGAATGGGGCACCCAATGAGAAACGAACTCAAACTGCTATACGTTGTAAAAATGAGGATAATTGCCCCTCTTCTTATATGTTCAAGTCATCGCTTATTGGCCGATCTTGCTCCTGGCAATTTTGGAGATTTCCTTCGGCCTCAGGGGGTCTTCCCCCAGGCTTTTACTTCCTTCGGGAGGGTTGGGTTCATCGCCCGGCGCCTGAGGCGCCCCTAATAAGGGGAATGCCGACGGGGCCGTAGGCATTTTTGGAAAATGCTGGACGCGTGTGGGATACGGCCCTGCGTAATAGTATTGAAAATCCCTGTTTTTATATGATAATATGAAAGAGATCATGTTGAAAATTATAATCTTTGCATTATTATATAAACACTAATATAGTCTAATATTCTTTTAATAGTCATTGGGTAGTATCGAGAATTTCGTTGTTTAATTCTGTCCGTTATTTTTCCGACAGTCTTCAATTACTGCCTCCATGAGTCGTAAGTTTTATGCTGATTACATTATATTATGGTTGTTTGTTTTTTTGTTTTTGTTTTACGGCGTATCAACCCTTTTCAGGGTATTTAACGCCGAATTAAGTCATTTTGATCGAAGTTTCAAACAATTCAGTTCAGCAAAAGTACACAGTTTCAATTTCAAAAACAGTTCTATTTCAACAATTCAGTTTGGCATAAGTAGTAGTTTTCAGAAAAAAGTTCTTTTTTTTCGTAAAAGTAATCCTTCTTTTACCATCCTAATTTTAAACATAAGGAGACCCAATCCATTCACACATAGTGGATTCAATGATCACACATATCTAGAAAAAGAAAAAAGAAAAAGAATATGTATCAAGTCCGTTAAAAATATTCAGATATTTATCAATAATGAACTACCCAATTCATTTTAGTATAAGTATACAGTTTCAATGTCAAACAGTTCTATTTCAAGCAATTCAGTTTAGCATTAGTACACAGTAGGAGTAAAACATTGAAACTGTGTACTTATGCTAAACTTAATTGTTTGAAATAGAACTGTTTTTGACATTGAAACTGCGTACTTATGCTAAACTGAATTGTTTGAAATAGAACTGTTTTTGACAGGGAAACTGTGTACTTATGCTAAACTGTATTGTTTGAAATAGAACTGTTTTTGACAGGGAAACTGTGTACCTATGCTAAACTGAATTGTTTGAAATAGAACTGTTTTTGACATTGAAACTGTGTACTAATGCTAAACTGAATTGTTTTAAATAGAACTGTTTTGACATTTGACTGTGTGCAAACAAAACTATACTTACACCTTGAATTGTGGAAATAAAACTGTTAATATGTATAAAAATGGATTTCGCATTAATAATCTACAATGGTTGATGTTATCTACAAAGCATTCGTTTATAAATCTTTCGTTAAATATATATATATATATATATATATATATATATATATATATATATATATATATATATATATATATATATATAAGTAAATATATATTAGTTTTTATATATATTTAATAGCATAGAAGCTTGCCTGCGACCACAGCATTCATGCCGTCTTAAAATAATATATATATATATATATATATATATATATATATATATATATATATATATATATAAACAGAATTTGTCATTAAATAACGTATAAAAGTTGATATGCCATAAAACACAAAGAAACTATGAACCTTCCAAAAAAAAAAAAAAAAACATGAATTCGCTCCCACACCACTAAAAAATGGGATTCACCCTCCTGATGTTGGGGTAGAATAATGTCATTATGTTAGTAAACAGTACAAAGCACTCTCAATAAAAATGGTCACCTGTGTCGATAATGGCGAAAATCTCATACCGAGAATATTAATCAATCGATGTGATTTTGAGTCAAATATTCCCCTCACAGTACACAGGAATCGTTTGGTTTTCGATACAAGGTATCAATTTTATCTTCTCGTCATATGAGTCATATTGGTTGAAAAATTTACGAAAATGTGTTAAATATGATTTTACTAGAAAAATAAGTCAGAAAGGATTTCAGTAAAATGAAAGTATGTATTACAAATAATTTTTTCCACAAAAATGCATTGGAAATGATTTTTTGCTATAAAAATGCATTTGAAATGATTTTTATTATAAAAATGCATTGGAAATGACCTTTGCTATAAAAATGCAATGGAAATGGTTTTTATTATAAAATGCATTGGAAATGATTTTTACACTAAAAATGCATTAGAAATGATTTTTACTGTAGAAATGCATTTGGAATGATTTTTACAATAAAATGCATAGGAAATCATTTTTATTATATAAATACATTGAAAAGGATTTTTTATTAAAAACTGCATTGGAAATGATTTTTACTATAAAAATGCATTAGAAATGATTTTTACAACAGAAATGCATTTGGAATGATTTTTACTATAAAAATGCATTAGAAATGATTTTTATTATAAAAATACATTGCAAATAATTTTTATCATAAAAATGTATAGGAAATTATTTTACTCTAACAATGCATTTACTACGCTACAAAGTTTGGATGAAACTAGATCAGTTACCGCTGCCAAAGACCGTGAAATTTCTCTCGCGTTATCGGAGGTAGAATAACATCCTCATGCCAGAGAAAAATGCAAGGTCATCTCAATAGAATTATTCGCCTTATTTCGATAAATTTTTCCCTGATTATAAATTGATTCAAAGGATCCAGAATCAGTCGCCCCCTCCCCCAGTACTCTGGATTCTTTTCTATCGGTAAGGATTACCAGTTTAAAAATTAGTCATTTGCAGTTGAACCACGTAAAACATTGTCTCGACTGTCTCGTGGATATGACATTGTTTTCTCGTCATATAATATTGATTAAAATAATTGAATTGTTCTCGAGATCTCGTATATCGACTTCACACGTGAATCTCGTGGAAAATTGACGCTCATTTTGAGCATTGACTTGTCATTGAGTCAGTTAATTCACATGGACGAGCAAAGGCAGGACGACCAGCAAAGCCGTGAAAAAGTGCTTCTGAGTATACAATTTGTTATAAGACGACCAGCAAAGCCGTGAAAAAGTGCTTATGGGTATACAATTTGTTATAAGACGACCAGCAAAGCCGTGAAAAAGTGCTTCTGAGTATACAATTTGTTATAAGACGACCAGCAAAGCCGTGAAAAAGTGCTTCTGAGTATACAATTTGTTATAAGACGACCAGCAAAGCCGTGAAAAAGTGCTTCTGAGTATACAATTTGTTATAAGACGACCAGCAAAGCCGTGAAAAAGTGCTTATGGGTACTATTTACCAACCCCTCCGCTCGGGCAGGATATGACACAAGGTCAATTTCTAAGCGGAGTTTAAAAGGTTTGAATTCAGAGTTTTCCTTCTCCTAGACTAGTTGCCTAACCATGGCTGAAGAACCTAGTCTGTCCTACTATTTATCCATAGCTGGAGGGAGAATTATTGGATTCATACCTTTCCCAAGGGTATTAGTGCTATGTGAAATGCAATCAGTCTCGTCCAGGATTTGAACTCGTATCAGTGCTTCTGGGTACACAATTTGTTATTAGATGACCAGCAAAACCGTGAAAAAGTGCTTCTGGGTACACAATTCGTTATGAGACAATTGAGGAGATGAAAGAGGCTGTGACGAAGGTCATTGACACGCTCGCACAAGAGGACTTCCGTGTAGCCTTCCAGAAGTTGTTGGAACGGTACAACAAGTGAATTGCAGCCGGAGGAGATTACTTTGGAGAGTTTCATGTGTGTACTATCAATAAAAGTGCACATACGAAAAAAGTCTGGAAACTTATTTAATGATCCTCGTATATTGTATCAAGTGTTCGTATGCAACATAAATGATTTTCAAATCAATCTATTTAATCCATAGATTAAACCGTTGCTTCTACTCTTTGAATGAAAGAGTACTTCCCTCTCCATAGACCCTCTTCGTCATATACAGTTTATAGTAATACTAGGGACACCTTTTTAAGACGGAATCTTACACTTCTGCAGAGAACATAGTCGATTTATTCTAAAACCCATTGAAAGAGTCGAGACTTCTTAGGGGGGGTCCTCATAGTGTAATGGTTAAAGCGCTGCCTGCTGGATCGTAGTATGCGAGTTCAAACTGGACAAATACCCTTGGTAAAAGGATGAACCCCCTATTTTTCCCAGCTATGGGTTAAATAGCATCACTGCTGTTCTTCTAGAAGGATGACTTTGGCATTAAATAACCAACGAAGGTTGATATGCCATTAAACAAAGAAACCTAAACCTGAAGGCTGCTAATGGAGGAACTGAAGGAATAAATGAAAGAAAATATGAATAAGGGGTTTGGTTTGGCTTGGTTTTATGGCATCTCAACCATCGTAGGTTATTTGATACCAAATCCAGTTTATTATATATATATATATATAATTTGTAAACATACGTCAACAAAGTTAAAAAGTTCCAAGTTCACTAACAATTCAATTAGACATCAAACAGTTAAATGTTCAGTTATATTTTAAACAATTCAATTTAGCGTTAGACAAAGTTAAATGGTTCCAAGTATTGCGATCAACCACAAACATCAGTCATCTATTCCCACACAGTTAAATGATCAAAACGTTCTATTTCAAACAATTCAATTTAGCATTAGTCATCGAAGTTAAATGGTTCCAAATATTGACACGTATCACTATAAATTTAATTAAACATTTGTTTACACACAGTTAAATGATCTAACAGAGTCTTATTTCAAACAATTCAGTTTATTATGAGTCAGTTTTTTGTATGTGGTTTGAGCGTGGGTCATGGTTATCTTTCGATGGCTGTTTTATTCTCTTCTATAGAAGCCACTCTTATAGAGGAGCAGCAGTAGTTCCCCGATCGAACTAACGATCCTGAGCGTTAAGTCATTTTACACAAGAATGCTGCAAGCAATCTTGAACAAGTCCTGGCGGCAACACCCCACAAGACACCAACTGTACGACCACCTGCCTCCTATCACGAAAACTATTCAAGTTAGACGAACCAGACATGCAGGACACTGCTGGAGAAGCATGGACGAACTCATAAGAGATGTACTCTTATGGACCCCCACACATGGCCGTGCAAAAGCAGGACGACCAGCACGAACATACATTCAGCAACTATGTGAGGATACGGGATGTAGTCCAGAAGACCTGCCAGAGGCGATGAACGATAGGGAAAAGTGGCGAGAGAGGGTCAGGGATATCCGTGCTACCAGCACGACATGATGATGATGATGATGATGTCATTTGTTCACACTCAGTTTAAATGTTAAACAGTTTTACTATATCCATAGATAGGATCCTGTCAGGTGCTACCACTCCGGGTCAGAGTTGACCTAGGAGCGAGCGCATTCCCCAAAGATCCAGCATTAATGGAGTCTTATCATCATTTTGTTTAATGTCATATACAGGATACTCGTTGGTGAGGTTTTGCCCCTCTGCAGAGATGCAGTCGGTGTATTTTACAGCCGAATCCGACTGGGGTAATAAATAAGGTAATTTACAAAGCTCTTTGCTTCGATGTGGCACAAGGCTGAATGAATGGGGCACCCAATGAGACTCGAACTCACTCGTGTAGGTTCGTTAGTCTAGCTTGCTAACCGTTACACCACCAGAGGTGCCCTGGGGTAATAAATAAGAGAGAACAAAGGCGTGTGAATGAGATAGAAAACGAATATTAATGGTACTTTTTTTTTTGAGGTAAACTGATATTTTTATTTCTTTTTCAGGATATCATGGCAAGAATAACATTGAACAAGCCAGGGTTGACTTCATCAGTGATAACTTTCATGATATTGTAAATGATTACATAAGGTTTGATTACGAAAAGAATCCATCAAAAGCAGTAAGTGGTTAAGATTTTAACTTTTATAATTATGAAATATTATTGCTATATTTTCGGCGTATTAATTTTGGTTTGGTTTAGTTTGATTTTATGGCATCTCAACCATTGTTGGTTGTCTAATGCCAAATCCTGTATATACATAAATTAAGTAAGTAAAGTTGGCAACCTTAGTCGAGGGTGACTCGAAGGCTCCCTTTTCAATAGCTACTGCACTGAGGCGTAGGAGAGGGTGCTACTCCATTCCCTGGATTTCTCCATTTACCTTATAATGCTGAGTGTTAAGCAAGGCAGCATCAAGTACCAATTTTTAAGTCTTTGGCATAACTCGACCTGGGTTTGAACCCCCGTCTCCCGGATCATTGGTGAACACTCTACTCATTAGACCAATGGCCCGCGATATATATATATATATATATATATATATATATATATATATCGCGGGCCATTGGTCTATATATATCGGTCCGCAAAAAATGTCATTCTGACAGTATTTTGGGGCTTGAAAGGACTTTATTGATTTCTTTGAATTAGGTACAACTGTAAACCGTGCTTCCAGTTTCCAATACCTTAGCCAATATTTCACCTCATTTATTTAATGACCCTCATATATATATATATATATATATATATGCATGTATAGTTATTTACGTATGTAGTTGATGTAATGCGATAGTCACAAGTTTACGAAAATAGTGTTGGTCAGTGAGGCGACAAATGGCATCAGACAAAATGAGGAATTCGAATGAAATACAGCTAGAGATCCGTGTCCTTGTCCAAAAACGGAAAATATAGAGGTTTTTAATTTTACAGTTAAGTCCTCGAATATGTTAAACTTTCAATGGGTAGAGTGTTCGCCAATGGTCCGGGAGACCTGGATTTAATCACAGGTCGCGTCATACCAAAGACTTTAAAAATGATACTTGATACCTCCTTGCTAAATACTCAACAATATAAGGCATGTATCAAGGGTAAAGTGGAGAAATTCAGGGAAAGGAGTGGCGCCCTTCCCTACAACCTGGTATAGTAGTTATTGAAAAGGGAGCTTTCTGGTCGCCCTCGACTACAGTCGCCAATTTTGCTTACTTACTTATATAATATCCACGGTTTTTTGATAAGAACTTGGTATATTGCAGTTTCAAGAAGCATGTCTTTTTTAAGATGCATTCTAATCATACGCTAATCGAAGATCGCTCTGTTTCCAGGGCTTATAATATGCCAACTGTATCCTTAGCAGAAGGACAAGAACCCCAAGAAACGGATAAAAGTCATTTTAAAGATTGTACCACAATGTCAATGATAATTTCATTCACACAAATTTTACCATTAATATTTCCATAAAACTCTCAATTTCAAAGCACCGTAGTGGGTTTTTAAAAAAAAAATTGACAAATACAAATACTTATTAGAAGTCTTAATAAGTTACGTAGGATTATTATTATTATTAGTTTGGTCTAGTCGGCTGGGGCATGCAGAATAAACCGACTGTATCTCTGCATAGGGGTAAGACTCCCCAACGAATGTCCGAGATATGACACTAAACAATCTGGTGGTGAGGTTCCTGTAATGCTGGAGCTTTCAGGAATGCAGAGTATCCCTTTATTGCCATCGTTCCCAGGTCCACTCTGGTTTGGAATGGTAGCACTTGATAGGGTCCTATCTGTGGGTCAAATAGAACTAAACTGTGTACTTCTGCAAAACTGAATTGTTTGAACTAGAACTGTCTGTATGTATAAAAATGGATTTAGCGATTAAAAAACCTATAATGGTTGAAATGCCATAAAACCAAACCAAACCAAACCAAACCAAATTCTATTATTAGTTATTTGAAATCATATAACTGTGTGCAAACAAATGACTATTATCAAATAGAAATAATCACTTGAAGCCATAAGATTATTAGTATTTAATAGGAATACTTGAAAAACCATAGAAGTGTGCACAAGTTATTTGTATTAGATAGGAATACTTTTTATAATAAAACTCTAAATTATTGTAGAATACTTTCATTCTTTACTAAGGATTATAATTATTCGTTACTTGAAACTATTTAACTGTGTGCAAACAAAAATATAAATTGTTTACATAGGATTATTATCATTTTGAAGTTGACGGTTTTGAACTTGACTGTTTCAATAAAAAATGATAGAAACAAAATTTTAAAAACATGTTTGCCTCCAAATTTAAGATTAATTATATACACGTCCTGTTACACTGTCAGTTTAAAAAAAAGCAAATGTTTGGCCCTTGTCTCTTATCTAATGAGGATTTTTGTTAATAAACTTTGTTGATTTAACGGTAACTGCTAGTTTCACTGTAAATTTTACTGGAACTGATATTGACGTTCTCGAATTTTTCGTACTCTCAAGCAGTTTTTTCCCTTATCAACATGTTACAGCGAGAGCTGCGTCACGTATATGAAGAGACCTGCAAGAAAGTGTTACCTTTTATGGAAGAAACATTAAAGATGAACAACGGCGGTGATGGTTGGTTTGTTGGAGATAAGGTAATATTCAAATGTTTTTTTATTGGTCATATTTTCAGAGATTTTCAGTTTAATTTTAATTGCAATATTGTTGCATCATTTTAATGGATCCAGTCAAGTCAGGTGGGGGTGTGGAATACACCGACAGCGTCTCAGCAGAGGAATAAGACTCTCCCAACAAGTGTCCAATCTATGACACTTAGCCATCTCTGCTCAGTGGGTTGGGCCTGTAGAATACACTCTATATCTCTGGAAAGGGCTAAGACTCCTCCAACGATTGACCTGGAAAGTAAAAAAAAAAACCTCAATGAGTGTCCTGGATATGACACGAAAAAAATTGATGGTGAGGCTCCAGTAATCCCGGAACTTTGGGGAATGCAGGGTATTCATTCAATGCCGTCGCTCCCAGGTCCATCTCCCTTCAATCTCACAAACCATCAAAGAAAGACGAACAGAACTGCGGGGAGAAGCAAGGAAGAACTCATAAATGAGGTTCTTTTATGGACTCCTACGCATGGACACTCCAGTGTTAGCCGATTAACAAGGACTTATCGACACCAACTCTGTGTAGACACAGAATGCCGTCTAAAAGACCTGTCAGGAGCGATGGATGATAGAGATAGATGGTCAGAAAGTGTCAAGAAAGCCTATTGTATAAGCATGGCTTAATATTGATGACGGGTCCCATAGATTATCTTTTTTATTCTAATTTTGTGGATACATTGATATTCTCTCATCATCAAGTCACGTTGTTAGCACGGATTTCCCTGACTCTTTCTCTCTCTCTCTCTCTCTCTCTCTCTCTCTCTCTCTCTCTCTCTCTCTCTCTCTTGCCCAGTCGGCTGGGACTGTAGAATACACCGACTGCTTCTTTGCAGAGAGGTAAAACCCTCCACACAATGAGCGTTCTGGACTGGATATGACACTAAACAATCTGATGGTGAGGTTCCAGTGATGCTTGAGCTTTGGGGAATGCAGAGCACCCCTCCGTTGCCATTGCTCCCAGGTCCACTCTGGCCCGGAATGGTAGCACCTGATAGGGTCCTATCTATGGGTTAAATAGAACTAACTGCATACTTATGCTAAACTGAATTGTTTAAATTAGAAGTGTTTGACTAAAATGAATAGCTTGAAATAGAAATGTTTTTGACAATTGTGCTAACATTTAAACTGCGTGCTTATGCTAAACTGAATTGTTTGAATTCGAACTGTTTTTGACATTGAAACTCTACTTAAACTACACTATATTGCTTGATAGAGGACTGTTTTGACATTTAACTGTGAGTAGACAAAATCTTTACTTATCCTAAACTGAATTAGCTGAATTAGAACTGTTTGACTAAATTGAATAGCTCGAAATAGAAATGTTTTTGACAATAAAACTGTGAATTTAAGCTAAACTGAATTGTTTGAAACAGAACTGGCTATTTACATAAAAATGGATTTGATATCCCATAAAACCCAACCAACCAACCAACCCACCAACTCCCCTCTCTCTCTCTCGCTATCCGTCTCTATCATCCATCGCTCCTGGTAGGTCTTCTAAACCACATTCTGCGTCTGCAGAGTTGATGTAGATAAGTTCTTGCTGGTCGGCCACCACTGGCGCGTCCATGTGTAGGGTTCTAGAGTAAAATGTCACTTATGAGTTCGTCCTTCTCCTGCAGTGTCCTGCATGTCTTGTGAGATGGGAGGTAAGTAGTCGTACAACTGTTTTGTAGGGTGTTGCTTCCAGGATTTGTTCCAAATAGCTCGTGGTGTTCATGTGTAACTTTCCACGTAGCTTTTTTTCTGTGCGTTTTGTTAACATCTATGTGGTTCATCCATACCGTAGTATTGACACAGTCACAGATTCGAAGAAATCCAGTTTTATTTTATTTATATTCTTGTCAATAATCGGATTGTTTTCAAGTTTTATTGAATTTTATGGAAACTATGGAAATTATATCTATAAAGTAATAGAAAGTTCCTTTAATCGTAAAATAAAAATTCCCACTATAAAATTGCGTCTTTCTCTCAAGAACTAATAATTATGACACTAAATCGCATCTGGGGAGCTCTGGGGAGAGTAGAGTACTCCTTCATTGCCATTACTCATATGTTCACTCTCACCAAGAGTGAAGCATAGTCGGCTGGGGCAGTAGAATTCACCTTCACCGCTGCAGAGGGGTAAGAGTCCCCAAATGTGTGTCTTGGATATGACACTAAGCAACCTGAGGGTGAGGCTCCAGTAATACTAGAGCTTTGGGGAATGCGGAGTACCCCTTCACAGCAATTATTTCCGGGTCTAATTTGACCCGGAGTTGTAGCACTTGAAAGGGTCTTATCGATGGGTCAAATAGAACCGTTTGACATTTAGACTGAGTACAAATAAATGACTTATAATAAACTGAATTGTTTGAAATAGAACTGTTTGATAATTCATTTGTGTGTAAACAAATGGCAGATGTTTAATTGAATTGTTAGAGATACACAGCAATACTTGGAACCATTTAACTTTGTTGGCTTATGCTGAATAAAATTGTTTGAAACAGAACTGTTTGACCATTTAACTGTGTGTATCTACAAAATGTGCTTACAAATCATATATGTAAAAATAGGATGAACGAGTTGCAGATAGTCACACCAAGAAAGAGCAAAACGAAAATGAAAAGTTTAATAAAATTTTTAGAAGTTCGTGTAACACGATTCGGTGATTTGTGGCGTCTTCCGTTTTTTTTGTGGCGTCTTCCCCCCCCCTCTTTTTTTGCTTAACAAAAAAGTTTTGTGGCGTCTTCACTTTGTTTTTTTGTGGCGTCTTCACTTTTTTTTTTGCTTAACAAAAAAGTTTTGTGGGGTCTTCACTTTATTTTGTGATGTCTTCACTTTTTTTTTGTGACGTTTCCTCTTTTTCTCTGTGACGTCTTCACTTTTTTTGTGGTGTATTCCACTTTTTTTTTTGCTTAAAAAAAGTTTTGTGACGTCTTCACTTTGTTTTTGTGGCGTCTACACTTTTTTATGCTTAACAAAAAGTTAGAACGACTAGATTTTCGGTTCACTGTATTTTTTTGTTGCCTTTTCTTCGTCTCTCGTGTCTCTGTAGCGGAATAATTCCTTCTTCCTGGGTCGCTCGTCCCGCTGACATGTCCTTTCTAACTGTCTCGCTAAAGCCTCACTCTCATAATATGTCCAGTGGTGTAAGGGAAGATTCCTATTTCCTGATTTTCGGCCACATAGCTTTTGATCATAAAAAAAAACTCAAACTCAGCCCACGAGTCTCCAAGAGAAGCTTAAATTAAATTAAGTCGCTGAACCATTTAAATACGTTTTTACTAGCAGGGAAGAATTAGTGATCCCACGCAAATATGTCTCAGCCCCTATACACACACATACGTATATCCATACCCATGGTCAACCCATAAGTATACGAATGTAAGGACTCCCGCCCACCCGTATAGATTTAGTCTGTATACCACCATCAATAGTGTCACACATACAAGCACTCACGCCCACCCGTATAGATTTAGTCTGTATACCACCATCAATAGTGTCACACATACAAGCACTCATGTCCACCCGTATAAATTTAGTCTGTATATCACCATCAAGAGTGTCACACACACAAGCATTCACGCCCACCCTTATAGATTTAGTCTGTATACCACTATCAATATTGTTTCAAAATAACACGTTTTAATCAGCGATACTTTTTACCTCTGGATGAGCGCCGAATGCTGCTCACATTACGATTGGGTCACCCAATGAAGGAGTATGTTGCCTAGACCTAAAAGAGAGTGAGAGACAGAGACAGAGACAGACTAAGAGAGAGAGAGAGGGAGAAAGAGAGAGAGATTTATGCAATCATTAGTATTAGATTGACATACTAAAAAAACACACTACAAAGATGAAAATTTATTAGGAATATGTGATATCATATAACTCTAGGCATAAAATAACCCTCGATGAGTTAACATGCCGTTAAAATCAGTCAATTAATCCGGTTTATTGAAGGAATATTTCTTAAAGTCAGAATATTCGTCTATTAAATAAAAGTGTTTTGTGTCTAACCTGCAATTAGTTTATTTACTGCTAAATAAAAATGTTTTGTGTCTTATTTGTTGTTAGTTGATTCACCGCTAAGTAAAAAAAATCTTTTGCGTCTCCACTGTTTTTAGTTTTCTTACTGCATTGGGCCATTGGCCGAATGAGTAGAGTGATCGCCAATGGTTCGGCAGACCGGGGCTCAATCGCAGGTCGAGTCATACCAAAGACTAAAAAAAATGGTACTTGAAACCGCCCTGCTTAACACTCAGCATTATAAGGTACGGATCAAGGGTTAACTAGAGCAATACAGGGAATGGAGTAGCGCCCTCCCCTACACCTCGGTGTAGTAGCTATTGAAAAGGGAGCCTTCGGGTCACCCTCGACTAAGGGAGATAACTTTACTTACTGCTAAATCAAAAATAAAGCAAAGCAAATTGAACAACTGAATTTATCGATTCCATAAACTTTTCTTGGAGTGGTACAGTTAGAGTAATCCTTAAGATCTGCAAACATCATATAAACAGCTACCAAGACTTTTTGGATCATTTCGGGGCATCGCAACAGCTATGTTAAAAGTAAAGTCCATACAGTCCTATCTACTTGTATAACATCTAAAGGCTACTGATAGTTTATTAAGGAGAGACATACAGAGCTTTAGTTGTCTAAATTTCTGAGACGAAGCTTGATGATTTTTATCATTAAGGGTTTTCGGACGATTGTCTTCATCTGTATTGTTATCACCACAACGTTTCAGCCGATATGTCCTCCGGCCTTCTTCAGGTGTTTGTCGAACTCGGGAATATTCACGGAACTTCGAACCTCGTCCTTTATTGAATCCACGTGGATCGACTGTTCTGATTCCGTTAGCAGTAACCGGGTACAAGTGTTAAGCATTCCTGTATTGTTACTCGCCTGCAGTCAGGATTGAACCTGCAACCTCCAGAGCGCATAATATCGGCTTCAAGAAACTTAGATAGGGGGATAGAGGACAATAACCGTAAACTTCTCACAATATTTCTGAGGACTAACCGAAAGGATCCAAAAGATATGGAGTCCATATGACATCAGGACAGTATTCACAAGTGGTTCAACTCTCCGGGGATATCTCTTCGGGGTCAAGCCACCAACGGAATTCAACATGATCAAAAACTGTGTTTACTCCATCCCTTGCAGTTGTGGTAAAATATAAAAAGGTGAGACAGGTCGCCCACAACAAGTAAGGCTAGAACAACGGAATGCAGTAGTACTAGGTGAGATTGAAAAGTCGGGTATGGCGGACCATATATGGAAGGAAAAGGAAAGCCATCTGCTCTTATGGGATGAAGTTAAAATAATTGATAGGGCTGAACACTGGAGGATTAGATGCCTTAAGGAATCAGCAGATATGTTGGGCTACAATGACCTGTTGAGTAGACCAAGTATAGAGATGATTACAAAATGGGAACCGATAACCAAAAAGGCTAGACGAGAAAAAAATTCTGAATATGAAAAACAAAATATGAATATGAGGTAAAAAATCATACATAATAGTAGTCATCATCATCATGTCGCGCTGGTAGCACGGATATCCCTGACCCTCTCTCGCCACTCCTCCCAATCATTCATCGCCCTAGGCAGGTCTTCAGGACAACATCCCGTATCCTCACATAGCTGCTGAATGTATGTTCGTGCTGGTCGTCCTGCTTTTGCTCGGCCATGTGTGGCGGTCCATAAGAGTACATCTCTTATGAGCTCGTCCCTGCTTCTCCAGCAGTGTCTTGCATGTCTGGTTCGTCTAACTTGAATAGTTTTCGTGGGGTGTTGCCGCCAGGACTTGTTCAAGATTGCACGCAGCATTCTTGTGTAATTGCCGTCTAGGTTCTTCTCCAGCCGTTTTGTTAGCGTCCATGTAGTGCACCCATATAGCAGTATCGATGTGACCGCTGCCTGGAAGAAACTGCGTTTCATTTTATCGGTTAGGTCTGATTTCCATATAATCGATAGCCTATTGATAGCAGTCCATGCTTTCGTTAACCTCGTTTCGATGTCTTTTTCGGTTGATTCGACGCTGCTTCATCCTAGTAATCCTAGGCAAGTAAGAACATTATGTTTATAAGTCTCCAAAATTCACTGTGAACTGTCCAGCAGGACACATAGCACAACGGTTATTGGCATCCCTAAAGAGACAATAATCTGGAGTTTGCAGATTCAATCCCGACTGCAGGCGAGTAACAATACAGGAATGCTTAACACTTGTACCCGGTTATGGCTAACGGAATCAGAACAGGTGACCTCCATGGATTCAATAAAGGACGTAGTTCGAAGTTCCGTGAAGGTTCCCGAGTTCGACAAACACCTCAAGAAGGCCGGAGGACATATCGGCCGAAACGTTGTGGAAATAGTAATAAAGATGAAGACAATAGTCCGAAAACCCTTAATGATAAAAATACAGAGCTTTATTTGATCTGCGAGGTAGAACTTATTCCTAACAAACAAGAGTGCCAAGCTATCTTAAAACCTCTTGTCACCTGTATATGTCATATGATATGAATATCGAATAAATTCTACGTATGTAGTTTAAACAAACTCTATTCACACAATTAATCATTCAAGTACCGGCTCATTGGCCCAGTGGATAGAGTGTTCACCAATGATCCGGGAGACCGGGGTTCAATCCCAGGTCGCGTCATACCAAAGACTTTAAAAATGGTACTTCATGCCTCCTTGCTTAACACTCAACAATATAAGGTACGTATCAAGGGTAAAGTGGAGCAATCCAGGGAAAGGAGTAGCGCCCCCCTGCACCTCGGTGTAGTAGCTATTGAAAAGGGAGCATTAGGCTCACCCTCGACTAAGGTCGCCAACTTTACTTTTTACTTATAACCTCTGTAGTGTCTACAATTTCTCAGTTTTTTGCCCCGAAACAAAACCAGTCTTGTTACCTGAGGCTATGGAAGACACCGACTGCTTCTTTGCAGAGGTCTGGGACACCTAACTCCAACGAGGCTCCAGTTTATGACACTAAATAATCTGATGGTGAGGCTCAAGTAATGGTAGAGCTTTGGGGAATTCGGAGTACCCCTTCATTGCGATCACTCCCAGGTCCACTCAGGTCTGGATTAGTAGTACTTGATAGGGTCCTATCTATGGGTAAAATAGAACTGATATTTAAACTTAGTACAAGCAAATGAGTTATGCTAAACTGAATTGTTTGAAATAGAACTGTTTGATCATTTAACCGAGTGTAAAAAATGACTGATACGTAATTGAATTGCTAGTGATGCATAGGAAAACTTGGAACTATTTATCTTTGCTGACTTATATATATATATATATATATATCAGTAATATCCAGTCAGTGTCCGAAGACAGTGGGTGTGGATTATATTTTTCTTTCCTTTTTTTCTCTCCATACACATATAGACTGTAATCCATATTTGCTGTTTATCAAACTCAAATGAAACATGCGCAGTCATCTGATGAGACGGACAGTATAATGATATTCTTAGCCGAAATAAATTCATAATGACAATTTAACTAGGTTTGAGTTCCCTTCTAACTGCACGATATATATATATATATAATCCTCAACAATGGTTGAGAGGCTATAAAACCCAACCCAACCAAATCATATATATTTGATATATATGCATAAAGAGGATTTGGCATTAAATAACCTACAATGGTTGATATGCCATAAAACCCAACCAAACCAAATCCTATAAATTTAATATTTATGTATAAAGAGGATTTGGCATTAAATAACCAACAATGGTTGATGTCATAAAACCAAACCAAACCCCAAACCAAACCAAATCGTATATATTTAACATATATGTATAAAGAGGATTTGGCATTAAATAACCTACAATAGTTGATATGCTATAAAACCAAAAACAAACCAAATCCTATATATTTAATATTTATGTATAAAGAGGATTTGGCATTAAATAACCTACAATAGTTGATATGCTATAAAACCAAAAACAAACCAAATCATATATATTTAACATATATGTATAAAGAGGATTTGGCATTAAATAACCAACAATGGTTGATGTCATAAAACCAAACCAAACCCCAAACCAAACCAAATCGTATATATTTAACATATATGTATAAAGAGGATTTGGCATTAAATAACCTACAATAGTTGATATGCCATAAAACACAACCAAACCAAATCGTATATATTTAATATATATGTATAAAGAGGATTTGGCATTGAATAAACTACAATGGTTGATGTGCCATAAAACACAACCGAACAAAATCATATATATATATATATATATATATATATATATAAAGAGGATTTGGCATTAAATAACCAACAATGGTTGATAGGTCATAAAACCCAACCAAACCAAACCTGAACAACATATCTAAAATATCATATCAAGAATTTAAAAACTTTGTTTAATATTAAATTTTAACTTTAAAGTCAACATAATTTAAACGTTTTTTTTTTGTTTTACTTGGGATTTTATTGTTTCTTGTTTTAAGAAATAATAACACAAAATATAAACGTAAAAAGAACACGATTCCTTAACCTATTGGCATGAAATTACTGTTGACATTCCATTAAAATCAATAAGAAATAAAATAAAATATATTTTAAGAAAATATCATTTAAGCAGTTTAAAACTATATTCTACATAAAAGTTAATCGTTGAATTGAACCTAATTCTGATGTAGTCCTTTAAAGTTTAACTTAGAAATTTTATTGCTTTTTTCGCTTTAAGAAATAATTTCTCAAAATATGTAAATGAATGCGATTCTCTAACTTCTGTTTTGTTTCTTTTTAACAGATGATGATGTGTGACATGATGTGTTACTGTGCCTTGGAGAATCCTTTGCTTGACAATGAAAATCTTTTAAAGATTTTTCCAAAATTGGAAGCCTTAAGAAAACGAATCAGGATTAATTCCAAACTTGCCGAATATTTTAAGAAGCGCAAAGACGTCAAATTTTAGAAAAGAAAGAAATATAATAATAACAATAATAATAATAAAAAAAGCAAGTAAAAAAAAAATAAATAAAACAAAAGAAAATGTATTTCAACACGGATCTGAAGAAAAAAACTCTTGAACCACCACCGGATAAAATTTATAAGAATTGAATTGTTAAAAAAAAAAAAAAAAAAAAAAAAAGGAAAAGAAGAAAAAAAGAAAAAGTAAAAAAAAATTACAATAAACTAACAAACAAACAAAAAAACGATAAATAAAAATAAACGAATCAAAAAAGAAAAAAGTGGAAAGGAAAAATAACAGCAAAAAACGGAAAAAAATACTCTGTCCTATAATAGTTGTGAGGTTTGCAGTAGAAAACTTGAGAGAAACATGGTTGAAGATACTTGATGTTAGTAACATCTTGATATAGACTTGACAGAGGGTATCTGAAGGTAGTGACTCCTGGAGAAAGATTTAGCTAAGGATATTTGATGAGGGTAATTCCTTTCATAGAGACTTTGTTGAGAATGTTTAATATTAGTAACTTCTTAATAGAGACTTGATAGTGGATATTTGATGATAGTAACTCGTTGAAAAAAATTGAAAAAGGGTATTTAATGATAGCAACTTCTTGATCGCGAGTTCAAATAGGGTATTTAGTGATAGTAACTTCTTTAGACACACTTAACTGAGAGTATTTGATAATAGCAAGTACCTGGTAGAGACTTGACGGCGGATATTTGATGATAGTTTCTCACTGATAAAGGTTTAAAATAAGGTATTTAATGATATCAAGTCGGTGATAAAGACTGGGAAGAGGATATTTGATGAGAGAAACTCTTTGAGAGATAGTTGGCAAAGAGTATTTGATGATAATGTGTTTTTCAGGGAGACTTGGTTGAGGGTATTTGATGATAGCAAGTCGGTGATGAAGACTGGAAAGAGGATATTTGATGAGAGAAACTCTTTGAGAGATAGTTGGCAGAAAGTGTTTGATGATAATGTGTTTTTCAGAGAGACTTGGTTGATGGTATTTGATGATAGCAAATCGGTGATAAAGACTGGGAAGAGGATATTTGATGAGAGAAACTCTTTGAGAGATAGTTGGCAGAGAGTATTTGATGATAATGTGTTTTTCAGAGAGACTTGGAAGAGGGTATTTGATGGATAATGATAGCAACTCCTTGATAGAGAGTTTGCTGATGATATTCGATAATAATAACTCTTATATAAATACAAGCCTGAAGCTATTTTATGATAGTAACTCCTAGATAGAGATTTGGCCGAGAGTATTTAACGATAGTCATTACTTTAGAGAGATTGAAATAAATTATTTGGTGATACTGGTTCCTTGATGGGGAACGAAGGGTATTTGATGAAAGTGACTTTTTGATAGAGAATTGAATGAAACTATATATTCATTGTTAATTATAGAGACTTGACAGATGCTATTTAGTGATAGCAACTCGTTGATAGAGATTTGATGGAATGAATTTGAAGAGAATATATCCTTGATAGAGATCGAAGAGAGGGTATTTTATGATTGCGACTTCTTGCTCGCAAATTGTTAGATAGTATTTGTTACGTTTTGGTTAGTGAACGTTTGTAATATTAAATAAAGGACAAACCACGATATGAGAGGAAACAGAGATATATTCTCAGGAAAAAGTATATTCAATAGAGAGACTATTAGTAGACATGAACATAGGATTAGTAAACGCTTGTAATATTAAATAAAGGACAAACCACGATATGAGAGGAAATAGAGATAAAAGGAAAAAGTATATACAATAGAGAGACTATTAGTAGACAAGAACATAGGATTAGTGAATACGGAATAAAGATACAGACCAACGATAGTATTGGCTTCTGTTATTACGGTAGCAAGTAAGGTGATCTAGTGCGATCTCCAGTCTCCAACACTCTAATACTATTCCTATAAGAAGCTGCTCTTCATCTTCTAGTCTGCCTTGGTATTTGTAGCTACTGCTATATATGGCAGATGGAATAGTTCATTGTGTGGAAAAAGTTGGGTGATACCTAACAATATTTGATGATAGTATCTTCCTGATAGAGACTTAGTGGAGGGTATTTGATGATAGTAACTTCTTAAGAGAGATGTGGCAAAATGTATTTAATGATAAGAACTTGATATCGTGACAAAGACTTTACAAAAGGTATTTGATTATAGTAAATCCTTGAGAGAAATGTGCTTGAGGGTATTTGATGAGAGGAAATATTTGATACAGATTTTGGCCATGAGAGAAACTATTTTATAATAACTCCTTGAGAGAGAATTGTCGGGGGATATTTAATGAAACATTCTGAGAGAAACTTGATTGTAAATACTTGAGTGACACTTGACAGAAGGTATTTGATGATTGTAACTCTTTGAGTGACACTTGACAGAAGGTAGCTGATGATAGTATCTACTTCAGTGACACAAGCCAAAGGGTATTTAATGATATTAACTACTTGAGTGACCCTTAACAAGGAGTATCTGATGATCGTAATTACTTGAGTGAGACTTGACAAAAAGTATTTGATAAAAATAACTACTTGAATAAAATTCGAGAGTGAGTATCAAATTACGGTAACTACTTGAGTGATATTCGAAGAGGGTATTTGATGACTGTTCACTCAAGAGTAACTCTTGACAGAGAGTATCTAATGATAGTAAATACTTGAGTGACACTGGACGGAAGGTACTTGATGACAATAACTAATTGAGTGATAATTGACTTAGAGAACCTAATGAGAGTAACTAATTGAGTGATACTCGATGCGGGTATTTGATGATAATAACCTCTTGAATAGGGCATTTGATGAGAGTAAGTAGTCGAATGACACTTGACAGAGAGATAGTAACTAATTGAGTATCATAATAATCTCTTGAGTGGAACTTGAAGAAAGCATTTGATGAGAGTAATCTCTTGAGTGATCTCTTGAGTGGCACTTGAAAAGGGTATTTAAGGAAATTAATCCCTTGAGTGGAACTTGAAGAGAGTATTTGATGAAATTAATCTCTTGAGTGGAACTTGAAGAAAGCATTTGATGAGAGTAATCTCTTGAGTGATCTCTTGAGTGGCACTTGAAAAGGGTATTTGAGGAAATTAATCCCTTGAGTGGAACTTGAAGAGAGTATTTGATGAAATTAATCTCTAGAGTAGCTCTTGAAGAAGGCATTTGATGATAGTAATCTCTTGAGTGGCACTTGAAAAGGGTATTTGATGAAATTAATATCTTGAGTGGCACTTGAAGAAGGTATTTGATGAGAATAACGACTTGAGAGTTGCTAATAGTAACTGAGTGACACTTGAAAGAGAGTATTTAATGATATTAACAACTTGAGTTATACTTGACAGATTGTATTTGATGAGAGTCACTTAGTCACTACTTGAGTGACAATTGACCGGCTATTTGATGATTGTAACTACTTGAGTGACACTTAACTGATGGCATTCGATGATAATAACGACCTGAGTTAAAACCGATAGAAGGTATTTGATGATAGTAACTACTTGAGTGACACTTGATGGTAATAACGATTTGAGTGAGACTTGACAGATGGTATTTGATGATAGCCATTAGTTAAGTGACACTTGACAGAGGCAATTATGATAGTAACTACTTGAGTGACATTTGACGGATGACATTTGATGATAGTAATGTTTTGAGTGACACTTGACAGAGAGTATTTAATGATAGTACCTACTTAAGTAACAACTGACAGACTATTTGATGATAGTACTTACTTGAGGGAGACTTAACAGAAGGTGTAGAATTAAAGTAACAACCTCGAACGAAATAGACTGTATAGTGGAGTAATTTATTTCATTGCTTTATAATGTTACATTTATCTCTTTAAGATATTAAAAAACTTTTATTGAAAGCTCTGATTTAAATGAACTAGTACTGAAATTAGAAAATGTATAAAGAATTTAATAATCTAAGAAAATTAACCTTGAAATAAATATTAATATATAAGAAGGAAAATATTTTAGCATATCTTTTAGTAAAAACTCAACGTGATAATTAGAAGTCCTCGCCAAATATTATGATTATGAATATAAACATTATGAACAGGCGTAAGATAAAACCTATTTAAATATCAAGTTGGTTGGTTGGTTGGTTGGATTTAATGGCACATTAACCTCTATAGGTTATATAATGCCAGAGCCTTTTTACACTAATATTATATGGATAAAATCCGACAGTATCCATATTTATTTTCATATTGTCCTTTCGGAAGAACAAACACCAAATACATTCTTACCTAGCATTTAACATGGATGATTCCAAACGATCTATATATATCAAAACTTACTTGTCGTTGCGTATTTCTCAGTAAACGGGAAGTTTTGTCTCGTTTCCTTGGGAAATCCAACATTTTCAAATATTTTTCCACGTGCCAGACACGTTCTTATGACTTTTCAATTATGAACGCTATGTGCGCGTTTATGTACCTTTCCGTTACATATTTCTCATTTGCTCCAGTCATCTCAGCAAGCATCCATCGCTATGTGAACTATTTTGATATCCAAGTCCTGATGATGGTTACTGAAACCGAAACGTTTAACGTCGACTTTACATCATAATATATTCACCTATTTGGATGATGTTTATGATTATATATATATATGATTTGTAAACGCATATTTTTAGGTTATGGATGGTTGGGTTTTATGGCAAATTAACCTCTTAAGGGTTATTGACGGTCAAAATCTGATATATATATGTATATAAATGAATATTAATGGTAAATAAATAGTCTGGAATTAGTGGTTTAAAATAGGTTAAAGCATTTTGTTTGTATAAACTTGATGGTTGAAGGTGTTGGTAACACAGCCTATATCTTTAATAGGAGGCCAATTATTTTTAAGAAGTTGATTATGTTTTTGAGAGCAATTTCTTTAAATAGTTCCTTTATCCTGTTCGCCTTATAAAACTTTTTCCTGGTGTGGTTGAGTTTTGTGCATTCTATCAAAATGTGCTTGATTGAGTATTGGTTTCCTCATGGACATTTTTTGGGAGGTTCTTCTTTAAGAATGGAGGAGTGAGGCAGTAGAGTGTGTCCAATGCGTAGTCGAGTAAAGGTAGTTTCTTTTCTTCTGGTATTATTTGGATCCAGCTTCCTTTCTTTTAAAATATAAAGTATACAGTATGCACTCATGTAATAACATCTTTTAAAGACTAATATTTCACGATCATTGGATACAATATAGAAAAACACCTTTTGTGATATGAAAATAGGGGGTCTTATATATCACAAAGTCGTTCAATATCGGGATAAATATGATGCCTATTTTTCTGGCCTTCTGCTATGATAACATTTTAACGCGACAGTTTATTTTTATTTATTTTTTGTTTTTGTTTTATTAAGCTAAGTGATCTTTCTGAACGTCCAAAAGAAAGAAAAGAATGTTGTATGTCGACCTCCGACCCGGCCAAACATGCCATTCCAAAGACGGCGGAAGTTGTATATTCCGTTGACCAGTCATGGGAAGAGATTGCCTAGGCGAGCTTGGCTGACAATATGGGACAGGGTTAAAATCCCACGGTACAGTCACAAACTGATGCACCGGAAGAGGGTGACCTGTGAACTGCATGAAAGTTATTTCAGCTCGATGATGATCAAAACATGCCATTCAAAGACGGCGGAAGTTGCATTTTCCGTTGGCCAGTTATGGGAAGAGATTGAGTGGGCGTAAAACAATAATATAACTCGGTGCACTGGAAGTTCGAGTGAGTTGGAGAAATGATGCTGTAGAGAAAACAGCACCCAGCAGAAGGGGTCCTCGGGGCCCCCGATTGAGCAGTTGCAGTTCAGAGTTTGAAGCAGTGTTCGAGATCGAGCAGTGAGAACAAGCTCTCGGCAGAGAGCTGAGCCCCAGGCCCCCCGGTTGAGCTGCCCAGGAGAACGAGAAAGACACACTGCTATGTCCAGAGGAGCTGGGGAGGTCAATATGTTGCAGTCTTTGTTCAGTCTCCAACTCCCTCTCACACACAACACTTTCAATAAAGTGAGAGGTATATTTTTCTAAAGAACTGTGTCGCTCGTCTTTATTGTGTCGTCGTTATGATTCTGCATCCATCTGCATATGTGTATGTATAGTTGTTCATGGATATACAACAAAAAATGGTAACTTTTTATATTTACTGTATAGTCTCATAAATGATTTATGAACTTCAAAGAACGAACGAAACACTTCTTTATAAAAATATATCTCTCATTTTATTCTCTAAAGGGCCCCTCTGTTTGTTGTTACTTTGAGAGATAGACGGACAGACATATACTCAGAGAGGAGACTTCTTCTCGTCCCATATCTTCTTCCGGGAGCCAGGAGGTGCCAACGCTTGCACCCCCTCGCAAGCCGTATCATCAGAGACGACATAACTCTTTGATTGGCTGGGTGTCCCTCGCTCGACTCCCGATTCTCTGCACTCTGTCTAAATCTGACCGCGTGGTTATCACGTGGTCTCTTTCCGGTTACACACCTGTTGGAACCGACTGACTTGACGCTCTGCCATCCCCCTGTTTACTAATCACAACGTGACGGCTTGTCACAGCACACGGGGACACTAGGAACGAACCGAAAATCCATGTCATATGTTATATAACACATTCCTCGGTTGCAAAACCTTTTCAGATCGAATATTCTTAATTTCTAAGCGGCCAAATCAAATTTCCAACGTCATTTTGACGTGAGATGATAACACGAACTTAAATTGATATGATTTTGTGTTCAATTTGGGACTAGTGTATTTATGATTACAAATGTTACTATTATTTTAAACAAACGCCTTTAGCATTTAAATCGGTATTTAGTTAAGCATGCGTTCTGTTTAGTATTTAAATAGGTGACCATGCCTTCTTCTCTGACCATATATTCTCTTGTTCATAATAAGTGACCATGCCTTCTTCTCTTCCGTATTTAGAGGAGTGACCATATATTCTCTTGTTCATAATAAGTGACCATGCCTTCTTCTCTTCCGTATTTAGAGGAGTGACCATATATTCTCTAGTTCATAATAAGTGACCATGCCTTCTTCTCCTCCGTATTTAGAGGAGTGACCATATATTCTCTTGTTCATAATAAGTGACCATGCCTTCTTCTCTTCCGTATTTAGAGGAGTGACCATATATTCTCTTGTTCATAATAAGTGACCATACCTTCTATTCCATATTTAGATGGGTTAACATGCTTTCTTTTCCGTATTCAGATAGGTAAGCATTCCTTCTTCTGTTTAGTATTTAAATGGGTGACTCTGCCTTTTTCTGCTCAGTAATTAAACGGGTGACCATGCCTTATTTTCTTTAGTTTTGAATTGGTTGAACATGCCTCCTGTTCAGTATTTAGATTCTGTTCAATATTAAATACTAATACCATATATTGGAAATAAACTAAGTTAAGAATGTCATATTAAGCAATTTTTGGTAAGTCGTTGCAAATGAAGTTTTTTTTTTTAATGGAAGTGAATACCTAAAAGTCCCAAAAAAATTTCAACAGAAAATGCTAACTTCTATCATTTGTCTAATCCAAATATTCTTCCGACCAATATTTTTATTTTTGTGGCGAAATAATTTTCAACGTAGCAAAAATAAATAACGGGAGAGATAATAATTGTATAATATTTAGGGATGATTTTGTCTCTAAATTCAGACTAATATTCTTTTTCTAATTGAACTGGATGAAACCAGATTAAGCCATCGTATTTACAAAGGAAAGTTTAAAGGAAAATTGGGCCGAGAAACTATGAATAGATATTTGTTTTTTTCTTTTTTGTCAGAGCATGTATTGAAAATAAGCTAATGCGTGTGTCCCCGACTTTGGAAGTAAACAACAAGAAGAAAATCTAAATATTTTTTTTCAAAGTCTAAAAGAAAGAAAAGTACTGATGCTAACTTTTATCATTACTCTATTTAAAAAAAAAAATTCCTTAGATAAATATTCTTATTTTTTCAAGTGCCAAAAATTAAAAAAAAAATTAAACGTAACTATAAATATCAGAATACATAAAAATAGTATATCATAAAACAGTAATTTTCAACGTGAGACATGTGCCTCACCGGTGAGGCAGATAATACTTTTGTGGGGCTTGTTTAGGGAACAGCTTAATTATTATGTATGAATTAAATACGAAAGGAGGGCATCAGAATTTTAAAAATAACAAAAGTGGGGTATGGCCCCAAATCGCTTGGGAACCGCTGAAATAAAACTATGATTTTGTTTCCAAATTTGGACAGGGGGGGTGTCCTTGTGGTGTAGTGGTTAAAGCGATGGATTGCGGAATCGTAGTAACCGAGTTCGTACTCCAGTCGCGCTATTACGTTCACTTTCGGGCAAATACCCTTGGGAAAGGTATGAACCCTCTTATCCTCTCAGCTATGGGTTACATAGTACTACTACTGTTCTTCTAGGAGAATGGTTTTGGCATTAAATAACCTACAAAGAGTTGATATGCCATTAAACAAAGAAACCAAACCAAACCATCTAATTGTGTTATTATGTTCCCTTTCTAATACTCTTAGGAAAGGTATGAACCCCCTTATCCTCCCAGCTATGGGTTACATAGTACTACTACTGTTCTTCTAGGAGAATGGTTTTGGCATTAAATAACCTACAAAGAGTTGATATGCCATTAAACAAAGAAACCAACCAAATCTAAATTCGTACAAATATTCTCATTCTTATAGAAGCGAAAGGAATCCAGTGACTGCTCATAGCGTAGTGGCTAATATGCCAAATTGGGGCCTCGTAGTAAGCGAGTTCGAACGCCAGCCTCGCTATTAAGTTCTCTTTTGAACAAATATTTCGTGGCCTTCTTTTATAAAATTTTCAATTTAGCTATGAAGAAATATCCATATTTACCCAACCCCTCCGCTCGGGCAGGATATGATACATGGTCAATTCTTAAGCGGAGTTTAACAGGTTTGAATTCAGAGTTTTCCTTCTTCTAGATTAGTTGCCGCACCAAGGCTGAAGAACCCAGTCTGCCCTACTATTTACCCATAGCTGGAGGGAGAATAATTGGGTTCATAATTGGGTTTTCCCAAGGGTATTAGTGCTATGTGAAATAAAATCAGTCGAGTCCAGGATTCGAACTCGCGTCGGCGTGCATATTATCTACAACGATAACCATTACACCACGGGCTATGTATAAATATCAGATAATGATAATTATATGATATATAGATGAATACGTCTCAAATTTCGGATTAATATTTTCATTCTTATTAAACCGAAAGTAATCAAGTGCCCCCCTCTACAAAGGAATGTTGTAGATTTGTTAGGTTCGGATAGATTTGTAAATAAAGTATAAACTTTGTGGGATTGATCGGTGTAATTTAATATATTTTGTAATTTTATCTATTTTGAGTTTAAACTTTGTGGGATTGATCGGTGTAATTTAATATATTTTGTAATTTTATCTATTTTGAGTTTAAACTTTGGGGGATTAATCGGTGTAATTTTCCTAGTATTTGTTTGGAAAACTCCAGTGAATGGAACGTGCTTGGGTGAGTCGAAAGTTTTGCAATATTTTGCTGACTTATTTGCTTTATTCTCCAAGTTAAAAAGACCCCCCCCCCCGAATAAAAACAGCTTAGCATTCACAGTCAAAGCCACCGTGTTGCCATATTATTGTCAATTCTTTGATTTCATGCCAATACCAGTTTTCCTACTTTGATATGAAGAACACCTTTACCTCCTCTTTGTTGCTGAAACGCTTTAAGTGGAAGAAGAGAACCATTGATCCGTAGATTTAATAATCCGAGGGAGCTAAATCCGGACTATATGCTAGGTGAAGCCACCTTTCTACCAGTTTTTTTAAAATCATAAGCTGATACTAGTTTTTGTCCTTCGAGGGGAAGAATTCCTTCGCTGAAGTTTCCACGTCCTCTTGGTTGTCGCAAGAATTGAGCCATTGATGGGAACAATTGAGAATCTGACGTTAGGTATGGACTATATGCTGGCTGTGGCATTAATTTGATTACCTTAAAATTCTTGGAGTTTATTCTGGGTCGTTCGAACGGTATGAGATCTTGTGTTATCTCGCTACGTAAGTCACCGCTTTCGATTAATCAATGCTGAGTATTTCTGCGGCACACAGGTTATACATAATAGGGTGGACCCGGAAACGAATACATAATGAATCACCCTCCTCATAATCTACCAGACGCTGAGCATGGCCTTGTATTGGGAAAGCAAATATTGTAAAACATTTGACACACCTAGGCAGTTTCAAATTTTTTTAATATTCGAACAGGCATTCAACTATAGTCATAATAGGTAGGAAAATGATTTAAAAAAAGACAAACGTATATCGCAAATATAACAACTATTATGGGACAGAAGTTGTACTTTTAAATGGATGTGAACTGTTAATTGAAAAACAAATCTATTAAAAATGTTTTCTTAGATTGTAATAAAAGACAAAGAAAGCAATTGCTTTAGTTAAGATTTTTTCAAAAATAACTCAACTGTGGTCCTGTTAAGGCGGAGAGTCTTTTAGTATTTATAGTCGCTGATCCAGGGGGAGACAACTAGGGTTGACTTGACTACAGAGATAAAACTGCAGTTTGTTATTATTAATAATTCTTTATGTTACTGTGTAAAACAATAACTAAGATGGTGCTGATCAGTCGAATTGGGTTTCCTGTAGACAGGGAAGATATTCAGTCGTATCCCGACTCACCAATTAAAAATATAAGTATGTGAATATCCCGGATACACTCACACTTAATAAACGGAAGAACGCAAGATAAACTCGTTTACACAAACAGAAACATTATATATATATATATATATATATATATATATATATATATATATATGATATACATACAAGTAATATTGAAATAATAGACAAATGAATCGCAATAGTTAGAAATATGCAGATACTGTTCTATGAACAAGCAGTATGTGAAAGGGTTTCAAGAACAGAAAAAAGTCTTATTGAAGATATAAAATGATCGTAGCCATATTAGTCTAACTGTTTATGGTCAGGCAGAAGACTCGTCTCAATTGTTCAAAGAACTAAGGCAAAAAAGAACGTAGATGGATTTCTGTGACTACAATCTGAGACTCCACGGACCACCTAACAGACACACCCATTCTCTCAGGAGACATTTACCGAGTGGCCTTATTGTTTTTTTTTTAAATTCCTGCCATACCATCTACGCCATTTTATCGGCTGGTACGAAAAATCAGCGTTTCTTCAGGGAAAGGGGGACATGAATTCGTCTCTCACCGGGATATTATTTTTTATCCTCGTTTCCGCTGAGTGATTTTCCTTGCTTTCGTAGAAGGGATATGCGACAAAAAGCAACTGGAATTAGGAAGTTGAAGAGGAAAATTATTAATAATAACGACTATTAATATCTATTAATTGTTCTTTTTGTTATTTATACGATGTAAATATCTTCAAAGATTTTCCCCAAACAGTAGGTAATGACTGTTGTAGATAACGTTTCCCTTTTCTTAGTATGGATGTCAAACGGATATAAATTACTATATAATCTCTCAGAATGGAATTGTAAGAAACACATCGTGAAATATTTTTGATTTGAGATAAATAATAAAGATATGAAATTGTTATATCATTTTAATTTTTTAAAGAAAAAATCGTTAAGAATACGGCACCGGCCAGAAAAATTAAACGCTCGTACGATGTAGATTTTCTTTTATGAGTAGAGTAATTATAAATTGAATTATCATGGCCAGAAAATCCGGTAAATACTTGCGCGTAACATACAAACCACTGGACAGCTGTTTTGACCTTATTAGGTCTCATCAGCAGTGTACACCGTGATCTCATCTACTGAACCAGTTACCACAGAATGCAGAGCCAAAAATCTACCACTGAGTTACTGGTCCACATCGCACACAAGCAATGCCAAATAAACTGGTCATGGCAATTGCGTTGTCAGTTACCCTGATGTTTCTTGTAAGTTACATCCGCACCCTAACGGAGGATACAGTCACCTCCAGGGCTACGTCTTCCCAAGAGGATTGGAGACATGCATCCACGTAATCGTACGATGTGTTGACAGTATTGTAAAAACTTTAATATATTAACCCCCAGCAATGAGTTAAATTATACGATTGCTGTTTTATATGGATGACTTTAGTATTAGATAAATCATGAAGGTTGATATTCCATCAAACGAGACATGTCAACAAAACAATAAAATAAATAGATAAATGCGGTGGCAAAAAAAAAAAAAAAAAAATTACACTACCCTCAGGTAAGGAAACTATGCAAGATAACAGTATCATATTTACCAACCCCTCCGCTCGGGCAGGATATGACACAAGGTCAATTTTTAAGCGGAGTTTAACAGGTTTGAATTCAGAGTTTTCCTTCTCCCCGACTAGTTGTCTAACCAAGGCTGAAGAACCCAGTCTGCCCTGCTATTTACCCATAGCTGGAGGGAGAATAATTGGATTCATACCTTTCCCAAGGGTATTAGTGCTATGTGAAATGCAATCAGTCTCGTCTAGGATTTGAACTCGTGTCGCCGTGTCCATTTCCTACGACGATAACCATTACACCACGGGCACCTCCAAATACGCATATGATAGTCAATGGGATATGTGAATCTGTGCAAATTTAACATAGCCATACATGAATACGTGAAATGTATATAGAATGTTCATAACTCATATGCAAGATAACATTATTCAATTTTGCTAAGGGTGAATCAAAAGCTTTGCAATATTTTTGTAATATGAGGCAGAGTTTGACAGTTCTGGATACTTTTGCAAAGACCATGAAAATAGCAGACCACACTAAATTATGATATGGCTAGTGCGCCTGATACTCTCCGAGTACTACTTACAAAATTTGCCTTTATGGGTTGGAGCTCGGCCGCTAAACTCACACATTTTAGCCTACTTGACTTTAAATGATGGTCAGGCTTCTTGCAAGCTTGAGTGAAATTTCTTGAGCCATCCGGTTACTCTACCTTGATCAACTGTGCTCTTCACCTGTCGAACAACCAATAATTTTGGTTGATTCCGTTATGTAGTTAAGTCATAAATGAAAGTTCTCGAATTAGACTCCGGTGAACGTTCATCTGTCCGGCTTTCAAATCAAACACGCAGTGTAAACAATGCATGACGTGTCAGCACACCATCAACCACTACAGTACCAACCACAGTCTGAACAGTTTCTTGTCACGTCATATACGTGCGGCAAACTATCACAGACCAAAATATTTTAAAACCTTTGACTTGACGTAGTTTACAAGTCCTCTTTTATCGATTTGTTTTTATTGAAAATCTGAATAGTATGATGAGTGGATATCAGGAGGCTATAATCATTAACCTCTAGATGGCGTTTATTAACCTTTCAGTGCTCACAAAAATTATTTTCTGACAGTCTGTATATCTACCTCTGGATTTTGGCACAAGTCTGGGCAAGGTTGCATCGAAGATTAACTATTGTCCATGCAGGAATTTTTTACTCTTCACGGTATTGATGTTGTTTTTGCGAAGACAGAACTAGCTAGTGTGCGGTTCGACATTGGTTTCGCTGCAGAAGGATGTCAAGCGATACAAGCTCTTGAATTTACCATTCTACCAAGGTAAATTTTCCTTCTTTCAAGTGAGAGAACCTTGTCTAGTCTTTTATTTATCCAAAGCTCCTGACAAAAGAGATCGATTCGTACCTTTTCGAAACGCATTAGCGCGCATTAAAATACAAACAACCTCGTCCAGAGTTTGAACAAGGATCGCCGGATCCATTGGCACCACAGTTGCACGATAGGAATTCTTAGGTCTCATGCCCATGTTTAGTGATATAATAAAAATGTAGGATAAATATCCAGGACACTCGTTGGAGGGGGGAGTCTTACCCCTTTGCAGAAATGCAGTCGATGCATTCTGCAGTCCCTACCGATTGGGCCAATGAAATGGTAAATTAAAAAAAAAAAACATAATGTAACCCCTCTCCCATATGGCCGAGTAAAAGCAGGACGACCAGCTCGAACATACATCGAGCAGCTCTGTGAATATACGGGATGTAGCCCTGAAGACCTGCCAGAGGCGATGAACGATAGGGAGAAGTGGCGAGAGAGGGTCAGGGATATCCGTGCTGGCGGCACGACATGATGATGATGATGATGTATACCGATAATTAGAATGTTTAATCATTTTATAAAATAACATATTTATACTTTAATTATAGCAAAGTTACAATAAAAATGCGATAACGAATAAAGAAATTGATCCGTTTATTATAAGAATAAAATTATTTAATAGGGCATTTATACTACTTATTCCCATAAGATATAACGGGAATATAACGGGAGGATAACTCCCCATTTCTCATAGTACATTAGGTTATCCTAAAAAAAGTAACCTAACACAGAATATTCGGTAGGAAACAGAACAAGTCAATTAATATAAGACATTTAATTGTACACAATATGAGAAGGGAACAAAGTTTCCGTCCCAAGCAAAACAAGAGTCACAAGCGTCCAAAGAATAAATAGAGAAGTCTATTCAGCGAAAAGGTTTAAATGACTTACTCTTCTCAAGTCTTGAATATAAAGCTGGGACGTCCAATGTGCTCGCTGAGAGGAACAAACAATCGCGTCTGCCTTTCTCAAGTTCTCTTCGGAAAAGAGGTGGTTTCTCTGGTTCACATTGTCGTGTGGCCAAAAAAAGACTCGTGACGTGGGAGAGTTCCTCAAACACCGAGACCACTCCGTTTAGTATCCCAACATTGTGGGTCGTGTTCGCCTAATGCTCCGGGAGACCGTGATTCAATCCCAGGTCAAGTCATACTAAAGACTCAAAAATGGTACTTGATGTCTCCTTGCTTAACACTTAGAATTATAAGGTATGGATCAAAGGTAAGTGGAATAATCCCAGGAAAGGAGTAGCACCCTCCCCTACACCTTGGTGTAGTAGCTATTGAAAAAAGAAGACTTCGAGTCGCACTCGATTACAGTTGGCCAACTTACTTATAATAATGTTTACTTATATATGAAAACATTTTTAGTTTAATCTAAGTTACAATAAAAATAGGCTTACGATATAGAATAAACAAATCAGATAGTTTATCGTCATTGAGAAAAAGTTTGACGGCAACTAAACAAGAATGCTACGAGCAATATTGAACAAGCCCTGGAGGCAACACCCCACAAAGCAGCAGCTATACGGCCACCTACCACCCATCACGACAACTATCAAAGTTAGACGAACCAGACATGCAGGACACTGCTGGAGAAGCAGGGACGTGCTCATAAGTGATGTACTCTTATGGACCCTCTCACATGGCCGAGCAAAAGCAGGGCAACCAGCTCGAACCTACGTACAGCAGCTCTGTGAGGATACGGGGAGTAGCCCTGAGCACCTGCCAGAAGCGATGAACGATTGGGAGGAGTCACGAGTGAGGGTCTTGGATATCCGTGCTGGTGGCACGACAAGATGATGATGATATAGGTTATTATTGTCTTTAATTTTTTAAATAAATTATAACATTTATATCTTTATTTGAGCTAAGTTACGATAAAAATAGGCGTACGATATAAAATAAACAAATCATCGAACTAGACAACAACAAAAAAATATGTCCATTAAATTTTGTTTTGAAAATCTCTCGGTGATCTTAGGTCGTATTCATTTAGATCTTACATGACGGGAAAAAATATTCGAGACTAAGTTCCTGCAAATGTGTAAATTAATCATTTCTAATGAAGCAACCATGAACCACGAACGAAGAATCAAAACATTAGATCACACACTGCAAGATTTAAAATAAACAAACGAAATCAATTTATGAGAGATTAATTTGAATTATTTTTTTATTTATTTATTTTTTATTTTAAAGAAAGAGAAAAGAAATAATTTAAATGTGTAAAACAAGATTATTTTCTAATATTTATTAAAAATAGAAAAAAATTGAATCAAATCAAATAAAAAGTAAATTTGTGACCTCGGGTGGTGTAGACTAGCAAAACTTCACGAGTGAGTTCGAGTCTCACTGCGTGACCAATTCCTACGACCTTGAGCCACATCTAAGCAAGAAGCTTGGAAAATTACTGCAATAAAATTGTATTGGGCACTTTGGGTAGTGTAATGTTTAGCTAGCTAGACTAGCAAATCTTTACGAATGAGTTTGAGTCTCATTGGGAGCTCCATTCATACGACCTGGTGCCACATCTATGCAAAAAGGTGAGTAATTTAATCATTAGTGATGAAGCAAGCATGAGCCACAAACGAGGAATTGAAGCATTCGTAGCTCAGTCTACTGTGGTTGTAGAATACCCCGACTGCATATCTGCAGAGAGGAAAGACTCCCCCAATGAGTGTCCTGGTTATGACACAAAACAATCTGATGGTGAGGGTCCAGTAATACAGTAGCTTTTGGGAATGCAGACCACCCCTTCATTGCCATCGCTGCCAGGTTTACTCTGGCTTGGAGTGGTAGCACCTTATAGGGTCCTATCTATGGTTCAAATAAAACTTGTTTGACATTGAAACTGAGTGTAAACATATCACTTATGCTAAATTGAATTGCTTGAAATAGAAATGTTTAATCCTTTAACTGTGTGTAAACAAATGACTGATGTTTAATTGAATTGTTAGTAATACATAACAATACTTGGAATCATTTAACTGCGTGCAAAAAATTATTAATTGCAAATAGAATTATTCGTATTAGATAGAAATACTTGAAACTATTTAACTGCGTGCAAAAAACGAGCTTGGACTCATTTAAAAATGTTATCAAAAATATGTTTACAAATCATACGTGGTGCATTCAATAGGTTTCCAGACTTTTTTGTACAGGCATTTAAAATTGTCGTAGACTCTTGAAAATTGACTATGTTATTGCTATACATCTTATGAGATGACTGACCAATTTTTATGATTTCACATTCAAATGAACAGCTACAGCAGGAATTGGAATACACCCTACTAAAGCCTGATTGTCACAGCTGGTGAATTTCAAAAATGCAATCTGGACATGAGGACACTTTAGAAGAACGATATGCTATAAAATTGTGTTTTAAACTAGGAAAAAATGCCACAGAAACGTATGGAATGCTTCAGTGGGGTGTCCTCGTGGTGTAATGGTTAAAGCGATGGACTGCGGAATCGTAGTAAGCGAGTTCGTACTCCAGTCGCGCTAATTACGTTCACTTTCGGACAAATACCCCTGGGAAAGGTATGAAACCCCTTATCCTCCCAGCTTTGGGTTAAATAGTACCATTACTGTTCTTCTAGGAGAATAGTTTTGGCATTGAATAACCTACAAAGGTTGATATGCCATTAAGCAAAGAAACCGAAACCGAATGCTTCAGACTTCTTTTCGACAATCTTGCATGAATCGAGCATGATTTTTTGAATGGAATAAGAGATTCAAGGAAGGCACGGAGTCTGTGAGGGATGATGAGAGGTGTGGGAGCAGTAAGGAAGTCAGTACACCACAGTTGATTGGCCAAAGGGTTAGGGTTAGGGTTACTAGTTGAGGTTTTAATGGAGTTCATGGAGAGATTCCTTGGGAAGAGGCCAGCACTCTTCAAATCGAGTCAGTGGCATTTCCACCAGGACAATGTACCAGTCCACAACTCCATCCCTGTCACAGACTATTTGACCAAGATGGGCATCGAGACAGTTCGCCCCCCCCTCTAGTCGAGACCCTGCACCCTGAGACTTTTGGCTATTCCCTAAGCTCAGAGGCTGTCGTTATGAGACAATTGAGGAGATGAAAGAGTCTGTGACGAAGGTCACTGACACGCTCTCACAAGAGGACTTCCAGGGGGCCTTCGAGAAATTGTTGGAACTGTACAACAAGTGCATTGAAGCCGGAGGAGATTAGTTCGAAGGGGACTTGAGTTTCATGTGTGTACTATCAATAAAAGTGTCTATACAAAAATGTCTGGAAACTTATTTAATGAACCTCGTATATATTTTATATATATGTATAAAGAGGATTTGGTATTAAATAACGTACAAGGTTTGAGATGACATAAAACCAAACCAAACCTAAACAACATATCTAAAATATCAGATTCACGAATTTTAAAACTTTATTTAACATTAAATTTTAATTTTAAAGTCAACACAGTTTAAACGTTGTAATTATTTTACTTAGAATTTTATAGTTTCTTGTTTTATGAAATAAAAAAGGATTTGATCGTACACTTCAGGATTTAAAATGAATTGACCAAAATGATTGAATCAGAAAGAAGAAAGAAATTAATTCAAATTTTTTTGAATTATTATAAAAAGAAAAGCGAAATGATTTAAACGTGCAAATAACGATATTATTTCCTAATAGTAAATAAACAGTGGCAAAAATTGAATCAAATAAAATCAAAAACGAATTTAAGAAAAATTGCAATGTTGAATTGTATAAAAAATATTTAAATATTGTTTCTTAATTTGTATATAATTGTTATTTGTTTTTAATGAACTCGTATTAAAGAAATAATTTTTAAAAATTAAAAACATTTTTCTGTAATATAAAATCTCTTTCTTTTCTTCCATATATAAAAAAATTAAAGATATTACAACTTTTTATCCAATTGAATAATTTTAAACGTAAAATACGTGGTGCATATCATAAGTTTCCAGACTTTTTTCGTACGGGCATTTAAAATTGTCGTAGACACTTGAAAATTCAGTATGTTATTGCTATACATCTTATCAGATGACTGACCAATTGCTATTATTTTAGGTTTAAATGAACGCCTACAGCAGGAATTGGAATAAACACTACTAAAGCCTGATTGTCACTGCAGGTGAATTTCAAAAATGCCATCTGACACTTTAGAAGAACGATATGCAATAAAATTCTGTTTTAACTTTGAAAGAATGCCACAGAAACATATGGAATGCTTCAGACTACTTTTGGAGCATCTTGCATGAATCGAGCATGAGTTTTTGAGTGGCATAAGAGATTCAAGGAAGGCAGGGAGTCTGTAAGGTATGATGTGAGGTGTGGGAGGAGTAAGGATGTCAATACACCAGAATCGATTGGCCAAAGGGTTAGGGCTACTATGTTGATGTTTTAAGGGAGTTCAGGAAGGAATTCCTTGGGAAGAGGCCAGCACTGTTCAAATCGGGTCAGTCGCATTTCCACCAGGACAATGCACCAGTCCACAACTCCATCCTTGTCACAGACTATTTGACCAAGACGGGCATCAAGACAGTTCCTCAGCCTCCTTATAGTCCAGACCTTGCTCCCTGTGACTTTGTGTTATTTCTTAAGCTCAGAGGCTGTCGTTATGAGACAACTAAGGAGATAAAAGAGGCTGTGACGAAGGTCATTGACATGCTCACACAAAAGGACTTCCAGGGGGCCTTCCAGAAGGTGCTGGAACGGTACAATGTGTTCATTGCAGCTGGAGGAGATTACATCGAAGGGGACTTGAGTTTCATGTGTGTACTATCAATAAAAATGCCCATACGAAAAAGCTGGAAACTTATTTAATGAACCTCGTATATATTTGATATATATGTATAAAGATGATTTGGCTTTATATAACGTACAAGGTTTGAGATGACATAAAACCAAACCAAACCTAAACAACATATCTAAACTATCAGATTCACGACTTTTAAAACTTTGTTTAACATTAAATTTTAATTTTAAAGTCAACACAGTTTAAACGTTGTTATTATTTTACTTAGAATTTTATAGTTTCTTGTTTTAAGAAATAAAAAAGGATTTGATCGTACCCTTCAGGATTTAAAATGAATTGACCAAAATGATTGAATCAGAAAGAAGAAAGAAATTAATTCAAATTATTTTGACTTATTATAACAAAGAAAAACGAAACGATTTAAACGCGCAAATAACGATATTATTTCCTAATAGTAAATAAACAGTGGCAAAAATTGAATCAAATAAAATCAAAAACGAATTTAAGAAAAATTGCAATGTCAAATTGTATAAAAAAATATTCAAATATTGTTTCTTAATTTGTACATTATTGTTATTTGTTTTTAATGAACTCGTATTAAAGAAATAATTTTTAAGAATTAAAAACATTTTTCTGTGATATAAAATCTCTTTCTTTTCTTCCATACATAAAAAATACAACTTTTTATCGATTTGAATAATTCTAAACGTAAAATACTTTAATAAAAATGAATGAAAATTATTTGGATTGAATTTAAAACAAAACAAACGTCGGTACATTACAAACACGCCTGCATCATATTTTTAAATATGGAAGAACATATAAAGTATAAATATTGTTCATCCTCCAGTTATTATTAGATAAAAATAATATTTGTTCATTTTTTGTGTTAATTTGATATAATACACAGGCACTATATGTATTTGATTAATAATCGCAAACAAATTTATTGATGCTTGTTTTTAATAAACTAGCAACAAAGAAAATATTTTCAAAAATAAAAGTCTTTTTCTGTGATATAAAATCTCTTTTTTTCCATATATACAAAAATAAAAGAAATTACAACTCTGACCCGGAGTGGAAGCACCTGATAGGGTCCTATCTATCTAGAATTATTTGACTTTTAAACTGAGTGCAAGCGAATAATTCGTATTAAATAGGATAATTAGATCATTTAACTGTGTGCAAACAAACCACTGATGTCCAATTAAATTGTTTGTGATACATAACAATACATGGAACAATTTAACTGTGTACAAACAAATGAATAATGTCGAATAGACTAATTAGCATTAAATAGCTATACTTGTAAACCTCTTCACTGAGTACAAATAAATGGTTCATGTTGAATAGAATTCTTAGTGTTAGATAGTGTTGCATATTGGTCCCGGCCAAGCTGTCAAAAGAAGAAATGCACCTGTGTAAATAACAGGTGCATCCGGTCGAAGATATCAGGGGGCGACCTTGACTGTCGAGGGGTTGAATTGAGTACAAATGTGACGCACGCAGGAAATAGGTGGAGGTCAAATTATTATATAACCCCGGCGACAGGAAGTTCAGATCAGTTGGAGAGAAGATGCTGGAATGAGAACCATGCTGGGCCCCCAAGCCCCCGGTTGAGCAGCCCAGGAGAACGGGAAAGAAAGGCTGTGATAGCCGGAAGAGTTGGGGGGTCAATATGTTTCAGTGTTTATTCGCTCTCCAATTCCCTCTCACACACAACCCTTTCAATAAAGTGAGAGGTATATTTTTCTAAAGAACTGTGTCCGCTCGTCTTTATTGTGTTGAATATGTTCTGCATGCATATGTGTATGTATAGTTGTTCATGATTATACCATACTAGCAATGACTAAAACTATGTCAGTGTGTAGAGACAATATCAATACTTGTGGGAAAACTTAAAAATAAAATTTCCGACAAGCTAATATATATATATATATATATATATAAATGTGTGCAAACAAATGACAGATGTTAAATTGTTACTGTTACACAGCAATAGTCAGAATTATCCCGATTAGATAGGAATACTTGAAACCATTTTAAATGTCTGGAAAAAAGAGCTCGGGTTCGTTTAAAAATGTTATCAAAAGTGTTTTCAAATCATATATGCACATTTTCTGTATGTAAAGAGGATTTGGCATTAAATGACCTACAATGGTTGATATGCCATAAAACCCAACCAAACCAAATCTAAAATGTATGTGTAAAGAGGATTTGTCATTAAATAACCTACAATGGTTGATATGCCATAAAAGCCAACCAAATCCAATGTTATATATATCTAATATATGTGTAAAAAGATGATTTGGCGTAAAATAACCTACAATGTTTGATATGCCATAAAACCCAACCAAACCAAATCATGTATATTTAATATATATGTATAAAGGGGATTTGGCATTAAATAACCTACAATGTTTGATATGCCATAAAACCCAACCAAACCAAATCATGTATATTTAATATATATGTATAAAGGGGATTTGGCATTAAATAACCTACAATGTTTGATATGCCATAAAACCCAACCAAACCAAATCATGTATATTTAATATATATGTATAAAGGGGA
The DNA here is from genome assembly GCA_963585895.1 of Sepioteuthis lessoniana. Lineage (NCBI taxonomy): Eukaryota > Metazoa > Mollusca > Cephalopoda > Myopsida > Loliginidae > Sepioteuthis > Sepioteuthis lessoniana. The sequence continues at coordinate 8,966,311 of OY757942.1, forward strand.
TTTGGCATTAAATAACCTACAATGTTTGATATGCCATAAAACCCAACCAAACAAAATCATATATGTTTAATATATATGTATAAAGAGGATTTGGCATTAAATAACCTACAATGGTTGATATGCCATAAAACCCAACCAAACCGTATATATTTAATATGCATTTATAAAGATGATCTGGCATTAAGTAACTTAAAAGGGTTGATATGCCATAAAACCAAACCAAACCATATAATATATAATTAATATTCTCGGCATAGCTTAACTCACGAAGGTGGATATGTCACTAAACAAAGAAATCAAACCAAATCCATCTCGCAAATCAGAAGAAAGCCGAGCAAAACAAGATGGGCACAGTGGCGAAATAAGGACGAACTTATAATCGAATTTCTCCTATGGACTCATACGCATGGCCACACCAGTGTTCACTGACTGGCAAAAATCCAACTTCAGCAGCACGGTACTGATGCTAAGTCAGTGTGGACCACTTATCTTGATTGAATAAATTCCAACAACAAAATTAGCCGTCAAGAAAATTCTAATAATTATTATTTAGAAACATTTATCCTATTTTTAATAAAATTATGCGATTATTAAAAAATACAAAGAATAAATTGGTTGGCAGCTTAGTTGGTGTTTTTCGCCCTTGTGGGTTATTCTATGCGAACTCCTGTTTATATATATATATATATATATATATATATATATATAATTATGAATGGAGGAATTAAAATATTAAGTTAGAAATTACCACGACAAGAAAATCCGGCACACACCTACATGCGCCATACGGAACACCGGACAGCTGTTTCGACCTTATTAGGTCTCAGCAGCGTGATCTCCACCACTGGTTATCGAACCAACAACCACAGTATGCAGAAGCCGAAACTCTACCAGCGGGCCACCGCTTGAAGCTACATATAAGTGATGGCGAATTAGCATGGTAAATTGCGCGACCACCCACACACACACACACACACACACACACACACACACATATATATATATATATATATATATATATATATATATATATATATATATATATATATATATATATATATATAAGTAAGATATGAGGTTTTATCAGGAAGATATGTTGTATAAAGAAAACGGAAAGAAAAATGCATATAAATGGATGAGAAAAAATTTATTAATTAATAAGTTCCACCGACGCGTTTCGACCGGATAGTTTAAGATATGAAATTACGAAAATTTTTGGTAGAAAATGTTTTTGTCATTTCCTCTTTAACTTGCTAAAAATTTACCTTCCATGACGTAGTATTTTTGAATTTTTTCCGATTGTATTTCTGTATTTGTTTCAAAATGCTATTTCAAATTCATAATTCTTACCCTGAAGATGACAAAAGCACTTTCCACCTGATGTTTTTGTAATTTCATATCTTAAACAATCCTGTCGAAACGCACCTTGATGGAATTAATTCATAAATCTTTTTCATCCATTTATACGTATTTTTCATTACGCTTTCTTTATACAACATACAGACACACACACACACACACACACATATATATATATAACTTTTTTATCGTAAACAAATGCACTACAATTATTAATCAGATGAAAAAATATTAAAAACATTGGTTCATAGAAGCATACTCCCCACTGATCCTGATAAAAAAATAAAAACTTATTATATATTATAATGAATTCAAAACCTCCAACTTAGTCATCAAAAATAATTCCTCTCCCTCGATTGGAGTTTTGAAAAAAACCAACGTTATATATCAATTTAAATGTCCTTTAGGAGATTGTGTCTCTGAAAATAATAATATATATGTTGGTTTCACCTCAACTACTCTATCGAGAAGACTTACAATGCTTCTTT
>OY757942.1:8970657-9168157 GCA_963585895.1 Sepioteuthis lessoniana
GTGCATTTCTTATTTTGACAGATCGACCAGGGGCCAATATGTAGCACTTTGCAGGTTATTAAATGACAAATCCATTTATAGAAATAATCTGTTCTATTTGAAACAATTCAGTTTAGCATGATTACACACCTTAGTTGTCAAAACATTTCTATTTCAAGCTATTCAGTTTATTCAAACAGTTCTAATTAAGCTAATTCAGTTTAATATAAGTACAGATTTTGTTTACACAATTAAATGTCAAAACAGTTCTATATTAAACAATTTAGTTAAGTGTAAGTACAGTTTCAATGTCAAAAACAGCAGATTAAAGTGTTTTTAATCAGTAAAAAAAATTATTGGGCGCAATATGCAAAAATCCAGAGCCATATGAATTAAACAAGAAATAAAATCAGGTTAAAACGCATAACACCGAGTTTCACGTTATCGATGATCAGGAGAGTTAGTTGACACGTCAATTTAAACAGCTAACGACTTCTTATGGAGTTGAATATCTTTATCCTATTATTTCGCCAATGGTCTGTGAGACCGAGGTTCAATCCCAGGTCGAGTCATAACATCGACTAAAAAAAAATTGGTACTTGACACCGCCTTGCTTAACACTCAGCATTATATGGTAAGGATCAAGGGTAAAGAGGAGCAATCCAGGGAATGAAGTAGCGTCCTCCCTTACACTTTGGTATTGTAGCTATCTAAAAGGGAGCATCCGGGTCACCCTCGACTAAGGCGGCCAACTTTACTTTTTTTATAAAAATGTATGTATGAGTGTGAGATGCGTTTGTGTCTTTATATATATATATATATATATATATATATATATATATATAAGTAAGTAAGTTGACCGATTGTAGTCGAAGTGCGGGGCGAAGGATCCTTTTTAAAGCTACTACACCGAAGTGTAGGGAAGGGCGCCACTCCTTTCCCTGGATTGCTCCACTTACCCCGGACCTATACCTTATAATACTGAGGGTTAAACAAGGAAGCATCAAGAACCATTTTTTGAATCTTTGGTATGACTCCACATAGGATTGGACCCCGGTCTCCCTGACCATTGGCGAACACTCTAACCATTACGACAATGGGCCAGTTATATATATATATATAAACACACACATACTAATGGATACATGACGTGAACAGTTCATTATACACATATATGCTTCATTCCTAGATTTTTATGGCACGTCAACCTGTTTAAAGTTATTTTATTCCTGAAGTTTAGGGAACCGTGTTCATTGTATGTTAATATTTATATTGTTGTGTAGCTTTTCCTGAAGAGTTTTAAGTTCTATACGTTCCTATCGAATATGAATATTTTAGATAGATCTATTTGACACATAGATAGGACCCTAACAGGTATTACCACACCAGGCCAGAGTGGACCTGGGAGTAATAGTTGTAAAGGAGTACTCCCGCTCTTTAGATCTCCAAAAATGGAGCCTTACAATCATATGTTGTTTAGTATCATACTCAGAGGACCCCTTTTGGGGGGATAGTCTTACCTCTTTGCAGGGAAGATCGTCACCATATTCTAAACTCTGACCGACAGGTCAGTGAATCAGTTTGAAAACTATCTTATTTGTTTATACAAGCTGCGCTACCTAATTGGTTTAAAATATCCCTCAATAATCCTGGACGTTAATTGCCGATTGAAGTTTCATTATCCTTTGAATAAATCTTGTCCTGTGTCATTTATCAAGCCTCCGTCAGTATTAAGGATAAGGAAAAACTTGTATAACTGTAAGACCTTGGAAACAAAGGAGCTATTCCTAAACGTGTAATTTGATATAGTAGGTCCATATTATAAAAGAGAACGAGAAGCTATTATCAGAGGAAAGTGAGAGAAAAGAAAACCCCCCAAAAAGCAGACATATAGTCTAGGGGAAAGGCCAGCTGACCTCTGAATGATCCAGGCTAAAGCTCGGGTTGTTGGTCAGTCAATCACGGGTAAATGACTACGGTAATTACAAATGACTGGAAAAAACCCAAAGATCCCAAATCTTCTGCGCAAGAGTGGAACCACCGGGAACGGATATGGTCCACCCTCCAACACTAGGCATAAGTAAGCAGACGGTTTCAAAGAGTTAGTAGCCTGACGTGATGAGGTAAAGACCGTCAGTTGAACACAAGCCACAGAAATGTAAGGACAGACGAAAATTGTTGCTCCATTTTTGGGTAAGCTCCGAAAAGGGGGTCTCACACCAGATGCGAACCTGTGAAAACGAAACCAAAGAACAAGCATGGTTGAACTACAACAGAAAACTAGGAAGAAAATTCAAGGTCTATCTCTGCTCTCTTTCTCCTCTTGACATGTTTTTTCTCTTTGTCCAGAAAACGCGATCGAGTCAACTTTCATACTCTCTTTCTTTCTCCTGGCAACTACCTAAAAATTGTTGTAGCGAATAAACGTTTGTGTTAGTGAACTAAGACAAAGTCTTATGTGTTCGTCACTTTTTCCCTTAGGGGTATAACAGGTTCCAAAAATTACTTAAGACGTAACGATACAGCCATCAACACGTTCGATCACGTGATGGTACAGCTGTACATTTGGTGCAAACGTTCGATCACCGGTAAGAAACATATTCACAATTCAGCTCTTCTTAAATATATCGTCATCATCATCACAAGTCTCATAAACTGGCTTTGGTCATGACTGCTCTACTTATACGGCATGTCTTGTGTTAGGGTTATTTTTCCTTCTCCTAGACTGGTTGTCTATTTCAAAGAGCTCAATCTGATCAACTATCAATGTATAGTTCGAAGTGGAATAGTTTTCCAAGGGTTTTAGCGCTGTGTGAAATGCAAACAACAATCTCTCTCAGGATTTGAACAAGGGTATCCGCATCCACTCCCTAGAACGATAACTGTTACGTCACGAGCGCCTCCATATATATATATATATATATATATATATATATATATATATGTGTGTGTATGTGTGTACCTTAAGAATATATGGAATATCAAATACCCAAACAATTAAGTCAAATATCACGGAAAAACACACCACTATATAACAACAAAACATTAGAGCCCCTCGAATGGTGCAATGGTTAACAGTCTAGACTTGCAAGTTCAAGTCTCAGATGATGCCCCATATATATGGCCTTATGCCACTACAAATTTTTAACATCGAAAATATTCTAAATAAAAGAATTAAAAGTTATGTCTAAATGCATGCATGAAAATAAGTTCCTCCTATGCTATTTATCTTAGTAATCGTTTGTTAAAATAAACAGTTGTTGTATATTGACCTCCGACCTGGCCGGGCTATCAAAATAAGAAATGCACCTGTGTAAATAACAGATGTATCCGGTCGAGGAATATCAGAATATAACCTTGACCGTGGACGGGTTGAATTAGTGCGATTTGTGACGCCCACAAGAAGGAGGTGGACGTTGAACAATCATATAACTCGGTGCACAGGAAGTTCAATCAGTTGGAGATAATATGCAGTAGAGAAAACGAGCACCCAGTAGAGTGGGCCCCCCGGTTGAGCAGCCCAGGATAACGGGAAAGACACGCTTTTATGGCCAGAAGAGTGTTGCAGTTCTGTTCGGTCTCCAACTCCCTCTCACACACAACCCTTTCAAATAAAGTGAGAGGTATATTTTTCTAAAGAACTGTGTCGCTCGTCTTTATTGTGTCGTTGCTATGATCCTGCATGCATTTTGCAGAGGAGTATACAACACAGTTACGATCGGCACCAAAGTCTTCATCGATCAGATGTTGACTTCTGCGTAAACCAAACTTTCTGGACTGAAACATTATTATTAATGACCCAGATCACCCTAATTGTACCTCATGATATTTCAATACGTTTTTGGTTTTCTGTCTCATCGCGAGAATGCTTCGAGATTTATTTTTTCTTGTATTCATAACATTGTAGTAAATTTTCATGAAACCAGAAATAAATGGTTTGTATGAACTGACCAGATAAGAATTTCAAGAATTTGATTATATATATATATATATATATATATATATATATACGAAGAAAAATATAAGCAATCAATTGGGATGTTGTAACTAATGTTTTGTCCGGAAGCAATCTTCAGATCAGACTTATGAATATATAAGCAGTCAATGTTTGTATATACGTATATTCGTGGTTCAATTCAATAAGTTTCAAGACTTTTTTTGTAAAGGCATTTAAAATTCTCGTAGACTCTTGAGAATTCTGTATCTTATTGCTATACATCTTATGAGATGACTGACCAATTTTTATGATTTCAGGTTCAAATCAACAGCTACAGCAGGAATTGGAATACTCCTTACTAAAGTCTGATTGTCACTGCTGGTGAATTTCAAAAATGCAATCTGACACATTAGAAGAAGGATATGTAATAAAATTATGTTTTAAACTTGGAAAAAATACCAAAGAAACGTATGGAATGCTTCAGACTGTTTTGGAGCATCTTGCATGAATCGAGCATCAGTTTTTGAGTGGCATAAGAGATTCAAGGAAGGCTGGGAGTCTGTGAGAGATGATGAGAGGTTTGGGAGGAGTAAGGAAGTCAATATACCACAGTTGATTGGCAAAAGGGTTAGCGTTTGGGTTAGGGATACTATGTTGAGGTTTTAAGGGAGTTCAGGAAGAGATTCCTAGGGAAGAGGCCATCACTCTTCAAATCGGGTCAGTGACATTTCCACAAGGACAGTACACCAGTCTACAACTTCATCCTTGTCACAGACTATTTGACCAAGATGGGCATGAAGACAGGTCCTCAGCCTCCCTACTGTCCAGACCTTGCTCCCTGTGACTTCTGGTTATTCCCTAAGCTCAGAGTCTGTCGTTATGAGACAATTGAGGAGATAAAAGAGGCTGTGACGAAGCTCATTGATACGCTCACAGAAGACGACTTCCATGGAGCCTTGAAGAAGTTATTGGAACGGTACAACAAGTGCATTGCAGCCGGAGGAGATTACTTCGAAGGGGACTAGAGTTTCATGTGTGCACTATCAATAAAAGTGCCCATACGAAAAACGTCTGGAAACTTATTTAATGATCCTCGTATATATATATATATATATATATATAGGGTGATTCAATATTCATGGGACCTATGTAACTGCTAATAACTCAACTAATAATAATGTTGTGTTCTTTTTTATTTCAGATTTAACAATATTATGTTTTAGCAACTATTAACCCTTGATCACAATGCCTTAGACAAGCGAGGAAAAATATTTTGCCTAACTAATTTGGAGACAAAAGCATTGAAAACTAAAAATTATTGCATGTCATGGGAGCTGATATGATTAAAAAAAAAACCCATCGATTTGATGTCTCTAGTTCAAAGGATTTATTTTTTACTAGACGTGTTCCAAATGACCACCATTGCGCTTGTCTCAATACTAAATCTTTATCATATTAATGGGTTGCATTTATTTTTGGCCGCGAACGCGGTCATTGACGAGTCTTGATGATGGTCCATTGGCGCCGAAACGTTATAACCTTAACTTTCTCGCTCTCTTTCTCTCTCTCACACACACTCACACACACACACACACACACACTATATATATATATATATATATATATATATATATATATATATAATAGCAGTTCTTTTTCATATTCAGAACTGTAAAATACTGCATCTACAAAAAGAAAATAATCTATCTATCTATCTATTTTAGTTTATTCATATCTATCTATCTATGTGTGTTTGTGTGTGTGTCTTCAAAATAGATGCAGCCTATTAATATGGTAATGATTTATTACTTAGACAAGAAACTATAAAAGATTGGACGTCATGGGAGCTGATATGATAAAAAAAATCCATTGATTTGATATCTCTAGCTCAAACGATTCATTTTTCAGGGACGTGTTCCAAATGACCACCATTTCGCTTGTCTCAGTACTAAATCGTTATCAATTTAATGGGTTGCATTTATTTTGAGACACCCTGAATATAAATATGGAGTGCATATATATCTATATATGGCTGTGTGTATTTGTGCGTGGGTGTATATGTGTTTGTGTGTGTGTCTGTGTGTGTGAGTGAGTTTATAACTCTGTTTACTTGTTCTTTTTTGTGACGTTGTAGGAATTTGTTCGCATGTCTTCATTTCGAAATGAGTTCGTTCTTTTGGTTCAGCAATTCGAATACGAAAATGAATTGCTTTAAAAAAGGATAGTTACTCGTTTCGATCCGCGCAGATTCAAGAACAAATTAAAACTAAGAAACATCAAAGAACGAACCACCGAAAATAATGACAGAAAGCGAATCGAAACAAGTGGATGGTCACGTGATATGACGGGAGCCATTCTCAACGGCACTCTCAACCAGCACACAATCATTATCATCAAGTCGCAGGAACAGCACATATTTCTCACTCTCTCTCTTTTTCTCTCTCTCTCCATCCATTCTTATCGTCTATCTCTCCCGGTATGTCTTCCAAACTACATTAAGTGTCCGCACAGAGCTGATATAGTTCTTTACTGGTTGGGCAGCACGGGCACGTTCGTGTATAGGGGTTCATAAAAGAACGTCAATTATGAGTTAGTCCTTGTTTCTCCAGGAAATAACGAAAATTTGATAGTCATGAGAACAGATAATGCTGAAGCGCTGTTTGGCCACGGTGCAATATGCATCAAGTTAGATTTGGTCAAGAGCGAAAAGTTTTCAGCATGAATGAAACGCACGCAGAATCCCCATTCCCGTGTGAGTACGTAACATCAAGAAACGGTTACTGTAAGCGCGTTATGACATCAAAAGCCGAAAGTAAACGTGTTTTTAAAAATCACAAACTGCACTAAAAACAAAGATACACGTACAATGTAATCTCTGCTTTTAGTTGATCTGGTGTATATATATATATATATATATATAATTCTTTTGAATACCCTGTCCGGTGGAAAAAGCTGGTTGGTAGCGCCACTTTGACCTTATCACACCTGGTTGGCGGCTGATGAGGCCAGGGTATTACACATACTTTCACACGTTGTATGATGAAATATATATATATATATATATATAGTAATGTAAAGTTAACGATTGCGGTCGAGGGTGACCCGAAGGCTCCCTTTTCAATAGCTACAACACCGAGGTGTAGGGGAGGGCGCTACTCCTTTCCCTGGATTGTTCCACTTTACCCTTAATACGTACCTGTTTGCTGAGTGTTAAGCAAAGAGGTATCAAGTACCATTTTTTAAGTCTTTGGTATGACTTAACCTAGGATTGAACCCAGGTCTCCCGGGCCATAGGCGAACACACACATACACACACACACACACACACACACATATATATATATATATATATATCTGTCCGATTAGAGAAAAGTAAATATTTTCAAATGAATTGGCCCACAGATGAATTTTAGTGTGGTAATTTAGGTTTTTATTTCAAATAAATTATATGAAATTACACACACACATCATTTGAAATTACACATAAATTATGTGAAATTACACACATATAAACAATATGACATTATACGCATAAAAGATATGAAATTACATACATATAAATTATATGAAACTTCACATATAGAATAAATGAAATTACATACATAAATTATATGAATTTATAAGAAATAAAAACCCTAAAGTACCAGATTGAAATTCATTTACAGATTTATTCATTTTAATATAAATAAGTATATATATATATTTCTTTAAGAAAAAACAAAAACCGGTCACATTAGGATCATAAATTTATTTCCATCCTGTTATGGGTTTTGATATAAATCAAAAACACCAAAATAACAGGACTTTTTCAGATCTAGTGGATAAAATAACTAAGATTAGACACAGGAAAGAAGGGTGGGAGCGGGTAGAAGAGGGGTGAAGTGTTTTCTCCTCATTTAGCCCGCTTCCAGTTTTTCTTCTTGCCGGTTGGAATTATAGTAAATTAATTTTTTTTATTCTTCTATCTTTTTAAATCTAACTCCAGTTTAATTGGACCGAATATTACTATATATATATATATATATGTGTGTGTGTGTGTGTGTGTGTGTGTGAGTAAATAATAGAAAATAATCCGACAATATCATGAAAAGTTCAAAAACAAGGTAATCCAAAGGAAGGGGTATTTGTCTCTGCCTTTCACCAGACGGAACTTGACATAAGGTCAATGACCCGAAGGTCGGCTTAAAGGGGGTTAATGGGAAGGGGATGGCTCGAACCCTGCTGGTCATAGGCTCACTTACAGCAACTTGAGCCTTATGAACCTAGCTGGACTTCGACCCAAACATGGGTCCTGGCACGGATGCCTGTGTATAGCTTGAATTGGACAACGAGGTTCAGTGCTATTCTTGCTCGTCAATTACCTTTTGGACGCGAAGGCGGTCATTGACTAACCTTGATGATGGTCCATTGGCGCCGAAACGTATAATGTTGACTTTCTCATTCTCTCTCTCTCTCTCTATCTCTCTCTCTCTCTATATATATATATATATATAATAGCAGTTCCTTTTCATATTCAGAACTGTAAAATACAGTATCTACAAAAAGAAAATAATCTATCTATGTGTGTTTGTGTATGTGTGTCTGTTCAAATGTGCGTGTGTGTGTTCGTATGTGCCCTATTATTTATTCATAGCTGATGTTCGTGTGTGCCCTATTATTTATTCATAGCTGATGGAAGAAGGGATAGGTTCATGCCTTTCTCAAGGGTATAAGTGCTCCGTGTAACACAAACACAAGGTTTGCGAGTGAGAGGGAGCTGGAGACCGAACGGAACTGCAATATTTTGACCCCCACTCTTATGGCCGTTAGCGTTGTGTCTTTCTCGTTCTCCAGGGCTGTTCAACTGGAGGCCCAGGGGCCCAACTCTCTTCTGGATGATGGCTTTCTTTACTGCATCTTATCAGCAACTTCTCTGGACCCCAACTCTTCTGGGCCCCCAAGGGCTCCCTCCGCCGGTCTTTCTCTACCACATCTTGTCTACTAACTCGTCTATATCCAACTGGACCTGCAACTTCTGTCTTGACTGAGTTATATAATAGTCCAACGTCCACTCAGTTACCTACTCGATTTTTAGAATCGTATGTTTGATCCTCATTAAGCGGAAATAACTGTCATGCAGTTCACAGGTCAATATCTTCCGGTGCATCAGTCTATGAGTGTACCATGGGAATTTTTTTTTTACCTCGTCCCATTTCATCAGCCAATTTCCGCCCACGCGATTTCCTCTGCCATTAGAATGTGTGACCCCCTTCCGGTGCATCACCTTGAATGGCATTTTTGGCCGGGTCGAAGGTCAAAATACAACACTATTGTAGGTTATTTAATGCTAAGTATTCTTTATATATATATATATATATATATATATATATATATATATTAAGTGGATATGATTTGGTCTGGTTGGGTTTTATGGCATATCAACCCTTCTAGGTTATTTAATACCAAATCCTTTTTATACATATATATTAAATATATATGATTTGGTTTTGTTGAGTTTTATGGCATATCAACCCTTCTTTGTTATTTAATACCAAATCCTTTTTATACATATATATTAAATATATATGATTTGGTTTGGTTGGGTTTTATGGCATATCAACCCTTCTAGGTTATTCAATACCAAATCCTCTTTATACATATATATTAAATATATATGATTCGCAATGTATGTCTCTATTCATGTTCGCATATATGTCTCTATGTATGTGTGTATGTGAGTACGTGTTTCAATGTGCGCAAGCGCGTTTGTGTATGTGCGTGTGTTGCGTAGTCAGATACACGAATATGGCCATGTGCGAAATGGGTGAAATGGACATCGAATGTTGATTACGATAGAACTTATAAAGAACATAGGAATCTCGGAATTCGCAAACACGTAACGACTTCTTGTTCAGGTACGAAACCTTTTTATTAACTTTGAGTTAAAGGTTTCGACGTAAGGAGGAGAGACACAATCTTCTATGCAGTCTTATTCATTTGGCCCCCAACTCGAGCGCCCCCCTCCCATAGGGCGCACGTTCGCCTCGCGCCTGCGAGCTCCAAAAGTCAATCCTTCTCGCTTGGTGTCTAGTACCCGACTCTTTCTCTCTTCAAATTCTCACACACAAACCTCCGCGCGCTTCCGGTGCGTGACGTCACCCGCACCCTGTCTCCTCTGTTCGTTTCGGACTATTATGACGTCTGAGTGACACCTCCATCCGCCTGCGCGCACCCGCGTTAACACCTGCTTCAATGTTGCACCTAACTAACCCATGTGCTGAGCCGAAAGGTTCTCAGCCTAACTAAACTCAAAGGCATGAACCGAAATCCCTCGGCTATTTTATAACACGTGCTTCTATGTGAGTGCGTGTTTCTTTGTCTGCACGAGTGTGTGTATGTGTTCTGATGCGAGTGTGTGCGTGCGTGTACGTGTGTTTCCATATGTGTGTGTCTGTGGGTGTTTTATCTCTGTCTCTTTCTATGTGTGTGTATACGTGTGCGTATTTCTTTGTGTGTGTGTGTGTGTATGCTTGTTTCTATGTGTGCATGAATGTATGTATGTATGTGCGTATTTTCTATGCGTATGTGGGTGTGTTTACGTGTTTCTATCAAAGTGTATGCTTCTATATGTATGGATATGCATGTTTCTCTGTGTATGTGTGTGTGTATGCGTGTGCGTGTTTCTATTTGTATGTGTGAGCGCACGTGCTTCTATATGTGTCTATATGTGCGGGCATTTTTTCTATGTGTTTTTGTGTGTGCGTATGTATATTGTTTTCGTGGTAAAAAGAATTTTTAGGGGGTGTCCTCGTAGTGTAATGGTTAAAGCGATGGACTGCGGAATCGTAGTAAGCGAGTTCGTACTCCAGTCGCACTATTACGTTCACTTTCGGGCAAATACTCTTGGGAAATGTATAAACCCCCTTATCCTCCCAGCTATGGGTTAAATAGTACCACTACTGTTCTTCTGGGAGAATAGCTTTGGCATTAAATAACCTAAAAAGTTTGATATGTCATTAACCAAAGAAAACAAAAAAAAAAAAAAGGATTTTTTTTGTCTAATGAGTAAAGTGTTCGCCATTGGTCCGGGAGACCAGGGTTCAATCCCAGTTCGAGTCATATCAAAATCTTAAAAATAATACTTAATGCCATCTTGCTTAGCACTCAGCACTATGAGGTAAGGATCAAGGGTAAAATGGAGCAATCCTGGGAATGGAGTAGCGCCCTCTCCTACACCACAGAGTTGTAGCTATTGAAAAATGAAGCCGAGTCACTCTCGACTAAGATCCTCAATTTTATCTGTGTCGTGCGACTTTAACTTTTACGGAGGCCCCGTTACACAATAACCATCTCATTTCCTCGTGAACCTTCACATATTGTGAAGATGTTAACGAGTCAATTGACCGTTTCAAGTCTTTTTTGTGTAATTATCCGCTGGTGGCAGGTATTGGATATCTTATATACGTTTTACTAGTCGTATTGTGAATTAGGAAAACGTTATTTTCAGCCGTCGTCACCTGAAAAAAAATAACAACAAAAACAACAAAAACTTAAATTAAACGTGAGATTAGACATGCATACAAGCAGGTGAACAATTACATTACTTGCACTTATTCACACCCAAGTTGATGAGCAAGCCTGCAGTTGCAGACCTCACGCGTGAGTAAATACTAATACCTACCAATTTTCCTATTCACACACACACACAGACACACTTACACACACTCATACACTCTCTCTCACACACACAAACACACACAGATACACATACTCACACATATACACACAGATACACATACACACACACACACACACACACACACACACACAGAGCTATATATAATGTAGCTACGTCTTTATATAAGCCAGTGGATTTTTCCTTCTGCAGTTGCAGTGTGGTTCTTCAGTCGCAGACTTTCTTTGACACCTGTGAAGCGTTTTGCGTTCAATTCCAACATGCCCTCCTATACACTTTATTATTTTAATGGCCGTGGACGAGCCGAAGTTATTCGAATGATATTTGCTATCGCAGAAGTCCATTATAATGACAAAAGAATTGGATTTGAAGATTGGGACACTTTTAGAGCAAGTAAGTGTTTAAAGTTGCTTTTTTTGCATTGTTATTATATATATTTCTTGGTTAATTATATTCACTTTTACCACTGAGGTTCCTTGAGGTTTTCGACACAAATACGAGGCAATTTTTTGGTATATTGACCGTTTATGTTTCTTTGGTTTAGTAAAATCAAAACCCCAATATTTCTCACAAGATCAATATGATCATTGGTAAACATTTTCTGACAATTTCTGATTTATAGAATCCCTCTTTGCCATTGAGGTTCTTTGGTTGGGTTGGGATTTATAGCATATCAATCGTTGTAGGTTATTTAATGCCAAATCCTCATTATACATATATATTAAATGTATATGATTTGGTATGGTTGGGTTTTATGCCATATTAACAATTGTAAGTTATTTAATGCCAAATCCTCTTTATACACATATATTGAATATATATAATTTGGTATGCTTGGGTTTTATGGCATATCAACCATTGTAGGTTATTTAAAATCAAAACCTTTTTATACATATATATTAAACATATATGGTTTGGTTTGGTTCGGTTTTATGGCATATCAACCATTGTAGGTTATTTAATGGCAAATCCTCTTTATACATATACGTTAAATATATATGATTTGGTTTGGTTTGGTTATATGGCATATCAACCATTGTTGGTTATTTAATGACAAATCCTCTTTATACATATATATCAAATATATTTGATTTGGTTTGGTTTTATGGCATATCAACCATTGTAGGTTATTTAATGGCAAATCCTCTTTATACATATATGTTAAATATATTTGATTTGGTTTGCTTAGGTTTTATGGCATATCAACTACTGTCGGTTATTCAATGTCACAGATAAATCTATCATGAGAATTATTATGACCAACTTCATATCAAAATAGGACAGTTTACTTAATAACTCAACATTGTACTAACAAAAATAAAAAACCGGAAAAGCTACCGGTCTCGATGAAATACCTCCAGAAGTATGGAAGACCCGGAAATTCGATGACTTACTTCTTTGATACTGCAACACCGAATATAACCCAAAAACAATAGAGATGGATAAAAGGCTGCATCCTTCCCTTCCTCAAGAAAGGTGACCTTGGAATCGCCAAGCTCTATCGAGGCATAAATCTTACTTCCATAGCGACTAAGGTTGCTAAAGCTCTGCTTCTCAATCGCTTTGAATCAAAAATTTAGAAAATTTTTCGAAAGAATCAAAAATGTTTTTTGTTGTGTTCTGCTTAGTGTACACAAGTAGTAGTAATAATAAGACAAACCACGATATGTGAGGAAAATTGTTATATTTACAGGAAAGAGTATTTACAATAGGGAGACTATTAGTAATAAGAACATAGGATCAGTGATAGAGTAATGATTTACTTCAACAATAGGAACGGCTCTTCTGGTATGACTTGTAGGCTTATTCCCAGACTGATCTCCGCTACTGCCATATATGACAGATGGAACAGCTCATTATGTTGAAAAGGTAGGTGATACCCAATAGTTTTCAGGGAAACCGATCCAAAACATGAAAGATTCTGACAATCTGTCGAATCATAGAAGGAGTTCGTGCAAAAAAACTCCAGGCGACACTCTTGTTCGTAGATTTCTCCAAAGCATTTTATTCCATACATAGAGATAAGATGGAGCAAATACTTCTTGCTTATGGTATCCCCCCAAAAATAGTACTGCCATAATGATGCCCTATGGTAACCCAAAAGTCAAGATCCGTTCATCGGATGGAGACACAAACTTTTTTAACATTGCTGCTGGTGTTCAGCATGGGGATACATTAGCCCCTTGCTGTTCATAATCTGCTTAGACTACGTACTTGAAACATCGATAGATCTAATGAAAGAAATGGCTTTACACTAAAAGAGGCAAGAAGCTGACGATATCCCGCACAGACTATTACGGATGTAGACTATGCAGATGACATAGCGCTTCTTGCAAATACACTTACTCAAGCCGAACCCCAGCTGCATAGTCTGGAGCAGGCAGCTGGAGGCATTGGCCTCCACGTAAATGCAGACAAACTGAATACATGTGTTTCAATCAAAAAAGAGACATCTTCACTCTAAATGGCAGTTCTCTGAAATTAGTAATAATTTTCACGTACCTCGGTAGCAGCGTCTCATCAACTGAAAATGACATTAATATGCGCCTAGCAAAGGTATGAACTGCTATCGATAAGTTATAGCTCATATGGAAATCGAACCTATCCGATAAAATAAAACATAATTTCTTTCAAGCAGTGCTTGTGTTAATTTTACTTGGACGCTGGTGAAATGTATAGAAAAAAAGTTTGCCAGGAATTTCACAAGAAATCTACGAGTCTAATTTATCTGGTAAAAAAAACATATTGAAAGCTATAATAAACAAATCCTGGAAGCAAATCCCATAAAACAACAGTTATAAGGACACCTACACGAATCATTTAATAAATTTCCAGACTTTTTTCGTAAGGGCGCTTTTATTGATAGTACACACATGAAACTCTAGTCCCCTTCCAAGCAATCTCCTCCGGCTGCAATGCACTTGTTGCACCGTTTCAACAATTTCTGGAAGGCCCCATCGAAGTCTTCTTGTGTGATCGTGTCAATGACCTTCGTCACAGCGTCTTTCATATCTTCAATTGTCTCATAACGACAACCTCTGAGCTTAGGGAATAACCAAAAGTCACAGGGAGCAAGGTCTCGACTATAGGGAGGCTGAGGAACTGTCTTGATGCCCATCTTGGTCAAATAGTCAGTGACAAGGATGGAGTTGTAGACTGGTGCATTGTCCTGGTGGAAATGCCACTGACCCGATTTGAAGAGTGCTGGCATCTTACGACGGAATCTCTCCCTGAACTCCCTTAAAACCTCAACATAGTAACCCTAACCCTGACCCTTTGGCCAATCAACTCTGGTGTTCTGACTTCCTTACTCCTACCACACTTGTCATCATCCATCACAGACTCCCTGCCTTCCTTGAATCTCTTATGCCACTCAAAAACTGATGCTCGATTCATGCAATATGGTCGAAAAGCAGTCTGAAGCATTCCATACGAATCTATGGCATTTTTTCCAAGTTTGAAAAACAATTTCATTGCATATCGTTATTCTAAAGCGTCCGCACGTCCAGATTGCATTTTTGAAATTCACCAGCTGTAACAGTCAGGCTTTAGTAGGGTGTATTCCAATTCGTGCTGTAGCTGTTGATTTGAACCTGATATCATAAATAATGGTCTGTCATCTCATACGATGTATAGCAATAACATACGTCAATTTTAAATGCCTGTACAAAACAAGTCTGGAAACTTATTGAATGCACTACGTATTTTCTATCTCTAAGACTATCCAAATAAGACGAACCAGGTAAGCGGGGCACTGCTAGAGGGTGAAGATTGAATAAAATCATCAGTGACGTTCTTCTGTGGACCCCGTCATATGGACGTGCAAGTGTTGGACGACTAAGAACTAGAACTGCTCTGTATAGACACGGGATGTAGTCTAGAAGACCTACCGGGAATAATAGCTGGTAGAGACGATTGGCGAGAGAGAGAGAGAGAGAGAGAGAGAGAGAGAGAGAGAAAAAGAGAGAGCTAGAGAGAGAGACCAAAAGAGTTAGGGAAATCCGTGCTGGCTGTGCGACTTGATGGTGATATATATAGTTCGCCCTAACAATTGAAAAAAATGTTAATTTTCCTCTTGAGCAAACGTACCCGGATTTGATTTCTTCTTCATCATCATCATTATCAAGGATACCAGCAAGGATACCCTTGATTTTCCCCGCTCTTTCACTATGCATCCCTATTGGTCATCGTACTCAACAAGTTCCTTAGACGATATCCAGTGTCCGCACACAGCTGGTAAATATAAGTCTTTGTTGATCGGCCAATATGTTTCAAATGAATCGATAGGAGAATGTTGCTTATGAGTTCGAACTCCTCCAGCATTGCCCAGTTTGTCTTACTTGGATAATTTGAGAGATGGGAGGTCAGTGGCCAAACAACTGCTATTTTGTTGACCACTGCTTCCAAGATTTGTTCAAAACAGCTCATAGCATTCTTGCGAGGTTCATATTTTGTTTTTACTCCATGTATTTTGTTACGGTGCAACCCTACCGCAGTACTGACACGGCGACAGCTTGGAAGAATTCTAGATTTATTTTATTAGAGGTATCAGATTTCGAAAAAAATATTATGGAATTTTTTTCCTTCTCAATCAAAGATTCTCGGATTCTATCACTTCTTGTGAAACATTATACAACCAAAACGGATATTATTAGGTATTATCTATTGACTTAAATAAGTATATCATAACAAATTTTTCAATAAAAAGTTAATTTTCTTCGCAACTAGATGTACCAGGATTTATTTATTTCCAATGAAACGTAATAAGATCAAAATGAATATTATCAGGTGCACTATGCCCATAAATAAGTACACCCTTATACTTTTAAAATTAGGAAGTTAATTTAAACACAATACAATCAAAATTATTTGGGGCAGTATGTACAATTAATCTGGAGGTAGTCCAAGTGGCGTAGCGACTAAGATCCTAACCTGTGATATCGTAGTAAGCGAGTTCGAACTCCAGTCGCGCCATTATCTTCACTTTCAGACTTATATTCTAAGGAAAGATATGAGCCCCCCTTACCCCTCCAGCTATAGGTTAAATAGTATCACTACTGTTCTTCTACAAGGATGGCAGTGGGATTAAATAACCCATGAAGGTTTATATACCATTAAACAAATAAACGAAACCAAATAAATCAGCCCAGATTTAACAATTAAAAACTTTTTCCTAAAACAAAGATACTATTTTTAGTAGATTATTTAACGAAAATGGACATAATTTGATACTAGACTGCTTCTCTGCAGAAGGACCAGACCACCCCCAACGAGTGTTCGGAATATGACACTAAACAATCTGATGGTGAGGCTCCAGTAGTGCTGGAGCTCTAGGGGGGAATGCGGAATACCCCTTTATTGCCATCGCTCCCTGATCCACTCAGGCTCGAAGTGGTAGCACCTGACAGGGCCCTACCTATGGGTTGAATAGAACTAAACTGCTTTCTTCTGCTAAACTGAATTGCTTAAAATAGAACAGTTTTGACGTGTAAACTGCATACTTATGCTAAACTAATTGTTTGAAATGGAACTGTTTTCGTCTTTGGAACTGTACGTAACCTAATCTGAATTGTTTTCAGTAGAATTGTTTTGACATTTATCTGTGTGTAAACAAAATGTGTACTTATACTAAACTGAATTGTTTGAATTAGAACTGTTTGAATAGACTGAATAGGTTGAAATAGAAATGTTTTTGAAGATTAAATTGTGTACACATGCTAAACAGAATTGTTTGAAACAGAACTGATTATTTGTTTAAAAATGGATTTGGAATTAAATAACCTACAAAGGTTGACATGCTGGAGCTGTAGAATACGTCGATTGTATATCTGCAGAGGGGTAAAACTACACCACCCAATGGGTGTCTTGGATATGATACTATACAATCTGAGAGTGAGGCTCCAGTTTTAGGGCTTTGGAGAATGTGGAGTTCCCTTTCATTGCCATTACTCTAAGGCCCACAATGATCCTGAGTGGTAGCATTTGATAAGGTCCTATTTAGGGGTCAAATAGAACTAAACTGTGTTCTTATGCTAAATTGAATTGTTTGAAATAGAAATGTTTTGACATTAACTGTGTGTAAACAAAGAACTATAATCATACTAAACTGAATTGTTTGAAATAGAACTGTTTTGACATTAACTGTATGTAAACAAAAAACTATAATTATACTAAACTGAATTGTTTGAAATAGAACCGTTTTGACATTAACTGTGTGTAAACAAAAAACTATAATTATACTAAACTGAATTGTTTGAAATAGAACTGTTTATATGTATAAGAATGGATTTGGCATTAAATAACCTACGATAGTTGATGTGCCATGAAACCAAACCAAACTCTAAATTCAAACCTGTTTCACTCTGCTTAAGAATTGACCTTGTGTCACATACTGCCCATGGCATACACATGCTGTATACTCATATGTAGATTCATGCAGAACACAACGACACAATGAAGACGAGCGACACAGTCTTTTAGAAAAATATACCTATCACTTTATTTGAAAGGTTGTTTGTGAGAGGGAGTTGGAGACTGAACAACACTGCAACATATTGACCCCCACTCTTATGGCCATCAGCGTTGTGTCTTTCTCGTTCTCCAGGGCTGCTCAACCGGAGGCCTGGGGGCCCACACTGCTGGGTGTAGGCTTCCTCTACCGCATCTTGTCACCAACGGGTCTGGGCTCCAAAACTAACTGACTTCCTGTCTTCACCGAGTTATATAATAGTTTAATCGCCCACTCAATCTTTGGAATGGCATATTTGATCGTCATCAAGCGGAAATAACTGTCATGCAGTTCACTGGTCACTCTCCTCTGGTGCATCAGTCTATGACTGTACCATGGGATTTTACCTTGTCCCATTTTGTCAGCCAAGCCCGCCTACGCGATTTCTTCCCATAACTGCCATCGGAATGTGTCACTTCCGCTGTCTTTGGAATGGCATGTTTGGCCGGGTCGAAGGTCAATATACAACACATACATATTTTGACCCAGTGAAAACAGCAAATCAGAGCAATACACTGGAAATGTTCTTAGAGAATAAAGAAATTGATTGTCCAATTTGCGTTGGTTATAAGTTTTTAATCATCCAAAATCTATCATGGAGTTATCTGTGAAATGCTTATTAGAATATTTTTTTCCTTAGGTATAATCATGGATTATTGCTATGTAGCATAGGACCAAAAAACGTTGTGTCAAAAAGAACTTAATTCGCAGAAAAGAAACACTGAAAACTTGAATTTCAAGGAAGAAAATAGTAGTCGCTTTTATTCTTGGGGATAACAGCGGACTGTTGTTAAAAAGTTCGTTTAATAGCGTTCTTCCTCGTCTTCTCTTTTTTTTGTCGCTATCAAACGTCTTCTTTCTGTATCACTCTTTCCGACCGCGCACTTCAGCTAGCGTACGTAGGAAAGGTTCACCTTCCTCTGCTTGGCGATGACGGCGGCGTTGTTATCGTCGGCCTGTTGATACTTATCAAATCAGTCTGCTTGCTATGACAGGCTGGGGTATGACATGGGTCGGGGCGTCGTGTACCTCTGTTGTAACCTGTTTGGAAACCTGTCTTGAACTGCTAAAATCTCGCTACTTGATTTCCTTATATAGCGATTTGATGGATCAATTCGAAGGTTCCCGAAGATCACCTGTGAAACAGTAGTGCAGCACGTGAAAGTTCACGCGTGATTACACGTGATTACAATATTACAATAATATGTCCAACCTTGAAATCGCCAAAATTCAATGATGGCGACCGTCCGCAATATTACAGCTACAACAGAAACCAAATAGTTTAACAGGTCATCTAGTAAATGTTATTAGTAGGAGGTGACTCAACGTCAAACTTAATGGCTACTGGAGGCGGTCTTTAAGTGAGCTTAAAAAATAAAAGAAAAGGTTAGTATGACACTGCTACAATGCACAGTTGTGGGTTGGCTGAATTAGAGTGAGTAATCATCAACTAAATATACTTATGAATCATTGAAGATCAGTAAGAATTAACTTATATACATATATATTAATATATACAAGGAAAGAGGCTTTAAAAGATGTGTAAGGAAAAAACAAAGATCTAAGTTATTAGATTTTTAAGAAATATTTCTATTGTATGTATAATTAGTTTTTGCTTCATTGTTATCAATGTTACCCACTGTCTAATAACCTCTTGGGTCATCAAGACACCATGTAGAGTACTTCCCCTTTTATTGTATTCTCTCAGAGCAATACAAGTTGGTTACTGATGCCCATCTCTTCTCCTGTAACCTTGGGTCGTCAGGGTGTCAGGTAGAATACCTCTTTTTTTATGGCATCTCTTAGATCAACGGAAGTTGCTTTCTGATGTCTATATCTATTTTCTTAACCTCCTGGGTCATCAAGGTGCCAGATAGAGTATTGTAGTATATTGATCTTCGACCCAGCCAAACATGCCATTCCAAAGACGGTGGAAGTGCATATTCCATTGGCGTGGGCGAGCTTGGCTGACGGTGTGGGACAGGTGATGCACCGGAAGAGAGTGACCTGTGAACTGCATGACAGTTATTTCCGCTTGATGATGATCAAACATGCCATTCCAAGGACGGCGGAAGTGACACATTCTGATAGCCAGTTATGGGGAGATATTGAGGGGGCTATTGAACTATTATATAACTCGGTGGAGACAGGAAGTCAGTTAGTTTGGAGACCAGAAGTTGGAGACAAGTGGTGGTAGAGAAAGCCAGTGCCCAGCAGAAGGGCCTCCGGGCCTCCGGTTGGGCAACCCTGGAGAACGAGAAAGACACAACGCTGATGGCCATAAGAGTGGGGGTCAATATGTTGCAGTTCTGTTCGGTCTCCAACTACCTCTCACACACAGCCCTTTCTAATAAAGTGAGAGGTATATTTTTCTAAAAGACTGTGTCGCTCGTCTTTATATTGCGTCGTCACTGATTCTGCATGCACATGAGTATACAAACGTACTTCTCCTTTTATGGCATTTCAAACTGTAATGGAGGCTAGTTGTTGATGTCCATCAACTCTCCAACACCTTTGGGTAATCAACGTGCCAAGTACAGTACTTTTTTTATGGCATCTCTCGGCCTGAACAAATTTTACTTTCTGATGCCCACCTCCTCTTCTATAACCTCTTGGTGTATCGTGATTCCTTGTCAAGAACTTTCCATTTTATAGCATCTCAGATCAACAGAGGTTGATTTCTGATGTCTATATCTATTTCCTTAATCTCTTGGGTCATCAAGATGCCAGATAGAGTACTTCTCCTTTAATGGCATTTTTCACTGCAATGGAAGCTAGTTGTTGATGTCTATCTACTCTCCCATACCTCTGGGTAATCAAAGTGCCAAGTAGAGTACCTGCAACCTGTAATAATTGAAACTATTTAACTGTGTAGAAACGATAACAATAGTTGTATGAAAAGAAATTAGTTCTTCCTTATCTAAATTACCAACAAAATATTCACTTAAAAATAATATGCATATCAATTTAAATGTGTGCAAGCAAATGATTAAAGGTAAATAGAATTATTTGTGTAAGAATTACTTGAAACGTGAGCAAAAAGAGCTCAGGCTTTTTCAGAAATGTTCTTTACAAAATGTATATGTACAGGGTGCAGAAGCAAAATTTGGAATTTTCTAGTATGATAATAAACGACACTATTATAAAATAAGATTTATTTTAATTATAAAAAATGAACGTCAAAATAAGAAGAGACTCAATACATTAAATTTACTAAATAGGGCCGCCATTTTTTTCAATTATTGTTTCAACTCGCCTTCGTAACGATTGGCGGGCCTTCAAGATGAATTCTTCAGAGATTTTATTCCCTTTCTCCTCAACAGCATATTTTAATAGTTAGTTGCTTTTGTTTTGCTTGTTAAAACGCCCCATATAGTGTAATCAAGGGGGTTAAGGTCTGGGCTTGATAGGGGTCATAAAGAAACTCCAATTATCTCGGAAATCTTCTTTAGCTTAGTTTCGGCGTCAAGCATATCCTAGATTCTTTGTCGTTTCTCCTCTTGCTCACTCATATTGGGCTGATTTTTAATGAAAAAGTGCTTGAATAATAGAGCTAATCATGAGAATTTAGATTTATCGCGTTTTTTTTCTTTAAATTTGGACTAATCAAATTTTAAAAAACGTTTTAAAATTATTCCATATTTTGCCTCGGCACCCTGTGTAAAGAGGGTTTGGCATTAAATAATCTACAATAGTCAATATGCCATGAAATCAACCGACCAACCAACCAACTAACCATTTATTTTACTATCAGTTATAATCAGAATGTGTGCTTTAGTTTTATTTCGGCAACCAATCTTAGAGAAAGAAAGCTGTGAATTAAAAATAGCTTTATACCGCTCAAAATTGCTCGTAGCAGAGGGGTTAGCTAATACCTACATACAAGTGTTGTAGTATCTTACACACTCCCTGGGTAAGAATGGACTAGCCCAAAATTTTTTATTCAACCGACTTCTTGTTCTATTATTTTTGCAGCTATATTCAGTTTTGTTGAATAAAGCTTAGTACATTTACATTTGTCCTGAGTTCTGTTTTATTTTACATGAGAATTTGAGTTATATATATATATATATTACTCAAATTCTCATGTCGTTGGTGGATATATATATATATATATATATATATATATATATATATATATATATATATATATATATATATATATATATATATATATATCCACCAATTAAGTTAATTCTAAAATAAGAAGACCCTCATTATAATGCAAAATCAATATTTTGCAATTGACAGATACTCTGTGGGGTCTGTGTACTCGCTGAACCTTAATCAATATGAAAATAACGAGAATCTTAGCTTCCTAAAACGTGCATCAATGTCATCATGGATATCTGTTATAATGCGACCCCATCAGGGCTATCCGTGGTCTAGAATATTTTTTGAATTGCAGGAGGCTTGACGTTGAACCTAATGGCCACTGATGGTGGCCTTTAACGAGTTTATATATATTTTTTAAAATAACGAAAAAAATCGCCATTCTTGTATTTTTTCTTGCCCAAACAGTCGATTCTATATTATTGTTTTTTTCTTTTTTTTTAGGGATGCCGAATTCTTGCCTGCCAGTTCTGGAGCTTGAAGACAAAATTCAAATTCCACAGAGTATGGCCATTGCCAGACATTTAGCCAGAGAATTCGGTAAGTTTCCTTGTCTTATTTCTTCCATTGGCAAAAACTTAAAACACAATGAGAAAGTAAAGAATCCTATTAACTCTGACGGAATGAAAAAGAAAAAGACAGTTTAAAAAATCAGATGGACATGTTTCGCTAGAAGACTAGCGTTACCAGAATACAAATGGTTTTATCACCAAAAATAAATTAACTCTGAAGAAATAGAAACTTAATAATTTTGTAAAGAATGTGTAACTTTAATTTTCAAAATTTAACTGTATCACTATGGAAAGACAAATTAATAAGATGAAATTTTGCCTGGCCATTCAAATATAAAAATAATGGAATTGTAGTATAATTTAATGTCATCAATCACAACGTACAGATACAAATGAAGGCGGACTCTTTCGTTTCCGATACGAACGGGTTTATTAATTTCTGGCTTCGGTCCATGGCGACAAGAGGAGAGAAACACAATTCTTAAAAGTCTTTGCTAACCATACTATGCTAACCCCACCCCAAAGCGCGGCACATCTTGTGATGTTTAAGATCTCAATTCATCTCTGTCGATGATCCGAAAATATAATCTGGTCTGATCTGATCAGATCCGAAAAACTCAACCGCTACCTTCAACGGTCGAAAACCAACTGATTACTTTTCAAAATCCTCAAACAAATTAGTTATAGGAATTATTAGGAATTTACACACAAAATAATTTCTTACATATCATGTATATCTGTTTAAATGTGCGCAAACAAGTGACTAATATTAAATTGTACCTGTGACATAGCTATTACTGTAAACATTTAACTGTATGAAAACAAATTATAAATAGTAAATAGAATTATTCGTATTTGATAGTAATACTTGATACCATTTAACTGTGTGCCAATAAAAGTAAACTCAGGCTCGTTTAAAAATGTTATTGGCAAAATGTGTTAAGAAATCGCATATATCAAATATATCTAAAGAGGATTTGGTATTAAATAACCTACAAGGGTTGAAATGCCATAAACCCAACCCAACCAAATCCTATATACATATATATATATATATATATATATATATATATATGTGTGTGTGTGTGTGTGTGTGTGTGTGTGTGTGTGTGTGTATATAAAGGATTTGGCATGAAATAACCTACAATGGTTGATATGCCATAAAACCCAACTAAACTAAATCATATGTATTCAATATATATGTATAAAGAAGATTTGGCATTAAGTAACCTACAATGGTTGATATGCCATAAAACCAAACCAAACCAAATCCTATGTATCTAATATATATATATATAAAGAGGATTTGGCATTAAATAACCTACAGTGGTTGATACGCCATAAAACCAAACCAAACCAAATCATATATATTCAATATATATGTATAAAGAGGATTTGGCATTAAATAACCTAAAATGGTTGATACGCCATAAACCTCAACCAGACTAAACCAAGCTTCATCCATCAAAGATTTATTTACGGCTTTCGGACCTCATTGTTTAAGAACATTGCTTTTAAATCAGTGAAGTCTCTGCCCGAAAGACTTAAAGCTCTCATTCAAGCTTAATAAGAGGCAAATACGTGGGACATTCAATAAGTTTCCAGATTTTTTTTTGTACAGGCATTTAAAATTGTCGTAGACTCTCGAAAATTCACTATGTTATTGCTATACATTCCTACGAGATGACTGACCAATTTTTATGATTTCAGGTTCAAATGAACAGCTACAGCAGCAATTGGAATACAACCTACTAAAGCCTGATTGTCACAGCTGGTGAAGTTCAAAAATGCAATACGGACGTCAGGACTCTTTAGAAGAACGATATGCAATAAAATTCTGTTTTAAACATGGAAAAAAATGCCACAGAAACGTATGGAATGCTTTTCGACCATCTTGCATGAATTGAGCATCAGTTTTTGAGTGGTATTAGAGATTCAAGGAAGGCAGGGAGTCTGTGAAGGATGATGAGGGGTGTAAGGAAGTAAGGAAGTCAATAGACCAGAGTTGATTGGCCAAAGGGTTAGGGTTAGGGTTAGAGTTACTATGTTGAGGTTTTAAGGGAGTTCAGGAAGAGATTCCGTCGGAAGAGGCTAGCACAGTGAAATTTCCACAAGGCCAATACACCAGTCCATAACTCCATCCTTGTCACAGACTATTTACCAAGATGGGCATCAAGACAGTTCCTCAGCCTCCTTATAGTCCAGACGTTGGTCCCTGTTACTTTTGGTTATTCCCTAAGCTGAGAGGCTGTCGTTATGAGACAATTGAGGAGATGAAAGAGGCTGTGACGAAGGTCATTGACACATTCACACAAGAGGACTTACAAGGGGCCTTCCAGAAATTGTTGGAACGGTACAACAAGTGTATTTCAGCCGGAGGAGATTACTTCGAAAGGGAACTAGAGTTTCATGTGTGTACTATCAATAAAAGTGCCGATACGAAAAAAGTCTGGAAACTTATCGGATGCACCTCGTATATCTATCTAAATCCGTGCAAACAAAAGATTGATGTTGAATTGTGACAACTACATAGCAATACTCGAAATCATTTAACTGTGTGCCAAAAAAAAATGAGCGTAGGTTGGTTTAAACATGTCATTAACAAGATGTGTTTACAAATCATATATTTTAATAACTTGACGGCAACTTTAGAAGAAACTTGACGGCAACTACACAAGAATGTTGAGAGCAATATTGAACAAGTCCTGGCGACAACACCCCACGAGACGCCAACTGTACGATCACTTACCTCCCATCAGGAAAACTATACAGGTTAGACGAACCAGACACGCCGGACACTGCTGGAGAAGCAAGGGCGAGCTCATAAGTGACGTACTCCTATGGACCCCCACTTATGGCCAAGCAACAGCAGGACGACCTGCCCGAACTTACTTACACCAGCTGTGTGAAGACACGGGATGTAACCCAGAGGACCTGCCGGAGGCGATGAATGATAGGGAGAAGTGGCGAGAGATGGTCAGGGATATCCGTGCTGGCGGCACGACATGATGATGATGATGATGATGATGATGATATATGCATAAAGAGGATTTGGCATTAAATTATGTACATTGGTTGATATGCCATAAAACCCAATCAAGGAGACCAGAGTTTCATGGGTGGTTATCAATAAAAGTGCCCATACGAAAAAAAGTTGGGAAACTTATTTAATCATCCTTGTAAGTATCAGTGCCAAAATTTTGTCAATGAATGCCATATAATATACACCAGAAGAAGAAAGAAAGAAACAATGATCGAAACGTTTTTAATGATATAAAGTTGTTTATATCTTTTAGTACAAATTGCTTTCAAAATGAATTGTTGATACCATTCTTTAATAACAACCTGAAACTCGTATTTTTTATATCTTTTGTAGGCTTTTATGGCAAAACTAATTTGGATATGGCTCGCGTCGACTACATCTGCGACAGCTTATATGACCTTTTCAATGATTTTATGAGAATGTTTTATGATAAAGAAGGCAAGATGGTGGTAGGTAGATAATTCTTTTTTTTTATGGCCTAGGGAAGGTGAAGTATAAAGCCTACCTTGTAATAGGGTCAGAGGGTCTATTCTAAATGAATAAATCTACTTTTCCCTTACATCGAGGGGACAGGTTAGCTCAGTAAAATCATTCTATAATAGGGCAATTTAGGAATCGTTCTTTGCAGCTGTTAGCGTTTAACAAAGTACAAACCGTCACGTGTTATACGGAGCGTTAATGAGTGATTTCCATTGGTTAAAGGAAGAATCCATTTCACCAAACTATAAATGTTTTTTACTGAGTTGAAATCGATTAAGAAAAATAGGAAAAATAGATTGAAAATGATTTTATCTAAGAAAATGCATATGAAGTTATTTCATAAAAAAAAATGCATTAGTAATTGTATAATTATAAAAATGCATTGGAAATAATTTTTATAATAAAAATGCATTGAAAATAATCTTTTACTAAAAGAATTCATTTGGAATGATTTTTATTATAAAAATGCATTGGAAATGATTTTTACTTTAAAAATGCAGTGGAAATGATTTTTACTATAAAAATGCAGTGGAAATGATTTTTACTATAAAAATGCATTGGAAATGATTTTTACTATAAAAATGCATTGGAAATGATTTTTACTATAAAAATGCATTGGAAAGGATTTTTACTATAAATAAAGGATTTTTAATGCATTGAAAATAATCTTTTACTAAAAGAATTCATTTGGAATGATTTCTATTATAAAAATGCAGTGGAAATGATTTTTACTTTAAAAATGCAGTGGAAATGATTTTTACTATAAAAATGCAGTGGAAATGATTTTTACTATAAAAATGCAGTGGAAATGATTTTTACTATAAAAATGCATTGGAAATGATTTTTACTATAAAAATGCATTGGAAATAATTTTTACTATAAAAATGCAGTGGAAATGATTTTTACTATAAAAATGCATTGGAAATGATTTTTATTATAAAAATGCATTGGAAATGATTTTTTACAATAAAAATGCATTGGAAATGATTTTTTACAATAAAAATGCAGTGGAAATGATTTTTTCTATAAAAATGCAGTGGAAATTATTTTTATTATAAAAATGTGTGAGAAATTATCTTTACAATAAAAATGCATTGGAAATAATTTTTTACTATAAGAATGCATCAGGAATGATTTTTACTATAAAAATGCATTGGAAATGATTTTTACTATAAAAATGCATTGGAAATGATTCTTACTATAAAAATGCATTAGAAATGATTTTTACAATGAAAAAGCAATGGAAAAGATCTTTACTATAAAAATGCATAGGAAATGATTTTTACTATAAAAAAACATTGGAAATGATATTTACAATAAAAAAGAAAAACATTGGGAATGATTTTTACAATATAAAAGAAAAACATTGAGAATGATTTTTATTATAAAAATGCATTGGAAATGATTTTTACTATGAAAATGATTTTTACTGTGAAAATGATTTTTACGATAAAAATGCATTGGAAAAGATTTTTACAATAAAAATTCTTTGGACATGATTTTTAAAATGATTTTTATTATAAAAATCCATTGGAAATGATTTTTTACAATAAAAAAGCCATGGAAATGATTTTTACTATAAAAATGCATTGGGAATGATTTTATAATAAACTTCCATTGGAAAAAAATTAATAATAGAAAGTCATCGGGAACGATTTTACAAATTAAATTTATTAGCTATATATCACTTTATTCTTTTTTTTTTTAGTCCACCTTTGGAGCTGACATGCGCAGTCGTTCTGTTGGCGATTCTGTAAGTATAACAATATTTGTCTCTTAGAAGAGAGAAATAGCTTTTTTGTTTTTGTTTTTTGAGTGTTTCAGAATTTTTGGCCACAAATCAAGAATGTAGAAATTCTAGAGTAATAAAAATTGCATTCACCAAAAGGTCAAAGGTTAACATTGGAGTTTCTCAAGCATGTAGAGGGAAAGGACAACTGTTAAGACGGTTCCGTTGATAGGCGAACACCGGTCTTCATCCGGTCATCTGAATATTACGTCAGTCCTGTAATGGCAGTTGGAATAATACTCAAGTCAACTTTACAGAGCAAGCGTGGAAAATGTCAAGAACTCAAGAATACATGCTCCAGACGTCTGCCGTTTAGTTGTACAGGGTGGAACGATAAAATTGTCGCCCAAGAAAAGACATGATTCCATTTCCGTTTAATGAAAACCGGTTTTCTTTTTTTGTTGCAGACTATCTACTAGTTGGCCCGTTGTGTACAAATCCCGTGAGCGATAGGAGCCTTCTATCATGTCTGAAAGTGACATAATGTTCAACGAGCGAGATCGGAGATTCGCTCCTGTGCAACTCATGCACTCTACCAATCCAAGTTATGACAACAGGACCATTGCCAGCACCCTCAAAATGCATCGCTGGATTGCCACGAATAACAGGGACGTGCCCAGGGTGATGAAAACAAAGTTTCCGGCTACGGTTATGGTCTTTGGTGTGGTTTCAAGTGAGGGCCACATCATGCCACCTCACATCATCGATGTCGGCTTGAAAGTCAACACCAAAGTGTACCTGGATGTGCTGAAGAGTGTGGTGATCCCCTGGTGCAATCAGGTGGCCGGTGGCAGACCCTGGGTGTGGCAGCAGGACTCGGCACTGGCCCACAAGTCCAAAGAGGCCCAGGCTTGGCTTCAGAAGGAGTGCTAGGACTTTGTACCCTTCTCTCACTGGCCCCCTCCTCCCCCGACCTGAACCCACTGGACTTTAGTCATATGTCGAGAACTTCACCAACATGACCTACCACAACACCAAAGCCAGTCTGATCGCCGCCATCCACCGAGTATTCGCCGAGCTCCTGCCGGCGTTTGTGAAAAAGGCATGCTCCCAGTTCCGGACCTGGATTGAGGCTGAAGGCGGCTACATTGAATAGATGTCAGCTCTACTACATAGTCAAGTTACCTGAATTGATTTTTTCAATAAAAGTTTTAAAATAAAGCTGTAGTGTTGTTTTCTTTAGGACGACAATTTTAGCGTTCCACCTTGTAGATGTCAGCTCTACTACATAATCAATATAGCTGAATTGATTTTTTCTATAAAAGTTTTAGAATAAAGCTGTAGTGCTGTTTTCTTTAGGACGACATTTTTATCGTTCCACCCGGTAGATACTGAATGTTGTAGAGAAAATTATTGATAACAGATACACATTCCTCCCAGGTGATCGCCTAATTCTTCTTTGAAGTAGAGATCCTGTTGCTCTACGATCTTCACAAGCGCCATGTTATATACAAGCGTGTGGTTGCAAGAAAAATAAGACTGACAAGAAGATTTAGTTTATTTCGTTTTTTAATAAATAAAATTAAAAGGCGAATGGATCATTTAGCTGACTGATGGTCGCTTATCTGGTCAGCAGCAAACGGTTGCTCTGATCTGGTCTGACGATGTTGTCGGGTGATGCTCTCAGTGACTGTCGAGGATTCCACTGCTCGTGTGACCTCCGCTTGCACTATTTATATATTCCCGACTTCAAACATCGGCTCCAGAAAACACTATTTGTGGAAAAAAAATGATTGGTTGAAACATTGACCTTTTTTTTTTAAAACTGAGAATTTTCAGGGGATTTTGAATAGAGTATGCGCGGAGCCTATGCACAGAAGCCATGATTTTCTCGGTTTGACACTGGCCATTGTTGGATCAACATCCAGTAGATGTTATTTTCTTCAGTAATGTCAATGTCTGACGTCTTGTGTTTTGTGTGTTTTAGTAGTTAGATGTGTGAAGAGTTAAGTGGGTCAATCAGAAGAGAATCGATGTATTTTGCTATAACAGCCATGAGCTCCAATGTTCTTGACCAACTAGAAAATCTGACTCTTTTTTGGAATTATATTGAAATTGAACTTACTTCTGTAACTTTTTGAACAATCTTAAAAGTCTTAATATCATAATACGCATTCGCCCAAAAGATCGTCTGCTTAATCGTCAAGACCTGATTTTCTTGTATTTAGTAAAATATAGCAAAATATTATCTATTTTTCAGCAATAATTTGAAAGAAGAAAGAGAAAAAAAAACAAATGGGAGATATATATATCATTTTCATGCCTTAAGTTGTTTATTAAGACATTCTGGTGACAATGTTCGTGATAATGTTACACAAAGAAACAACAACGTAATTTCTTACTTTTAGCGTCATGAAAATCAGCTTAAAAAAAACCAAATCCTTCAATTATAAATTCAATTATCATATGTACTCATGCTAAACTGAATTGTTTGAAATAGAACGGGTTATTTGTATAAAAATGAATTTGGCATTAAATAACCTATAAAGGTTGATATGCCATAAAACCTGAACGACCAAGTACCCAAATACCTTTCCAGGTCAGAGTAGACCTGGGGTTAATTGCAATGAAGTGGTATTCCATACTCCCCAAAGCTGGAGTCTTCCATCAGATGCATTTTATTGTCATACCCCGGACACTCCTTTTTTGGTGGGGTTTGAGGAAGCTCTTAACTTTCTGGGAAGGATGTTTTCGGCGTATTCTTAGCAGTTGTTCGTCAACCGGAATTCTGACCGATGGATGGGAAAGGGGCAACGCCCGGAGAGCAAAATTTTAATATAAGGCAAAGTGCATAGATACACCACCCTAATTCCAAGTACAATTCCTTTATATTCGTCTGGTATTATGCTAACGAATTATAATTACTGTATATTTTATTTTTCAGTCCGTGTTGCGCCAGAGATATAAAGAAACATGCAGTAAAGTCTTACCTTTCTTGGAGAAAACCCTGGAGAAATTCAACAATGGCAACAAATTCTTCATGGGAGAAGAGGTAACTCAATTTATACGGTTGATTGATCGATTTTAACGCGACTTGGTTATTTTATGCCTTGAGGTGAGAGAATCACGTGTTATATAACCATAACGAGGTAATATACCCGGCATAGCACTTCCACTTTTCGGCCAGGGGTATTCAACCGGACACCGTTATGGGTCGCTGCCTCAGCGGGGCGCTCTCAGTGACTGTAAACTGTCACTGGCTCAAAACTCATACTGAATCCTACTGACTCGGACCCTAACACGGGCGTCTGCATATATCATTCCAAACGCCCAAGATTTCCGATCAACCACATGACTGCTTCCGCTTATTTATACGGGTGCGTCCTGTTCAGAGAAATCTCTGACTGATGGCTCGGTCAAGGGTCAATATGCAATACAAGTAATTTGTACGTTTTTTTTTTCGCGTAGTTTTTTTCGTGAGATTTTTTCTGCACCCGGGCCGATCAAATAAGAATATTTTTAAAACTGATCTATTTGATTCATTGTTGGAAACCTAAGAGCTATTATCCTACCCGGGTCAGAGTGTGCCTGGGAGTAATAGCAATGTAGGGGTTATCCACTCTCAGATACAGATTAATATCATGTTCAGGATACCGTTTTTAGGGGGTTTAACCCCCTGCGGAGGATATAGCATATTCTAGGCTCCATCGACTGACTGATAAACACTGCTGAGGTCTGAATGGTCTCCTTCATTCTCCGGATCTCTAATTACCACCGTTATTTTTTCAGGTTGTTTGATATTTATCTAAGGGGTCCCACTCTGATCGATATCAATGTCACATTTCATAATCCGTGGCGTCTTTGGTACTCTCTAGCAAGATCTAGGTGTTTCTCCTGTTTTTCCTTTTCTTTTAAATTCACACTATGATTGGCCAGAACTGGAAAGTTCTCAAATTGACAACTGGTCCTTTGGTCAGATATAGAAAACCTTAGAGTCTCCCAGAAAAAAAAAACTATCATTATTATTATACTTCTTATTATACTCCTTATTATACTAATATTGTTATTATTATTATACTGCTCGCGGGTTTTTCACACCAGCCTTAGCTGATGCTATTTCATTGAAGTGACAGCAAGTCTCCTCGGGTCTTCAGGACTCCTCTCAGTATTTTGGCCAATTTCAACAATGTACTTTGGATGGTTTCGATTCCAACTCCTTCGGTCACCTTTCCAAGCCATTAGGGATCGTTCCAAGTGCGCCAGTTACAATTGGTACTACCGTCACCCTCATGTCCCATTGTGATACTCCCCTTTTGGCCGCCCTGCTATGTCAACTTAAAACCAATACTATTCCTGGCCAGTGATTCATTTAGTGGGTTCGCCGAGGAATTTCACATTTCTTTACGGCCACAAAAGAAATATAACCGAGAGAGTGGGAAAAACGAAAAATATGGGCTTATGTTAGCTCCAAGTTCAAGAAAGGTTGTTTTGTGACACTGCATTCCCTGTGCATCTGTAGACTAACGCTGGCGTGTATTATGCGCGAAACTTCAACAAAATTCACTAACAATGCTGACATCTTCTCGCATTAGTTAAGCCAGTCTCTGTCTAGCTCATTAGTTCTTAGCAGTCGTCTTTCTGACTTCTGTCGATTCCCTTCTCTGTCCTGCTTCCTTCTACTGACCGTTGCCGACTGCTTCTCTGCGTCTCCCTTCGTCAACTCACCCTCTGGCTTCTCTCGGACCTTCCTTTCCTCCCCCACTTCCGGCCTCGTCGGAGATCTCGAGCTCAGGCCTTTGTTTGGGTTTCGCGCCAAAACAGACAAAGAGATCGTCTGCACTGCGGACCACCCATATAGTGTCAGACCATAGCTTTCTTAGTTCTCTAGTAAACATCAAGGACTTGTTTCTCGAATTGTTTTTTTCGATTTTCGCTGGGACAGAAAAGTCCTTCGTACAGCAAATTCATTTTTTTGTTTATTATGTCTAGATATGGTCTTCGGCTCGAGATGTGGGGATCCGTTTGTATGCCAAAACCACAAATGATTTTATGCACCGCATTCTAGTTTGTGCGTATTCCATTTTGTAGTATGGTCAAATTTCAATTTCTTGCACAATTCTCAAGGGATCACTTTTCCCAGCCAGTCGTGTCTAGTCTTTACTCCTTTTGCGATAATTTGCTGAATTCGTTTATCATATAATCAATTGTTCTATCTTTGTCACCACATAACCTATATTTGATATTCTGTTGATTATTATCGATTTCCGCTTAAATTTAATTGGTCCTTATGGCGTTATTCATACTGTCATAAGAAGAGATTCAGTCTCTCTCTTAAGGTTTCCCTTTCGTAGACATATCTAGGTCTTCTCGTGTGAAATTTCGTCAGTTTGTCGCTCGAAATCTCCATACTGTTGTTTTTCTCCCTAGTCCCGCTTCCTAGCTTTTGTTGTTGGTTTGTTTCTCCTTATGTTATCAATCCGTTTATGGCTGCTGTAATTCGTCTTTGCTATTTTTAAAGCTTGTCATAGAGCCCTTGTATCGATGCCTCCACGCTATATTCAATGATGGCGCGTCCTCATCCTCCTTCTTTTCTTGGCACATATTGTCTGTTGATAACACCCCTCGGATGTAAGGCCTTGAGCGTTGTTATCAATTTTCTTGTTAGTCTTAGTTCCTTCGTCCATTTTAATAATGGTCTAAAATATTTTTCAAGGAGGACTCTGCTTTTGTATTTATCGTTTTGATGAGATTTCTGCCGCTGAACTTGATTTCCGGAAGTTTTCTCGTTTTTTTAGGTACTATTTTCTTCTTCTTCTTCTTCTTCTTTAGATGACCATGGCTGATATGATGTTCTTCGCTTCCTTGGAGAACCCGTTGCAAGAAAACCCCGACATGCTGAGCAGCTACCCAAAGTTAACAGCCCTCAAGAACCGTATTGCTGATCACCCTAAAATCAGTGCTTACATGAAAAGGCGTAACCTTACAGATTTCTAAACACCAAAATTGAAAAAAAAAAAAAAAAAAAAGGAAAAATCTCAAATGTCAGTATTTCTTAAAAGATAAATTTGTGTATTTGTGAGAAAGATACAATAAAATTTGTTAGTTTAAATACGTTTTGCAGGTGTTTTTTGTGGTCTTAATAAAAACTGAAACTTTAGCAACCGATTGCTTGACGATAACCGTTACATTACGAGCGCCTCCTTACTGTTTAACAATTTAGAAACGTGAATACTAAAGAAAATAACGGGGTTTACACTTGACGGACAACATTTCAACAGCCAACCAGCCC
This sequence comes from Sepioteuthis lessoniana, assembly GCA_963585895.1. NCBI lineage: Eukaryota > Metazoa > Mollusca > Cephalopoda > Myopsida > Loliginidae > Sepioteuthis > Sepioteuthis lessoniana. The sequence continues at coordinate 9,004,923 of OY757942.1, forward strand.
GTTGGGTAATTATTGCCACACTGCTACCTTTTTTGAATATTTTTTAAAAATATTTCTTTTTAATTAATACCCCGGCAGCATTTCCCGTGCATGTTCTTTTAGACATAATTATATTTTCTCTCTCACATAGTGACATACTTACAAAAAAGAATTTTTACACACAAAAAAATCTCTCCCTTTATTCTTAGCTGACAATAACTGCTGTTGTACGAATCTAAATCTTATCTAAAAAAAATTTACTTTCCAGTTAACCTGTTATCCTATTTACCCAACCCCTCTGCTCGGGCAGGATATGATACAAGGTCAATTTTTTTAAGCGCAGTTTAACAGGTTTGAATTCAGAGTTTTCCTTCTCCTAGACTAGTTGCCTCACCAAAGCTGAAAAACCTAGTCTGCCCTACTATTTACACATAGTTTGAGGGAGAATAATTGGATTCATACCTTTAACCAAGGGTATTAGTGCCATGTGAAATGCAATCAGTCTCGTCCAGGATTTGAACTCGTGTCGCCGTGTCCATTTCCAGCGACGATAACCATTACACAACGGGCACCAGTTAATACCTGTTATACAATCACGATGATCTTAGTAACAACAATACAGGCCGATTCTGTCGTTTCGGATACGAACGGGTTTATTAATTTCTGGCTTCGGTCCACGGCGACACGAGGAGAGAGACACATTTCTTAAACGTCTTTGCTAACCATACTATGCTGACCCCACCCCCAACGCGCGGCGCATCTTATGATATTTAAGATCTCAATTCATGACAGCCGGTCGAGATCCGAAAAACTCAACCGCATGCCTCAACGGTTGAAAACCCAAGTTAACAGCCCTTAAGAACCGTATAGCTGATCACCCTAAAATCAATTATAGGAAAAGGCGTAACCTTATAGACTTTTAAATGCCAAAATTGCAAACAAAAAAAAAAAAAAAAAAAAAAAAAGGGAGAAACCACAAATGTCTGTATTTCTTAAAAGATAAATTTGTGTATTAGTCAGAAAGATACAATAAGATTTGTAAGTTTACATACGTTTTTTGTGGTCTTAATAAAAATTGAAACCATAGAACCTGATTGCTTGACGATAACCGTTACGTTACGAGCGCTTCCTTACTGTTTAACAATTTAGAAACGTGAATACTAGAGAGAATATTTCTCTTTTCCAGACAGTTTTTCAGTTATTTCTTTACTTTTAATTTTTACAAATGTGACCAGTTACAAAGAGAAAATATATTCCCGTTTTTTTATCGATTTATTAAATTTTATTGATATTTTTCAAATTAAAAGTTCTAGTTTGATTCTTTTTGTATATATAACAGATTAATTGATTTTAATGGCACATCAACCAGTGTAGGGTTATTCTATGCCTAAAATCTTGGGAATTGTGTTCATTATGTGTTCAGAGTAAAGTTGGCGACCGTAATCGAGGGCGACCCGAAGGCTCCCTTTTCAATAGCTACTACACCGAGGTGTAGGGGAGGGCGCTACTCCTTTCCCTGGATCGCTCCATTTACCCTTGAAACGTACTTTATATCGCTGAGTGTTAAGCAAGGAGGTATCAAGTACCATTTTAAAAGTCTTTGGTATGACTCGACCTGGGATTGAACCCCAGTCTCCCGGGCCATTGGCGAACACTCTACCACTAATCCAAATACCGGGCCATTGGCCTAAGGAGTTGAGTATTCTCCAATGGTGAGGGTGATCGGGGTTCAATCCCAGGTCGAGTCATACCAAAGATTCAAAAAAGGCGACATCAAATACCATTTTTGAAAAAGGAGCCTTCAGGTTGCCCTCGACTGCAGTCGCCGCTTTTACTGATATGGTTCCAAGTTTTCCAATTCTTACGTGGGGTAGAAAACAGATTAATAAGGAGAAATATATTTTTATGTATATTACAAATGTGTTTTATTTGTCTTTATTATTTCGAGACGAAAAATAAAGAAGTTAAGAAGGAGCGGTGCCAAGCCTATCCTTTCTCCTTACGCATGATTTGTTCGAGGCTAAAAGAGGAAGAGAAAAGAAAAAAAAAAGAAAAGAAAAGAAGACGACAAGAAATGGAATTGCAAATCAACCCCTTTCCACTATTTACCCATCTCAGCTAGCCTTGAGCCCTTGGAGTGAACTTTGGGTGACCTTACCAGCCGATATTTGTGGCTGCCTCCCACCAGACACGACTTGACACAAGGTCAAAAGCCCGAAGGCCGATTAAAGTGGGGATAAAGGGGAGGGGAGGTCGGGAACGAGCCGAGACTCGAACCCTGCTTGTATGTGCTGCTCATCGGCTCACTTAGTGCAATGTGAGCCTGATGAGGCAAGCAGTTTCACGAACCCAAATGTGGATCCGGGCACGTATGCCAGTTAACGGCTTAAACTAGACGCTTGGTCTAGTGCCGTGCATGGGGGACAAAGGAGACAAAAATGCAGCTCGCCCACCCGAAGGTAGCCTAGTCGAAACTAGGTGCCTAATTAAAGGCCCCAAGTCTGCCATTGTTCCTTTTCCAGGGCCACGCTCCGGACCGAAGTCCAGAACAGGCCCCGGGGCGCTTGCCAAAAGGAGCGTGCCGATATTTGTCGCTGCCTCCCACGTGTTCAGCCCAAGAACCAGCGGAGAGACCCTTCTTTTTTTTTTTTTTGGCGCTCGCAAAGTGACAACAGTAGAAGCACTCCTGACTTTGAGGCGTTAACATCCATTCCAGAGCTTTGCCTTTATGTGTCGACCTTGCAAATCTATTTGAGTTATGATTCGTCTCGGATTTTATATATAAATAGTATCGTTATTTTTCCATCTTTCCATCTCCTTTTGTTCTTAAACCTTTTTTTTTAATCTTATTTTCCCCTAATTACATTGTTAGATTTATAATCATATTTACCCAACCCCTCCGCTCGGGCAGGATATGACACAAGGTCAATTTTTTAAGCGGAGTTTAACAGGTTTGAATACAGAGTTTTCCTTCTCCTAGACTAGTTGCCTCACCAAGGCTGAAGAACCTAGTCTAGAATAATTGGATTCATACCTTTCCCAAGGGTATTAGTGCTATATGAAATGCAATCAGTCTCGTCCAGGACTTGAACTCGTGTCGCCGCGTCCACTTCCTGCGACGATAACCATTACACCATGGGCACCTCCAGATTTATTATAAATTTTGTTGTTAATTTTGTTGTTAAATCTTCAAATTGTGTTCAGTTGGTTTTGTGAGTGCTGGCTGCTTATTCTGCTGTGATTTACCGAGAGTCTTCGATTGGAGAAATTCCCTTCCCATAGTTCGCCTTTTTTTTTTTTTTTTTTTTATCAAACCTTGGGCATTCTCGCTATTTTATATATATAAAAAATATATAAAATAGCGTTACGTGCCAGCTATCGCAGTCCCAGTGAAACCTGGTCGTAACACTATTTAATAATAATCATTTTTTACTCACAGTTGCATTTTTTAATGAACTAATAATAATCCTTAATCAACAATTATATCTTAAAGTAATTATTATTACAAATGATTTACAGTTGACTTGTATCGAGTATTCCTATCTAACACAAATGATTTAAAACAGATCTATTTGACCCTGACAGGTACTACCACTCTGTGACAGCGTGGAACTGGGAGTAATAGCCATGAAAGAGTACTCAGCACTCTCCAAAGCTCCCTTGAGATACAGTTTAATGTCATACAAAGACACACTGTTTTTTGGGTGGGAGTCAACTTCACTTTAGCATATTCTAAGCCTCAATAAAAAAAAGGTGTCCAATCGGCTGGGGCTGTAGAATACACCGAATGCATCTCTGCAGAAGTTTAAGACTCACCCAATCAGCGTCCTGATCAATCTGATGGAGAGGCTTTAGTAATGCTGGAGCCTTGGGGAATGCGGAGTATCCCTTCATTGCCATCGCTCCCAGGTGCACTCTGGTCTGGAGTAGTAGCACCTGATAAGGATCCTATCTAAGAGTAAAAAAGAACTAAAACGTATAGTTTCGCAAAACTGAATTGTTTGAAATAGAACTGTTTTTATATTTAACTGTGTGTAAACAAAAAAGAAAGAAAAGCTAACTATAATTAAGCTAAAGTGAATTGTTTGATATAGTGCTGTTTTTACATCTGTGTATATACAAATGACTAATGTTTAATTGAATTTTTAGTGATACATAGCTACAATTGGAACCATTTAACTTTGACGTACTAGACTGAATTGTTTGAAATAGAACAGAAATTTAAACTGTACTTGTGCTCTATTGAACTGTTTGAAATAGAACAGTTAACTGCGTAAACAAATTATATTTATGCGAGACTGAATTGTTTAAAATTAAATGAAACCATTTAACTGTGTGCAAAAAAAAAAAAAATTAGCTCAAGCTTGTTTAAGAATGTTATCTACAAAATGTGTTTGGAAATTATATATTAAATTTCTGTATAAAAAGTATTTGGCATTAAGTAACCTGTAATGGTTGATATGCCATAAAACAAAACAGCCCCTAAATTAGGAGTGCGTATTATGTACGAGAATTTTATGATTACCTTTTTTTCGGCCACATGCTTCACCATATACGGGACAGGAAGTCCGAAAGTAAGTCATGTCTACCGTACAAAGTAACGTGTTTTACTCTATTTCAGAGAAATATTTTGGGTGTGCATAAAAACACGATACTCTGAAGTGTATACCATCTTGAATTTTACTGCTCCTTGCAGTGGGGTCGGTGAACAGAGGTTCTACCTTCTACATCTCTCTTTACGAGTCAAGAGCATTATGGTCTCTGTAATTAGCCAAATGCTACACCCAGACTTAAAAACCTTCAGAGGCCTCAACATATCTGACCCTCATCACCTTGTTGCTACATCTCATCTCAGAGGACTTTGAAAGAAATATTTTGAAGCGATGGATGTTATTTTATCATATTTATTGTGATACGATGCGTAGCAATTTGTTTCCGTTTGTGTTGGCGCCAGTCAGACGATCTCTTTGTCTGTTTTAGCACGAAACCCACACAAAGAGCTGAGTTCGAGATCTCCCGCGAGGCAGTAGTGGAGGAGAAAGGAAGGTCCCAGAGAGTGAGAGAGAGTTGACAACGGATGGCAGAAGAGAACAATCGGCTTGAGATAGCAGTCCAGGGAAGGACACAGTCGGCAGAAGGAGGCTGTGAGAAGATAGAGATAGAGCAGAGAAGAGAGCCAATAGAAGTCAGAAAAACGACTGCTAAGACCTGTTGACCCACAGAGGCCGGGTTAACCAACGCGAGAAGATGTCAGCATTGTTCGTGGCTTTGTAGAAGTTTCGCGCAAAATAGACGCCTGCGACAGTCTGCAAATGCACGGAGAGTTGCACAAAACTGTCACATAGACTTCCTCCTTCTTGCGTTTGGAGCCCGTGTTTGTTCGTTTGTTCTTTTCCTCTCTCCTCTCGGTTGTGCTTTGCGTATCTGTAAAGAAATGTGTAATGCCCCTGGTCGGAAACCACTAGATGAATCACTGGCCATGAGTAATTTGGCTTAAAGGAGGCTGTCCAGGGGTGTTATCACATTATAAACATATCCTCATAAGTTTTGATATTATGATTACTTGAATTCGAGGAGTATTTTTGAACTAACCCAATTTACAGAAAAGCCAAAATAAATTTCGATGACGAGATATTGTATTGATGCAGTTAAAGGTGGTTGAAAGCAGTTGATGTGTATAAAAATACGGAGAACCTGTTAACGTTCAAATCCTAAAAATTATGTCCAAATATGTGTAATGTTAAAATGAAAGTTGTGTTATTTGTCTAATTTTCTGAAATGAAGCTTGATAATTTTCATCCCTTAGAGTATTTCGACTATCTTCCTCATCTTTATTGTTATATTCATAACGTTTCGGTCGATGAGCTCTTCGGCTTTATTCAGGTGTTTCGTGTCGAACTGTGGGCTTTCGAGTTCGGCTTGAAACACCTGAAGAATGCTGAAGGACTCATCGGTCGAAAGGGTGTGAATATTAAAAGATGAAGATGAAGGGAATAGACCGAATATTCCAAGTAGTGAAAATTTTGTTATCAAACATTTAAGAAATTCAGGTGATTGAAAAAATAAAAAAACATTTTTTATCCTTATCAATCGTTTATCTTCTTAATCTATTCAAATTATATATATATATATATAGAGAGAGAGAGAGAGAATAAAGGAGAAAATGAATGAATAAATATCTGATCTACAAGTTTGCAATTTTTATTTCTATCAATTGAGTGAAAAGTTTGCCGAAAAATAAAATAAGAAAATATTTTACTGTAAGCAAAATAAGGTTTGTTATATAATTAATGAATGATTTTTTTAAATTATTAATCATTTTTCGTTAATTATATTTTATCATTCAGTTTGGTAAGGCTTTGATCTATTCGGGTCTCAGTCCAGGTGCATAGTCATTTAGTGCAGTTACGCTTGCGCGCAAAGGATATGACAATCACCATTTGTCATAATAAACCCCCAAACAGGTAATGGGGCTGGAATGTGGATGTTGTCATACCCAGAAGAGATGGCCCTGAGAATTTGAGGATTTTGAAAAGACGTCAGTTGTGTATTCGACCGTTGAAGACGAGAATTGGGTTTTCTATAATTGGTGCTTGCGGTTTTTCGGATCTCGACCGACAGAGATGAATTGAGATCTTAAACATCACAAGATGCGCCGCGTGTTGGGGTCGAATCTTCATAGTATGGTTAGCATAGACTTTTAAGAAATGTGTCTCTCTCCTCGTGTCGCCATAGACCGAAGCCGGAAATTAATAAACCCGTTCGTATCCGAAACAACAGAATCGGCCTGTATTGTTGTAACTAAGATCATAGTGTGATTGTATAACAGGTTAACTGGTGCCCGTTGTGTAATGGTTATCGTCGCTGGAAATGGACACGGCAACACGAGTTCAAAACCTGGACGAGACTGATTGCATTTCCCATAGCACTAATACCCTTGGGAAAGGTATGTATCAAATAATTCTCCTTCCAGCTATGGGTAAAATAATAGGGCAGACTGGGTTCTTCAGCCTTGGTGAGGCAACTAGTCTAGGAGAAGGAAAACTGAATTAAAACCTGTTAAACTCCGCTTAAAAATTGACCTTGTGTCATATCCTGCCCGAGCGGAGGGGTTGGTAAATATGATAATGAGGGAATAAAGAAGAACAACACTTTAAAAAAAAATTTATCGGTCTTTTTATTCTTTCGTTAGGGGTTGCAGCTTCTGTGGTGTGTGAGACAGTCGGACGGGGGAAGACAAGACAGATTTTAACAGATTTCTATACTGACCCATATTGACCGATAACTTCTTCTCTTGACCATAGCATGCTGTGTTATCTTTAAGACCCTCTTGGCACATCTTTCTGCTTCTCGGCAGTGGTTGCTAAAATGGCGGCCGCTGAGAGCAACAGCCCCCAGCGGGTCGCTCTTCTGACTGCAACTCGCTTTGACTCTGTCCTTCACTTGAGGAGACTTGCTGTCACTCAAACCCAAGTGAAAGACCATCAGCTAAAACTGATGTCGAAAACTCTCAATGATTAAATAATAATAATAATAATAATAATAATAATAATACCTTGGCCTTTATTTTTAACCATTTGTTCGACTCCAAATTAGTCTTGCCCAGTCTGCTGGTGCAGTAGAATGCATCGACTGCACCTCAGCAGAGGGGTAAGACCCCCCCAAACTATCTGATGGTGAGGTTCAAGTGATGCTTGTGCTTTGGGGAATGCAGAGCACTCCTTCATTGGCATTACTCTCAGGTCCACTCCGGCCCGGCGTGGTAGCACCTGATAGGCCCCTACTGTTGTTTGTCTAAACTGGATAGCTTGAAACAGAAATGTTTTTGAGAATTAAACTGTGATTACATTAAAAACTGCATGGTTATGCTAAATTGAATTGTTTGATATAGAACTGTTTTGACATTTAACTGTGAACAAACAAAACCTGCACTTATACTAAACTGAATCATCTGAATTAGAATTGTTTGACAAAAAAAAACAATTATGTACTTACATTTAAACTGCGTGCTTATGCTAAACTGAATTATTTGAAATGGAACTGTTTTTGACATTGAAACTGTATTTACCTTAAACTGAATTGTTGAACTTAGAACTGTTTTGACATTCAACTGAGTGTGAACAAAATCTATACTTATACTAAAGTGAATTAGCTGAATTAGAACTGCTTGACAAAACTGAATAGCTTGAAATAGAAATGTTTTCCACAATTAAACTGTACATACATTTAAACTGCGTACTTATGCTAAACTAAAATTGTTTGAAATAGAACTATTTTCATAAAAATGGATTTGGCGTTAAATAACCTGCAAAGGTTGATATGCCTTAAAAACCCAACCAACCAACCAACCAATCAACCAACTTAGTCTGTTTATATCATGTTATGCACATAAGTTTTATTCCCAATGGTTTGTATTCTATTTGAATTCGCTGCGCCGACGCTTTCAAAATCGATATCGATGTCTGCAGTGATCGATATGCGATGTAATCGATGTTTACAACGGCCAGAATTAGTACAGGTGCCGGGCCGCTGTTTTTTCGACCGTGTCAAGTTTATCTCACTGAAGGCAAACAATTTTAATCAAATGAACAGATCGATTTGTCGAATGATTATCTTGTTAATGGTAAAATCCACGATAACCACGTGGTACTTATATCGGGGATCTTAACTTTTGCCGTTTTTTTTTGGCTTTGTTTATATTCATTTTCTACTACTTAATGGCAACGGTTTTTGCACACAACCATACACACATACACATGCACAAATATACACTCTCTCTCTCACACAGACACACACACACATACTGTTGTATTTTGGCTTTTGACCCGGCCAAAAATGCCATTCCAAGGTGATGCACCGGAAGGAAATGACACATTCTAATGGCAGTTATGAGAGGAAATCGCGAGGGCGGGAATTGGCTAACAAAATGGGACAAGCTTTGCCGAGGGGGTAAGACCATCCACCAAAGAGTGTCATGAAAACAATCGGATGGCGAGGCTCCAGTCCTGGAATTTTGGAGGATGTGGAGTACCCCTTTATTCTCATTGATCTCACGTCAACTCTGACCCCTAATACGGTCCTAATTATAGATCAAATAGAACTGTTTGACATTTGAACGAATGACTTATGTAGAATTGAATTGTTAGAAATAGAACTGTTCGATAGTTTAACAGTGAGTAAACAAATGACTGATGTTTAATTGAATTGTTAGTTATACATAATAATACTTGGAACCATTTAACTGTGTGGAAAGAATGACCGGAGGCTCATTTGAGAAACATTCTTAAAAAAAGTTGTTTACAAATCATATATATATATATATATATATGAAGGTAGCAGGAAAAATATAATCCAAATAGGTGAATATATCATGATGTGAAGTCGACGTTAACGTTTCGGTTATAATAACCATCGTCAGGACTTGGATATAAAATAGTTCACAATATAGATGGGTGATTGTTGAGATGACAGGAGCAAATGAGAAATATACAACGAAAAGATAGATAAACATACACATAGCGTTCAAAATTCAAAAGTCATCAGAACGTGTTTGGCACGTGGAAAAATATTAGAAAATGTAGGATTTTTCAAAGAAACGAGACAAAACCTCCCGTTTATTAAGAAATACGCAACAAATAAGTTTTCATATGTATAGATCATTAGGAATCATCCATGTTAAATGTTATGTAAGAATGTATTTGGTATTAGTTTTTTCCGAAAAGACAGTATGAAAGTAAATATGGAAAAAATCCAATCAAATAGGTGAATATATCATGATGTGAAGTCGACGTTAACGTTTCGGTTATAATAACCATCGTCAGGACTTGGATATAAAATACTTCACATCATGATATATTCAGCTATTTGGACTATATTTTTCCTGCTACCTTCATACTGTCGGATTTTATCCATATTTACTTTCATATATATATATAAAGAGAGAATTTAGCATTAAATAACCTACAATGGTTGATATGCCATAAAACCCAACCAAACCAAATCATATATTTAATATATATGCATAAAGAGGATTAGGCATTAGATAACCTACAATGGTTGATATGCCATAAAACCCAAACAAACCAAATCATATATATCTAATATATATGTATGAAGAGGATTTGCCATTAAATAACCTACAATGGTCGATATGCCATAAAATCCAACCAAACCAAATCCTATATATTTAATATATACGTATAAAGAGGGTTTGGCATTAAATAACCTACAATGGTTGATATGCCATAAAGTCCGACCAAACCAAATCATATATATCTAATATGAAGAAGATTTAGGATTAAATAACCTACAATTGTTGATATGCCATAAAATCCAACCAAACCAAATCCTATATATTTAATATATATGTATAAATCGGATTTGGCATTAAATAACCTACAATTGTTGATATGCCATAAAATCCAACCAAACCAAATCCTATATATTTAATATATATGTATAAAGAGGATTTGGCATTAAATAGTCTACAATTGTTGATTTGCCATAAAAATCCAACCAACCGACCAACCATCCAACCAACTTAAAAGAAGATGTTTTAAAATATAGCCTTAGAGATTCTTGGTAGCCTTTAAAAGTTTAAAGTAATTACAAAGAGAATTTGATTGGTTTTCAAAGTTTGTGAGTGTTATGAATTTTAATTCTAAGATAAAAAAAAAAGATCGATATTTTCTATTTTATTTTGTCATCGTCATCAGTTAGTTTAAAAGATTATTTTATACAAAAAGTTGTCCTCATGACTTATACCCTCATGAGGTGTTATACTAAAGTTACTAAATGGTGAAAAGATACTAACAAACACTAGACGTACTTATTTTCTTTTGTTAAGTAGAGGAATTAATATTGTAATTTGAATTACCACGACCATAAAATCCACCGAACACCTACGCACGACATACAACAACACTGGTCAGCTGTTTCGACCTTATTAAGTCTCATTAGCAGTAATTGTGTTTAATTGGAATCATTTTGAGATGAGGCTTCTTAATCTGAGAATTAATTTTTATTTATTGCGGACTTTTTGTCCTCATCTTGGTAGTTTTTGTGTTATTTCTTCTTTCACTACGTTTCGGCCAAATTTCTATGGAAGACCAGATAAGAACAAATAATTGGATTTATAAGACCGAAAAATCCATCCTTGATCGTCCTTCGGGGCCCGTGGCGTTGAGTCTCTTCGGTGTTGAGTCTCTACGGTTCCAGGTGAGCATTGTCAGAAGATAGCGGTTTCAAATACTACCCAAGCCGGCCAGAGGTTTACTTGGTCAAAAACGTGGTGCGATAGACAACGACTATGGAAGGCTGTAATTACTGGGGATACAGTTACAAGACTCATCATTCCTATCAGAGGTCGCGGTAAATCGCCCGAAGAAGGACAGTGGTGAAATTTGGCCGAAACGTAGTGAAAGAAGAAACAACACAAAAACTACTATAATGAGGACAAAAAGTCCGCAATAAATAAAAATTAATTCTCATTAGCAGTATATACCGTAATCTACACCACTGGAGATCGAACCAGCGACCACAGATTGCAGTGCCAAAACTGAACAACTGACCCACCAGTTCATATCGTAACTGACGCTAACACTATTGAATAAAGTCTAATGAATTGACCAATATAAAGTGTAACTAATTAGAATTTGTCTCTTGTCTCTTGAAGGTGACATCTCTTTATTACCATAACAGTTTAATTATGTACTTTCTTTGAATTAGTCCCCATACGTTTGCTTAATTAGACCTGTAATTGCTTTACTTAATTAAGAATTTATAGCATTGCCCATAATAAAGTTTCGGCTTCTTTGTTTCATAACATATCGTAGTTTATTCAATGCCCAAGTCATCAAAGTAGAACATTTGATTTGGTTGAATGGCATATCAACCTTTGTAGGTTATTTAATGCCAAATCTATTCTCCTAGAAGAACAGTAGTGGTACTATTTAAGGATAAGGTGGTTCATACATTTCCCAAGGGTATTTGCCCGAAAGTGAACGTAATAGCGCGACTGGAGTTCGAACTCGCTTACTATAATTCCGCAGTCCATCGCTTTAACCATTACACCACCAGGACACCCTACCCCCTCCAAGTAGAACAGTAATGGAACTATTTAACCAATATCTAGGGGAATATTTTTAGATATTATTTTTATTATTTCAGCCGGAGAGTTATTGGTCTGAATTATGTTACTTGAAAGATTTCATTTGTTTTTTTAGAGCTGATTTTTTTATTGTCCTGAAATAGGTAGTCAGATTTTTTTTCAGAGTAACATTGCTATGGCATTCATTCAACAAAATTTTCTAAATCAATATTTTTGTTTGGTTTATTTTCTTGTTTTAATGGCATATCAACTTACGTGGTTTACTAAAATCCAAAGGGAGTGTCCTCGTGGTGCAATGGTTAAAGCGATGGACTGCGGAATCGTAGTACGCGAGTTCGTACTCCAGTCGCGCTATTACGTTCACTTTCGGGCAAATACCCTTGGGAAAGGTACGAATCCCCTTATCCCCCCAGCTATGGGTTAAATAGTACCACTACTGTTCTTCTAGGAGAATAGCTTTGGCATTAAATAACCTACAAAGGTTGATATGCCATTAAACAAAGAAACCGAATCCAAAATCATCCTTGGATTTGGTTTGGTTGGGTTTTATGGTATATCAACCATTGTAGGTTATTTAATGCAAAATCTTTTTTATACATATATATTAAATATATATTATTTGGTTTGGTTTGGTTTTATGGTATATATTATTTAATGTCAAATTATCTTCATACATATATATTAAATATATATGATTTGGTTTGGTTGGGTTTTATGGCATATCAACCATTGTAGGTTATTTAATGCCAAATTATCTTCATACATATATGTTAAATATATATGATTTGGTTTGGTTGGGTTTTATGGCATATCAACCATTGTAGGTTATTTAATGCCAAATTATCTTCATACATATATATTAAATATATATGATTTGGTTTGGTTGGGTTTTATGGTATATCAACAATTGTAGGAATATTGTTTTTACAATGTCGAATATTGTTTTTACATCTATATTAATATATATGATTTTTAAACACATTTTGTAGATATTCACTGTAAAATGATCAAACAATTCTATTTCTAACAATTCAATTTAGCATAAGTCAAAGTTCAATGGTTACAAGTATTGCTATGTATAACTAACAATTCAATTAAACATCAGTCATTTTTGTTACACACAGTTAAATGATCAAACAGTTTTATTTCAAACGATTCAATTTAGCATTAGTCTTTTGTTTGCACTCAGTTTAAATGTCACAATTCTATTTGATCCATAGATAAGACCCTATCAGATGCTACCACTCCGGGCCAGAGTGAACCTGGAAGCAATGGCAATGAAGGTGGGGTACTATACATTCCCCCAAAGGTCCAGCGCTCTTGGAGCTACCATCAGATTGTTTAGTGTCATATATCCAGGACACTTGTTGGGGAGTCTTACCGCTCTCCCAAGATGTATTCTTCGTACTCAACAGCCCCAGCCGACTAGTTATTGTTGGTGGTGGGGGTCTTAACCCTTTGCCGAGATCCAGTCGGTGCATTCAACTGCCCCCCCCACCCCAACCGACTGGGCTTGCCATTGTTAGAGAAGCATAATAGTAATACTGTCAAATCCATAGCTAGCGGGATGAGGGAGTTTTCCACCTATCCTAAGGGTATTAATTCCAAAGAGAACGTAGATGTTAAATAGTATCACAGGAGGATTTTGGCATTAAATAACCCATGGGGATTGATATGTCATTAAACAAAAAACCGAAAGAGCAAATAATTTGGAACAAATTAACCGCTCTCATGGGGATATATATCTCTCTGGGGATATATATCAAAAGAAAGCATCTTCGTAAGCAAGTAAAGGGGAATAACCATTGATAGTGATTACCTCCCCTGTTTTAAATAAAAAGTTGCTTTTTTAACTGTCACAAAAACACACACACACACACACACACACACACACACACACACACACACACACACACACACACCACAAAAAAAGAAAAAAAGAAAAGAAAAACAAAACAAAAGCGAAGTAAAAACACACACACAAACAAAAAACAAAACAAAACACCGAAAAAACAAAACTAAATCAAAAAATTAACGTCATTACAGAGTCTTTGTTTGGTTTCAAATTTTGGTATAATTTTTTTCTATTCATGATAAAATCAGTTTTTAAAGATAGAAATCGTTTATTGAATTTGGACTAATGATTCATAGCATGAATTTTAGCAAATCACACTCTAAAATGATAAAACATTATTACACTCGTAATCTATCTATCTATCTATCTATCACAGTCTGGTCATATGTATCTAAGTATGTATGTATATATGTATATCAGACCGTTTTTTTTTATCAATATAAGTCTGTTCATATCTATCTATCTATCTATCCTCATATTTGAAGCAAATCTTTGATTGTTTGGTTGTGTTTTATGGCATATCAACCCTTGTAGACTATTTAATACGAAATCCGGATACAACATATATATTTTAGATATATCTATTAACTTGTAAATAAATAGCTTGTGGATAACATCATTTTTAAAAGAGCTAAAGCTTATTTATTTGGACACATTTAAATAGTTTCAAATATTGATATCTAATACTAATAGTTCCAGTTGCTCACCGTGAAATGGTTTCAAGTATTGCTATTTAACACTAATAATTCGATTCAACACCAGGCATTTATTCGTATTGTGGGATTTGAAGGCTTTTGAAGGTCAGGGGCTAAGGGCAAGGCTGTGTTGCCGTAAGATATCTGACTCCATATTTTGGTTACACTGTTTCACCCCACGTTGACAGGCCGGTGCAATGCCTTGCCCAAAGAAAGTCCAAAAGAAATATACAAAAAGAAAAGATAGAAACAGATAAGAGATGAAAAACATTTCTTCCATACTTTCCTTTATTTACTTGGTGAATGGACTAACCGACGCTACGTCTTGTGACGCAGTGTGGTGCCCAAAACACCAAACAGCAAAATTGGTGTTGTCGGTTCGGCATCACTGCCTGAAAGAAAAAGATAATGTCGTTTCCTTTTTCAAGGGGAAAATCCTTTTTTCTTTTACGCATGCGTCATCTCCTTTTCCGTTAGAGACCTCTGGGAGTTTCTTCAAATTTAATAGTTTTCTTTTTATCAATTTATTTTTTTTTTAAATTTAATTAGTTAACTTATTTATTTATTTATTCGTTCCCTACAGTATACAGTTAAATCACTTTAAGTATAGAAAATGATTAAATATCTTTATTTGATCTCTATATGTGCCCTAACAGGTACTACCATTCTGGGGCAGAGTTGAAATGACAATGAAAAAGTACTCCACATTTCCCAGGGGTAGTCTCCGTTTAGATTTGAAAGTATAAAATAAAAATTTGCGATATAAAGAAATTTTTAGGGATAAAAATTTCAATATAAGGAAAGTTTAAGGGAGAATAAAATTTGATATGAAGTAAGTGACTCTAAAGCCAAGTTTAGTATTTAACTGGGTAATGCTTTTAGGGGGCTTTTGTGTGCCATTAAACCGTAATTCAAACAGTAAATTTAAACACTAAGTTCAAAACAGTAAGTTCCGCAGCTTTCTAGTTCGGATTCTGATTGGAAAAGATAACACAGACAATAAAGTTTTTAAAAGGGAATTTTATAGGAAAGAAACGAGAACGAAAGGGATAGAAAATATAGTGTTGCAAAATTTAGTGCAATTTGCGGGAAACTTATCTGAGAGAGTGTTCGGGAATGAAAGTTCTTTGAATTTGACTATTTTTCTTTCTTTTTTTGTTTTATCGAAAAGTTCCTGAGTTTATAAAATTTAGAGTCTTCTTTAAGGTTCTTTTCTGCAGAATTATCGGTTGAATTTTCTTTCAGTTGAATTTTCTTGGTAGAATTTCAGTAGTCGACTTTCATTTATTCTTACTTTTATTTCTTGGGGAGCTCCATTTATGAAGCGAGTGACGAAACCCATCTGCTGGCTTAAGTGTTCGTGCCTTCAATTCGGGTCCCCGAATTCCTAATGATGGTCAGAATTGTAGTTCTAAAAGAGGAAGTCACTTTTTGGTGCCGCACTGTCTGGGATTACTTCTCCCTTCTGTCGTATATTGAACCGCTGGATAAACAACGAAGGACTCGTAAATATATAAAAATATAATTCATATTTTTATTCTTCGTCGGTGACGATTGTGTGTAGTAAGAATACAGTTAGAGAGAGTTCACACATATCTTTCTTCTGTGGCGGAGACCCTTTTTGTGAAGTAGTGCGACGGCCGGAGAACACACACGGGGAGCTGACAGGTCTGCTGGAGTGATCAGCGGGTCTCTCCTCCTCGCTTGAGTGGCCAGCGGGCCTCTGTCTTCAGTCCAAAATTACAGACCTTATAATGTCTTTTCAAAACCCATGCGGAAATATAAATATCCTCTTCGCCCACGCATCTTTCTGTTTATGGCTAGTTATCGGAACTGACATACTTCCGTTTTTTGTCCGGTAATTTGTTGATCTTATCTGCAAATGAAAATATCTGTCACTCTATCCCTAAGCAATAGATTATATTCTCGCCATCATCTTTTATTTTTCTCTTTCCAGTGAAACCACTTTGTTGATGTTATCTTGCGACTGCATTGAATTCACGGCACTCTGTCGCTAGCTAAGCTAGTATATTACACTCCACTCCGGCCAAATCAAGAGCCGCACGTGGTCAGCTTGATTTTTTTCTTAGAAATAATTTTTTGCGTAATGGCTAATGTGCTGGATAGTGGCCTCGAAAGAAACAAGTTTGAACTCCAGTCGTGCTATTACGTTCACGTTTAGACTAATACCGTTGGGAAATGTATGAATATCCTCCAGCTATGGATTAAATATCATCACAGCTGTTCTTCGAAAAGGATATATTGAAATTATTTGCGGAGTCGCTAACTAGGTTCCCAGTGATTGGATGAAAAACAGCCAATCACAGTCTATCTTTTTAGATTTTCACCAGACCCCTCCGAGGGTGTTTTTTACGAACTCCCTTCCTCTTTTGCTTGTGAGATTCCTCAGAATCAACACGTGCTCGCCTGTTCTCTCAGTCATCTAAACACCAAGACACATGTGAGGATTTATTTCAGCACCTGCAGCACAAAAAAAAAAAGACTCTACATTCTGTAACATATTGACCTCCGACCCGGCTGAGCTGTCAAATAAGAAATACACCTGTGTAAATAACAGGTGAATCCCGTCGAAGATATCAGGGGATAACCTTGACTGTGGACGGGTTGAATTGAGTGTAGATGCGACGCTCACTGAAGCAGGTGGGTGTCAAACAATTATATAACCCGGTGCTACAGGAAGTTCGAGTTAGTTGGAGATCAGAGTTTGGAGTCAGTTGTTGCAGTATGAGGCAGTGTGAACCAGACCCAGCAGAGAGCTGGACCCTAAGGGCCTCCGGTTGAGCAGCCCCACAGGATGAGAAAGAAATGCTGCTATAGTCAGAAGAGCTGGGGATCAATATGTTGCAGTCTTTGTTCAGTCTCCAACTCACCTCTCACACATAACCCTTTCGTAACCCTTTCGTACCATTAAGAATAAAGTGTGAAAGGTATATTTTTCTAAAGAAGTGTGTCCGCTCGTCTTTATTGTGTTGATCATGTTTCTTCATGCATATGGGTATGTTACAATTCTTCAACCCAGCCAAAAGGAAATAGGAACTATAAACCGTAAAAAGGACGCTTCTTACAGATAAGTTTCCCGCGAACCAACTGTTTGAATGGATTAATATTTTCTTTCCACTCTTTCTATGTAAATGCAAGTTTGTTTTTTTTTAACATTTAAGCCTGTGTTGTGTTTCTTTCTTTCTTCTTGTCGACGCCTCAATATTTGTTACCTTAAATGGAAAATCCCAATAATTGCTTTAACATTAAATAACCCAAGAAGGTTGACATACTAATAAAAAGCAAAGAAACTAAGCAATTCCTAAAGCAGTTGGACTACTGCAAATTTGTTTGCAAAATATGGCAATTTGTTTACCAAATATCGATGGTGTTTTAGGCCGCAAATTATGTTGGTTAAGTTGAAAACAGAAGAAAGTATCTGGAAAAAACCTGAATAAATTCAAAGTTTTCAAGTGTCATTACTGTTTGCAAACAAATTGTTCTGTTTGTGGCTATATAATATCATTCTAGAATAAACATATAATAGCAGCCCCCTCAACTAAAGTCCTTTTGTCGTATATACCAAAGTTGAACGTACTTCACACAGCTCTCTCTTTCACTGCTAGAATTGTAGCTGAGACAATTTTAACATCTGTTGCTTACGGAGATCTGTGTAACATAATGGCCAAGGGATTTCGGTTCATACCTTTGAGTTTAGTTAGGCTAAGAACCTTTCGGCTCAGCACATGCGTTAGGTAGGGGCAAACCTTGATGTAGGTAGTAACGCGCGCGCGGGGCGGACGTGCCACTCAGAGATGTCACAATTGCCCGAGATGACGGAACGGGGTGACAGGGTGTGGGTGACGTCACGCAACGGAAGCACGTGGAGGTTTGTGGGAGATTTGAAGAAAGTTAGAGAGTTGAAAACTAGACACCAAACGAGGAGGTTCGACTTTTGTGAGCTCGCCGAAGCAGGCGACATTGCGCCCTACGGCTGCCGCACGAGATGGGGGCCAGATTAATAAGACAGCATAGCAAGATTGTGTCTCTCCTCCTTATGTCGAAACCTTTAACTCAAAGTTAATAAAAAGGTTTCGTACCTGAACAAGAAGTCGTTATGCGTTTTCGAATTTTGATATTCCTATGTTCTTAATGTGTTCAACGTTATGTATATATGTAATGAACATCTAGTGTACGTTTCGTAAATAGCTGTATTTACCTATAGTACATCTGTTGAAAAAGATACCTGGGCATGTCTTTTGTATCTGACACCATTTTATGAGGGCCAGTGATTGGTTAGTTTGAAAAGTGCATTAACCAATTAAATCTGTCATAAAATGACTTGGGGTCGACCAAGGGAGACAACCTACATACCTTAGGTATATATTTTATGGTTTTTAAGGTGGGGGTTCTGTGAATATTCCCGTAAAAATGACATAAGAACCAAGTGGAACGTTTCACTGATTTATTTTATAAGTTACGCTTAGAGATGATAATGAATGAACCACTGGATGTGCGATGATAAATCTCCCGTTGAACCACTCCGTAATCTTCGTCAAATGTGTGATAGCCGACCTCCTGAACCCAAGGGCGATCACTCCCTAGTTAGTCAAAAGGGGAGTAATTATTTTCTTAGGATTGATCCTAACAATATATACATTTTAATAAGACTGAAGCCAAATCGTCATATGCAGTTTAGTGTAATATCCAGGACACTGGTTATATTTGAATCATCGATAGGACTCTTACAGTTACTACCATTTGGAGTGGAAATGGGAGTAACGCTACTGAAACGTTCCTCTACATTCCCCAAAACTGTAGGGCCGAAGCCTCATCAGACTTCAGCACAATACACAGTACGAAGCAACATCGCCAAACTAAACGGTAGCTCTCTGGAACTAGTAGACAAGTTCACCAGCCTAGGAAGCAGTGTCTCATCAACTGAGACAAACATCAACACACGACTAACAAAGGCATGGACTGCTATCGAGGTCAGACCTGACCGATAAAATAAAACGCTGTTTTTTCTAAGCAGCGGTCGTGTCGATACTGCTATATGGATGCACTACATGGACGCTAACAAAACGTCTGGGAAAAAAGCTTGACGGCAATTACACGAGAATGCTGCGTGCAATATTGAACAAGTCTTGGAGGCAGCACCCCACAAAACAGCAGCTGTACGGCCACCTTCCGCCCATCACGATAATTATCCAAGTTAGACGAACAAGACATGCGGGACACTGCTGGAGAAGTAAAGACGGACTCATAAGTGACATACTCCTGTGGACCACTTCACACGGACGAGCAAATTCAGGACCAGCCAGAACCTATATACAACAGCTCTGTGCCGATATAGACTCGAAGACCTCCTGGAAGCGATGGACGATAGAGACGGGTGGCAAAACAGGGCCAGGGAGATCCGCGATGGCAGTGCGGCATGTTGGTGATGATGATTTAGATTCAAAATTAGATTTTAAAAAAAGTTCATGTTTTATGCACGATTCTAATAAATTAAAAAATTATTGTTGTATACCCATATGCATCAGCATGCAGAATTATAACGACGACACAATAAAGACGAGCGACAGTCTTTTAGAAAAATATACTTCTCACTTTATTGAAAAGGTTGTGTGTGAGAAGAAGTTGGAGACCGAACAGAACTGCAACATATTGACCCCCACTCTATTGGCCATAACCACGTCTCTTTCCCGTTCTCCTGGGCTACTCAACCTGGGGCCTGGGGGCCCAGCCTCTCTGGGACATGTTCCTTAATCCAGCATCTTTTCTCCAACTCATCTGATCTCCAAACTCGTCTGATCCCTAACTTGTCTGATCCCCAACTGATTGAATTTCCAGTGCACTGAGTAATATAATAGTTCAACGCGCACCTTCTTCTTGTGGGCGTCACAATTTCGCACTCATTCAACCTGTCCACGGTCAAGGTTATGATATCCTGATATTCCTCGACCGGAAACTGTCTGTTCGTATCTATTTATTCATGATGATGGTGGTGGGGGTTTCTTTTTCAGTGTATAAATCCTTTTCGCATTGAGTAATTTTAATAAATTTTTAAAACAATTTAGTTTAGTGTAAGAATAGTTTTATCTTTATACACAGTTAAATGTCAAAACATTTCTACTTCAAATAATTCTGTTTAGAATAAGTACGCAGGTTAAACACACAGTTAAATGTCAAAACAGTTCTATTTCAAACAATTCAGTTTAGCGTAAGTACACAATTTAGTTCTAGTTGACCCATAGAAAGGATCCTATCAGGTGCTACCACTCAGGGCCAGAGTGGACCTGGGAACGATAGCAATGAAGGTGTACTCCACATTCCCCAAAGCTCCAGAATTACTAGAGCCTCACTATCAGATTGTTTAGTGTCATATCTTGGTCACTTGTTTGGTGGTGGGGTCCTACTCCTCTGTAGAGATATAATCGGTGTATTCTCCAGCCCCCCACTCCCGTTCGACAGCCAACTGGGCAACTATTTATTTATCTTGCTTGCTATCAATCATAGTGGGTAATGTATCGTGTAATGTAACAAGTAATGTAATGTATTATAATGAAAAAAAACTTGCTTTTTTATGTGAGAAGCAACTTCGTTAAAATGGATTCGTTTAGTCTTCCATAAGTAAGGAAGTAGAAAAAACAAACAAACAAACAACTTGTATCTAAGTTGCCTCGCAGTTTATAAATTGCTGTCGTTAGTTTCTTTTTTCGCTTTAAGGTCACGTCTATTGTATCTTCGTGGGCATTCTTTATCGCTGACATATTGCTCTCCGATGCTTTTAAATGTCAACTACTGAATACGGCAAGTGAAAAGAACACACTCACACACACACACACACACACACACACACACACAGAGAAAGAGAGAGTCAGTGTCCACCGGGTGTAATGGTTAAAGCGATGGACTGCGGAATCATAGTAAGCGAGTTCGAACTCCAGTCGCGCTATTACGTTCACTTTCGGACAAATACTATTGGGAAAGGTATTGACCCCCTTGTCCTCCTACCTATGGGTTAAATAGTACCACTAGAAGGATGGGTTCGGCATTAAATATATATATATATATATATCAAAATCATACACACAGATATATATATATATATATATATATATCTGTATGTATATATATATATATATATATCAAAATCATACATATATATATATATATATATATATATATATATATATATATGTGTGTGTATACCTTATATATATATATACATATATATACTCCCCTACCCCGTAGGGTTGAGCTCTCTAGCGAATGAAGTAATCGTATTGCCATTAGCGTTCATGCAAGGCTCTTCATATATTAATTGAGCTCTCGGTAGACGTTATGCGGATGTATGTAAACAATAGTTATTGTGATTCATAACCATTTAAAATTTACTTCGCTGCTACCGGTTCCTTCGTGGTTTAGGGGTAGGGACTTGGATTGGCGTTTGAGTCAACCGGGTTTTGATCACAGCTACAAGAAGCTAGTATGTCTAGCCACACTGATGAGTTCTGATAGAACGAAACAGATCTGTCTGTGGATGACTATATATATATATATATATATATATAAAAGGCAGTATTTAATTCAGTAAATCCGGAGTTGGGAACAATTCCAATAAAATATTCAAAATAGAAGATTAAATTTAAGTAATCCCAATCTGGAATTCAATGCAAATAAAACCCACAAAGCAATTTTTTTTTTGTTTTTATTTGAAAAAAAATATATGACAGAAATATGTGGAAAGTTGGAAAAATCAAACACTTTACTTAAATTTTGATGTGTGATATTTCCTTCGGCTTTATTTCATCCCGAACACACTGGTTATATTTGAAACATAGATAAGACTCTTACAGTTTCTACTATTTGGAGTTGGAGTGGAGCTGGGAGTAATGCAAATAAAATTTGAGTTCAGTGTTTGATTAATTCAATTTTCCACATATTTCTTTCATAATGTTAGATTCACAACATTCTGACATTTCAATATATATATAAATATATATATATATAGATATATATAGATAAAGAAAAATACCACCCTAAATTCTGAAGCACATAATATTCTATTTCCGTTCACAGCATTCTATTTTTTAAATTCATCAGCAACTCAGTTTTATCCAACTCTGCGTTTGCGTAGTTTTGTTATGTTATAAAAACCAAAAAACTTTCAAAAGTCTTTAAAAACAAAACACATGCAAACAACCCCTGATGATGGCCTATGAGGGGTCCGAAAGTGCTAGGGACAATTTTGATAAATTAATCTACCAATTCCAATCTGAAACCAAGACGCGTATCAGGAAACTTGAAAGGATCTTGATTAAATTATAGAGTAAATATGACTTTATTACTTAATTAAACATGCTTTAATGAAGGACTGCTGCCTAACCACACACACACACACACACACACACACACACATATATATATATATATATATATATATATACATATGCATATTTTGGTAGCAGTTCTTCATGAATACAAATTTCGTTAATCATAATAGACATTTTCTGTCTATATATTTTCTTGTTGATCCTTTCATATTGCCGTATTGATTTTATTGTATTCGGCGGGAATTGATTGATATATTTTCCATAATTGTTTATTTCCCAAGTACAGCAACGGTCCAGATGCTCTTCTTCTTACAAAGTAGTAGTGTACATACAAAAGTTGCATCCTCCCCTGATGATGGCCTAAAGTCGGACAGGAAGTACTTTTGAAATAAACAATTATGGAAAATATATCAATCAATTCCCGTCGAATACTATAAAATCAATACAGCAATATGAAAGGATCAACAGGAAAATATGTAGACTGAAGATGTCTTATGTTCAACGAAATTCGTATTACTCCTATGGATCCCCACATATGGCCGAGCAAAGCAGGACGACCAGCTAGAACAGCACCTATGTGAGGATACGGGATGTAGCCCTGAAGACCTGTCAGAGGCGATGAACGATAGGGAAAAGTGGCAAGAGAGGGTCAGTGATATCCGTGCAAGTGGCACGATATGATGATGATGATATATATATATCATCATGTCGTGCTGGTAGCACGGATATCCCTGACCCTCTCTCGCCACTTTTCCCTATCGTTCATCGCCTCTGGCAGGTCTTCTGGACAACATCCTGTATCCTCACATAGTTGCTGAATGTATGTTCGTGCTGGTTGTCCTGCTTTTGCTTGGCCATGTGTGGGGGTCCATAAGAGTACATCACTTATGAGGTCGTCCCTGCTTCTCCAGCAGTGTCCTGTATATCTGCTTCGTCTAACTAGAATAGTTTTCGTGATAGGAGGCAGGTGGCCGTACAGTTAGTGTCTTCTGGGGTGTTGCCGCCAGGACTTGTTCAAGATTGCTCGCAGCATTCTTGTGTAATTGCCGTCTAGCTTCTTCTCAAGCCGTTTTGTTAGAGTCCATATATATATATATATACATACATACATATATATATATATATATATATATATATTGAAATGAAACGGGCAAATTGTCGAGCAAAATAGAATTTATTCATTAGAATTTGAATGAAAAAATGTTTATCAGAACCCGTTCAATTATCTCTTCGGATACAGGTGTCCATCCAGATCCTTTTGTTCGGCACAGACAGTTTTCCTCTTTGAAACTTTTTGGCACCATTCCAAATCCGCGTTGCCGTTGGTACATTTTTCTCGAATTATCTCATAAATGCATGATGGGATAGGGTAGAAGTTTGGGTTTTGTTCGACTGTTTACGAGAATTCTCAAACATACAAATCACCTTTTCTTTTTTTCTGAACGAAAAGAGAAACAAAACAACAACAACAACAACAACAACAAAACAAAACACAAAATATCAAACAGAATTTTGAGCTTTTTTTTGGACACATGCTGTTAAAATTTGAGATCATATCAATGAGAATTGGTTAAATACATAAATTTCGAAATTATATAAATCTTTCTCTCTCTCTCTATCTCTCGCTCTCTCTCTCCTATCTCTCTCTCTTTCACACACACACTCACGCAAACACACTCTCTCTTTCATTCATACAAACTCCCTCTCATTTTTATTCTCTCTCTCTTTCTTTCACATAGAACAAACTCTCTCCCCCTCTCTCTCTCTCTCTCTCCCTCACCCTCTCTCTCTTTCATACACACACACGCAAACTCTCTCTGTCATACATACAAACTCTCTCTCACTTTTATTCTCTCTCTCTTTCTTTCACATACACACACACAAAAACTCTCTTCCCTCTCTCTCTCCCTCTCTCTCTCTTTCATACACACACACACAAACTCTCTCTCTCTTACATACAAACTCTCTCTCACTTTAATTCTCTCTTTCTTTCTCTCACATACACGCACACACACAAACTCTCTTTCTTTCTCTCTTTCTCTCTCTCTCTTTCTCTCTTACTCACACACGCGCGTGCGCACACAAACTCTTTCTCTTTTCTTTTCTTTTCTTCTCTCTCTCTCTCTCTATATATATATATATATATAAAGGTTAAAACGCTATCTGCGGAATTGTAGTCTTTGAGTTCATACTCCTGTCGCGCTATTACGTTCACTTTCGAGCAAACCGCTTAGGAAAGGCATGAACCCCCCTTATCCTCACAGCTCGGGGTTAAATAGCATCCCTGCTTTTCTTCTAGAAGAATGGCTTTGTCATTAAATGATCCCCGAAGTGTCGACATGACATTAAAGCAAAGAAACCTATGTTTGTTAGTTAGTTGACTTTTATGGCATATCAACCTTGGTAGGTTATTTTATGCCAGATCCATTTTTATACATATAAACAATTCTCTTTTAAAAAATTCAGTTTAGTATAAGTATAGTTTTTATTTACACACACTTAAATGTGAAAACAGTTCTATTTCAAGTAATTAATTATTTCAAGTACGCAGTTTTGTTCTATTTGACCTGTAGATAGGACCCTATCAGGTGCTACCATTCTGGGCCAGAGTGGACCTGGGAATGATGGCAACGAAGGGGTACTCTGCATTCCCCAAAGCTCCAGTATTACTGAAGACTTACCATAAGATTGTTTTGCGTCATATCAGGACACTCATTGGGGGTGGTCTTACTCCTCTGCAGAGATTCAGTCAGTGTATTTGTTATATAGTCATATGCAGATTCACATCTACATATACACACAGTATCATAACGACACAATAAATAAACAGACGCAGGAAGACTTCTTTAACAAATATGTACCTCACACTTTATTTGTAACGTTTGAAAAGGTTATTCAAGGTTTGCGTGTGAGAGAGGAGCTGGAGACCGAACAGAACTGAAATATTTTGACCCCACTCTTATGGCCGTCAGCGTTGTGTCTTTCTCGTTCTCCCGATGCTCAACCGGAGGCTCAGGGGCTCACCCTGCTGGCTTTCTCTACTACGTCTTATTCAGCAACTTTTCTGGACCCCAACTCATCAGGGGCCCCCAAGGACCCCTCCGGCCTGATGTGGCTTTCCCTACCACAACTCGTCTATAACTCCGTCTCCAACTCTAACTGTAATTGTCTGACTTCTGTCTTGACTGAGTTATATAATAGTTCAACGCCCACTCATTCGCCTACTCGATTTTTGGAATCGCATGTTGGATCGTCATCAAGCGGAAATAATTGTCATGCATTTCACAGGTCACTCTCTTCCGGTGCATCAGTCTATGAGTGTACCATAGGAATTTTTTACATCGTCCCATTTCATCAGCCAATTTCCGCCGACGCGATTTCCTCTCATAACTGCCATTAGAATGTGTCAGTTCCTTCCGGTGCATGACCTTGGAATGGCATTTTTGGCCGGGTCGAAGGCCAAAATACAACATATTCTGCAGCCCTAGCTGCCAGAGCAAAAAGAGACTTAAACCTTATATATATATATATATTGATTTCATCCTTATATCTCATCATTTGCAAAATACGTTTTTGGAAAAGAAAAATGAAACCTGACCCCCCCCAAAAAAAAAGCCATGTGTATACTATTCAATAGCTGTGTTACATAGCCAGATATACGGATGTGTGAAATGGACATAGGGAATCCGAAATACACGACATTCACGAAATTGGTTCAGGTACGAAACTTTTATTCACCTTTTTGAGTTTAAAGGTTTTCCGACATGAGGAGAGAGAAACACAATCTTTCTATGCTAACTGCTTTTACATCGTCAGCTCTCAACCCAACCAACGCGCGGCGTCTGTAGCGAACAAATTCGTCTGGCCTCGCCCAGCTCTGAATCTCGACTCTCCTGCTTTTCTCAAATCCCAAAATCCTCAGCCCACGCTTCTGGTGCGTGACGTCACTTACATCCCCTGGTCCCAATTCTTCTCTGGGATTTTTATTTTGACATCTCTGAATGACACATCCCCTCCGCGCACGCGTGAACACCTGCGTTAATGTTGCATCTAACTAACTCATGCACTAAGCGAAAGGTTCTCATCCTAACTAAACCGAAAGGCAAGATATATAAAACGAAATCCCTCAGCCATTATAGTACAGTTGGCCGGATGGTCTGTTGTAATTTATGAATCTTTCTACTTAGACGCGGCACAAGGCAGTATGAATGGGACTTGAACTGACTCATGATGGTAAGCTTATCTAGCTTGCTAACTAATACACCACTGGAGTTGCCCTGTCTGGTTGGTTGGTTGGTGCTTTAGGCAATGTAAACCCTTGCAGGTTATCTAATGCCAAATCCTGTTATATGTATGTCTAATTTGGAAGTGAATGGTTGGTAGTAACTTTATTTATAAACGAGTGGTTCGTAGTAATTTGTTTGCACGCAGCTAAATAGTTTAAAGTGTTGCTATTTATTGTTTGCACATAGTTAAATGGTTTCAAGTGTTGCTATTTATTGTCTGGACACAGTTAAATGGTTTCAAATGTTGCTATTTATTTTTTGCACACCGTTAAATGGTTTCAAGTGTTGCTATTTATTGTCTAGACAAAGTTAAATGGTTTCAAGTGTTGCTATTTATTGTCTGGACACAGTTAAATGGTTTCAAGTGTTGCTATTTATTGTCTGGACACAGTTAAATGGTTTCAAGTGTTGCTATTTATTGTCTGGACACAGTTAAATGGTTTCAAATGTTACTATTTATTGTCTGGACACAGTTAAAGGGTTTCAAGTGTTGCTATTTATTGTCTGGACACAGTTAAATGGCTTCAAGTATTGCTATTTATTGTTTGCACACAGTTAAATGGTTTCAAGTGTTGCTATTTATTGTCTGGACACAGTTAAATGGTTTCAAGTGTTGCTATTTATTGTTTGCACACAGTTAAATGGTTTCAAGTGTTGCTATTTATTGTCTGGACACAGTTAAATGGTTTCAAGTGTTGCTATTTATTGTCTGGACACAGTTAAATGGTTTCAAGTGTTACTATATATTGTCTGGACACAGTTAAAGGGTTTCAAGTGTTGCTATTTATTGTCTGGACACAGTTAAATGGCTTCAAGTATTGCTATTTATTGTTTGCACACAGTTAAATGGTTTCAAGTGTTGCTATTTATTGTCTGGACACAGTTAAATGGTTTCAAGTGTTGCTATTTATTGTTTGCACACAGTTAAATGGTTTCAAGTGTTGCTATTTATTGTCTGGACACAGTTAAATGGTTTCAAGTGTTGCTATTTATTGTTTGCACACCGTTAAATGGTTTCAAGTGTTGCTATTTATTGTTTGCACATAGTTAAATGGTATCAAGTGTTGCTATTTATTGTCTGGACACAGTTAAATGGTTTCAAGTGTTGCTATTTATTGTTTGCACATAGTTAAATGGTGTCAAGTGTTGCTATTTATTGTTTGCACACCGTTAAATGGTTTCAAATGCTGCTATTTATGGTCTGCACATAGTTAAATGGTTTCAAGTGTTTCTATTTATTGTTTACACATAGTTGAATGATTTCAAGTGTTGCTATATATTGTCTGCACACAGTCAAATGATCTCAAGTATTGCTATTTATTGTTCACATACAATAAAAAGATTTCAAGTGTTGCGACTTATTATCAGCAAACCGTTAAATGGTTCCAAGTGTTGCTAATTATTTTTTGCACATAGTTAAATGGTTTCAAGTGTTGCTATTTATAGTTTGCACACCGTTAAATGGTTTCAAGTGTTGCTATTTATTTTTTGCACATGGTTAAATGGTTTCAAGTGTTGCTATTTAATTTTGGCACACCGTTAAATGGTTTCAAGTGTTTCTATTTATTGTTTACACATAGTTAAATGATTTCAATTTTTGCTATTTATTGTCGGCACACAGTTAAATGGTTTCAAGTATTGCTATTTATCGTTCAGACAATAAAAAGATTTCATGTGTTGCGACTTATTATTTGCAAACCGTTAAATGGTTTCACGCGTTGCTATTTATTGTTTGCACATAGTTAAATGGTTTCAAGTGTTGTTATTTATTGTTTGCACACAGTTAAATGGTTTCAAATGTTGCTATTTATTGTCTGCTCACGGTTAAATGGTTTCAAGTGTTGCTATTTATTGTTTGTACACAGTTAACTGGTTTCAAGTATTGCTATTTATTGATTGCACACAGTTAAAAGATTTCAAGTGTTGCTATTTATTGTTCACACGCAATTAAATGGTTTCAGGTATTGTGATTTATTATCAGCACACCGTTAAATGATTTTAAAACTTTGCTATCTATTGTTTGCACATGGTTAAATGATTTCAAGTGCTGCGCACAGATAAACAATTTTAAATATTTGGGATTAGTAATACTGTTTATCAGGTATTCTTATGTAATATAGTTAATTCATTCACATCTCTATGGTTTTAAATAATGGTAATTATAATTCTTAGTCAATGATTGAACAGTTCTATTTGATCTATAGATAGGGCTTTCATATGTGAAAGAAAAAATGAATAAAGATACCTGTGAAATAACGACATTGTTAAAATGAATCCATATTTAGAGTTATCTCCCTTGTTAGGATACTGTGAACAGCTTATTACTAGGATGAGTTTGAACACCGGATTTTTATTGTTTATATTATTATTTCTTTCTGAACGAGTTTTTTTTCCGCCAGGTTTAATTGGTGTTCTTTCTCACCAGGTCTCCAGGACTCTACTCAGTATTCCAACCTAGTCTGAATGGTCTCAATTCTTCCTCTTTTTTTTCCAATTCCTCCCGTCTCTTTTCCTATAGTTTAGGGACCAACAAGTGCACCAACTAAAATTGGTATTACTGTCATCTTCATTTTATATACAGTTTTCTCGGCTCTCTAACAAGATCAAATTTTTATCGATCTTTTCGCTTAATTTCATTTTTAATTTGTGGTCCGCGGGAACAGTAAGATGCACGAGATGACAAGTTCTTTTTTTTTTTTTTAATGAATCTTACGTCACGCCTTCTAGCTGGAATTTGGTGATCCGTTTGTATCTGAAAATTCCAGAGAATTTTGTGCACCTCATTTCCTGGGATGGATTCTGGGTTGTGCTTTTACATTTGGTAATATGGTAAAGTTTCAGTCTCTTGCACAGTTTCCAGCGGATCACCTTTCCTGACCAGTTATGATTAGTATTATTACATTGCGAGTTTTCACACAGGCTTTAACTGATGACAGCAAGTCTCCAAAAGTCTCCAAGACTCATCTCAATATTCTGGCCGATCTTAGTAATGATGTAGTTTGGATGGTCTGGGCACATCTTCCGATTTCCAAGCCTTCCAGTCCCTTTAGGATGTCTTTAGGGACCGTTTCGAACGCACAAATTATATTTGGTATAACATTCACTTTCATGTTCCATCATTTTCTTTTGTTCTCTGGCAAGGTCTCAGTATTTATCGCACTTGTTTTTTTTTTTTAGTCTTTTGAGGGTTTTTCACACCGGCGTTAGCTGATGGTTTTCCACTGGAGTCTGAGTAACAGCAAGTCCCCTCAAGTCGCCAGGACACTTCATAGTATACTGATCGATCTCACAAATACTGGAGTTTGGACGGTCTCCACTTGTCCTTTTATTTCCAAGTCCTCCAGTCCCTATACCAATCAGAGCACACGAATTGCAATTGGTATCAGCATCACTTTCATGTTCTATAGTTTTTCTATTCCCTATCAAAGTCCAGATATTTATTTCTCTTTTCGCTTTCTTTCAGTTTTACGGACGGCAAAGTCCACTATTCGGCAAGTTCTCTTTTCTTTTGTTGACTCACTAGGTCTGGTCGTCTGGCCGAGATTAAATGATCCGTTTGTATCTCAAAATCTCAGAGAATTTTGTGCATCTCATTTTCTAAGATGGATTCTGGGTTGTGTATATATCATTTGTTCTTGCGGTCAAATTTAAACTTCTCACACAATTCCCAGGGGATTACCTTGCCCATCAAGTCGTATCTTGTCATATACTCTTTTTGCGCTAGTTTACTCATTTGCTTATAATGTGATTGATCGTTTCGTCTCGATCACCACATCATCTACATCAGCTACGAGGATCATTAAATAAGTTTCCACATTTTTTTCGTATGGGCACTTTTATTGATAGTACACACATGAAACTCTAGTCCCCTTCGAACTAATCTCCTCCGGCTGCAATGCACTTGTTGTAGTGCTCCAATAACTTCTAGAAGGCCCCACGGAAGTCAACTTGTGTGAGCGTGTCACAGAATTTCGTCACAGCCTCTTTCATCTCCTCCACTGTATCATAACGACAGCCTTTGAGCTTATGGAATAACCAAAAGTCACAGGGAGTAAGGCCTGGACCATAGGGAGGCTGAGGAACTGTATTGATGCCCATCTTGGTCAAATAGCCTGTGACAACGATGGAGTTGTGGACTGGTGCATTGTCCAGGTGGAAATGCAACTGACCCGATTTGAAGAGTGCTGGTCTCTTGTGACGGAATCTCTTGCTGAACTCCCTTAAAACCTCAACATAGTAACCCTAACCTTAACCCTATCCCTTTGGCCAATCAACTCCGGTCTATTGACTTCATTACTCCTTCCACACCTCCCATCATCTCTCACAGACTCCCTGCCTTCCTTGAATCTCTTATGCCACTCAAAAACTGATGCTCGATTCATTCAAGATGCTCCAAAAGCAGTTTGAAGCATTCCATATGTTTCTGTGGCATTTTTCCAAGTTTAAAACAGCATTTTAATGCATATCGTTCTTCTAAAGTATCCTCACGTCCAGATTGGATTTTTGAAATTCCCAGCTGTGACAATCAGGTTTTAGTAGGGTGTATTCCAATTGCTGCTGTAGCTGTTGATTTGAACCTGAAATCATAAAAATTGGTCAATCATCTCATAATATGTATAGCAATAACATAGTGAATTCTCAAGAGTCTACAACAATTTTAAATACCTGTACAAAAAAGTCTGGAAATTATTGAAGGCACCACGTATTTTGTTGCGTCTTGTCTATTCTTGCTTTGACTTAGTCCTTATGGCGTTGGTTTTTACTGTTATAAGAAGAGATTCAGGTTTTCTCTTAAGGTTTCTCTTTCTTAACCATGTCCAAATCTCGTGTTAGTTTTTGTTTGTTTGTTGCTTGAAATATCCATACAGTTGTTTGTCTTCCAATTTTTTTTCTCGTTATTTTTGTTCTGCTGATGATTGTGTTGTCTCTATTGTTTGGGGGATGTCATCGTGGTGTAATGGTTAAAGCGATGGGCTGCGGAATCGTAGTACGCGAGTTCGTGCTCCAGTCGCGCTATTACGTTCACTTTCGGGCAAATACCCTTGGGAAAGGTATTGAACCCCCTTATCCTCCCAGCTATGGGTTAAATAGTACCCCTACTGTTCTTCTCGGATGTTAGCTTTGGCATTAAATAACCTACAAAGGTTGATATGCCATTAAACAAAGAAACCAAGCCAAGCAAACCAAACCAAACCAAACCTCTATTATTTCTGGTCACTGTAATCAGTTTTCCACCGCGTTTTTTAATGTAATCTTCACATCTTTGTATCGATGCATCCATGCTATCGTGAATGCTAGTTATTCCTCTTCCTCCTCCTTCTTTTCTTGACCCATACAGTCTATCTCTGGGTTGTAAAGCCCTATGCATCGTCCTGAGTTTTCTTGCTCTCCAGTCCATTTGTTGGAGTACTTCTATAGTCTACTGTAGGAATGGTCCCGAGCATCTTACGAGTGGGACAGCTCAGGTATTTATATCTTTGATGAGATTTCTGCTATGTAATTTAATTTCGTGTAGTCTTCTCGTTTTCCTGAGGTATTCTTTTTTTAGTTTTTCTTTTATCTCCTCTTGTTTGATGGTGTCCGCTTCCAATATTCATAAGTATTGGCAAGTTTCCTGATCTTCGAGCGTTCTGACTTTTCCTTGATTTGGTAGTTCTATTCCTCCAATCATATATCATTAATAGTAAGGAAGATTTTTCTATAGCAAATCTCTTCCAATATCTTGACTCTATATTCTCACAGCCTGTATTAGGGTTTTTAATCTTTTCTCATTTTTGGCAAACAGTTTGGTTTTGTCCATATATATGAGGTGATCGATATTTTTGTGATTTATGAAGTTTGCATCCACCTGTGCATTTCCTAAGTATGCGATTTGGTGGCATCATCGCATTTACAAATAGTAATGGTGATAGCGCATCTCCCTGAAAGATACCTCCCTGAATTTTTACCTCTGTTAAGATTTTTCCCCCTGCTGTCAGTTCGACTCTCTAGTTTTCCATGTTTTTTCCGATAAACTTTATGACTTCGCCGGATATATTGTACATTTTGAGACAGTCTATTATCCAGCTTTGCGAGACCATATCATATACGCCAGGGCTTGATTTTGCCCTCTTTGAGGATATGTTGGTCAATGTACAGTAGCTCTCTTGTACCTCTGGTCCACTTGCAGTATCCTTTCTATTCCACGGGGAACGGTTTGCGACTTATTAGCGAATCATATATCTCCTCCCTATTTTTGCCGTTATTATTATTATTTACTCCTTAAGAGTTTTTCACATCAGTATTAGCTGATGGTTTTTCCCTGGTGTTTGAGTGACTGCAAGTCTCCTCAAGTCTCCAGGACTCTTCTCAGTATTCTAGCCGTTCTCAGTAATGCTGTCATTTGGATAGTCTCTACCTGTCCGCTAACTTCCAAGTCCTCCAGAAAGCTGCAAACTCACAGAGTCTTAGGAGGTATAACTGATATCGTAGATACAGCGAAAAAAGTTGAAAAATCCTGGACGAGGCTGATTGCATTTCACAAGGCACTAATACCCTTGGGAAAAGTATCAATCTGGTTATTTTTGCTACAGCTATGGGTAAATAGTTGGGTAGACTGGGTACTTCAGCGTTGGTTTGGTAAGCAGTCGAGGAGGAGGAAAACTCTGAATTGAAATCTGTTAAATTCCGCTTAGGATATAGACCTTGTGTCTGTGCCGAGGGTGGGCAAGGTGACCGACTGGGAAAAGTGCAAGAAATTCAAATTTGACAATACGAACAATAGTATATGCAAAACCAAGCACGTGTCCGAGAAAATGACACACATAAACTCCTATGGGACTTTGACATACACACGGATCACCTAATCTCGGCCAGAAGACCAGACATTATAATAGTCAACAAAAAAAAAAAAAAAGAATTTGCAAGATTGTCGACTTTGCTGTCCCGGCTGACCACAGAATAAAACTGAAAGAATGTGAAAAGAAGGATAAGTACCTCGACCTTGCTAGAGAATTGAAAAAACTATGGAACATGAAAGTGACAATTACACCAATTGTGATTGGTGCTTTTGGCACAGTAGCTAAAGGATTATTAAAGGGACTGGATGACTTGAAAGTTGATGGACGAGTGGAGACCATCCGAACGACTGGATTATTGAAAACGGTCAGAATACTGAGAAGAGTCCTGGAGACTATAGGAGATTGCTGTCATTGAAACCTCAGTGAAAAAACCATTTGCTAATACTGATGCGAAAAACTTTAAAGGAATAATAATAACAACAATAATAATAATATGAAATTTCTGTTAGTCTTGTTTTTGTCTCGACGACTTTCCCCCGCCTTAAGTGTACAAATCACTTTCCGAAAATTACGAACGTCACACTGCAACGTCCTTGGAAGTGAATGCATAATGGCTGCAAATGTTCGTTCCAGACAGTTCTCGCTGACTCATCCAGTCTCTGGTTCCTCGAAGAAGACTATTGGTTCCTCTTAAAAAAAAACAGTTACTTTTGCAACTTTCTCTGTTTTTTTTTTTTTTCTCTTTCTGCCTTGGTGCTTATAATTCTTCTCTTCTACAGACGGTTGTGTTGACTGGAAAACGACTTGTTTTATGGTTTGATCCTGCACGTATAACAAACTTGTAATGGCTTCATACACTCTCTATTACTTCAATGGCCGCGGGCGGGCTGAAATAAGTCGTCTGCTTTTCGCAGCTGCTGGTGTTCAGTATGCAGACAAAAGAATTGAACTCAAAGACTGGGAACATTTTAAAAGCAGTAAGTATTGACATTTCTGTATTTCGGCTTGTTTTCACCTCACCTTATATATCTATATATATATACACGAGGGACATTAAAAAATTTTAAATCTCAATCAGATTTTAGATTTATTGTAGACCTCTCACATTTGTATCGTCCTCATTTGCACAGAAATTAAGATAGAAATTTGAATTAGATTTTCTAATTTCATAAAAAAGTAGTAGTGTTCTGCTGTGGCTTGTCATGCTGGGCGAAACATAGGACTTTTTAAACGAACCTAGTATATATATATATATATATATATATATATATATATATATATATATATATATATATATATATATATATTAACGAACGGCCAAATGTTTCTTGTCGTAAACGGCCAACTTTTTTCTTGTTATACAAATTTTCCCTCGGTTTTTATATTTTACACTTTTTACACATCCATCGCTGATTTAACATCACTAATATCATCCCTCATCGTCCTGATGAGGGTTCATTAGAACTGAAACGCTATAGTGTCGACTTTGTTTCTCGATAAATCTCTCCTTCTACTTGGATTACCTTGTTATCAATTTTTCTTTACAAATTGTAGAATTACAATCCATTATTTATTTTCATATATATATATATATATATATATATATATGACAGAAATATGTGGAAGTTGGATAAATCAAACACTTAACTCAGATTTAGTTTGATTCATCCAACTTTCCACATATTTCTATCATACTGTCAGATTCACTTATCTTTTAAACACACACACACACACACACACACACACACACATATATATATATATATATATTAGCGGAGTTTAACAGGTCAGAAATACAAAGATTCCTTCTCGACTGGTCACCATACCAAGGTTGTATAGTCCAGTTTGCCCTGCTGTTTTCCCATTGCTGGAGGGAGAATAGTTAGATACATAATTTTCTCAAGGGCATTAGCTCTATGTGAAGTGCAAACAGCCTCGTCCATGATTTGAACTCGGGTTACTGTGTCAATTATATATATATATATATATATCATTAAGGGTTTTCGGACTATTGTCTTCATCTTTATTGTCATTACCACAACGTTTCGGCCGATATGTCCGCGGGCCTTCTTCAGATGTTTGCCGAACTCGGTAACCTTCACTGAACTTCAAACTCCGTCCTTTATTGAATCCACCGGGGTCGCCTGTTCTGATTCCGGTAGCCATAACCGGGTACAAGTGTTAACTATTCCTGTATTGTTACTCGCATGCTGTCAGGATTGAACCAGCAAGCTTCGTCTCAGAAATTTAGACAACTAATATATATATATATATATATATATATATATATATATATATATGTGAGAAAAATGTGAATAAAAATGAAAATCTAGAAATGCAATATATTTGAAGGACATATTTATATATGTATAATGTTTTTGGTGACCGTAGTCACGGGCAACCCGAAGGTTTCCTTTTCAATAACTTCTACACTGATATGTAGGGAAGGGTGCAACTCCATTCTCTGGATTGCTTCACTTTACCCTTGATACGTACCATATAATGCTGAGTGTTAAGCATGGAGATATCAAGCACCATTTTTTGAGTCTTTGGTATGACTCGAACTGGGATTGAACCTCGGTCTTCCGGACCATTGGCAAACACTCTACCTACTTGGCCAATGGGCCGGTAATTAGACGTTTCGTTTTTTTTTCTAATCGTCTTCAACGGGATTTTATCAAGTAATATTTATCATCCGAAAAATTATTTTTATATGAAAAGATACTACGAAAAATGAGAAAAGTCTTAGTGGTTTATTGGCGTTTGTTGTGTTTAAAAAATCAAAATCTATAAAACATAATTATAGTAAATATGAAAATATAAAAATATTTGATTTGAAACTCAAAACTAAAAAATATAGAAATTCGCTACATTCATTTTGAACGCTATTTACTGTAGCCTGAACTTAAGACACGACGATTTAGACTTTATTAAAAAGTTCGTAAAACGATTTATCAATGTGACAATTAATGTCAATACCAATGAAAATGCATTACATAGAATCGGATGTACCGTGGGGTTATCGAAGAAAATTGACTCCATAGCACTATTACCCTTGGGAAAGGCGTGAATCTAATTATTCACTTTCAAGCTATGGGTAAATAGTAGAGGAGACAGGGTTCTTCAGTTTGATTCCCTGCTTGGTTTGGCGACCAGTCAAGGAGAGGGAAAACTCTGTATTCAAACCTGTTAAACTCCGCATAAAAACTGACCTAGTGTCACATCCTGCCTGTGTGAAGGGTTTGGTATATATATACTTAGGTCTAGAAGACACATACGGAGATCATTAAATAAGTTTTCAGACTTTTTTCGTATGGTCACTTTTATTGATAGTACACACATGAAACTCTAGTCCCCTTCGAAGTAATCTCCTCCGGTTGCAATGCACTTGTTGTACCGTTCCAACAACTTCTGGAAGGCCCCATGGAAGTCCTCTTGTGTGAGCGTGTCAATGACCTTCGTCACAGCCTCTTGCATCTCCTCAGTTGTCTCATAACGACAGCCTCTGAGTTTAGGGAATAACCAAAAGTCACAGGGAGTAAATCCTGGACTAAAGGGACGGTGAGGAACTGTCTTGATGCCCATCTTGCTCAAATAGTCTGTGACAAGAATAGATTTGTGGACTGGTGCATTGTCCCGGTGGAAATGCCACTGACCCGATTTGAAGAGTGTTGGCCTCTTCCGACCGAATCTCTTCCTGAACTCCTTTAAAACCGCAACATAGTAACCCTAACCGTAACCCTTTGACCAATCAACTCTGGTCTATTGACTTCCTTACTCCTCCCACACCTCTCATCATCCCTCATGGACCCCCCGCCTTCCTTGAATCTCTTATGCCACTCAAAAACTGATGCTCGATTCACGCAAGATCGTCAAAAAGCAGTCTGAAGCATTCCATACGTTTCTGTGTTATTTTTCCAAGTTTAAAACAGAATTTTATTGCATATTGTTCTTGTAAAGTGTCCTCACGTCCAGATTGCATTTTTGAAATTGGCCAGCTGTGACAATCAGGCTTTAGTATGTGGTATTCCAATTGCTGCTGTAGCTGTTAATTTAATCCTGAAATCATAAAAATTGCTCAGTCATCTCATAAGATGTATAGCAATAACATACTGAATTTTCAAGACCTAACGACAATTTTAAATGCCTGTACAAAAAAAGAAAAAAGTCTGGAAACTTATTGAATGCACAACGTAGATGCATAAGTACCAGAAACCCTAATCTTTTCAATTAAATTTGTCATTTCTTTTGGGAATTTTTTGCTTTTTCGAGTAAAAAAAACTTCCTTTTTAAAGTGACTTTGAGCCATATTTTTTATTTTATTTTCAGAGATGCCTTGCTTGATGGTGCCAGTCTTGGAAATCGATGGAGACAAACTTATTCCACAGAGTATGTCTATTGCCAGATACTTAGCCAGGGAATTCGGTAAGCAATAATGACTTTTTTTTTCACATATAATTGCGTTTATAAAACTTTTCGTAAATCAATCAAAATTGTTATGACCTGATTTTAAAGTTAAGAAGCTCGAATATTCCTTTTGTAGTGTGGTGGAAGATGTTGTAACTCGAGTAGCCATCTTGCT
The DNA here is from genome assembly GCA_963585895.1 of Sepioteuthis lessoniana. Classification (NCBI taxonomy): domain Eukaryota; kingdom Metazoa; phylum Mollusca; class Cephalopoda; order Myopsida; family Loliginidae; genus Sepioteuthis; species Sepioteuthis lessoniana. The sequence continues at coordinate 9,043,550 of OY757942.1, forward strand.
TTCAGTTGTGCCATACAAAGTGTATGCCTTCTTAGTAATAAGGCTGGAACGTGGTGAGATAGACAACAACTATGGAAGGCAATAATTACTGAGGATACGGTTACAAGACGCAGCATTCCAATCCGAGGTCGCTGTTAATCACCTGAAGACGGCCAGAGGTGAAATTTGGTCGAAACGTAGTGAGAAAAACAATAAAAACTATCAAGGACAAAAGTGCGCAATAAAATTAATACTCAAGGCTGGAACACTTATTAAGTCTAGGATTGTAGCTTGGCGTTGTTCATATACGCTTTAGTTATCTCTGAGTGGTCAATCTACTGCTGCTACTGGTGGGCAAGTCTATAAATATTTATTAGTAATTTGTAGACGGCTGATGCTCATATAGGACTCCCCAAACAATCCAATAGAGGATGTGACTTATTTAACCGTCACACAAAATACAAAAGATAATCTTGTGAATTGGATTTTAGTTCCAGTTCACTCACAAGGTGATTGGTATCAAGTTCTGAATTAATAAAGATGATATAATCCAGTTTGTTATTAAATCCAGTCAGAATAAAGTTCCAAATTGGTAAATCCATGTAAGTTGTAAGTAAAGTTGGTGACCGTAGTTGAGGGCGACCAGAAGGCTCCCTTTTCAATAGTTACTACACCGAAGTGTAGGGCGCTACTCCTGGGCGACCAGAAGGTTCCCTTTTCAATAGCTACTACACCGAAGTGTAGGGCGTTACTCCTTACCCTGGATTGCTCCACTTTACCCTCGATACGTACCTTATTTGGCTGAGTGTTAAGCAAGGAGGTATCAAGTACGATTTTTAAAGTCTTTGGTATGACGCGACCTGGGATTGAACCCAGGTCTCCCAGATCATTGGCGAACACTCTACCCACTTGGCCAATGAACCGGTATTATTATTATCATTATTATTATTATACAAAAAATTTACAGTTACATTAAATCAAGCATCCCTATCTAATACAAATAACTTGCACAGTTATATGGGTTCAAGTATTCCTATATTATACTAATATGGTATCTAATATTGATAATTTAATATCTTGCACTTATAATTATATTGTTTCAAGTAATTATTTCTATTTAATTATAAACATGCGTTTAAAAGATTGATTTGTAGTTAATCTGACCATATGATAGAAATAATTGGAAACTTAGATAAATCAAACAACGCAATTTTAGATGGGGTGTCCTCGTGGTGTAATGGTTAAAGCGATGGACTGCAGAATCGTAGTTTGCGAGTTCAAACACCAGTCGCGCTATTACGTTCACTTTCGGACAAATACCCTTGAGAAAGGTAAGTACCCCCTTATCCTCCTAGCTATGGGTTAAATAGTACCACTACTGTTCTTCAAGGGGAATGGCTTTGGCATTAAATAACCTACAAAGAGTTGATATGCCATTAAACAAAGAAACCAAATCAAATATAGATATGTGGTATTTTGTTCGACTTTATTTCCTATTTACGAACTTGCTTGATTGATCCAATTTTCCCCCATATTTTTATCATAATAAACGTGTTTACTCAAAGATATAGGGTTTCAAGTAATTAGTAATAACAATTTTTAATAAACATTAATAGTTTCAACTAACTATCCTCAATACAATATTGTTTACAGTTAAAACACTCCAGCTTCATTTCCTGTCTGGGGTTTATTATAACAGATGATGATTGACATATCCTTTGCGCACGAGCATAAACTGCACCAATTGAATACACATCTGAACTCTTAACCCGAATAGTTCAAAGCCCAACCAAACTGAATGATAAAATATAATTAATGAAAAATGATTAAAATAAAAAAAATCATTCCTTAATGATATAACACTGGGCTCTTTAACCATGGTGCGGCAACCGGTCTAGGAGAAGGAAAACTCTGAAATCAGATGTTAAACTCCGCTTAAAAAGGACCTTGTGTTGCATCCTGCTTGTGCAGCGTGGTAGGTAAATGTATACATTCATCACCGCTGAAGGAACACTGGATTCCATCTGGAGGACTTACCAAGAGAAATGAGCAATTGGGACAGATAACGAGAGAGAGAGAGAGAGAGAGAGAGAGAGAGAGAGAGAGAGAGAGGGAGGGAGTCAAAGAAATTTGTGCTGTTGGCACGCTTTGATGATGATGATGATGATGTATCAATATTATTTTTTGACTTTAGAATTGGAGACAGGAAAGCTAAATATGGTAATTTCTGATTCAATATCATTATCATTATTCATGATGGAGGTGCCCGTGGTGCAATGGTTATCGTCGCAGGAATTGGACACGGCAACACGAGTTCAAATCCTGGACTGATTGCAAATCACATAACACTAATACCCTTGAAAAAGATATGAATCCAATTATTCTCCCTCCAGCTATGGGTAAATAGTAGGGCAGACTAGGTTCTTCAGCCTTGGTGAGGCAACTAGTCTAGGAGAAGGAAAACTCTGAATTTAAACCTGTTAAACTCTGCTTAAAAAATTGACCTTGTGTCATATCCTGACCGAGCGGAGGGTTTGGGTAAATAGGATCATTATTATTATTCGTATGCAATACTAATTCATCATTCATACGGTTTGTAAGAGATAGGAATACTTGAAACCATAAAACTGTGTGCAAATTATTTGTATTAGATATGAATACTTGAAACCATACAATTGTGTGCAAATTATTTGTAAAAAATAGGAATACTTGAAACCGTACAACTCTGTGCAAAGTATTTGTATTAGATATGAATACTTGAAACCATAAAACTGTGTGCAAATTATTTGTATTAGATATGAATACTTGAAACCATACAATTGTGTGCAAATTATTTGTATTAGATAGGAATACTTGAAACTATACAACTGTGTGCAAATTATTTGTATTAGACAGGAATACTTGAAACAATAAAACTGTGTGCAAATTATTTGTATTAGATAGGAATACTTGAAACCATACAACTCTGTGCAAATTATTTGTATTAGATATGAATACTTGAAACCATAAAACTGTGTGCAAATTATTTGTATTTGATAGGAATATTTGAAACCATACAATTGGGTGCAAATTATTTGAATTAGATAGGAATACTTGAAACCATACAACTCTGTGCAAATTATTTGTATTAGATATGAATACTTGAAACCATAAAATTGTGTGCAAATTATTTGTATTAGATATGAATACTTGAAACCATACAATTGTGTGCAAAGTATTTGTATTAGATTGGAATACTTGAAAACATACAATTGTGTGCAAATTATTTGTATTAGATAGGAATACTTGAAACCATAAAACTGTGTGCAAATTATTTGTATTAGATATGAATACTTGAAACCATACAATTGTGTGCAAATTATTTGTATTAGTGTCATTGTAAGAGTGTCATTATTTAAAAGAAAGAAACATTCTAAATTCACTCTAGTTAATCTCCTCTTAAAAACCGAACTTGCCTCACGTCCTGATCATGCGTAGGTGTTGGTAAATTTATACACTCATCAGCTCTGGGAGCACAATGGATGCCGTCAAGAGCTATGGGCAGTATGGCAGTATAGTGCGAGAAAGAGAAAGAGGGAGAGAGTCAGTTAAGGGAATCCGTGCGGCAGACATCATGACTATATGATAATGGTGAGATAGGAATACTTGAAACCATACAATTTTGTGCAAATTATTTGTATTTGATAGGAATGCTTGAAACCATACAACTGTGTGCAAATTATTTGTATTAGATAGGAATACTTGAAACCATACAACTGTGTGCAAATTATTTGTATTAGATAGGAATACTTGAAACCATGTAACTGTGTGCAAATTATTTGTATTAGATAGGAATACTTGAAACCATACAACTGTGTGCAAATTATTTGTAATAGATAGGATTACTTAAAACCATACAATTGTGTGCAAATTATTCATATTAGATAGGAATACTTGAAAACATTCAATTGTGTGCGAATTATTTGTATTTGATAGGAATACTTGAAACCATAAAAATTGTGGGCAAATTATTTGTATTAGACAGGAATACTTGAAACCATGCAACTGTGGGCAAATTATTTGTATTAGATAGGATTACTTGAAACCATGCAACTGTGTGCAAATTATTTGTATTTGATAGGAATACTTGAAATCATACAACTGTGTGCAAATTATTTGTATTAAATAGGAATACTTGAAACAATAAAACTGTGTTCAAATTATTTGTATTAGATAGGAATACTTGAAACAATAAAACTGTGTGCAAATTATTTGTATTAAATAGGAATACTTGAAACAATAAAACTGTGTTCAAATTATTCATATTAGATAGGAATACTTGAAACCATTCAATTGTGTGCGAATTATTTGTATTTGATAGGAATACTTGAAACCATACAATTGTGTGCAAATTATTTGTATTTGATAGGAATACTTTAAACAATAAAACTGTGTTCAAATTATTTGTATTAGATAGGAATACTTGTAACAATAAAACTGTGTTCAAATTATTTGTATTAGATAGGAATACTTGAAACCATACAATTGTGTGCAAATTATTTGTAATAGATAGGATTACTTGAAACCATACAATTTTGTGCAAATTATTCATATTAGATAGGAATACTTGAAACCATTCAATTGTGTGCGAATTATTTGTATTTGATAGGAATACTTGAAACCATAAAAATTGTGGGCAAATTATTTGTGTTAGATAGGAATACTTGAAACCATACAACTATGTGCAAATTATTTGTATTAGATAGGAATACTTAAAACCATACAACTGTGTGCAAATTATTTGTATTAGATAGGAATACTTGAAACCATGCAACTGTATGCAAATTATTTGTATTTGATAGGAATACTTGAAACCATGCAACTGTGTGCAAATTATTTGTATTTGATAGGAATACTTGAAACCATACAACTGTGTGCAAATTATTTGTATTAGATAGGAATACTGGAAACCATTCAACTGTGTGCTAATTATTTGTATTAGATTGGAATACTTGAAACAATAAAACTGTGTGCAAATTATTTGTATTAGATAGGAATACTTGAAAGCATGTAACTGTGTGCAAATTATTTGAATTAGATATGAATACTTGAAACCAAACAATTGTGTGCAAATTATTTGTATTAAATAGGAATACTTGAAACAATAAAACTGTGTGCAAATTATTTGTATTAGATAGGAATACTTGAAAGCATGTAACTGTGTGCAAATTATTTGTATTAGATATGAATACTTGAAACCATACAATTGTGTGCAAATTATTTGTATTAGATAGGAATACTTGAAACCATTCGATTGTGTGCAAATTATTTGTATTTGGTAGGAATACTTGAAACCATAGAAATTGTGGGCAAATTATTTGTATTAGATAGGAATACTTGAAACCATGCAATTGTGTGCAAATTTGTATTCGGTAGGAATACTTGAAACCATACAATTGTGTGAAAATTATTTGTATTAGATTGGAATACTTGAAACCATACAAGTCTGTGCAAATTATTTGTATTAGATAGGAATACTTGAAACCATGCAATTGTTTGCAAATTTGTATTCGGTAGGAATACTTGAAACCATACAATTGTGTGCAAATTATTTGTATTAGATTGGAATACTTGAAACCATACAAGTCTGTGCAAATTATTTGTGTTAGATAGGAATACTTGAAACCATACAACTGTGTGCAATTCATTTATATTAAATAGGAATTCTTGAAATCATACAACTGTGTATGAATTATTTTAGTTAGACACGAATACATTATAAATCTGTTGTATACCCGGAATGAGGAGGCAATAACACTCATATATAAAATATGCTCTCTGTTTTTATTTACGAAAGGTCTAAATGGTTAAGAGAGAGAGAGAGAGAGAGATAGTCGGATAGACAGGAAACCGCGAAGATACGATATCTTCATATTTATTCAAGGTAGAGCTATATCTCCAGAGAGCCTCGCTTTAAATTTCTTTCACGGGAGTCTGATCCTGGGTGATTTCTCAACCAGGGGCCGTCTACCCACCTCTGCGCTAACGTCAATTCGGCATGATTGTTCACTGCTTACCGCTAACTCTGCTGACTGCTGATTGACTACTTTCTCCCAAGGGTTTAAAACTTCTGTCGTTATATATTTTTTTGACGCCTACGCATTCTTCCAACGCTAATCACATGTCTCTTGATTACCTTAAGGCACAGCTGTACATCCTGTTTTGAAATCCACAAACTAACCAGCCTGTCATAGGTCAATATGTAACACATCTAAATATTCCTTGTTTGACAATGATTATAATTAATATTTTGATTCTGTTTGAATTTGACTTTAATTTTATTTCTGCAGGTTTTTACGGTAAGAACAACGTTGACATGAGTAGAATTGATTGTATCTGTAGCTGTTTTTATGCTATCATGGATGACTATCTGAGAATGTACCAAGACAAAGATGGTTGGATAATGGTAAGTAATAATTAACGCTTTATTTGTCAAAACCTCTTGGAACCCACAGTTTCCCTAACTATCATTTTAAGTAAAAATGAACAAAAAATTGAAGGCCTCTTAATCATTAAGATCGGTTGGATTCCAAATCTAACTCAAAATGAGATTCTTTAATGGCATATCAACTTTCATGGGTTACTTAATACCAGACCAATCCCTTTAGAAGAACAGTAGTTGTAGTTTGACTCAAAGCTAGCGGGAATAAAGAAGTTCATGCCTTTCTAATAGATATTCGTCTGAAAGTGAACGTAGTAGCTCGACTGGAGTTCGAACCTGCTTACTCCGATATTGCAATCCAGTACGTTAGCCACTACACCACGGGAATTTACACTGTCTTTTTTGTTTAATACAGTTTCAACCTCGATGCTTTTTCAACACACCTCGTATTTTAAAGAAAATTAAAATATCATTCATTGTAAATATCTGTCTTATTTATTTTCTTGTTTTAAACGCATATCAACCTTTAAGGGTTATTAAATGCCGAAACCATTTTTGTAAAAGTATAGTAGTGGTAGTATATAACCCATCGGGAGCATAAGGGGTTCATGCCTTTTGTAAGAGTATTATACTGAAAGTGAACGTGATAGTGCTACAGGAGTAGGAACTCGCTGACTACGATGCCGCTGTCAAAAGCCCAGTAGGCTAGGGATATAGAATACACCGACTGCATCTCCTCAGAGGGGTAAGACCCCCCCCAAGCAAGTGTCCTAGATACGACACTAAACAATCTGATAGCGAGGCTTCAGTAATGCTGGGGCTTTGGGGAATGCGGAGCATCCCTTCACGGCCATAGTTCCCAGGTCCACTCTGGCTCGCACTGGTAGCAACTGATGCGTCAAATAGAACTGAACAGTGTACTTATGCTAAGCTGAATTGCTTGAAATAGAACAGTTTTGACATCTAGACTGTGTACTTAAGTCAAACTGAATTGTTTGAAATAGAACAGTTTATATATACATAAATGGATTGCCTTATGGGTAGGGTATTAGCTAATGGTCCGAGACCTGGGTTCAATCCCACGTCGCGTCATACCAAAGACTTTAAAAATGGTACTCGATGCCTCCTTGCTTAACACACAGCGATATCAGGTAGGCATCAAGGGTAAAGTGGAGCAATCCAGGGAAAGGAGTAGCGCCCTCCCCTACACTTCGGTGTAGTAGTTATTAAAAAGGGAGCTTTCGGGTCGCCCTCAACTACGGTCGCCAAATGCAACCCAACCAAACCAAACCCAAACCCAGCCGCTGTCTAACACTTTAAAGCGATTCTGATATATTGGATCCTGTGTCACATTGGAAAAAGGTGAAACGAAAAAGCTGACACGGCTGCCAAATCAGTTTTAAATATGGCACTGACAAAGTTACAATTCCACTCACTGGCTTCAAACCCCAAAATTAAAAAAAATTCTTCTCTGCAAAATGGTAACAACGTTGAAATAACATGCACAATAAACTCTAGTTGATAAAACCCACGCTTGGAAAATAGAAACCAGCTTTCAGAAAGTTCAGAAAATAACAATATATCCTGCTTGCGCATTGGTCGCACAAGACTTACGCACTCATTTATACTCAAAACAAGAGAAACGACCGCCGCGTATATTGCTTGTCAATCATTCGGTACTGTTGAACATTTTCTCATTGAACGCAGCGATTTAATTTTCAATCGGCAATAATAAATGAATTATAAATTAATTACTCCTTCACTGACCAATCTCAAAACCCCCTAACCCTCGACAGTAACCATTTCTTCCACCCACCCCAAGAGTTCCCATGATTAACTCCTTGTTGATAGTCACACAGCTGAGCAAATGTTCACTAGTGGTGGAAGATGACTACTATATCACACACACACACACACACACACACACACTCAAGACAAAACAAATTCACGCTTGTTCCAGGGTATAGACACCTTGGTTTAAAGTTATCCTATCGTTAAATAGCCCCTACATTTACCCATTTTATTATTATATTAGGATCAGATGTGATCTTCATGGTCAAAATATCAGGATAAGAGAGTATAAATTATAGATAATAAATGAAAATGTTAACATGAATGACATTTTTTCCTTAAGAGTAATAAGTAAAAAGAAAGTTGTCTCCCTTTAGTCGAGGGCGACCAGAAGGCTCCCTTTTCAATAGCTACTACATCGAGTTGTAGGGGAGGGCCCTACTCCTTACCCTGGATTGCTCCACTTTACCCTCGATACGTACCTGATATTGCTGTGTGTTAAACAAGGAGGTATCAAGTACGATTTTTAAAGTCTTTGATATGACGCAACCTGAGATTGAACCCAGATCTCCCAGACTATTGATCGGTACCATACAAAGTAATAATTAGAAAACAATTCCAGTGGATTTTGACAAAAAATGTCAACATAAACGTACAATGTCCGTGATTCCCTAACCTCTAGGAATAAAATAACCCCAGACGATTTGATATGCCGATAAAACCAATCAGTCAATCTTAAGAAACAGCTACATAAAAATGTCAGTATAAACGTACAATGTACGTGATTCCGTAGCCTCTAGGCATAAAATAACCCCAGACGATTTGAGATGCCGATAAAACCAATCAGTCAATCTTAAGAAACAGCTACATAAAAATGTCAGTATAAACGTACAATGTACGTGATTCCGTAGCCTCTAGGCATAAAATAACCCCAGACGATTTGATACGCCGATAAAACCAATCCCTCAATCTTAAGAAACAACTACACAAAAAATGTCAACATAGACGTAAAATGTGATTCCCTTGCCTCTAGGCACAAAATGACCCTAGACGAGTTGACATGCCATTAAGATCAATCAGTCAATCAATCCTTTTGGAACAGGCTGATAAGATTTCATGCGAGAACTTCTTTACCCTGGAGACACTGATGAGATATATCGTATGAAATTTATATGCCCTATCTCTTTTTACGCGAGCAATGAATCTTGTGGAGATTGTATAGCATTTGTTGATGGTGATTATGACATCATGTGATCCTACGCAAATCACGGTACTTGATTGTGACCTTAGTTCTGTGACTCCCACATACGTTTCTAGCTAACTGATTTATCAACTCCTTCTATGCCCACGTTGTGTTTGAAAGAAGGGAGATGACACAAACTGTCTTCTGACGGTCCGGGTGATCAGTAGGATCAAGTCGCCTGGAAGTCGGCAACTCTTAAGACAAGATAAACTCTTCGTTAATAATTAACTGAACAATTTATTGAAACACAGTGGTATAACAATAATATATATATATATATATGTATATATATATTTCAAAATTTTGTTGTATTTGAGAGACAAATAACTGACGTATCTGGCTGGAGCAGTCTTTCTATGTTACTCAATTCTTCGGGGAGGCTTTAGTGCTTAAGAATGTTTCTTTTCTTATTCGCCTGTCTTCGGTACTGACATCGGATATCTTCTTTTCCAACCCTAAAAATATGTTCTTTTAAATAGGATTACCCTGGGAACAAATATTTCCGATTGGCTAACCAATCACAGATTATTTCGTATTTTTATACTACTTTTTGATTGGTCAGCCGATCAAATGTACTGATCTACGTCTGTGGGAAGAATATCTCTCACGTATCAGATTTTAATTAGTCATCCAATCAAGCCACAATATCGGGGCTTGTTTGATTAAGGGTGCCGGCCCATATCTTGGGGGTGGGGGAGTATCCCTTTTCACATTACCCAAAAATCAAATGTCTGACTAATTCATCCGAAGCCCAGATTTGACTTTTTAACCCCAACAAGTCGGCAAGAATTAGATAGGGATGTCATGATTGTAAATGGATCACTGCTTCGACAAACACCATCTTCCTTGCTTTTCGATTTGAAAATTTGAAAGTTCGATTAGTACAAGTCCTTCATTGACCTTTTGAATTGACTTTTGAATTTCCTTCCAAGTCAATAAGTCTGTTTTTTTTTTCATTTTTATTAAAGGAAGCTTACATTTTCCAAATGAAAAATATATCATGCCCTCCATAAGGTTTTAGCACTTGTGAATACCTCATATTGTCATAAGCGATATTAATAATTGTCTTGAAGCAGCTGATGAGATATATTGTGAAAATTCCTTGGTCTTGGAGACGATGGGATATATCCCTAGAAATTACTTTGCCCTGGTTCTTTTGACAGTGACAGCGAATCAGAGAGTAAAGAATTCTTTCAAATTGTGATGAAAACAGTAAAAGTAATGATTTTCTCGTTGACTCTGATAAGATATTTTGTGAAAACATTCTTGCCTGATAGAGACTGATAAGAAATGTCTTTGTCCTGTGCTTTTTAATGGATCTAATAGAGACTGAAGAGTACTTGTAGATGGTGATTTGGTTCGGTTTGGTTGGGTTTTATGGCATATCAACCATTGAAGATTGTTTAATGCCAAATCCTCTTTATACATGTACATTAAATACATATGATTTAGTTTGCTTGGGTTTTATGGCATATCAACCATTGTAGGTTATTTATTGCCAATCCTTTTTATACATATATATTAAGTATATATGATTTGGTTGGGTTGGGTTTTATAGCATATCAACAATTGTAGGTTATTTAATGCTAAATCCTCTTTATACATATATATTAAATATATATGATTTAGTATGGTTGGGTTTTATGGCATATCAACCCTTGTAGGTTATTTATTGCCAAATCCTCTTTATACATATATATTAAATATATATGATTTGGCTTGATTGGGTTTTATGGCATATCAACTATTGTAGGTTATTTAATGCCAAATCCTCTTTATACATATATATTAGATATATATGATTTGGTTTGTTTGGTTTTATTGCATATCAACCATTGTAGGTTATTTAATGCCAAATCCTCTTTATACATATATATTAGATATATATGGTTTGTTTGGTTTGGTTTTATGGCATATCAACCACTGTAGGTTATTTAATGCCAAACCTTTTTATACATATATATTGAATATATAATTTCTAAACACATTTTGTTGAAAATATTTTGAAACGAGCTTCAGCTAATTTTTTCCCACTGTTAAATCGGTTCACTTCTTTCTATCAAATGTGAATAATTTTCTTTACTTAAGTTCTATTTCAAACAATTCAGTTTAGCATGTCAAAGTTGAATAGTTTTAAGTATTGCTATGTATCCCTAACAATTCAAATAAATATCATTAATTTATTCACACGTAGTTAAATGTGAAAAAATTTCTATTTCAAACTTGCCCAGTTGGGTGGGGCTGTAGAATACATTGACTGCTTCTCTGCAGAAGGGTAAGATCCCCACCCAACGAGTGTCCGGGATATGACACAAAACAATTTGGTGTTGAAATTCCTGTAATGCTGGTTTGGTTCTGTTTGGTCTGTTGGGTTTTATGGCATATCAACTTTTGTAGGTTATTCAACGTCAAATCCATTTTTATGTAAATAATCTGTTCTATTTAAAACAATTCAGTTTAGCATAAGTACAGTTTAATTGTCAAAAACATTTCCATTTAAACTATTCAAGAAGTTATATGTAACAATTCAGTTAAGTGTAAATACAGTTTTAATGTCGAAAAACAGTTCTATTTGAAATAATTCAGTTAAGCATAAGCACGCAGTTTAAATGTAATTACGGTTTAATTGTTAAAAACATTTCTATTTCAAGCTATTCAGTTTACTCAAACAATTAATTTTAGCATAAGTATGCTGTTAGTTCTATTTACCCCATTGATAGGGCCCTATCAGGTGCTACCACTCCGGGCCAGAGTGGACATCGGAGCGATGGCAATGAAGGGGTACTCCGCATTCCCCAAAAGCTCCAGCATTGCTGGAACCTCACCATCATATTGTTTAGTGTCATATCAGGACACTCGTTGGGTTGGGGTCTTACCCCTCTGCAGAGAAGCAGTCGGTGTATTGCCGACTGGGCAAAGTTATGCTGGAGCTTTGTGGAATGCGGACTACCCCTTCATTGCCATCGCTCCCACGTCTTAGGCCATCATCAGGGGTTGTTTACATGTGTTGTTTGCGTTTACATAATTTTGTTATGTTATAAAATACTTTAAAAACTCTTTTAAAAAAACTCTTAAAAAGCACTCTTTACTTATGAAAGGTCCAAAAGTGCTCAGGATAATTTTGGCTAATTCAACCACCAATTCTAACGTTTAAACCGGGACACTTATCAGGAAACTTGTGTTGTATAGTCATCTACAGCAACACAATGACACAATAATTAAACAGACGCAAGGACAAAGATGCAGGAAGGAAGACGCAAGAATAAAGACGCATAATAAAGACGGAGCAAGAAGACTTCTTTAAAAAAATATTCACCTCTCACTTTATTGCAAGGGTTCGAAAGGGTTACTCAAACTTTGCATGTGAGAGGGTGCTGGAGACCGAACATAAACTTCATATTTTGACCCCACTGTTATGACCGTCACGTTTTGTCTTTCTTGTTCTCCTGTTGCTGGGGTCCACTCCATCGGGGCTTTTCCGAGGGCCCCCTCGGTCGGGTGTGGCCTTCCCTACCACATCTCGTCTCTAGTTGTCTGGAATTCTACTGGCAACTGCTTTGGCACCCCAAACTCAACTGAGTTAAATAATAACTCAACGCCCACACGATCGCCTACTGGATCTTTGAAATCGAATGTTTAATCATCATCAAGCGGAAATAACTGTCATGCAGTTCAGAGGTTACTCTCTTCCGGTGCATCATGTAGTGGCACAATGAGACCTTCACCTTGTCCCATATCATAAGCCTTAATCCGCCCACGCGATCTCTTTCGATTACTGGCCATTGGAATGTGTCACTTCCTTCCGGTGTATCACCTTGGAATAGTATTTTTGGGCTGGGTCGAAGGTCAAAATATAACACTTGAAAGGATCTTAAAGAATTATATGGAAAAAATGCATCTTAATTATTAAATCAAACATGCCTACACACACACATACACACACACACACACACACACACACATATATATATATATATATATATATATATATATATATAACTGGGTTGGTCTAGGGTTACTTTGTGTCTATTGGTGAGGAAATTGCTTTTATTGCATATACATATTTAGTTTTTTTTTGTGCAGTATTTTCATAAGATTTTTATTTTTACACACAATCTTACTGTAAATGAATAATTTGTCTCGTCAATTTGTCTGGTAAATGGGGCCCGGGACGAGGGTCTTAGAATGCACACTATCCCTTGCAGAGAGTTAAGACCCCTAAAAAAGGAGGTATCCAGGGTATGAAACTAAATTGCCACTGATGGTGAAGATCAATTGAGTGAAATCTTGGGTGTGTGGAGTATTTCATCAATGCCATTATTCTCATGTCCATCCTGTTAGGGATGCATTTATGGTTCAAATAGATCTTTCTGAAAATTATTTGTATTAAGTGAGAATACTTAACATTGTATAATTGGAAATCATTTATATTAAGAATAGTTACGTGTAGATTTTACTAAGAATTATAACCAGAGAATTAAAACCATTAACTGCGCAAAATGACAATAATTAAATGGAAATAATTAATTGAAACCATATAAATATTAATGTTAGATAAGAATACTTGAAACTATATAACTAGGCAAATTATTTGTATTAGATAGGAATACTTGATATCATATAAACATTTGTATGAGATAGGAATTATTGAAACTAAACAACTGTCGACAAATTATTTGTATTAGAAAGGAATACTTGAAACCATACAACTGTAGGCAAATTATTTGTATTAGATAAGAATACTTGAAACCATACAATTGTAGGCAAATTATTTGTATTAGATAGGAATACTTGAAACCATACAACTGTAGGCAAATTATTTGTATTAGATAGGAATACTTGAAACCATACAACTGTAGGCAAATTATTTGTATTAGATAGGAATACTTGATATCATATAAACATTTGTATGAGATAGGAATTCTTGAAACTAAACAACTGTCGACAAATTATTTGTATTAGATAAGAATACTTGAAACCATACAATTGTAGGCAAATTATTTGTATTAGATAGGAATACTTGAAACCATACAACTGTAGGCAAATTATTTGTATTAGATAAGAATACTTGAAACCATACAACTGTAGGCAAATTATTTGTATTAGATAGGAATACTTGAAACCATACAATAGTAGGCAAATTATTTGTATTAGATAAGAATACTTGATACCATATAAATATTTATATTAGATAGGAATACTTGAAACCATACAAATATCGGCAAATTATTTGTATTAGATAAGAATACTTGATACCATATAAATATTTATATTAGATGGGAATACTTGAAACCATACAATTATCAGCAAATTATTTGTATTAGATAAGAATACTTGATACCATAAAACTGTGTTTGAATAACTATTAAGAAGAGTTCCTTGAAGCTATAATTGTTAACTCAAGATTCTTCTTATTATTTTTATTCATTACTTGAAGCCATATTACAAAGTGTAAACAAATCATTATTATCGAATAGAAACAATTACTTAAAACAAAATCATTATCATGTTATGTAGCTGATTTTTCAAAGACTGGGGCCAAATTCTCCAACCTCAGCAGAACGTGCCCCTTGTTTACCTGCACAAAGAGCAATGCAGTTTGGGTGAGAGTAATAGTAATCTTTCAATCTTTTATCTCATTAATAGATATCATCCTTACAGATGAGTAGCTGTAGTTTACTGATAATTATTAGTATTTGGCAGGAATACTTGAAACCATACAACTGTGACTAAATTATTTGTATTAGATAAGAATACTTTCTCATATTTACCCAACCCCTCTGCTCAGGCAGGATATGACACAAGGTCAATTTTTTAGGGGGAGTTTAACAGGTTTGAATTCAGAGTTTTCCTTCTCCCAGACAGGATGAAGGATGAAGAACACAGTCTGCCCTACTATTTACCCATAGTTGGAGTAAGAATTATTGGATTCATACCTTTCCCAAGGGTATCAGTGCTATGTGAAATGCAATTAGTCTCGTCCAGGATTTGAACTCGTGTCGTCGTGTCCATTTCCTATGACGATAACCATTACACCACGAGCATACTTTATATAATACAACTGTATGTAAAAATCTCTGAAGAAACTACTACACAAAAAATGTAAATATCAGCATACTATGAATACAATTACCAAATGTTTCCACACAAAATAACCCTAGCCAGGTTGGTTGGTTAGTTTGATGGGTTTTATGGCACATCAGGAAATCAGACCTAACCGATAAAATGAAACGCAGTTTCTTCCAGGCAGCGGTCACATTGATACTGCTATATGGATGCACTACATGGACGCTAACAAAACGGCTGGAGAAGAAACTAGATGGCAATTACACAAGAATGCTGCATGCAATCCTGAACAAGTCCTGGCAGCAACACCCCACAAGACACCAACTGTACGGCCACCAGCCCCCTATCACGAAAACTATTCAAGTTAGACGAACCAGACATGCAGGACACTGCTGGAGAAGCAGAGATGAACTCATAAGAGATGTACTCTTATGGATCCCCACACATGGCCGCGCAAAAGCAGGACGACCAGCACGAACATACATTCAGCAGCTATGTGAGGATACAGGTTGTTGTCCTGAAGACCTACCTAGGGCGATGAACGATAGGGAGGAGTGGCGAGAGAGGGTCAGGGATATCCGTGCTGCCAGCACGATATGATGATGATGATGATGATGGCACATCAACTTTTGTAGGTTATTTAATGCCAAATCTGTTTTTATGTTAATAATCAGTTCTATTTAAAAGAATTCAGTTTAGCATGAGTAGACAGTTTAATTGTCAAAAACATTTCCATTTCAAATTATTCAAGCAGTTATATATATCAATTCAGTTTAGTGTAAGTACAGTTTCAATGTCAAAAACATTTCTATTTCAAACAATTCAGTTTAGCATTAGTACGCAGTTTAAATGTAAGTACAATTTAATTGTGAAAAACATATCTAGCTATTTAGTTTAGTCAAGCAGTTCTAATTCAGCTAATTCAGTTTAGTATAAGTACAGATTATGTTTACACATGGTTAATATTCAAAACAATTTCATGTTAAACAATTCAGTTTAGTGTAAATACAGTTTCAATGTCAAAAGCAGTTCTATTTCAAAAATTCAGTTTAGCATATGCACGCAGTTTAAACGCAAGTAGGTTCAATTGTCAAAAACATTTCTATTTCAAGCTATTCAGTTTAGTTAAACAATTCAGTTTTGCATAAGTATGCCATTAGTTCTATTTAACCCATAGATAGGGCCCTATCAGGTGCTACCACGCTGGGCCAGAGTGGACCTGGGAGCAATGGCAATGAAGGGGCGCTCCATATTCCCCAAGGCCCTAGAATTACTGGGACCTCCCCATCAGATTGTTTAGTGTTATATTAGGACACTTGTTGAGGGGTGGGGTCTTACCCCTCTGCAGAGGTGCAGTCTGTATTCTATAGCCCCAGCTGACTGGGCAACCTAGTCAGGTTGACATGCCATTAAACTCAATCCAATATAAATTTCCTGATTTTTAGGCCCAAATAAAATTTTTAAGTGAGCCTATGTCCAATGCTTGATAAAAAATAAAATGTTCTGATTTGTTAAAAATGCCGAGGAAATGTAAAACTAGAAAATGTTAGTTGTCAAAATTTCTGCATTGAAGTTTGATGATTTCTATCATTCAAGGTTTTGGGATTATTATTTTCGTCTTTACCGTTATATCCCTGAGATTCTAAGAGACAATCATCTGGAGGTTGCAGGTTCAATCCTGACTGCAGGGGAGTATCAAAACAGGGATACTTAACACTTGTACCTGGTTATAGTTAACAGAATCAGAGCAAGTGCCCCCCGTGGATTAAATAAAAGACATGGTTTGAAGTTCCATGAAGGCTTCCGAGTTCAACAAGAAACACCTGAAGAAGGCTGGAGGATGTATCAGCTGAAACATAAATATAAGACAATAGTCCGAAAACCCTGAATGATAAGAAAATTCAATAATTAATTGAGCATTTCTTTTTTGCATATTTCAGTTTGACAAATTACCTCACCTTCGCCAAAGATACAAGGATATTGACGGAAACACGGTAAGATAATCCCGGTTTTTGAACTGATTCTCATAAAAATAAATAGATTATCACCTATAAAGAAGGTGAAACCCCACAAAAAAATTCTTCAAATCTATGATCAAAAACAGAATTTCCTTAGATAAAAAATATATATATAATTGAAAATAACATTTGCACTAAGTGATAAACAAAAATGAAATTACTTCCAATCTGAAATCTAAAATAAAATTACCTCAAATCAATAATAAAAAATGGAATTTTCTCAAATCTATAATCAAAGCAACATATTTTAAAAATCTATGATCAAAAAGTGTTTCGGCTTGGTTGGGTGTATTCACCAAAGCCGAAACACTACTGCACAGTTTGGAATGAGCCACTTCAGGCATTGGCCTCCATGTCAACACTCACAAAACTGAATATATGTGCTATAATCAAACAGGCGACATTTCCACACTAGATGGAACTTATCTGAAACTGGTAGACAAATTCACCTACCTAGGAAGCAGTATCTCATCAACCAAAAAAGACATTGACACACGGCTAACAAAGGCATGGACAGCTATCGATAGGCTTTCGATAATATGGAAATCAGACCGGACCAATAAAATGAAACACATTTTCTTCCAGGCAGTGGTCGTATCGATACTACTATATGGGTTCACTACTTGGACGCTAACTAAACGGCTGGAGAAGAAGCTAGACAGCAATTACACAAGAATGTTGCGAGCAATATTGAACAAGTCCTGGCGGCAACACCCGACAAGGCACCAACTATACGGCCACCTTCCTCCCATCACGAAAACTATCCAAGTTAGATGAACCAGACATGCAGGATACTGCTGGAGAAGCAAGGACGAGCTCATAAGTGATGTATTCCTATGGACCCCTGCATATGGCCAAGCAAAAGCAGGATGACCAGCTTGAACATGCATACAGCAGCTATGTGAGGATACGGGATGTAGCCCTGAAGACCTGGCAAAAGCGATGAATGATAGGGAGAAGTGGCGAGAGAGGGTCAGGGATATCTGTGCTAGCGGCATGACATGATGATGATGATGATAATCAAAGCAACATATTTTAAAAATCTATGATCAAAAATAAAAACTTATCCTATTTCTCAAATTTATCATCAAAAATAAAAATTTCCTCAAACAAAAATAACATTTCTCAAATCTATAATAAAAAACAAAATTCCTTTTGATCTATAATCAAAAATAAAATTATATTGTATTCCTCAAATTTATAATAATAAAAAAATTTTTTCATTGAACATAAGATTTTCTCAAATTGATGATTAAAAGAAGTTAAATCTACAATAAAAATAGAGTTTTGTTCCAATCTGTAATCAAAAACAAAAGCCCAGAAATCTCTAATCAAAAATAAAATGTTATTATATTCCTCAATTTTAAAATCAGAAATAAAATTGTCCCAAATATATCATCATCATCATCATCATGTCGCGCCGTCTGCGCGGATATCCCTGACCGTCTCTCGCCATTTCTCCCTATCACTCATCGCCTCCGGCAGGTCCTCAGGATTACAACCCGTGTCCTCACATAGCTGCTGTATGTAAGTTCGTGCTGGTCGTCCCACACTTGCACATCCATGAGTGGGGGTCCACAGGAGTACATCGCTTATGAGCTCGTCCTTGCTTCTCCAGCAGTGTCCCGCGTGTCTGGTTCGTCGAAATCAAAAATAAAATTTCCTCAAATCTATTAGAAAAAAGAAAACTTTCTCACATCCCTAATTGAAAATAAAATTTCCTCAAACAAAAAGAAAATTCCTCAAAATATAATAAAAATTTTTTTCTTCACAAATCTATTACCAAAAATTAAATTTCCTCAAATCTATAAGCAAAAATTGAATTTTCACAAAATGTTAATCAAAAATAAAATATCTAAAATCTATGATCAAAAATAAAATTTCCTTAAAAGAATGAAATTCCACAAACCTATTTTAATAAATTAGATTTCTTCCAATTTTTAATAAAAAATAAGTTTTTTTTTTATACTTCAAATCTATGATCAAAAATTAAATTTTCTCAAATCTATGATGAAAATTGAAATTTTCTCTAATCTATAATAAAATTTACTCGAATCAATAAGGAAAATTAAAATTCCATCAAATCTATAATGAGGAATAAAATTTTCACAAATCAAAAATAAAATTTACTCAAATCAAAAACAAAATTTACTCAAATCTAAAAAGAAAATAATTCTATCAAATCTATTATGAGAAATAAAATTTCCTCAAATTAAAAATAAAATTTCCTTAAATCTATAAGGAAAATTAAAATTCCATCAAATCTATAAGGAAAAAAAATTTCCTCAAATCAATAATAAAATTTCCTTATATCTAAGAAAATTAAAATTTCATCAAATCTATTATAAGAAAGAAAATTTCCTCAAATCAAAAGAATAATTTCCTCAAATCTTTAATTAAAATTTCATCAAATTTATAATGAGAAACAAAATTTCCTCATTTTGATAATAAAATTTCCTCAATTCAGTTTTGAAAATCAAAAACCCATCAAATCTTTAAGCTAAAATAAAATTTCCTCAAATTGAAATAAAAATTCACACAAATCTTTAAGGAAAATCAAAAGATCATCAAATCTATAATGAGAAATAAATTTTCCTCAAAGAAAAAATAAAAGTTACTCAAATAGGAAAATTGAATATATTACTTAGAAATTGAAAAGTAACTCTCTTTTCAAAATTCTAAAAATTTTTATTTCTAATAATTGATAACATAGAAATGAGTTATATGTATTTTAACGTAGACAGTTTACCGGATATTGGCCAAGGGGTTAGAGTGTTCGCCAATGGCCCGGGAGACCTGGGTTCAATCCCAGGTCGAGTCATACCAAAGACTCAAAAAATGGTACTTGATGCTTCCTTGCTTAGCACTCAGCATTATAAGGTACGGATCAAGGGTAAAGTAGAGCAATCCAGGAAAGGAGTAGCGCCCTCCCCTACACATTGGTGTAGTAGCTATCGAAAAGGGAGCCTTCGGGTTACCCTCGACTATGGTCGCCAACTTTACTTACTTTACTTTATAAATATATATTTGAATATTTTTATATACATACAGAGAGAGAGAGAGAGAGAGAGAGAGAGAGAGAGAGAGAGAGTACGATTAAAATGTAACTACCTATTTAAAAACTTATAATTCCAAACAGTAGCATATATATATATATATATATATAAATATGTATATATGAGGTGCCTTCAATAAGTTTCCAGACATTTTTTTGGACAGTCATTTAAAATTGTAGTAGACTCTTGAAAATTCACTATATTATTGCTATACATCTTATGAGATGACTGACAAATTTTTATGATTTCACATTCAAATGAATAGCTACAGCAGGAATTGGAATACACCTTACTAAAGCCTGATTGTCACAGCTGGTGAATTTCAAAAATGCAATCTGGACATGAGGACACTTTAAAGAACGATATGCAATAAAATTCTGTTTTAAACTTCAGACTGCTTTTGGAGCTTCTTGCATGAATTGAGCATCAGTTTTTGAGTGGCATAAGAGATTCAAGGAAGGCAGGGAGTCTGTGAGGGATGATGAGAGGTGTGGAAGGAGTAAGGAAGTCAACAGACCAGAGTTGATTACCCAAACGGTTAGGGTTAGGGTTACTATGTTGAGGTTTTTAGGGAGTTCAGCAAGAGATTCTGTCGGAAGAGGCCCGCACTCTTCAAATCGGGTCAGTGGCATTTCCACCCGGACAATGCACCAGTCTACAACATCCTTCTCAGAGACTATTTGACCAAGATGGGCATCAAGACAGTTCCTCACCCTCCCTATAGTCCAGACCTTGCTCCCTGTGACTTTTGGTTATTCCCTAAGCTCAGAAGCTGTCGTTATGAGACAATTGAGGAGATGAAAGAGGCTGTGACGAAGGTCATTGACACGCTCACACAAGATGACTTCCATGGGGCCTTCGAGAAGTTGTTGGAACGGTACAACAAGTGCATTGCAGCTGGAGGAGATTACTTTGAAGGGGACTAGAGTTTCATGTGTGTACTATCAATAAAAGCGCCCATACAAAAAAAATCTGGAAACATATTTAATCATCCTTCCATATTAAAATAGGTAGATCCACAAAGTGATTTGTATTTTTTGAATGTATTCATTCATTTATTCTTTTGTTTTGTTCTTACATAGGTGTATGTTTCCAGCTTTTTACTTTCATGAAAGAACATATATGGCACAAGGCCTTGTTAATGGGGTACTCAATGAGACATGAACTCACTCTTGTTTGCAGTTTGAATGTTTTTCAGTTGGTTATGTGCTTTATATAGAGGTGATCCTCTCTTTTTCTGAGAGTGTGTTCACCTTAGTTTGCTTTACCTGTCTTTGATATTTGATGTTGTTGTTGTGTATGTATGTGTGTGTGTGTGTGCCCTGGAGTGGTTTTGGGTTTCATTAACAGTTATTTTCCTTCTGTGTGCATGTAAGTGTGTGTTTTGGGGATTTTTTGTGAATGTGTGGCAGTGTGGTTTTAAATTTACTCGTAACTTTTTTCTAATAGCTTTTGTCTGTGTATTTGTATACACATATCATATCTATGTATGTTTGTGTGTGTGTGTGTGTGTGTGTGTGTATACGCATGTATATATATATATATATATAGCTACGGCTAGGAAACTACTTTGCAAGAACACATATGGGTTTGCTAAACCGGAACACATTATGAATAACCGTGAATGTGCCTCATCTTACAGTGCGGATCTGTTTACTATTTTAAGCAGGTCCCACTCAGACTTCCACCTTAAAGTGTTTGAAACAATATATATTTTGACTCATAAACCGTCCCTCGGTTAGCAGCGGGAATATTTATTGGGTCTTAATGTAATTGTAATTTGACATTCCCCTCCCTGGCATATATATATATATATATATATATTTCCTACAATACAGAGTCTGTTTCCCCAATTTTCTTAATCGTTGTCCGAGTTTAACAGTGAACAGGTAGGACCGAAACCGGTTAGTCGCTCAATTTCATCTTTTAACACGAATAAATTTGGTCTGTTTATAAGCTTTATAAAATTTTGTACCCCCAGTTATATATATATATATATATATATTATAATGCATGTATTAAATTATTATATATATGTAATATAATGGCCAAGGGATTTCATTTTATATATCTTGCCTTTGAGTTTAGTTAGGCTGAGAACCTTTCGGTTCAGTGCATGGCTTAGTTAGGTGTAAACATGAGCGTAGGTGTTCACGCGCGAGCGGGAGCGGACGTATCATTCAGAGATGTCACAATAAAAATCCCAGATAGAGGGTGTGACCAGGGATGTGAGTGACGTCACGCCCCGGAAGCGTGGGCTGAGATTTGAGAAAAGCCAGTTAGTTGAGATTGAGATCTGGGCGAGGCCAGACGAATTTGTGCGCTACGGGCGCCGCACAGGATTGGGGGTGGGCAGATGGAAAAGTCAGCATAGAAAGATTGTGCCTCTCTCCTTATGTCGAAAAACCTTTTAACTCAAAGGTTATATAAAGGTTTCGTACCTGAACTAAGAAGTCGTAAAGTTTTTTGTGTTTCGGGATTCCTATGTTCTATGTTATATATGAACATTTTATCATATTTACCAACCCCTCCGCTCGGGCAGGATATGACACAAGGTCAATTTTTAAGCGGAGTTTAACAGGTTTGAATTAAGAGTTGTCCTTCTAGACTAGTTGCCTCACCAAGGCTGAAGAACCTAGTCTGTCCTACTATTTACCCATAGCTGGAGGGAGTATATTTGGATTCATACCTTTCCCAAGGGTATTAGTGCTATGGGAAATGCAATCAGTCAGGTCTAGGATTTGAACTCGTATCGCCGTGTCCATATCCTGCGACGATAACAATTACACCAAGGGGGACCTCCTATATATGAACATTTTATGAACATTATATGTATGTTTCACATATTCATGTATGGATATGTTACATATATTGAATAAATATAATCATATAGATGGATGTATGCTGTCTCTTGTTCCTTTCTAGCAATGAGATCAAGTGACAACCTTCCCAGAGTGACTGGTAATTCTTTCTAATCATTGTGTTATTTTGGTTTTCAGTTGAATATATTTTCAATTTCTTTTAAAGAATTCTGATCTTCATGAAGAATCTTGGAGTGTTGGTAGAATCAACAAACGAATGATGGTAAGTTTTTCTTGTCCTTTTCTTTTTAAAAATAATTATGATTAGTATATATGTAAATATATGCAGAAGTTTATGCTCATGGCCTAATGTTTATGGTCATACGAAAAAAGAGGACCCGGCACCCCGAGTTAATAACATGGACTGTTTGAATTTGAATCCCTAAGCGGAGTTTAACAGGTTTGAATTCAGAGTTTTCCTTCTCCTAGACTAGTTGCCTCATCAAGGCTGAAGAACCTAGTCTGCCCTACTACTTACTCATAGCTGGAGGGAGGTGTTGTATAGCCACATAATACATATACATCTGCATACAGAATCATAACGACGATTCAATAAAGACGAGCGACACAGCTCTTTAGAAAAATACACCTCTCACTTTATTAAAAGGGTTCGAAAGGGTTACTAAAGGTTTTACTGTGTGAGAGGGAGTTGGAGACCAAACAGAACTGCAACATATTGATCCCCACTCTTATGGCCACAAACAGCGTTTCTTTCCCGTTCTCCTGGGCTGCTCAAGCGGAGGCCTGGGTGCCCAGCCTCTCAGGGACATGTTCCTCATTCCAGCATCTTCTCTCCAACTGGTCTGATTTCTAACTGCTCAATCGGGGGCCTGAGGGCCCTTTCTGCTGAGTGCTGGTTTTCTCTACTGCATTTTATCTCCAACTGATTGAACTTCCTATGCACCAAGTTATATAATTGTTTAACGATCACCTTCTTCTTGTGGGCGTCACAAATCGCACTTATTCAACCCGTCCACAGTCAAGGTTATATTCTGATATTCCTCGACCGGATGCACCTGTTATTTACACAGGTGCATTTCGTATTTTGACAGCCCGGCCGGGTCGGGGGTCAATATACAACAGGAGGATAATTGGATTCATACCTTTTCCAAGGATATTAATGCTATGTGAAATGCAATCAGTCTTGTCCAAGATTTAAACCATTATACCACAGACACCTCTTGGTTTGAATATAGAGTTTTTCTTATTTTTAGATCGGTTGCCCTGCCAAGGCTAAAGAGACAAGTCTGACCTACTATTTTACCTTGAGCCGAAGGGAGAATAGTTGGATTCATATATTTGTCAAGGGTATTAACGTTTTGAGAAAAGTAGTCTGATTCTGGATTTGAACTTGTGTCACCAGCTCCATTTCCTATAACAGTAACCATTTCGAACGCACTATAAGCAGATCATTATTTGCCCGACAAAGATTAAAAAGATTTATTTAAAAAAAGAGAAATGACCTCACATAGATGCATGTTTAGTTGTAAATTTTGGAAGAGGCTATATATATATATATATATATATACACGCATGACTATTCTGATATAATAATAAAACAACTTTAATTTTAATTCTAACATATAAGCAACAGAATAAGAAAATAGACAAAAAAACCCCGGTAAATTTACTCAATATGGCCACTATTTTTTAAAACTATTGTATCAACAGGCTTTCGAAATGATTCTCGTGTCTTCAAAATAAATTCTCCTGACATTTTATTCCAATCTTCCTCAATTGCAGTTTTAAATGAACCAATATTTCGATGGGAAGTTGCATTTGTTTTGTTTTCTAAAACGCCCTATAAAAAGTAATTCAAGGAGTTTAAGGTCTGGGCTTAAATCTTATTTAACTGCTATCCTCACAGTTTTCTCGTGGACTTTTAATTTAAGCGTGCTTTCTTATGGACCTTGTGGGGTCCTTCTTAATCACTGTAGCCGAAGCAGTTAAAAAGCCTTCTTTTCGTATTTTTTTTGTTCAATCTTCTACTCCCTACTTTTACTTAAAAAGCTCTTTTCCGAAAAAAAAAAATCTTTCTTTACTTTGTATACGGTTGATAAAGACACTTTGACTTGGTTTCGATGTTAAGCAAACCATAGATTCTTTGTCGTTTATTTTCTTGCTCACTCATATTGGGCTGGATTTTACTGAAAAAAAAATGCTTGAATAATAATAGAGCTAAATTTAGACTCATTTTCAAAAATCATAGTAATTAGACAAAAATAATTAAAAAATTATTTTGCTTCCATCCCTATATATATATATATAAGTGTGGGTTCTATGAATGTCTTTAATATAAAATTCTTTTTAAACATTGAAAAAACATAATGTACTTATATCTAAAGCTGCTGAAATACAAGCCATTAAAATAGATATGAGATACATATCTGTGAAACAATACCCAAACGGCGGATGTGCCCGTGGTGTAACGGTTATCGTCGTAGGAAATGGACACGGCAACACGAGTTAAAACCCTGGACGAGACTGATTGCATTTCACGTACCACTAATACCCTTGGGAAAGGTATGAATCCAATTATTCTCCCTCCAGCTATGGGTAGATAGTAGGACAGACTAGGTTCTCTAGCCATGGTGAGGCAACTAGTCTAGGAGAAGGAAAACTCTGAATTAAAACCTGTTAAACTCCGCAGAGGACACAACCACCTCGGGATAGCATTGATATATATATATATATATATATATATATATATATATATATATCAATGTTCATTATGATGATATATATCAACAATTAAGAGAGAAACGAACGCCATAAAACTTGTGCCTGAGGCAGCCCGAAAATGGAGAATGCCGACAGGGTCGAGTATTTTTTGTGATGGCTGCGCATTAGTCTCGATTCGTGCGTGGTCCTCCACAATAAAATGACCTCATGTCAAATCTGGCCCGATAGGAAGATGGATAAATATCAAATGCATATAAACCACTCAACTTGAACTTAATTCTTTTTGATCACCTTTCGCCATTTTCCTTTTCATTATAATCTTCAAATGAAAAGGAAATGTTTTCTAGGAATATCGTACCCCTACAAAAAAACAAAAACAAAAAACAAAAACAAAAACAAAAAACAACAACAAAAAACAAAACAATAAAAAACAAAAACAAAACAAAACAACGACAACGAAAATATTTATTTTTAAATGCTTCTATTCCAACCATTATTTTTTTTCCATCGTTTTCTTTAATTTTTTTTAGTTTTATTTCCTTATATAAGCCAGGTCATTTTTAACACACAAACACATGCACACACACACACACACACACACACACACACACACACACATATATATATATATATTTAAGAAAAGGAGGATAATGCAGAAAATTGTACTGGTAGGTTGGAATATTAAAAATCTCTTCTTTCTGGGTGAGGAATAGAATATTTGAAAAACACTCGTATATATATATATCTGTCACAGAACATGGTCTCGGAAAACTCTTGAACCCGTGATGAATTTAAGCTTCTACTGATATTTTTTTGTTTTGTTTTGCATAAAATTTCTTTTCAGAGAGAAATGCTTCTAATGTACCAAGAAACCTGTCGCAGAATCCTTCCCTTCCTGGAGAGATTGCTGAAGATGTACAATAATGGAAACCTCTATTTCATGGGCGACCGGGTGAGTAAATTTACACATTGAACTTTTTCTTCTAAACAGTTTACACGTTTTCAAGCACGCACGCACGCACGCACGTGTAATATCTCATCATTGTCCTCATCTTCAGGTCATGCTGCTAGCATGGATTTCCCTGACTCTCTCTCACCATCCATCCCTATCATTCATCGCTTCTGGTTGGTCATCCTAACGACATTCCGTATGCGCATACAGCCGTTGTTGGTAGTTTTTTTGGGTCGGCCAAAACTTGCACGTCCATGTGAAGGGGTCCATAGGAAATCGTCATATAATTTCGACCTTACTCCTCCAAAAGTCTCCCGCATGTCTTGCTCCTCTTACTTTGATAGTTTTAGCGATGGGAGGTAAGTGGTCGTTCGACTCTTGTTTCGTGGGGTGCTGCTTCCAGGATTTGTTCAAAACAGCACGTAGTATTCTTGCGTAGTTCCCGTCTAGCTTTTTCTCTATGCGTTTTGTCATCGACCATGTGGTGAATCCGTCCAATAGTTTTGATACAACTGCTGCTTGGAAGAAATCCCGTTTTTATATTTGAGGCAACTTTATATTTGAGGCAACTTTCAAACTGGCCGCAGTTTGAAAGTTGCCTCAAATCGTCTTCAGACCGCGGTGCAATATGCATCAAGTTGGATTTGGTCGAAAGCGAGAAAGTTTTCAGCATGAAGGAAATACACGCGGAACCACCTTTCCCGTGTGATTACGTAAAAAACAGTTACTGTAAACGCGTAATAACATCAACCGCCGATAGTAAACGCGTTTTTTTTTTTCTTTTTTTAAATCACAAACTGCTCACTAAAAATGAAGATTAACGTCCAATGTAGTCTCTGCTGTTAATCGATCTGGTGTGTGTATATATATATATATATAATTCTCTTAATACCCTGTCCGGTGGCAAAAGCTGCTTGGTAGCGCCAGGAGTGGCAGTACTGCCTTGAGCTACCGAAACTGTGTTATCACCCCTGGTTGGCGGCTGATGAGGACATGGTATCACACGTGCTTTCACACGTTGTATGATGAAAAAAAATTATCCGAGAGATTATACTTCCATATAATCGAGAGCCTATCGAGAGAAACACATGTGCTCTAGAATTATTTAAATAAGCTACTCCACACTGAATCTACAAGGAATATTCTTGAAAATTGATAAATTTGAAAATTTCTTCGTCCAGGATACAAAGACCAGTAATCTGTGGCTATTCAAAAAGCCGACTTAATCTCTGCAAAGGAGTATGGCACTAAATTATCTGATGTGGAGTCTTTGGTCATGGAGCTTTGGGGAATGTAGAGTACCTCTTCAAAGCCATTACTCAAAGGTCGACTCGGGTTGAATCTGTTAAGGTCCCATTTAAGAACTGTTTTCCCATTCAACTGTGTGCTAACAAATAACTAATGTTAAATTGAATTGTTAGTGTTACATAGAAATACTTGAAATCTTCTTATTGTATTTAAACAAATGAGTAATGTTAAGTAGAATTATTTGTGTTTATCGGTCAGGTTTGATTTCCAATTGATCGATAGCTTATCGATAGCTGTCCATGCCTTCGTTAGCCGCGTGTCGATGTCTTTTTCTGTTGATGAGACACTGCTTCCTAGGTAGGGGAATTTGTCTACCAGTTTCAGAGTGGTTACCTCAAGTGTGGAGATGTTGCCTACTTGATTAAAGCACATATATTCAATTTTGTGTGCATTGACATGGAGGTCAATGCCTGCGGCGGCTAGTTGCAAACTATGCAGTAGTGTTTCGGCTTGGTTGGGCGTATTTGCCAGTATCGCTATGTCATCGGCGTAGTCGGCGTCGGTAATTGTTTTTGCGGGGTACCTTCTACTTCATTTCTTTGTCAGCTAATTTTATCGATCGATATTCTAAGCACGTGGTCTAGACAGATTATAAAGAGGTATGGGGCTAGCGTGTCCCCTTGTAGTACTCCTGCTACAATGTCGAAGTATTCTGTGTCTCCATCCGGTGAATGTACTTTCACTTTGGAGTTTCTATAGAGAATCGTTATTGCTGCCACCGTTTCTTTTGGTAGGCCGTATGCTAGTAGGATTTGTTCCATCTTCCCTCTGTGAATGGAATCAAAGGCCTTGGTAAGGTCGACAAATAGTAATGTCGCCTGTAGGCTTTTTGCCCGTACGCCTTCAAGGGAAACGCGGTTTCTTCCATGCAGCGGTCGTGTCAATACTACTGTATGGATACACCACTTGGACGCTAACTAAACGGCTGGAGAAGAAGCTAGACGGCAATTACAAAAGGATGTTGCGAGCAATATTGAACAACTCCTGGTGGCAACACCCCACAAAGCACCAACTATACGGCCACCTGCCTCCCATCAAGAAAACTATCCTAGTTAGATGAACCAGACATGCAGCACATTGCTGGAGAAGCAGAGACGAGCTCATAAGTGATGTACTCCAATGGACCCCCACATATGTCCGAGCAAAAGTTGGACGACCAGCTCGAACATACATACAGCAGCTCTGTGAGGATACGAGATGTAGCCCTGAAGACCTGCCAGAGGCGATGAACGATAGGGAGAAGTGGCGAGAGAGGGTCAACGATATCCGTGCAAGCGGCACGACATGATGATGATGATGATGATGATTTGTGTTTAATTGCGACACTTTAAACCATTTAACTGTGTGTCATCATCATCATCATCATCTTGTCGTACCATCAGCACGGATATCCCTGACCTTCTCTCGCCACCCTCCCAATCGTCCATTGCTTCCGGCAGGTCTTCAGCGTTACATCCCGTATCTTTGTTGTATAGCCACATAATAAATATCCATATATACACTGAATACAAATTGACGCAATAATAAAGACGAGTGAAGACTTCGTTAAAAAAATATACCTCTCACTTTATTTGAAAGGTTGTGTGTGAGTGGGAATTGAAGACTGAACAAAGACTGCAATATATTGACCTCCACTCTTATGGCCATCAACGTTGTGTCTTTCTCGTTCTCCAGGGCTGCTCAACCGGAAGCCCGGAGGCCTGGGGGCCCAGCTCTCTGCTGAATGATGGCTTTCTCTACCGCATCTTGTCTCTAACTCATCTGATATCCAACTCACTGACTTCCTGTCTCCACCGAGTTATATAATAGTTCAATCACCCACTAAATCTTTGGAATGGCATGTTTGATCGTCATCAAGCGGAAATAACTGTCATACAGTTCAGAGGTCACCCTCTTCCGGTGCATCAGTTTTTGCCTGTACCATGGGATTTTACCTTGTCCCATATTGTCAGCCAAGTCCGCCTACGCGATTGCTTCTCATAACTGCCCTCAGAATGTGTCACTTCCTTCCGGTGCATCACTTTGGAATGGCATGTTTGACCGGGTCGAAGGTCAAAATACAACATCTTCACAGAGCTGCTGTAGCAATTAGGAAATAATATTCTTTGTTCAGGAACAAGAAAATTAAAAAAGCTGTTATATAGTGCGTTATCCGTGGTTCATCCATAAAAAAAAAACTGTTTAGATTACCAATCCATTTTCATATTTATTCCTGAAACCTTATAGCAAAATATTCCCTGTTTCTTTTTCAGATGACAATTGCTGATATGATGTGTTTTGTAGCCTTGGAGAACCCTCTCTATGAAAATCCGAACTTACTGCAACGATACCCAAAACTAGAAGCACTAAGGACTCGCATCGCAACTCACCAGAAAGTCCTTCCCTATCTTAAGAAGCGTCAACAGACCGAATTCTAGATTTTTTATTTCTTCGACTTTTCCAAAGTGAATACTGTCCATGGGGAAAATAATAGAATTGGCACCCTTTCAGAATACTTCCTGCCTAATATTTACTTTGGATTTTTAATTGGATTTTGACCCGAACTCTTTGCCGGCCATGTCATTGGTTTTATATTTGTTTCAAGCGGCACAAAATTATTTTTTATGAGTCCAGATATATTTATATCTAAAGCAATGAAAACTTTAAAATTGTAAGCAGGCATTCACCTTTGTAAATTTGCTGTTTTGATTGTATAATGTTCTATTAAAAATGAAAAAATAAAAAAAAAATTTGTTTTGTTTCATGGCATATCAAGCTTCGTGGGTTATTTAATGTCAAAACCATCCCTGTAAAAGAATAATACTGGTAATAATAAATCCATAACTGGCGAAATAAAGGGTTTTATACCTTTTCTAAGAGTATTAGTTCGAAAGCTGTGAGTATAAATAAGTTCCTTCCTTTTCCAAGAGTATTAGTCCAAAGTGAACGTCGTAGCTCGAATGGAGCTCGGATTCGCTTACTTTGAGGTTGTAATCCAGTACGTTAGCCATTACACCACAGTAACCCTCCCTGCAATGTTTGTTTGTGTGTTTTGTTTCGTTGTTTCATGGCATATCAACCTTTGTGGATTATTTAATGCAAAAGCCATCTTGGTAGAAGAACAGTTATGGTACTATTCATCTCTCGCTGGAGAGATGAAAGAGTTTGGTTTTCGTCACTTTCTTAGCTCAATGACATATTGTTACGTATACAGAGAATATTTTTGGCACAAGGAGAATTACCTTCCGTCTGGAGCACCCATGAGCGAGCTCCAAAAACGTCTAGTGATTACCCAAAGATCCCGTCGCACATATATTAGAAAAAAATCGAACTTGAAAAAAATGCCACGGAAACGTATGGAATGCTTCAGACTGCTTTTCGACCATCTTGCATGAATCGAGCATCAGTTTTTGAGTGGCATAAGAGATTCAAGGAAGGCAGGGAGTCTCTGAGGGGGGATGAGAGGTGTGTGAGGAGTAAGGAAGTCAATACACCAGATTTGATTGGCCAAAAGTTTAGGATTAGGGTTAGTATGTTGAGGTTTTAAGGGAGTTCAGGAAGAGATTCCGTCGAAAGAGGCCAGCACTCTTCAAATCGGGTCTGGGGCATTTCCACCTGGACAATGCACCAGTCCACAACTCCATCCTTGTCACAGACTATTTGACCAAGATGAGCATCAAGATAGTTCCTCGCCCTCCCAATTGTCCAGGCCTTACTCCCTGTGACTTTTGGTTATTCCCTAAGCTCAGAGGCTGTAGTTATGAGACAATTGAGGAGATGAAAGAGGCTGTGACGAAGGTCATTGACACGCTCACACGAGACGACTTCCGTGGGGCCTTCGAGAATTTGTTGGAACGGTACAAGTGCATTGCAGCCGAAGGAGATTACTTTGAAGGGGACTGGAGTTTCATGTGTGTACTATCAATAAAAGTGCCCATACAAAAAAAATCTGGAAACTTATTTAATGATCGTGGTAGATAGATAGGAACGGATATCATCATCATCATCATGTCGCATTGCTAGCACGGATTTCCCTGACTCTCTCTCTCACCATTCAGCTCTGTCATCTATCGCTTTCGCAAGGTCTTCTAGACTACATCCTGCGTCCGCGCAGAGATAAGTTCTAGTTGGTCGTCCAACACTTGCACGTCCTTGTGAAGAGTTTCATCGGGTTCTGTCTTACCTCTCCAGTAGTATCTAGCATCTCTTGTCCGTCTTATTTTCAATGATTTTCAGAGATGGGAGGTAAGTGTCCGTACAGCTGCTGTTTTGTGGGATGTTGCTTCCATCATTTGTTAAATGTAGCTCGTAGCATTTTTTGTGCAATTCCCATCTAGCATCGTCTCTATAGGCTTAGTGAGCGTCTATATGGCGCCTCCATATAGTAGTATTGACACAACCATTGCTTGGACGAAATTGCATCTTATTTTATCGGATCGGTCTTTCTTCCATATGACCAATAACCTATCTATAGCAGTTCATGCCTTCGCTTATTTCATATTAATGTCATTTTCCGTAGATGAGACGCAGTTTCCGAGTTACGTGGGGGTGTTCTTGTGGTGTAATGGTTAAAGCGATGGAATCGTAGTAGGCGAATTCGAACCCCAGTCGAACAACAGCTTTGTGAGGATATGGTGTGTAGCCCTGAGGACCTGCCAGAAGAGATGAACGATAGGGAGGAGTGGCAAGAGACGGTCAGGGATATCCATGTTGGCGGCACGACATGATGATAATGATGATGATTAAGATTTTAAGTGCAAAGTAACTAGACTTTGACCTATAAATGGTGTTGGGTTTGTAAAATGGTAATTTCTGTGTATGGAGTGAGTGAGGGAGATGCTCAGTGTGATTGGATATACTAATCATTTGATGAGCCCAGAGTCTTAGCGCAAAAATCAAAAATCCAGTCTGACAGATTCCATCAGACGTTCCGTGTGGCAGGAACGTTAAAATATTTCAGAAAGACAACCCTAACATAATAGATATCTTCTTCAGCGCGCCGGTAAGTCCCTCAAACTCAACTTTATACACAGGGAGGACTGTATATTATTATTAATTGTTTCACGTGTTGATTAATAAGTTGTTAGAGATAAACGAAGAATTAATTCATTTATTTGTTGCTGTTATACAAACACAATAATGGTTTCCTAACAGGTACTATTAAATGTAACTTGGAAATGTTTTTGCAAACAGTTGAATGGTTTCAAGTATTGATATTTATCGTAAGCATAGAATGAAATGGTTCCAAGTATTGCTATCAAACATTATAATTTTATCTGCATACAGTTAAATGGTTTCAAGTATTGCTATTTATTGTTTGCACACAGTCAAAAGGTTTCAAGTAATGCTACTTAACACCAATGATTCTTTTCAAGATTTATTATTTAGTAAACCGTAAAATGGTTCCAAGTATTGCTACGTAATAGTAACAATTCAATTTAACATCTGTGAGTAACTGTGTGCAAACAATAAATAGCAATACGTGAAACCATTTAACTGTGTGCAAACAATAAATATCAAGACTTGAAAACATTTAACTGTGTGCAAATAATAAATAGCAATACTTGAAACCATTAAACTATTTGCAAACAATAAATAACATTACTTGAAACCATTTAACTGTGTGCAAACAATAAATAGTATTACTTGAAACCATTTAACTGGTTGCAAACCATAAATTTCAATACTTGAAACCATTTAACAGTGTGCAAACAATAAATAGTATAACTTGAAACCATTTAACTGTGTGCAAACAATAAATAAGAATACTTGAAAGCATTTAACTCGGTGCAAACAATAAATAGCAATACTTGAAACCATTTAACTGTGTGCAAACAATAAATAGCATTACTTGAAACCATTTCCATGTGTGCAAACAATAAATAACAATACTTGAAACCATTTAACTGTGTGCAAACAATAAATAACAATACTTGAAACCATTTCTGTGTGCAAACAATAAATAACAATACTTGAAACCCTTTAACTGTGTGCAAATAATAAATAGCAATACTTGAAACCATTTACATGTGTGCAAACAATAAGTAACAATACTTGAAACCATTTAACTGTTTGCAAACAATAAATAAGAATACTTGAAACTATTTAACTGAGTGCAAACAATAAATAGCAATACTTGAAACCATTTAACTGTGTGCAAACAATAAATAGCTTTACTTGAAACCATTTAACTGTGTGCAAACAATAAATAACAATACTTAAAACCATTTAACTGTGTGCAAACAATAAATAAGAATACTTGAAACCATTTAACTGTGTGTAAACAATAAATAGCAATACTTGAAACCATTTAACTGTGTGCAAACAATAAATAACAATAATTGAAACCATTTAACAGTGTGCAAAAATAAATAGCATTACTTGAAACCATTTAACTGTGTGCAAACAATAAAGAAGAATACTTGAAAGCATTTAACTCGGTGCAAACAATATATAGCAATACTTGAAACCATTTAACTCGGTGCAAACAATAAATAGCATTACTTGAAACCATTTAACTGTGTGCAAACAATAAATAAGAAAGCTTGAAACCATTTAACACGGTGCAAACAATATATAGCAATAATTGAAAGCATTTGACTGTGTGCAAACAATAAATAGCATTATTTGAAACCATTTAACTGTGTGCAAACAATAAATAGTATTACTTGAAACCATTTACATGTGTGCAAACAATAAATAAGAATACTTGAAACTATTTAACTGTGTGCAAACAATAAAAAACAATACTTGAAACCATTTAACTGTTTGCAAACAATAAATAAGAATACTTGAAACCATTTAACTCGGTGCAAACAATATATAGCAATACTTGAAACCATTTAACTGTGTGCAAACAATAAATAGCATTACTTGAAACCATTTCCATGTGTGAAAACAATAAATAACATTACTTGAAACCATTTAACTGTGTGCAAACAATAAATAGTATTACTTGAAACCATTTAACTGGTTGCAAACCATAAATTCCAATACTTGAAACCATTTAACAGTGTGCAAACAATAAATAGTATAACTTGAAACCATTTAACTGTGTGCAAACAATAAATAACAATAATTGAAACCATTTAACTCGGGGCAAACAATAAATAGCAATACTTGAAACCATTTAACTGTGTGCAAACAATAAATAGCATTACTTGAAACCATTTCCATGTGTGCAAACAATAAATAACAATACTTGAAACCATTTAACTGTGTGCAAACAATAAATAACAATACTTGAAACCATTTCTGTGTGCAAACAATAAATAACAATACTTGAAACCCTTTAACTGTGTGCAAATAATAAATAGCATTACTTGAAACCATTTACATGTGTGCAAACAATAAGTAACAATACTTGAAACCATTTAACTGTTTGCAAACAATAAATAAGAATACTTGAAACTATTTAACTGAGTGCAAACAATAAATAGCAATACTTGAAATCATTTAACTGTGTGCAAACAATGAATAGCTTTACTTGAAACCATTTAACTGTGTGCAAACAATAAATAACAATACTTAAAACCATTTAACTGTGTGCAAACAATAAATAAGAATACTTGAAACCATTTAACTGTGTGTAAACAATAAATAGCAATACTTGAAACCATTTAACTGTGTGCAAACAATAAATAACAATAATTGAAACCATTTAACAGTGTGCAAAAATAAATAGCATTACTTGAAACCATTTAACTGTGTGCAAACAATAAAGAAGAATACTTGAAAGCATTTAACTCGGTGCAAACCATAAATTTCAATACTTGAAACCATTTAACAGTGTGCAAACAATAAATAGTATAACTTGAAACCATTTAACTGTGTGCAAACAATAAATAACAATAATTGAAACCATTTAACAGTGTGCAAAAATAAATAGCATTACTTGAAACCATTTAACTGTGTGCAAACAATAATGAAGAATACTTGAAAGCATTTAACTCGGTGCAAACAATATATAGCAATATTTGAAAGCATTTAACTCGGTGCAAACAATAAATAGCATTACTTGAAACCATTTAACTGTGTGCAAACAATAAATAAGAAAGCTTGAAACCATTTAACACGGTGCAAACAATATATAGCAATACTTGAAAGCATTTAACTGTGTGCAAACAATAAATAGCATTATTTGAAACCATTTAACTGTGTGCAAACAATAAATAGTATTACTTGAAACCATTTACATGTGTGCAAACAATAAATAAGAATACTTGAAACTATTTAACTGTGTGCAAACAATAAATAACAAAACTTGAAACCATTTAACTGTTTGCAAACAATAAATAAGAATACTTGAAACTATTTAACTCTGTGCAAACAATATATAGCAATACTTGAAACCATTTAACTGTGTGCAAACAATAAATAGCATTACTTGAAACCATTTCCATGTGTGAAAACAATAAATAACAATACTTGAAACCATTTAACTGTGTGCAAACAATAAATAGTATTACTTGAAACCATTTAACTGGTTGCAAACCATAAATTTCAATACTTGAAACCATTTAACAGTGTGCAAACAATAAATAGTATAACTTGAAACCATTTAACTGTGTGCAAACAATAAATAAGAATACTTGAAAGCATTTAACTCGGTGCAAACAATAAATAGCAATACTTGAAACCATTTAACTCGGTGCAAACAATAAATAGCATTACTTGAAACCATTTCCATGTGTGCAAACAATAAATAACAATACTTGAAACCATTTAACTGTGTGCAAACAATAAATAACAATACTTGAAACCATTTCTGTGTGCAAACAATAAATAACAATACTTGAAACCCTTTAACTGTGTGCAAATAATAAATAGCATTACTTGAAACCATTTACATGTGTGCAAACAATAAGTAACAATTCTTGAAACCATTTAAATGTTTGCAAACAATAAATAAGAATACTTGAAACTATTTAACTGAGTGCAAACAATAAATAGCAATACTTGAAACCATTTAACTGTGTGCAAACAATAAATAGCTTTACTTGAAACCATTTAACTGTGTGCAAACAATAAATAACAATACTTAAAACCATTTAACTGTGTGCAAACAATAAATAAGAATACTTGAAACCATTTAACTGTGTGTAAACAATAAATAGCAATACTTGAAACCATTTAACTGTGTGCAAACAATAAATAACAATAATTGAAACCATTTAACAGTGTGCAAAAATAAATAGCATTACTTGAAACCATTTAACTGTGTGCAAACAATAAAGAAGAATACTTGAAAGCATTTAACTCGGTGCAAACCATAAATTTCAATACTTGAAACCATTTAACAGTGTGCAAACAATAAATAGTATAACTTGAAACCATTTAACTGTGTGCAAACAATAAATAACAATAATTGAAACCATTTAACAGTGTGCAAAAATGAATAGCATTACTTGAAACCATTTAACTGTGTGCAAACAATAAAGAAGAATACTTGAAAGCATTTAACTCGGTGCAAACAATATATAGCAATACTTGAAACCATTTAACTCGGTGCAAACAATAAATAGCATTACTTGAAACCATTTAACTGTGTGCAAACAATAAATAAGAAAGCTTGAAACCATTTAACACGGTGCAAACAATATATAGCAATACTTGAAAGCATTTAACTGTGTGCAAACAATAAATAGCATTATTTGAAACCATTTAACTGTGTGCAAACAATAAATAGTATTACTTGAAACCATTTACATGTGTGCAAACAATAAATAAGAATACTTGAAACTATTTAACTGTGTGCAAACAATAAATAACAAAACTTGAAACCATTTAACTGTTTGCAAACAATAAATAAGAATACTTGAAACCATTTAACTCGGTGCAAACAATATATAGCAATACTTGAAACCATTTAACTGTGTGCAAACAATAAATAGCATTACTTGAAACCATTTCCATGTGTGAAAACAATAAATAACAATACTTGAAACCATTTAACTGTGTGCAAACAATAAATAGTATTACTTGAAACCATTTAACTGGTTGCAAACCATAAATTTCAATACTTGAAACCATTTAACAGTGTGCAAACAATAAATAGTATAACTTGAAACCATTTAACTGTGTGCAAACAATAAATAAGAATACTTGAAACCATTTAACTCGGTGCAAACAATAAATAGCATTACTTGAAACCATTTCCATGTGTGCAAACAATAAATAACAATACTTGAAACCATTTCTGTGTGCAAACAATAAATAACAATACTTGAAACCCTTTAACTGTGTGCAAATAATAAATAGCATTACTTGAAACCATTTACATGTGTGCAAACAATAAGTAACAATACTTGAAACCATTTAACTGTTTGCAAACAATAAATAAGAATACTTGAAACTATTTAACTGAGTGCAAACAATAAATAGCAATACTTGAAACCATTTAACTGTGTGCAAACAATAAATAGCTTTACTTGAAACCATTTAACTGTGTGCAAACAATAAATAACAATACTTAAAACCATTTAACTGTGTGCAAACAATAAATAAGAATACTTGAAACCATTTAACTGTGTGTAAACAATAAATAGCAATACTTGAAACCATTTAACTGTGTGCAAACAATAAATAACAATAATTGAAACCATTTAACAGTGTGCAAAAATAAATAGCATTACTTGAAACCATTTAACTGTGTGCAAACAATAAAGAAGAATACTTGAAAGCATTTAACTCGGTGCAAACAATATATAGCAATACTTGAAACCATTTAACTCGGTGCAAACAATAAATAGCATTACTTGAAACCATTTAACTGTGTGCAAACAATAAATAAGAAAGCTTGAAACCATTTAACACGGTGCAAACAATATATAGCAATACTTGAAAGCATTTAACTGTGTGCAAACAATAAATAGCATTATTTGAAACCATTTAACTGTGTGCAAACAATAAATAGTATTACTTGAAACCATTTACATGTGTGCAAACAATAAATAAGAATACTTGAAACTATTTAACTGTGTGTAAACAATAAATAACAATACTTGAAACCATTTAACTGTTTGCAAACAATAAATAAGTATACTTGAAACCATTTAACTCGGTGCAAACAATATATAGCAATACTTGAAACCATTTAACTGTGTGCAAACAATAAATAGTAATACTTGAAACCATTTAACTGCGTGCAAACAATAAAGAAGAATACTTGAAAGCATTTAACACGGTGCAAACAATATATAGCAAAACTTGAAACATTTTAACTGTGTGCAAACAATAAATAACAATACTTGAAATCATTTAACTGTGTGCAAACAAATCAGCTGTGACTTGTTTGAAAAATGTAATCAAAAAACATTTAAAAATCATAAAATATGTATTAACAGGAATTTACATTGAATAACTATTAAGGTTTTATGAGCTATTTAACCAAATAACCAGACTTTGATCTATAAATGGTGTTGGGTTCGTAAAATGGTAATTCCTGTGTATGGAGTGAGTGAGGGAGAGGCTCAATGCGATTGGATATACTAATCATGTAATGAGCCCAGAGTCTTGGGTCAAACATCCCAAATCCAGCCAGACAGATTCCACCTGACGTTCCGCGAGGCGGGGACGTGAAAATATTTCAGAAAGACAATCCTGACATACCAGATACCTTCTTCAGCGCGCCGAGGGAGGACTGTATATTTTTATTAATTGTTTCACGTGTTGATTATTAAATTGTTAGAAATAAACGAAGTATTAATTTACTAATTTGTTGCTGTTAGCCTTTGAATAAACTCAATACTAGAGCAATAATGGTTTCCTAAATGGTACTATTAAATGTTACTTGGAAATATTTTTGCAAACAGTTGAATGGTTTCAAGTATTGCTATTTATTATTTGCACACCGTTAAATGGTTTAATGTATTGCGATTTATTGTTTGTACAAAGAATTGGTTTCAAGTAATGTTATTTATTATTTGCACACAGTTAAATGGTTTCGAGTATTGCCTTTTATTGTTTGCACACAGTTAAATGGTTTCAAGTATTGCTATTTATTATTTGTACATAGTTAAATGGTTTCGAGTATTGCTATTTATTGTTTGCACAAAGTTGAATGGTTTCAAGTATTGCTATTTATTGTTTGCACACAGTTAAATGGTTTCAAGTAATGGTATTTATTATTTGCACACAGTTAAACGGTTTCGAGTATTGCTATTTATTGTTTGCACACAGTTAAATGGTTTCAAGTATTGCTATTTATTATTTGTACATAGTTAAATGGTTTCGAGTATTGCTATTTATTGTTTGCACAAAGTTGAATGGTTTCAAGTATTGCTATTTATTGTTTGCACACAGTTAAATGGTTTCAAGTAATGGTATTTATTATTTGCACACAGTTAAACGGTTTCGAGTATTGCTATTAATTGTTTGCACACAGTTAAATGGTTTCAAGTATTGCTATTTATTATTTGCACACCGTTAAATGGTTTCATGTATTGCGATTTATTGTTTGTACAAAGAATTGGTTTCAAGTAATGTTATTTATTATTTGCACACAGTTAAATGGTTTCGAGTATTGCCTTTTATTGTTTGCACACAGTTAAATGGTTTCAAGTATTGCTATTTATTATTTGTACATAGTTAAATGGTTTCGAGTATTGCTATTTATTGTTTGCACAAAGTTGAATGGTTTCAAGTATTGCTATTTATTGTTTGCACACAGTTAAATGGTTTCAAGTAATGGTATTTATTATTTGCACACAGTTAAACGGTTTCGAGTATTGCTATTTATTGTTTGCACACAGTTAAATGGTTTCAAGTATTGCTATTTATTATTTGCACATAGTTAAATGGTTTCATGTATTGCTATTTATTGTTTGTACAAAGAATTGGTTTCAAGTAATGCTATTTATTGTTTGCACACAGTTAAATGGTTTCAAGTACTGCTATTTGTTGTTTGCACACTGTTAAATGGTTTCAAGTATTGCTATTTATTATTTGCACACAGTTAAATGGTTTCAAGTAATGCTATTTATTGTTAGTACACAGTTAAATGGTTTCAAGTAATGGTATTTAATATTTGCACACAGTTAAATGGTTTCGAGTATTACTATTTATTATTTGCACACAGTTAAATGGTTTCGAGTATTGCTATTTATTGTTTGCACACAGTTACATGGTTTCGTGTATTGCTATTTATTGTTTGCACACAGGAATGGTTTCAAGTAATGCTATTTATTGTTTGCACACAGTTAAATGGTTTCAAGTATTGCTATTTGTTGTTTGCACACTGTTAAATGGTTTCAAGTAATGCTATTTATTGTTTGCACACAGTTAAATGGTTTCAAGTATTGCTATTTATTGTTTGCACACAGAAATGGTTTCAAGTAATGCTATTTATTGTTTCACACAGTTAAATGGTTTCAAGTATTGCTATTTATTGTTTGCACACAGTTAAATGGTTTCAATTAATGCTATTTAACACCAATGATCCTTTTTAAGATCTATTTTTTCGTAAACCGTTAAATGGTTCCAAGTATTGCAATGTAATAGTAACAATTCAATTTAACATCAATTTTTGCTTGCACACAGTTAAATGGTTTCAACTAAAGCAATTGTTAAAAGATTTCTATTTGATTTATAAATTAGAGCCTCAGAGGTATTTCCTCTCTGGGTTAGAGTGGACATGGGTGTAATGGCAATGAAGGGGTACTCCACACTCTGCTGAAATGTTGAACTGGAGCCTCACCCTCATATGCAATTTAACATCATACACCGGACATCTCTTTTTTGATGAAGATAGTGTGACGTATTCTTAGCCCCACCGACGGAGCTTGTGGAACGGTTGTTTAAGGAGGTACATTTCGGGAAATACTGTTTGTATATAAATGCATTTGCAACTGATTTGGATTTTTATAACCTCGTCTAGTCAACAGAGAGATATCAACACGCGACTAGCAAAGGCATGGACAGCTAGCGATAATCTTTCGGTCATATCGAAGTCAGATCTGACCGATAAAATGAAGCGCAGTTTCGTCCAAGCAGCGATCGTGTCGATACTGCTATATGGATGCACTACATGGACGCTAACTAAACGGATGGAGAAAAAGCTTGACGGTAACTACACAAGAATGCTGCGAGCAATATTGAACAAGTCATGGAGACAGCACTCCAACAAAGCAGCAGCTGTACGGCCACCTACCACCCATCACGAAAACTATCAAAATTAGACGAACCAGACACGCGGGACACTGCTGGAGAAGTAGGGACGAGCTCATAAATGACATACTCGCGTGGACCCCTTCACATGGA
This sequence comes from Sepioteuthis lessoniana, assembly GCA_963585895.1. NCBI lineage: Eukaryota > Metazoa > Mollusca > Cephalopoda > Myopsida > Loliginidae > Sepioteuthis > Sepioteuthis lessoniana. The sequence continues at coordinate 9,086,165 of OY757942.1, forward strand.
CGAGCAAAGGCAGGACGTCCAGCTCGAACCTACATACAGCAGCTCTGTGCCGATACGGGATGTAGCACTGAGGACCTGCCGAAAGCAATGGACGATCGGGAGGTGTGGCGAGAGAGAATCAGGAATATCCCTGTTGATAACGCGACATGATGATGATGATGACCTGGTCAGAGATTATCTATGAAAATGATCTTGCATAAGACAATAGTTTCGTTTCTTGTATTGGTCAAGAAGTCAAGGACAGACTTTGCACTGTGCATGAAAACGGACAGGCATCTGTCACTTGTATATTTATAGGAGAATAAAAGTTACAAACTTTTTTTTTAGCTCATGTCTTTTTATACTTTTTTAGTTTCATTGTTTGTCTTGTCTTTTCTGAACGTTTTTCTTCCTAATCTGCATTACGTCCATCAAGTTTTTTCATCTGCAACTAATGATGGACTTAAGAATCTATACAATGAACTCAGCGACATCTGAACGCGGCCCTAACCCTGCCATTTTCGGCTATGAGTCAGGTGCAATGGTGGGTGTCTTTTCGTTGTCGGCACACGAGGACAGGTGAGGGTATATAAAGTTTTGCTGAACACCGCCTTGCTAGCCAGAATTGAACTTACTCCGGAGAAACAGCACACTGTTTGCGCCCTCTTAATCTCTCCATCTTCATAGTCTGTTATAGGGGTCATTTTTCTCCCCACGTATTACAACTCGTACCAACCATGCCTAACTACACTTTGTATTACTTCAACAGTCGTGGACGTGCCGAGATCTGTCGTATGTTGTTCGCGGCAGCAAATGTCCACTACAACGACAAAAGAATCGACTATACAGAATGGAGCAATTTCAGAAGCAGTGAGTTATTTTCTAATTTCTCTTTCTAATTTTCTATTTTTATTATTTGTATGTTTTAGACTATCATATTTACCCAACCCCTCCGCTCGGGCAGGATATGAAACAAGGTCAAATTTTAAAGCGGAGTTTAACAGGTTTGAATTCAGAGTTTTTCCTTCTCCTAGACTAGTTGCCTTACCATGGCTGAAGAAATCAGTCTGTCCTACTATTTACCCATAGCTGGAGGGTGAATAATTGGATTCATACCTTTCCCAGGGGTATTAGTGCTATGTGAAATGCAATCAGTCTTGTTCTGGATTTGAACTCGTGTCGTCGTGTCCATTTCCTACGACGATAACCATTACACCACGGGCACCTCCATAATTGTTTAGACTATTGTCCTTATCTTTGTAGAAGGAATCCCTGTTGATTGGTTGGTTGTTTCGTTTTACGGCGTATCAGCTTTTTTCGGGTCGAATTAATTTTCAAACAATTCAGTCTAGTATAAGTATAGTTTTTCTTTACAAACGGTTAAATGTCAAAACAGTTAAGTTAAATATCCAGGCTCCCTTTTCAAAAGGTACTACACCGAGGTGTAGGAGAGGGCTCTATTTCATTCCATGGATTGCTCCACTTTACCCTTGATCCTTACCTTATAATGCTGAGTGTCAAGCAAAGCGACATCATTTTTGAGTTTTTGGTATGACTCAACATGGGATTGAATCCCAGTCTCCCGGACCTTTGGCAAAAAATCAGTTCTATTTTAAAGAATTCAGTTTAGCATAAGTATACATTTTCAATGCCGAAAACAGTCCTATTTCAAGCAATTCAGTTTAGTAAAAGTTTTGATAGTTCTATTTTAAACAGTTCAGTTTAACATAAGTACACAGTTTCAATGTCAAAAACAGTTCTTTTTCTAACAATTCAGTTTATCATAATTACACAGTTTACTTCTATTTAGAAACAGATCTATTTCAAAAAGTTCAGTTTAGCATAAATACGCAGTTTCAATGTAAAAAATAGTCCTATTTCTAACAATTCAGTTTAGAATAAGTACACTGTTTAGTTCTATTTGACCCATAGATAGGACCCTATCAGGTACTACCACCTTTGGCCACAGTGGACCTGGGAGCAATAGCAATGAAGGGGTACTCCGTATTCCCCAAAGTTCCTATATTATAGGAACCTACTATCAAATTGTTTAGCGTCATATCCAGGACACTGCAGAGAATCAGTTGGTGTATTCTACAGCCCCCGCTGAATAGGCAAGAAGAGTCTCTGTGGCGTTGGGGGTATCGAGACATTGTTGTTTGTGAATTCAAACTCGTGTCGAACTATTGCGTTCAAGTTCAGACTAAAACCCTTGAGAAAGGTTTGTTCACCTTTATTCTCCCAAAAATTGGTTAAATACTATTACTATTATTTTTCTGGTGTTTAAATAAAGCCAACAGTGTTAATTTGATCTTCCGGTCAAGCAAACGCACCGGAAGTCCAAACAATGGCAAGAATAGATTCACATAGCACTAGGCTTTCGAGTCTGGTGAATCTATCATCAGCAAGGTCACCTTGCATACGTGCTGGGAGGCTTAGCAAAGTCTAACATGGTTCACATTACCCCTAGTGATCCTATGACCAGCGTTGACCAGTTGAGCACGAACCAAAATTCGTGCACGACCCCATTTTCCTAAATCCCCACTTTAAAAAGACCTTGTCTTAAACCCTGCCAGGAGGCATGGATAGATATAAATACAAACAATTATTTTTCTACAAGGATGGCTTTGGAATTAAATAACCCACGAAAGTTTTTATTTCATGAAACAAAAGAAACAAAAAACAAAGCAAAGAAACCTATAATCTTAATTGTTATATTCTTAAGAATTTTTAATGTGACGAACACTAGTGTTGTAGTGATCGACAGATCTTAAGAATCGATAAGAAAAAAACAATGTGGAAGTCGAGTAGGTTCTTATGGTTGGCTTTGGACAGAGGTTGAAAGGGACTCCTAAATGTAGAGATTTGAGTTTTTCTTATTGTACAAGAAAGAATACTTTAAAAAATACTGACGGGGACTTTGTTTTTTAAAATACATATTTTTAAAATAAATTTTTCTTTTTGAGATACATGCTTTTTGCTTTAGTTTTTTTAAATTCCTGTTTTTTGACATAGATTTTGTTATTGTAAAATACATGTTTCTGGTAAAAATTTTGTTTTTTTTATAATACACCATGTTGACATTAGTTTTGTTTCTAAAAATACATTTTTGACACAAGTAAGTTGTTGGCGACGGCAACCCGAAGGCTCCCTTTTCAATAGCTACTACACCAAGGTGTAGGGGCGGGCGCTACCCCTTCCCCTGGATTGCTCCACTTTACCCTTGATACGTACCTGTGTGCTGAGGGTTAGGCAAGGAGGTATCGAGTACCATTTTTAAGTATGACTCGACCTGGGATTGAACCCAGATCTCCCAGGCCATTAGCGAACACTCTACCAACTAGGCCAATGTTAATCTTTATTTTTAGCAGAAGTTTTTCATTTTGAAATATATGTTTTTTGTATATTTCAAAAGTTAAATAGTTTTTTTTAATTATCAGATTCATATTTTTTGGCTTAGAGCTTTTTAATGTATATTTTTTGGCATAGTTCTCTTAAAATACATATTTTTGACAAATTTTTAAAAATACATTCGTTGTGTTTTTTTTTTAAACAGACGCCTTTTTTTATCATAGGTTTTATTTTTTTTAAATACATATTTATCGGCTTCGGTTATTTTAAGTATATGTTTTTTTTTTTATCACAGGTTTTGTTTTTTAAGATACATGTTTTTGGCGTATTTTTAAAAATATATAATTTCTATGATAGGTTTTGTTTTTTAGCGTTATTTTTTTTTTTAGAATTAATTTTTCATTTATTGCGGACTTTTTGTCCTCATCTTTGTAGTTTTGTGTTTTTTCTTCTTCACTACGTTTCGGTCAAATTTCACCTCTGGCCTTCTTCAGGTGGTTTGCCGCGACCTTGGATAGGAATGCTGAGTCTTGTAACCGTATCCCCAGTAATTACTGCCTTCCATAGTTGTTGCCAAACGCACCACGCTTTGACCAAGTAAACCTCTGGCCGGCTTGGGTAGGAATTGAAACCGCTATCTTCTGACAATGCTCACCTGTAACCGTAGAGACTCAACCTCTCTATCCGCTGCGCCACGGGCCCCATGGTTTCAGGTGAGCATTGTCAGAAGATAACGGTTTCAATTCCTACCCAAGCCGGCCAGAGGTTTACTTGGTCAAAAACGTGGTGCGATAGACAACAACTATGGAAGGCAGTAATTACTGGGGATACGGTTACAATACTCAGCATTCCCATCCGAAGTCGCGGTTAATCACCTGAAGAAGGCCAGAGGTGAGATTTGGCCGAAACGCAGTGAAAGAAGAAACAACACAAAAACTAGCAAGATGAGGACAAAAAGTCCGCAATAAATAAAAAAAATTAATTCTCAGATTAAGAAGCCTCATCTCAAAATGATTCCCATTAAAAAGACATTTTTTTTATGACTATTTTTGGGTAAAGTTTTTTTTTTAATTCCTGCTTTTGGGATGGGCATAGTTTTTTAGAATACATATTTTGGCAGACATTTTATTTTTTTCGTACTTTTTTTATGTATATCTTATTTTTTTAAAGCTTGTTTACTTCCGTCTTGTTTTGGTTTCTTTGTTTAAGGACATATCAACCTTTGTGGGTAATCTAATGCGAAAAATATCTTTGTAGAAGAATCGTAGTAGTGCTATTTAACCGACTGCTGAGAGGGTAAAGGGACTCACAGTTTTCCCAAGGTTATTAGATCTCAAGTGAACCTAATAGCTCGACTGGAGTTCGAACTCGCTTACTACAATTTTGTTATCTGTCACATTAGCCACAACACCACAATGACTCCTCTATTCTATAAAACAGCTGATCGGCAGCCATTTATTTTTTCATTAAAATAAAAGCGCATATGATAATAATTGGGATATCATATTTACCCAACCCCTCCGCTCGGGCAGGATGTGACACAAGGTCAATTTTTAAGCGAAGTTTAACAGGTTTTGAATTCAGAGTTTTCCTTCTCCTAGACTAGTTGCCTCACCAAGGCTGAAGAACCTAGTCTGCCCTACTATTTACCCATAGCTGGAGGGAGAATAATTGGATTCATACCTTTCCCAAGTGCTATGTGAAATGCAATTAGTCTCGGCCAGGATTTGAACTCGTGTCGCCGTGTCCACTTCCTAGGACGGTAACCATTACACCAAGGATAATAATTGGGATATGGTTGGTTGGTTGGTTGGTTGGTTGTTTTGATTTACGGCGTATCAACCCTTTTCGGGTCATTTAACGCCAAATTAAGTCATTTTAATAAAAGTTTCAACCATTTCAGTTTAGAATTAGTACAGATTTGTTTTCACACAGTTAAATGTCAAAACAGCTCTATTTCAAACAATTCAATTTCTCATGATTACACAGTGTTTTGTTTACGCATGGTTAAATCGAAAAACAGATCTATTTCAAACAATTCCGTTTAGTTCTATTTAACCCATGGATGGGACCCTATCAGGTGGTACCACTCCGGGCCAGAGTGGACCAGGAAGCGATAGCAACGAAGGGGTACTCCGCATTCTCCAAAGCTCCAGCATTACTGGAACGTTATCAACAGATTGTTTAGTGCCCGTTATGTAATGGTTATCGTCGTAGGAAATGGACACGGCGACACGAGTTCAAGTCCAGGACGTGACTAATTGCATTTCACATAGCACTAATACCCTTGGGAAAGGTATGAATCCAATTATTCTCCCTCCAGCTATGGGTAAATAATAGGGCAGACTAGGTTCTTCAGCCTTGGTAAGGCAACTAGTCTAGGAGAAGGAAAACTCTGAATTCAAATCTGTTAAACTCCGCGTAAAAATTGACATTGTGTCATCTCCTGCCCGAGCGGAGAGTGTCATTAGCAGGACACTCATTGGGGAAGTCTTATACTCCTCTGCAGAGAATCGGTCGGTGTATTCTACAGCCCCAACTAACTGAGTAAAAGCGGGATATGTAAATTTGTACAAAATGTGGTGGAGGTGGTGGTGGTGGTGGGGGGGGGCAAATTTCAAATTTCAAATATTCTTTAATTCCATTTGAACTTTCAGTAAATTCTATTTTTTCCGCTTTTCATTGAGTGAATTTATTAGAAGAAACAGTCAAGGACGAGTGACAAATTACCAAATTTTAGGAAAATATATATCTCGAAAATTGTTCCGCCTTATGCCATAGAAAAGTTGTTCGTGGGTCACACGAGGCCCGTGGGCTGCGTGTTTGAGAATTCTGCTTTATTCCACCCGTAGGTTTAGATTGTTTTTATTTTGTTCTTTCCTAGGGATTTCTTGTTTCAGTCCATTCGCATTTTTTTTTGTTATTTTGCACTTGTAAGCCACCTGACCCCTACGAATAGCAAAAATATAATTCAGTCTATCGCTGTCCGACATTAAATATTGGAGAGTCTGAAAGAGTGTCATAAATATCTCTAAAATCTGTTTTGTCAAATGAGATTGTTTACGCCAAGCGTGAGAAATCATTAAATAAGGACGGGAAGCGATATGAAATTAAAGGGACGGTTTCGAATTCTAATAAGTTTACTTCTAATTCATAACTTTGCAAAAGGCATGAACTCAAAAAATTCTGGTCATTACTATCTTTTTAGCACTTAAAATTCGTGATTGGCACGGGAGAATTGAAGTCAACGACTGTGAATTACGGATATTCATGGCGTTCATCTTTTAACTTAGTTTCCTTACGTAAGCATTTTTAAAGTTAATACTTGTGATAAACAACACAAAACCCTAAAAACTGGAAACAGTTGTCTCCCATTATTTTTCATAAAATGAGCTGAGGAATTGAAAAAATTAACTTTTTAATTTGGAAATTTTTTTGTCAAAAACAGAATGGTTTCAAGAAAGAATAACTAAACATTTTTAATTGTTTGTACGTTTTCTTTTTAAGTAAAGGAATTATATTGTGAATTGAATTACCGTAACTAGAAAATCCGACGAACCCTTGCGTACGACATATGGAAATGTTGGACTGCTGTTTCGCCCTTATTAAGTCTGATTATCAGTGTATACCGTGATCTCAACCACTAAAGATCGAACCAGCGACCACAGATTGCAGAGCGGAAAGTCTACAACTGAGCCATCAGTCCATATGCATAGATTGGAGATCACGGTATATACTGCTGATGAGATCTAATAAGGTCGAAGCAGCTGTCCAGTGTTTCCGTATGTCGTGCGTAAGTGTTCACCGGATTTTCTGTTCACGGTAATACAATTCACAATTTTCAATTGTCTTTTACTCTATTTTAAAAGTATCTGAAATCAGATAGAGTTTCGACGATAAAAAAACATGTGTAAATATTTTCTTTCCATGTTTTCAGAGATATCTGGTTCCGTACTTCCAGTTTTGGAGATCGATGGTAAAACGCAAATTCCTCAAAGTATGGCCATTGCTCGATACCTTGCACGCGAATTTGGTAAGTAAAATATTTCAAGAGTATGGGGCATATGAAAAAGGGATTATTTCATGGTGTTGGGTTTCGTTAGGAGGATTCTGAGTTTCGTATCTAACTCCTTTTTCTTCTCATTACCCCCATTCACTTGTCTTTTTTTGTCTGTTTGTTTTTTTTATTTAATGGCATATCAACCATTGTAGGTTATTTAAAGTCAAAATCGTTCTTCAATGTTGTTCTATTTTATCCATAGCTGGCAGGATAAGAGGGTTCGTCCTTTTCCTGAGAGTACTAATCCGAAAGTGAACGTATTAGCGCAAATGGAGTTCGAACGCGCTTACTACGATTTCGTAGTCGATAGCTTTAACCATTACACCACGAGGAAACACCTTCTTTTGTCTATCTAAAGGTGGAAGAGAATTAAAGACGGACTGAAATGTGACACGATGCGCGGTTGAGTACTTGATTAATATGTACAAATTAGAATTTATGAAATATATTCTAATTAATATATATATATATATATATATGTATATATGTATATATATATATATATATCAAAAACAAAAGATCCTTAAGATCCTTAAAATGAGTATCTTTTGGTCAAGGCTTATATGACCTAAAAAGCTGGTTGATCGTTCCTAAAGGCCAGTTAAGTACGAGACAATCGTTTTCGATTTTAAAGGTAATTTATGTGAGAGACAATATTCTTTGATTTTGAAGGTTATAGCAAATTTATTTAGTTTTTCGGTTGTCAACTGCAACTTCAATCACAATGATAGAATGGGTCATTTCGTAAAATATATTTTTCTAGTTCTTATCATGAAGGTCAATGTCAAAAGGGAGATTTAATTTTGCTCCACCCTAAATAAAGGTGAGTTGGGCATGCCTCATCAAGTCAGGTGAAGCTGAGAATTTTTTTGTTCAACCCCATTGCTCTAAACAATTTCCCCATTCGTCAAAGCATCTAAAAAGAGTTTTCCCTATACCTGTTAGATATAATCCTGAAAAAGGAGTGGCTGACCAATGGGAATATGACTCCTAATGGTCTCATTTTAGACAACCAATCAGAAACCATTTTTAGTCCAGATACTGATCAATAAAAAATGGGATAATTAAACGAATCCTCAGAGAGGATACGAAAAAGGGACCAATAAGAAACTCAAGACTGCCAAAAAGCATCTAGACCCGAAGTACTCCGAACAACCTTCAGACGTTACAAAATTTCAAAGTCCCAGACTTTAGAGACGTTGGTGTTACTCTAACCGCACCTCATCGACACTCTTGCCCTCTCGATATTCTTTCTTCTTCTGTTTGCTAGGAAAGCAAACCTCGTTTGTTTGTTATTTATTGTCTCACAAATGTATTTCAATGAAAACGATTGCTGCGTCTTCCTTGCGACAATATTCAACAGATGGAGCTACCATTACCACTTGCCTAAGCTCGTTTGCACTACACAGGTGACAGTTTAAAATGTGGGCGGTATTTCTGTCGCACCTTGCGTTTGTGTCATTTGAAGTGAAAGATTAATCGACCTGATGTTTGTATAATTAACTTTTTTATTCACTCAGGTTGACTTAGTCTAGCACATAAGTTTTAGATTATTTACTTTACTAGCTATGAGGTCCCCCTTCTAAAAATTGAGTAGGCTAATCATTGCTTGACTTTCTAATTTCAGGATTTCACGGCAGAAACAATTTGGAAATGGCCAGAATTGATTTTATTTCTGACTGCTTCTATGAAATCATTGATGAATACATGAGATTGTACCACGATAAAGAGGGCAAAATAATGGTAAGTCTATATTTCTCTGTGCCTCCCACAAGTCAGGACTTGACACAAGGTCAATGGTAAGTCAAGTAAAGCTGAAAATGGAATTTTGTACCATATTCACAATTAACGCCATGTGCGAAATGGACATATGGTGTTCATTACAATAGAACATTGGAATCTCGGAATTCGAAAACACGTAACGGCTTCTTGTTTAGGTACGAAACCTTTTTATTAACTTAGAGTTAAAGGTTTCGACGTAAGGAGGAGAGATACAATCTTCTATGCTGTCTTATTCATTTGGCCCCCAACTCGAGCGCCCCCCCCATAGGGCGCAAATTCGCCTCGCGTCTGCGAGCTCCAAAAGTCTATCTTTCTCGCTTGGCGTCTAATCATCATCATCATCATCATGTCGCGCTGGTAGCACGGGTATCCCTGACCCTCTCTCGCCACTCCTCCCTATCGTTCATCGCCCAAGGTACTATTTACCCAACCCCTCCGCTCGGGCAGGATATGACACAAGGTCAATTTTAAAGCGGAGTTTAACAGGTTTGAATTTAGAGTTTTCCTTCTCCTAGACTAGTTGCCCCACCAAGGCTGAAGAACCTAGTCTGTCCTACTATTTACCCATAGCTGGAGGGAGAATATTTTGGATTCATACCTTTCCCAAGGGTATTAGTGCTATGTGAAATGCAATCAGTCGCGTCCAGGATTTGAACTCGAGTCACCGTGTTCATTTCCTACGACGATAACGACTACACCACGGGTACCTCCACCATCATCGCCCTAGGTAGGTCTTCAGGACAACATCCCGTATCCTCACATAGCTGCTGAATGTATGTTCGTGCTGGTCGTCCTGCTTTTGCACGGCCATGTGTGGGGGTCCATAAGAGTACATCTCTTATGAGTTCGTCCCGGCTTCTCCAGCAGTGTCCTGCATGTCTGGCTCGTCTAACTTGAATAGTTTTCGTGATAGGAGGCAGGTGGCCGTACAGTTGGTGTCTTGTGGGGTGTTGCCGCCAGGACTTGTTCAAGATTGCTCGCAGCATTCTTGTGTAATTGCTGTCTAGCTTCTTCTCCAGCCGTTTTGTTAGTGTCCATGTAGTGCAGCCATATAGCAGTTTCGATCTGAGGGACACCTCCATCCGCCCGCGCGCACCTGCGTGAACACCTGCTTCAATGTTGCCTCTAACTAACCCATGTGCTGAGCCGAAAGGTTCTCAGCCTAACTAAACTCAAAGGCATGACCCGAAATCCCTCGGCTATTTTATAACAATTTGACGGTAAGCGAAAAATTCTGAAAGATATTTATTTTACTTTTCTTAAAAAACCCGAATGGCCCTCGTGTATATATATATAAGTAAAGTAAAGTTAGCGACCATAGTCGAGGGTGACCCGAAGGCTCCCTTTTCGATAGCTACTACACCAAGGTGTAGGGGAGGGCGCTACTCCATTCCCTGGATTGCTCCACTTTACCCTTGAACCGTACCTTATAATGCTGAGTGTTAAGCAAGGTGGTATCAAGTTCCATTTTCAAAGTCTTTGGTATGACTCGACCTGGGATTGAACCATTGGCGAACACTCTAACCGCTGGGCCAGGTTGGTCGGGTTTATGATATATTAACCCTTCTGAGCTATTTAATGCCAAATCCTCCTTACACATATATATTAAATATATGTTTTGTAAACATTTCGTTGATAACATTTTTAAACGAGCCTAAGCTCATTTTTTTTTGCACACGGTTAAATGGTTTCAATATTGCTATATAAATGTCACAATTCAACAAAAGTCATCTGTTTACACACGTTTAAATAGATATACAGGATATGTAAGAGATAAGTTTGTCGGTAATTTCAATAAAAACTGTCAATAAAAATGCCCATACGAAAAAAGTCCGGAAACTTATTTAATGATCCTCGCATCTCTCTCTCTCTCTTTCTCTCTCTCTCTCTCTATATATATATATATATGTATGTATGTGTGTGTGTGTGTGTGTGTGTGTGTGTGTGTGTCCCTCTATACGTCTGTCTACTAATCTATCTGTATTTATCTAAACCTTTTCATATCCATCTATCAGTCTTCGTCTGGGATTGATAGACGAATTGGCTGGCTTGAAAAACTAAGATAGACAGATAGACATGAACAAGCGGAGATAGATTGATAGACGGTCAATTCATATCTATCTATCTATCTATCTATCTCGACCAATTCATATCAGAGAGACAGATAATACTTTGGTTTGGTTTCTTTGCTTCATGGCATATCAATCTTCACGGGTTATTTAATGCCGAGGCTATTCTTGTAGACGAACAGACATAATACGATTTGATCCATAGCTGGGGGGATAAGGGGGTACAAACCTTTTTCAAACGTCATAAGTCTGAAAATGGACGTAATAGCGTGACTTACGACAACGCCGCAGTCCAGTATGTTAACCAGGGACTCACCTCTTAATATATATGAAAAGGCTGAGATAGAATTTTATATTCTTTTTGAGCAAGTTTTTTTTTCAATCGCTGATAAAATGGGTTCCATTTTCTGTTCCACCTCCACAACGTGTCACTTTCATTTTTTGCAGTATGACCGGATGTCTGACATGCGTACTAGGTACATGGACATGGATGGAAGGTTGGTGAGTAATAATGTTAGATTATTGTTTGGATATGTCGTGTGATCAAAAGTTATGGAGACTGAAACTTTAATTTGATTTAATCTAAAAATTTAGAATTTAACTGAGAGACACATTTGTTTTGCGTTTATGGCATATTAAACATTGTTGGTCATTTAATATCAAATCCTTTTTATACATATATATGTGGTGCCTTCAATGAGTTTCCAGACTTTTTTTTTGTATAGGCATCTAAAATTGGCGTAGACTCTTGAAAATTCACTATGTTATTGCTATACATCTTATGAGATGATTGACCAATTTTAATGATTTCACGTTCAAATCAACAGCTACGGAAGCAATTGGAATACACCTTACTAAAGCCTGATTGGCATAGCTGGTGAATTTCCAAAATTCAATCTGGACGTGAGGACACTTTAGAAGAACGATATGCAATAAAATTCTGTTTTAAACTTGAAAAAATGCCACATAAATATATGGAATGCTTCAGATTGCTTTTGGAGCATCTTGCATGAATCGAGCATCAGTTTTTGAGTGGCATAAGAGATTCAAGGAAGGCAAGGAGTCTGTGAGGGATGATGAGAGGTGTAGGAGGAGTAAGGAAGTCAGAACACCAGAGTTGATTGGCCAAAGGGTTAGGGTTAAGGTTACTTTGTTGAGGTTTTAAGGGAGTTCAGGAAGAGATTCCGTAGGAAGAGGCCATCACTCTTCAAATCGGGTCAGTGGCATTTCTACCAGGACCAGTCCACAACTCCATCCTTGTCACAGACTGCTTCAAACGAGACTAGAGTTTCATGTGTGTACTATCAATATAAGTGCCCATACGAAAAAAGTCTGGAAACTTATTTAATGATCCTCGTGTATTAAAAATCCTTTATATATATATATATATATATATATATATATATGTATTAAAATATAATTTCACAACCCATTTTGTAGATAACGTTTTTAAAGAAAGCAGAACTCTTTTTTATGCAGTTAAATGGTTTCACTGATTTCTATCTTATACGAATAATGTAATCACACTTAATCATTTTAATGTTTTCAAGTATTGTTATGTATCACTAAAAATTCGATTAAACATCAGTTTTTGTCTACACACAGTAAAATAATCAAACAGATCTATTTCAAACAATTCAGTTTAGCTTGTTAGCAAAATTAGATGGTTCCAAGTATTGCTATGCATCTTTTATAATTCAATTAGACATCAGTCATTTGTTTACACACAGTAAAATCTAAAAAACAGTTTTATTTCTAATAAAAAGGTTAAGCATAAGTACACACTTGGAATGTCAAAAACAGTTCTATAGATAGGATTCTATCTGGTGTTATCACTTCGGGCCAAAGTGGAGCTGAGAGCGATGGCAATGAAGGGGTACTCCGCATTCCCCAAAGCTCCAGCATAACTGGAACCACACCACCAGGACACTTGTTGGGGGAATCTTAGCCCTCTGCACTGAAGCAGTTGGCGTATTCGACAGCTTCAGATGACTAGATCAGAAAGACATATACAGACTCAACGTATATATACATTATATATATATATATATATATATATATATATATATATATATATATATATATATATATCGCTTTTGATAGTTACAGAATGTCTGAAAATGATTAATATTATGTATAATATTATATCGCATATTATTTTAATTTTATATATTTTATATTCATATTTTATATATATGTGTAAACAAAACAAATTTGATACATAAGCGTTTAAATTTCTTTCGTTTGCGCTGGTTTCCTCGGGGTTGTGTGGTAGAATCTTGGATTGGCGTTACAGTCAGCCCTATTTTGGTCCCAGCCTCGGGAATCTAGCCTGTCTATCCGCACTGATGAGTTCTGATAGAACATATCAGTCTGTCTGTGGATGACAATATATATATATATATATATATATACATGTGTGTGTGTGTGTGTGTGTGTATTATTCGGTCCAGTTAAACCAGAGTTGGGAGTAATTCCTTTAGGACAAGAAAATCATTCAGAAGCTGAACATTTAAATTTTCCTGGTGGAGAGCTCAATGTAATTTTTTACAGAGCAATATTTCTTTAATATTTCAGAAACTGAAAAACAGGATGGAAATAAATTTATAATCCTAAAATAACCGGTCTTTGGTTTTTTCTTTAAAGATATATATATATATATATCACTTTTGAAGATGAAAGAATCAGTTTGGAAATGATTAATAATCCATTGGAATACATGGAATTATATAACTATGCAAATTATTGCTTTGGTTTCTTTTTAATGCCATATCAATCTTTGCCATCGTTGTAGAAGAACAGCAGTGATACCACTCAACCCATTGCAAGGAGATTAGGGAATTCACACTTTTCCTAAGGGCATTAGTTCAAAAGTGACTGTAATAGCAAGACCAGAGTCTGAATTAGTTTGTTTGTATTGTATTGGAATACTTGAAACCCTGTTGCAGAGTTTAATGATTTTTACAGATATAGTATGATTAAATGACTGCTATATGGATGCACTACATGGACTCTAACAAAACGGCTGGAGAAGAAGCTAGACGGCAATTACACACGAATGCTGCGAGCAATCTTGAACAAGTCCTGGCGGCAACACCCCACAAGACACCAACTATTCGGCCACCTGCCTCCTATCACGAAAACTATTCAAGTTAGACGAACCAGACATGCAGGACACTGCTGGAGAAGCAGGGACGAACTCATAAATGATGTACTCTTATGGACCCCCACACATGGCCGAGCAAAAGCAGGACGACCAGCACGAACATACATTCAGCAACTATGTGAGGATGCGGGATGTAGTCCAGAAGACCTGCCAGAGGCGATGAACGATAGGGAAAAGTGGCGAGAGAGGGTCAGGGATATCCGTGCTACCAGCTCGACATGATGATGATGATGATGATTAAATGACCGGCTCATTGGCCCAGTTGGTAGAGTGTTCGTTAATGGTCCAGGAGACCTGGGTTCAATCCCAAGTCGCGTCATATCAAAGAATTTTAAAATGGCACTTGATACCTCTTTGCTTAACACTCAGCAATATAAGGTACTTATCAACAGTAAAGTGGAGCAATCCTAGGAAAGAAGTAACGCCCTCCCCAACACCTCGGTGTAGTAGCTATTGAAAAGGGAGCCTTCTGATCGCCTTCGACTACGGTCGCCAACTTACGATTTAATGAAATGTTGAATATATAGATGACTATGATTTTGATGATAAGTTTACAAATGAATCAAATCTAGAATTAAATAACCACAAGAGGTTGATATGCCGTTAAATAGATAAACTACCACAAAGTAAACAATACTCTGAACAAAAGGGATTTTCAGAGGTCAGGAATTGATGCAAATATCAGCGAGGGAAAAGGGTTAATTATTAAAAAAACAAAACAAAACGCAATTTGGATTTGCATATTTGGGTGGGTCTGTAAAAAGTAAGGGGGACAAATGAATATAATTTATTTTTGAATATTCACCTGTTTGCGAGAATCTTAAGGGAAATAACTACGAAACGTTTATTATGAGGTAACCTCCCTTCTCTATGTCTCATTTTTTTATATTTAGGTATATTTATGAAAAACAAAAAGCGCTCGATGTTTTAAGAGCTGAATATATTTTGTTTGGTTTTATGGCACATCAACCACCGCAGGTTGTCAATGCTAAACCATTTTGATACATATAAGCAGTTCTATTTCAAACAATTCAGTTTAGCATAAGTACGTCGTTTTAATGTCAAAATAATTCTATTTCAAATAATTCAGTTTATTATAAGTACGCAGTTTTATTCTATTTGATCCATAGATAGGACCCTATCAAATGCTTCCACTCCGGACCAAAGTATATATATATATATATATGAACTACACACACACACACACACACACACACACACATATATATATATATATATATATAAACTTCACACACATACGTACACAGAATCACTCAGAGAAGAAGGTTAGTTGTTGGTTGCGTTTAATAACATATCAACTATCATAGATTATTTTGGAAAAGAAGGAAAATAAAAGAAAAAACAAAAAATATCTTCTGCAGCAGATATTTTGTGACGGACAATTAATTCCAACAAGATATTCACTGTACTGGTTCTGGAGTTGAGAACAACAAACCTATTAAAACAGTTGTCATGATAAAAGCCAAAGGATGCGCCCAAATCAATCATCAACTTCCTGAAGATGATACTAAAACCAGAAACACGTGTAGAAGAAAAAAAAAAGCAAAAAAAAAAAAAATTAAAAAAGTAAACTGAAACCAAATTTTCTTGTGGACCTATTCATTTAAAAGTATATATATATATATATGAAAAGGATGATAATGCTGAAAATTATATTGGCATGTTTTTCTTCAAGAATACAAGGTGCAGAAGTAAAATTAGGAACGACTAGCTAGACACAAAACAGTAAATTTACTCATTATGGCCACCGTTTTTTTCAACTATTTGCATGCATCGAAAATAAATTCTTCAGACGTGTGCGGATTTAGGAATTAACTATAAAACTCCCAACCGGATGTTGACTCGTCGGCTGCCACATACAAAATGTATAAACGCGTCGCCATGCATCCATCCGGTTAAAAATGAGAAAAAAAGATAAATAATAAAAAGTAAAGTAGCCAATGAGAAGCGGTCACGCCAAAATGAGAAGGATTTTGGAGTGACGAATTTGGAGCCGGTGGGGAGAGATAAATACTCGGGTTTTCTGTGAACCGAATCAGTGAGGACAAAAGAGACCCAAGGAAGCATATACATACGGTGATCAGTAGAGAAGTAACGTCCGCTCTCGAGTTAAGAGCTGAAACTACTTTTCTGCTAGTTCCACTACCTGACCATAAAAGAAAGAGAAGAGAAGAAAAGAAAAGAAAAAGAAACAAGTACTCTTTAAAAACATTCTCCTCCTTTCCCCCTTTTTCCTAATATCTGACTTTCCACCACTTCGAAAATTTTCTACTTGTAAAAGGGAACTTCTGAATATTCAAATCCAAGTTGACGCTTTATGTTTTATAAAAATTGTCTAAATTTTAGATGTTCCTTGTTTGTCTTGTTTTAAATGAAGTTTTTCTCATTGTATTTTGTAACACTCCAAACCCAACCAACAAGGCCATAGACGTTTTATTCCATCCCTTCTCAATAGCGATCTTAAGCGAACCAATATTCCAATGAAAAGTGGCATTTGTTTTATTTCCTAAAACGTTCCGTTTAAAGTCTGGGCTTACATCTTGTTTAATTGTTGTCCTCACAGTTTTCTCGTGGACTTTCAATTCATTAGCGAGTTTTCCTATTGACCTTGTGGGGTATTTCTAAATCGCCTATAACCGTAGCTAAAAAGCCTCCTTTTTGTTTTTTGTTTAATCCTCCAGTCCCCTTTCCTTAAAAAACAGTTTTTGTAAAAGAAAAAATTTCTTTGCTTTGTATACAGTCGGCAGAGAAGCTTTGGCTTGGTTTCGGCGTTATGCAAATCGTAGATTCTTTGTCGTTTCTTCTCTCTCTCTCTCTCTCTCTCTCTCTCTCTCTCTCTCTCTCTCTCTCTCTCTCTCTCTCATATTGGATTGAATTTTAATAAAAAAAGTACTTGAAATTAGATTTATCGCGTTTTTTTTTTAAATTGGACTAATCAGACAAAAAAAACCTTTTTAAAATTATTCCATATTTTGCTTCCACACCCCGTGATTTTTTAAAAAGAAATTAAGTTTTACTTCGAAAAAACAAAATCTGGTATGGTTTCTTTGTTTAATGGCTTATCAACCTTTGCAGGTTATTTAATGCCCAAACCGTCTTTCTGCATTAATTGTAGCGGTACTATTTAACCCATAGCTGGGAGGATAAGGGGGTCATACCTTTCCCCAGGGTATTTGTCCGAGAGTGAACGTAATACCGTGACTGTAGTGTGAACTCGCTTCTGCAGTCCATTGCTTTAACCATTACACCACGAAGACACACCATTACACCTAATTTAGCTTTCTTTTAATTATTGAAGAAGCCATCTCTATAGCGAAACAAGTTAACTTAATTTTTCGTATTATTATCCTTTCCACAAACCGTCAGATTTTATTTTAAAATTTACCTATATGTATATATATATACACACACACACAAACCGTCAGATATATACAAACTGTCACTACTGCATAGTTTGGAACGAGCTGCAGCAGGCATTTGCCTCCATGTCAATGCGCACAAAACTGAATATATGTGTTACAACCAAACGGGCAACATTACCACACTAGACGGAGCCTCTCTGAGACTAGTGGACAAATTCACCTACCTAGGAAGTAGCGTCTCATCAACGGAAAACGACATCAACACACGACTGACGAAAGCATGGACGGCTATAGATAGGCTCTCAATCATATGGAAATCAGACCTGACCGATGAAATGAAGCGCAGTTTCTTCCAGGCAGCGGTTGTATCGATACTGCTATATGGATGCACTACATGGACGCTAACCAAACGGCTGGAGAAGAAATTTGACGGCAACTACACAAGAATGTTAAGAGCAATATTGAACAAGTCCTGGCGACAACACCTCACGAGAAGCCAACTGTACGGCCACTTGCCTCCCATCACGAAAACTATACAGGTTAGACGAGCCAGACACGCCGGACACTGCTGGAGAAGCAAGGACGAGCTCGTAAGTGACGTACTCCTATGGACCCCCACATATGGCCAAGCAAAAGTAGGACGACCAGCCCGAACTTACATGCAGCAGCTATGTGAGGACACAGGATGTAACCCAGAAGACCTGCTAGAGGCGATGAATGATAGGGAGAAGTGGCGAGAGATGGTCAAGGATATCCGCGCTGGCGGCACGACATGATGATGATGATATATATATTAATGAATATTGTCATCCACAGACAGATCTGTTTCGTTCTATCAGAACACATCAGTGTGGCTAGACAGGTAAGATTCTATATGTATATGGAAATAAACAAATTATTGAAAAAAATGTTTTTTCTTAAAAACATTAAATGTATAATTCTATGTTTTTTTTTTCATTTTTATGTAAGTTCCATGACTTGAAGTTTCACGTATTCTTTCTTTTTATGAAAATAATCATCACATGAAATAAAGGATCTGCTGACAAAATTAACATTAATTCTAAAAAGATTTTCCTTTGAAAACACCCTGTTTGAATAGCCATTTATCTGTATCACCTCCAAAAGATTTCTGCAAAATTGAAATTGTTTTTGTCATAAACCAATTTCAGATAATGTAGAGTTGACATTTATAGAACAAAATTCTGTAAAAAAAACTAAAAAATTATTTTGCTTTTGAAGATTAACTTTTTCATAGAACAACCCTTGTATATATATATATATATATATAATTAAGGAATAAGATATTATTATTGAATTACTACGATGAGAAATCCGGAAAGCACTGCGTGGGACATACAGAACATTGGACAGCATTTTCGTGGTCATTACGTCTCATCAGCAGCGTACACAGTGAACTCCACCAATGGAGATCGAACCAGCGACCACAGAATGCACAGCCGAACATCTACTACTAAGCCACTGATCCACATCGCACTAAGGTGATGCCAAATTAACTAATCATTGTAAATGCGCGACCACTTAACCGGATATGTCTTGTAGGTACATTTGTCCTCTACAGACGACACGGTCACCTCCAAGGTCACGTCTTCCAAAGTCTACGTTACGCATCCACATAAGGTTAACCTCATGGGATAGGAAAAAGATATACCTTGTTAAATAGAGGAATTATATATTATAAATTAAATTAGCATGACTAGAAAATCCGGTAAGCTCTCCGTGCCACATACAGAACACTGGACAACTGTTTCGATGTTATCAGGTCTCATCAGCATCGTATATCATGATCTCCACCGGAGGAGATCGAACCAACAACCGCAGAATGAAGAGTAAAAACTCTACCACTGAGCCACCAGTTTAGTGGTCATTCATTTACAATGAATAGTAAATTTCATATCGCTTGTGTACGATGTGAGGCGCTGGCTCAGTGGTAGAGTTTTGGCTCAGCATTCTATGGTCTTTGGTTCGATCTCCCGTAGAGGAGATAGCGGTAGACGCTGCTGATGAAACCTAATGAGGTCAAACAAGCTGTTCAGTGTTTCGTACGGAGTGCTTGTCGGATTTTCTAGTCATGGTAATTCACTTTATAATATGTATAACCAATCTTAATGCACGTCGAAGAAAGGGAACACGGCGACCCGAGTTCAAATCCTGGATGTGGCTGTTTACATTTCACATGGCGCTAATAAAGTTGTGAATTCAACAATTCTCCCTCTAGCTAGGGTTAAATAAAAAAGCAGACTGGCTTCTTTGATCTTGGTATGGCAACCAGTCTTGGAGAAAGAAGACTCTGAATTCAACCAGTTAAACTCTGCATAAAAATAGACCTTGTGTCGCACCTTGCTCATGTGGGGAGGTTATATATATATATTATAACAGTGTTGGTTATCAAAAATCACTTTGTGGGTTTGTGTCGAAACAAGTGCAATATAATATGGAGAGTGCTCAATATCTATGATAGAGCTATTATATAATAATAATCAATAAATATATATTAGATGTATATATTTAATTCTTGGAATTTAGACTGCGACCCCTGGTTTTCATGGAGTTTTTTTGCAAAACAACAATCATCAGGCAGTTAAGAAAATTTTCGATTCATTTCATTTTCTTAACTGCCTGATGATTGTTGTTTTGCAAAAAACTCCATGAAACCCAGGAGTCCCAGTCCAAATTCCACGAATTAAATATATATACCTCATCATCATCATATCATGCCACTAGCACGGATATCCCTGACCCTCTCTCGCCACTTTTCCCTATCGTTCATCGCCTCTGGCAGGTCTTCAAGGCTACACCCCGTATCCTCACATAGCTGCTGAATGTATGTTCGTGCTTGTCGTCCTGCTTTTGCTCGGCCATGTGTGGGGGTCCATAAGAGTACATCTCTTATGAGTTCGTCCCTGCTTCTCCAGCAGTGTCCTGCATGTCTAGTTCGTCTAACTTGAATAGTTTTCGTGATAGGAGGCAGGTGGCCGTATAGTTGGTGTCTTGTGGGGTGTTGCCGCCAGGAGTTGTTCAAGATTGCTCGCAGCATTCTTGTGTAATTACTGTCTAGCTTCTTCTCCAGCTGTTTTGTTAGCGTCCATGTAGTGCATCCATTGAGCAGTATCGATACGACAGCTGCCTGGAAGAAACTGCGTTTCATTTTATTGTTTGGTCTGATTTCCATATGATCGATAGACTATTGATAGCTGTCCATGGCTTCGTTAACCGCGTGTCGATGTGCTTTTCGGTTGATGAGACGCTGCTTCCTAGGTGAGTGAATTTGTCTACTAGTTTAAGAGGGGTTTCGTTTAGTTGCTTCCTAGGTAAGGGAATTTGTCTACTAGTTTAAGAGGGGTTCCGTCTAGTTGCTTCCTAGGTAAGGGAATTTGTCTACTAGTCTAAGAGGGTTTCCGTCTAGTGTGGAGATGTCACCTAAATTTATCTTATAAGTATTTTCGTTTTCTTTTCCATGAAATGTTAATTCCGTTTCTTTGATGCACTAATCCTGTATTTCTTTTGGAACTCAGTTCATCGCCTTATCTTATTTTTCGGGTCTTTTTATTCTTATTCTTTTTATTTTTCAGATACATGGTACCACTGGTGCGTACCCCGACCCAAGTAGGAGTGATATCGCGTCTCCTGTCAGTTCTGAAATGTCTACCGGCATGTACTCTGATTCTTACCGTGGGGATATGAGTTCTGATATGAACTCAGGTTTGTTTTCCGATAGTCGCACGGGGGACTTGGGCCCTTCTGGCGTGTACTCTGATTCGTATAAAAGTGACATGTCTTCTGATATGTACTCGGATAATCGTCAGAGAGACAATGCATTCGCTGATGGAAGAATGGTAAGGAAATTTCTCCACTGATTTTGAAAATTGTCCATTAAGTCTGGAAATCTGACAACTTAAGTTTTATTTGACAAGATTGCAAATATACTGAAATTTCTTTTGATAATGGAATCTCTCCTTTTTTTTAAAACACTTCTAGCGTAACGGTTATCGTCGTAAAAATAGAATCGTCTATCTAAGTTCAAACCCTGTTGCGTTGAAACTCTTTGTGCTTCCCTTCGGTCTAATGCCTTGAGAAAAGGCATGAAACCACACATTCTTCTCCATTTATGCATAGAGAGTGGAACAGACTGTTTTTTTTGCATAGGTTAAGAAACCAGTTGACGAGAAAGAAAAGCCTGTTTTCAAACCAGATTTACTCCACTTAAAAACTGACATTGTGTCAGAATATGATTTTTAAACTCAGTCTGTAGATAACATGTAGAGCCTGAGGTCATTTTTGGGCACGGACTTAAATGGTTTCCCTTATTCTTATTTACTACGAACAATTCTACTAACTACTAACCATTTGTTAGCCCACAGTTTAATGTCTTCAAGTATTACTATCTAACATTAACAATTCAATTAATTGCCCAGTCGGTTGGGGCTGCAGAATATACCGACTGCTTCTCTGTAGAGGGGTAAGACCCCCCCCCAATGAGTGTCCTGGATATGACACTAAACAATATGATGGTGAGGTTCCAGTAATGCTGGAGGTTTAAGGAATGCGGAGTACCCCTTCATTGCCATCGGTTCCAGGTCCTTTCTGACCCAGAGTGGTAGCACCTGATAAGGGTCATATCTATGGGTTAAATAGAACTAAAGAGTAGTTTCTTGAATTTACTGCTTTTTGCATTTAAACTGCGAATTTATGCTAAACTGAATTGTTTAAAATAGAACTGTTTTGACATTTAAACTGCGTGCTTATGCTGAACTGAATTATTCGAAATAGAACTGTTTTGACATCTAAAATGTGTACTTATGCTAAATTGAATTATCTGAAATAAAACTGTTTTGACATAAACTCTGTGTAATGCCCAGTCGGCTGGAGCTGTTGAATACACCGAGTGCACCTCTTCAGAGGAGTAGGCCCCCACTCCGCCAACAAGTGTCTCCGATATAAAATAGGACAATCTGATGGTGAGGTTCCAGTGATGCTAGGGCTTTGGGGAATCCAGAGCACCCCTTCATTGCCATTGCTCCCACTCGGAATGGTAGCATCTGATTGGGCTCTATCAATGGGTCAAATAAAACTAAACTGCATACTTATAAACTGTTTGAATTAGAACTGTTTGACTAAACTGAATAGCATGAAATAGAAATGTTTTTGAAAATTTAACTACGTGCTTATGAATCGTTTGATATGGAACCGTTTTTGACATTGAAACTGCACTTACGCCAAACTGAATTTTGACATTTAACTGCGTGTGAACAAAATCTATACTGATACTAAACTGAATTGGTTGAATTAGATGTGTTTGAATAAATTGAATAGCTCGAAATAGAAATGTTTTCGACAATTAAACTGTCTACTCATACTAAACTGAACTGTTTGAAATAGAACTGATTTTTCGAATAAAAATAGATTTGGCATTAAATTACTTACAAAGGTTGATATGCCATAAAACTCAACCAACCAACCAACCAACCAACCAACTCAATTAAACACCCGTCATTTATTTGCAGTTAAATGATCAAACAGTTCTATTTCAAACAATTCATTATAGCATAAGTCAGAGTTAAATAATTCCAAGTATTGCTATGTATAACTAACAATACAATTAAACTTCAGTCATTTATTTGCACACAGTTAAATGATCAAACAGTTTTATTTCAAACAATTAGGTTAGTAATTTACTTGCACTCTGATAAATGTCAAAATACACAGTTTAAATGTAAAACAGTTCTATTTGATCCATAGATAGGACCCTATTAGGTTCTACCTCAGAGTAGTTAGGTTATTCAATAAATACGGTGAAAGGATTTGCAAAGCTTATTCAATAAATAAGGTGAACGGATTTGGCAAAGTTGTCCAATAATATAAGGTGTCTATGTATTTGACAATAGGCATCAGTGTTTGCAGATACACCTTTTCAGGGAAATCCATAGTGCTAGAAAACAGTAAGCGTTATCTTCTTTATTGACCGCTGCATTTGGAACTTTTTCTTTTCCAGAGAATCTGTGTAAGTAAAGTAAAGTTGGCGACCGTAGTCGCGGGCGACCAGAAGGCTCCCTTTTC
This sequence comes from Sepioteuthis lessoniana, assembly GCA_963585895.1. Taxonomy (NCBI): domain Eukaryota; kingdom Metazoa; phylum Mollusca; class Cephalopoda; order Myopsida; family Loliginidae; genus Sepioteuthis; species Sepioteuthis lessoniana. The sequence goes on from OY757942.1 coordinate 9,110,030, forward strand.
AATAGCTACAACACCGAGGCGTAGAGGAGGGGGCTACTCCATTCCCTGAATTGCTCCACTTTACCCTAGCTACGTACCTTATACTGCCGAGTGTTAAGCAAGGAGGTATCAAGTACCATTTTTAAAGTCTTTGGTAAGACTCGACCTGGGATTGAACCCAGGTCTCTCGGGCCATTGGCGAACACTTTACCCACTAGGCCAATGAGTCTGTATACTTCCACCAAATGGATTATCTTTTTAAGGTGGCAATCCATGTTTATCCGATTTGTAAATATTTTGTGAACTAAAATATGGTTCTCCGTACACATCACAAATTCTTTTGTAAATTTTTCATGGTTTGCAATTTTCAACTGTCAAATATTCGATAACAGAAACTTATTCAAGCCTGGAGGTCTATAGTTTGTTGCCATTTTAAATAGCTTCAAAACAAATATATTTTTTACTGTTAAACGATTCCAAACGATGCAGAGTTCATTTTTACGGAAAAACAAATTCCCGAAAAGAAAATATCCTCTTATTCATTGAATAATTTAAAAATGTGACCTTTTCTTCTTTTTTTTGTCAGTCTTAATTTGGTTTTCCTGTTTCTTTATTTTTTATAATAAGTCCGAGATGCGTTTGAGATACATGGAAACTTGTCGCAGAGTCCTTCCATTCATGGAGAGAACGTTGGAGATGCAAAATGGTGGAAACGTATTCTTCTGTGGCGAAGAGGTAAGTAATCTTTATGTTTAATATTCAGGTGTAGAAAAGGAATTTCATCTTGCATTCTGTTGATTGTTTCTTTTAACCGATCGGGTGCAGATATTCGATCCTTAATTTTAAAAAATCTAGGAAGGTAAATGCATAGTTGTCTTTAATTGGAATCATTTTTGAGGTGAGGCTTCTTAATCTGAGAATTAATTTTTATTTATTGCGGACTTTCGTGTCCTCATCTTGCTAGTTTTTTTTTCTTTTTGTGTTGTTTCTTCTTTCACTACGTTTCGGCCAAATTTCACCTCTGGCCTTCTTCAGGTGATTTACCGCGACCTCGGATAGGAATGATGAGTCTTGTAACCGTATCCCCAGTAATTACTGCCTTCCATAGTTGTTGTTCCAGGTGAGCATTGTCAGAAGATAGCGGTTTCAAATCCCACTCCCATCCGGCCAGAGGTTTACTTGGTCAAAAACGTGATGCGATAGACAACAACTATGGAAGGCAGTAATTACTGGGGATACGGTTACAAGACTCAGCATTCCTATCCGAGGTCACGGTATAAATCACCTGAAGAAGGCCAGAGGTGAACTTTGGCCGAAACGTAATGAAAGAAGAAACAACACAAAAAGAAAAAAAAAACTACCATGATGAGGACAAAAAGTCCGCAATAAATAAAAATTTATTCGTAAATGCATAGATAGAAAAGTTTCATTATCCTGAATAAGCCGGATATATATATATATATATATATATATATAAGTAAATGTAAATTTGGCAACCGTAGCCGAGTGCGACCCGAAGGCTCTCTTTTCAGTAGCTACTACACCGAAGTGTAGGGGAGGATGCTATTTCTTTCCTTGGATGGCTCCTCTTTACCTTTGATACATACCTTATAATGGTGAGGGTTAAGCAAGGAGGTATCAAATACCACTTTGTGAGACTTTGGTATGACTCAACCAGGGATTAAAGTTTCAGTTCTGGGCCATTGGCGAACTCTCTACCCACATGAAAAAAAAAAAAAATATATATATATTTACTAATCTACTATCTATTAGCATTCATGGTTACCAAAAAAAAAAAAACCTGACAGGAACAAGAGATAAAAATATCTCGAATCACCGCCCGGGGGAAAAAAGAAAAAATGTCATAGGACAAAAAGAAAGAAAAGGCCAACCCCGTCACACCAGTCGTAAAAAATCAAGAGGTGTGCAGTCAGTTGGTCAAAAGAAAACTAAAACCTGTCGTAAACACTGCAATGCCACAATTACAAGAGTGCTCAACACGAGTGGAGCCAATTACAAAATTAACTTAAATCGCGAGTCAGAATTCTCCTACTAAAGTTTCACCTTAACAGCTCATCAGGGAGTCTCTTACTGACCAATGATAAAGGAGAAAACGCCGTATTTTATATTCACCAAAACCCTACCTAGCTTAAAATTTACATAACAACAAAATAACCGGAAAAAGTATCATTGGTCAGTATGAGACTCCCTGATGAGCTGTTAAGGTGAAACTTTAGTAGGAGAATTCTGACTCACGATTTAAGTTAATTTTGTATATATATATATATATATATATATATATATATATATATATATATATATATGCATTGTATAGTTTGGCAGCAAATTATTGCTAAGGCATGTGTTGTTGAACATGATATAACTCATTTTATCTATAGTTTTTGACTGTAGTTTCTCGAGTTGTCTTGTAGCACCACTCAATTCACAACTCTTTGGCATTAAATAACCCACGAAGTGTTGATATGCCATCAAACCTAACTTATCATAAGCTCTCATATATTAAACGTCTTTAAATGGTAATATCCCCAAATCAATTTATTTATAAAAAAAATACCCTACAATTTAATAAAAAAAAGAACGCTACAACTCATCAAATTTAAACTCGACAGCCACCAAAAATGATGACCCCTGAAGACAACCCAAGAATGGTCGAAAGCTCTTAGGAGATACATGGGACAATTTTTACACCAACTCAACTCTGAAATACGGAAACTCGAGAAACTCCAATCAAAAACTATAAATAAAAATGTGCTCTATCATGTTCAATGAAACGTGGCTTCGTAATATATATATATATATATATATATATATATATATATATATTCTCAATTGGGGGAAAACGCCCTATCACCTGGAACTGTAGAATAGGCCGACTCCACCTTTGCAGAAGGTAATATCCACCCCAATGAGTGTCCTAGGTATGACACTAAACCCCTTCTGATGATGAGATTCTAGTCTTGGAGCTTTGGGGAATTTGGACTGCCGTTTAGTTGCCGTTACACCCAGGTCCACTTTGACCTAGACTGGAAGTGCCTTTTAGGGTCTCATGTAGGTATCAAATAGAACAGTTCAATCTTGTACTCTGGATTCTTATTATTACTTATATGAAACCATACAGCAGTGGATGCAAAAAATACGTTATATAGAAATACTTTTTTAATAGAATTACTAATGTTAATATAGTGGGGTCATAGTTTTTTAAAAACTTTATTTTGATACATCCTGATATATATTATAATATGGATGATATAGTGGGGCCCCAGTCTTTTTAAAGCTTTATTTTAATACATCCTGATATATATTATAATATTAATGATATAGTGGGGTCACAGTCTTTTTAAAACTTTATTTTGATACATCCTGATATATATTATAATATCAATGATATAGTGGGGTCATAGTGTTTTAAAAGCTTTATTTTGATACATCCTGATATATATTATAATATCAATGATATAGTGGGGTCACAGTCTTTTTAAAACTTTATTTTGATACATCCTGATATATATTATAAAAGCAATGATATAGTGGGGTCATAGTGTTTTAAAAGCTTTATTTTGATACATCCTGATATATATTATAATATTAATGATATAGTGGGGTCACAGTCTTTTTAAAACTTTATTTTGATACATCCTGATATATATTATAATATCAATGATATAGTGGGGTCATAGTGTTTTAAAAGCTTTATTTTGATACATCCTGATATATATTATAATATGGATGAAATAGTGGGGGTCATAGTCTTTTTAAAACTTTATTTTGATACACCCTGATATATATTATAATATTAATGATATAGTGGGGGTCATAGTCTTTTAAAAACTTTATTTTGATACATCTTGATATATTTTATAATATAGATGATATAGTAGGGTCACAGTCTTTTTAAAACTTTATTTTGATACATCCTGATATATATTATATTATTAATGATATAGTGGGGTCATAGACTTTTAAAGTTTAATCTGATACATTCTTTACATATTATCATAATAATAATGATATAGTGGGATTACAGTCTTAAGCATTTTCTTTTCTTTGGATATATTATTATGTAGTGAGATCAGAGTTATTAAGATTTATTTCCCTTTAATCCGTCTTAAATATATTATATTGACGATATAGAGAGATCATAATCTTTTAAAATAGTATTTTGATATATCCTATAATGATTACGATAAACTGGGATCATAGCCCTTTTTTCCGTCCTTGTTTTAATTATAAGCTAATATTTCTATTTGCAGATGATGCTATGTGATATGATGTGTTACTGCGCATTGGAAAACCCACTAATGGAGAACGCTGCTTTCTTCAACAATTATCCAAAACTCATGGCTCTGCGGGAGCGCGTGGCATCCCAACCCAACGTAGCTAACTATATCAAAAGGCGTTACCAATCTGACTTTTAGTCAGCGAAATCTTTTTTAATGACCCTCACGACAACGTGAACGGAAATGACGAAGCACAATCTCTGACGAACACCCTTTTCTTACGCAGAAACACTGAAGGAAGAAAACATGTCACAAATAGTGCTGTCAACTCTGGAGAGTTTAAAAACAAAGCCTAACGTTCAACAATAACTAACCTCAGCTGTTCTATTGTACTACCCTTTTCTGTGATAGGTGTAATGAGTGCTTTAACTTAAGGACTCCTGTCTTTTCTCTTATGAAGTACGATGTATTCACGGCTTCTTTCGTAACTTGTGTTTAATAAAAACGTTGAACATTGTCTAGTTTGTTTGATTCTTTATTCAATGTCGATCAATTATTGACTAAAATGTTGATAAAAAGTGGGAATTATGTTTAGTTTATGAGTCCTCAAGTAAAACATTAGAGTTTTTGTTTTCATTGAGAAAAAGAACGTTTTTTTCGTAAAGAAAAAGAAACTGCCCTCTAATCTTTTTTTTTCCATTTGAGGCTTCATGCTTTAAAACTTTGGACTTTAACTTTTAGTGAGGACTTACGACATTTCCTATCAAAGAAAATCTTTTTGTTTTGTTTGGTTTCTTTGTTTAATGACTTATAAACCTTCGAGGATTATTTAATGCCAAAGCTATCCTTGTAAAACAACAGCAGTGACATTACTTAACAGTAAAACAACAGCAGTGATATTATTTAACAGCTGGTGGAGGGGGGAAATAAGGGAATTCACATCTTTTTCAAGGTTTGGTTTGGTCGTTTGGGTTTTAATTGCATATCAACCTTTGTTGGTTATTTAATGCCAAATCCATTTTTATAAAAATAATCAGTTGAATTTCAAAGAATTCAGTTTAGCATAAGTACACAGTTTGATTATCAGAAACATTTCCATTTCAAGCTATTCAGTTTAGTTAAACATCTCTAATTCAACCAATTCAGTTAAATATAAGTATAGACCTTGTTAACACACATTTGAATATCAAAACAATACTATTTCAAACAATTCAGTTTTGCATAAGCACACAGTTTACATGTCAAAACAGTTCCATTTCAAACAATTCAGTTTAGCATATAAAAACAGTTCTATTGATAACAATTCAGTTTAGCATAATTACACAGTTTAATTGTCAAATCATTTCAATTCAAAGCTATTCAGTTTAGTCAAACAGTTCTAATTCAAACTATTCAATTTAATATACTACTAAGGACGCCTACATTACTAACATCAGAAGAAAAGTATAGGAAAACCAAACACTACGGCAATAACTTTAAAAAAGGAATATATATTCAGTGATCCTAGTGCCCGACATTGGCCATTCTTGAAGGTTCTTACTGTAACGGAGTATATAATTAAAGCTGGCGACCGTAGTCGAGGGCGACCCGAAGGTTCCCATTTCAATAGCTTCTACATCGATGTGTAGGGTAGGGCGCTACTCCATTCCCTGGATTGCTCCACTCTACCCTTGTTCCTTACTTTACATTGCAGTGTTAATAAAGATGGCATCAAGTACCATTTTTAGAGTTTTTGGTATGACTCGACCTGGGATTGAACCCCGGTCTCCCGGACCATAGGCAAACACTGGATTCAGGCCAATGGTATCTTGCTTGAACTTTCCGAAAAACGCAGGTTTTTAAAATTCTTTTTTCTATCAATTTTGTTGAAAAGTGACATTTCTTTTTAATTTGATGTTTTTATCTAAAAATTCTTGGTAAAATTAGTGCATGCAAATTCATTACAGAAATTGTAGGAGACTTTTATAATGTCTTTTTAGATAAGATATATGATAATCTGAGACAAAATAACTGCGTTTTCTAGAAATGTTCTGATTCTTTTGGACTGAAAGGTTTCGTAATCTATTTTTATGACTATTTCAGTAGATTTTTACATTCTATCATAGGATTTTATAGAAACGTTGTAAAAAACCCGAAACATTTTCCTTGTTGCTGAAAATATAAAACCACAAAATTAGAACATATTATATATATATATATATATATATATATATATATATATATATATATTTACTTATCTAATATCAACCAGCATTCGCGGTACCAGAAAAAAACGACCCTCCCTCCGTCAGGAACAAGAGATAAACACCGACCCCTCGAAAAAAAATCAAGGGATACGCAGTCAGTTGGTCAAAAGAAAACTAAAAACCTTCCGCGAATCCTGCAATGCTACAATTATAAAAGTGCTCAACACAAGTGGAGCCAATTATAAAATTAACTTAAATCGCGAGTCGGAAATCTACTAAAGTCTCACCTTATCGGATCATCAGGAAGCCTAACTTCAACCCTGATGATCCGATAAGGAGAAACTTTAGTAGAAGATTTCCGACTCGCGATTTAAGTTAATTATATATATATATATATATATATTCGAAAACAGGGAGCAAAATGCTATTTCTTTAAAGTAATCTAATTCAGTTTGACTCTGAAAATTTCGTAAACCTTCATTATCAAAAATTTCTTTAAATTTGCAAATATATTTCATTGAAGTTTATTTACTGTATAGACATCAGATATATGACAGGATTTATTCCATTGATAGAAGTAAAGATCAAATTTAAACTGCGTATTTATTTGATTTAATTTGATATTGGCACTTGATATTAATTCTCCTTCAATGTCTGCTTTTTATTTAAAAATTGTTTTGCTTTTTTACGCTTTTACGTCTCAAAAGTCTAATAAAACGTACCCACCAGCTCTGGATCAAATAGTACCTCTCTTATTATTCCATTAGGATGGATTTGGCACTAGATAACCCAAGAAGGTTGATATACCTTAAAGAAAAAAAAAGAAACAGAAATCTTAGAGTCTAATAAACATGAAATTCCTTCCAACATAGGATAACTTAAAGACCAATAAATACATTTATGGTGAAATTCTGGCATATAAACATATGTCTATTGTATGGTTTATCCTATTTTTTGACAAATTTGTAACGATCAAATCAAATGATTACAAAATAGTCAATTTATCCCACTATGTCTGTTTGTTATGGGATATAACTATTCCTATTGTGTGGTCTAACGGGAATCTGTGAGTTCAATCGGCTTAAAGTTTAAGTTAAATCGCATATGAATCCATGATTGTTATATAATGCTGAATCCTGTTTATATATAGTCATCCACAGACAGGTCTGTTTCGTTCTATCAGAACTCATCAGTGTGGCTAGACAGTATCTCCCCGTAGCTGGGATCGAAGCCCGGTTGATTCAAACGTCAAGCCAAACTTCTAACCATTCAGCCACGAGGAGCCATTTGCTGCGAAGTAAATTTTAAACAGTTATGAATCACAATTACTATTGTTTACATACATCCGTTCAATAGCTACCGAGACCTCAATTCATATATGAAGAGGCTTGCAATATACGCTAATGGCAACACGATTACTTCTTCGCGAGAGAACACAACCGTACGGGGGTAGGGGAGTATATATCTCTATAGGCATCCACAGACAGATCTGTTTCGTTCTATCAGAACTCATCAGTGTGGCTAAACTGTCGGATTACAATCCATTATTTTCTTCCATATATATATATATATATATGGAAGAAAATAATGGATAACAAGGTAATCCAAATAGAAGGAGAGATTTATTGAGAAACAAAGTCGACACTATAGCGTTTCGGTTCTGTTGAAACATCTTCAGAGCTATGAGGGGTTATATTAGTGATGTTAAGTCAACGATGGATGTGTAAAAGTTTACAGAATATATAAAAACTTTGGAAAAGTTGTATCGCCAGAAAAAAGTGGCTGTTTATGACATGAAAAATTGGTCGTTTGATCAATGAATCAGCGTTCGTTTCTTTAAACTACGTCACCTGACATTAGAAAGATTGTACAGAATCCACGTTCCGTTAGTTCATCGAGAGATTTCGAATCATTTCTTGTTTTCGACGAAGTTCAAATCCTATAAGTCTCTCTCTCTCTCTCTCTCTCTCTATATATATATATATATATGAAATAAAAAAATTACAAAAAGATGGAGATATATAGATTGTATAGAGACATCATCAGAATTTGATTTTAATGAAATTCCCACTCAGAGTATATTCATAAAAAAAAGCCCTGGAGGCCACAATGGATATATAACACTGACTTTCTGCCTCAAAAATCAAGATGTCTTTATTTTGTCTCTCTCTTTCTCTCTCTCTCTCTCTCTATATATATATATATATACACATATATATATAAAGGTTATAAGTCCTCTTGATTGGCCAAGAACACAGAAGAGACAAGAATATCAAATATTTGGAGTTCAGGTCTAACAAAAACAAAACAAAACAAAAAACAACAAAAAAACAAAAAAACAAACAAAACGAACACAAAACGAACACAAAAGAAAACAAAAAGCAAAATAAAACCAAAATATATTTATAAATTCTAATATATATAATATTAACATCAGTGGAGCAAGAGATAGCCTATAAGTTGTGGAGTCAAAGAAAAATACTTTTTATTCATACGATATATATATATATATATATATATATATATATATATATATATATATAAGAAAAAGTTCTATATATAGTCATTAAGCTTTGCTAGAAAATGTACGAAAACAAAAATACAATAATTGAGATATATATATAAATTCGTTAAGCTTTCGAGAAAAAAATATCAAAATGAAAATCTTTTTGTTGATTCTGATATATATTACATGAATATTAGCTCGCTTAAGCTGGATTATTTGGTTTAATGGCATATCCACCCTTGATGGTTATTTAATGCCAAACCCTGTTCACCACACACACACACACACATATATATATATAATTTTAAAGCGAATAGTTTGTAGGTAACTTTATTTTAAAAAGACTTGTTCGAGTTAATTTGTTTGCACACAGTTAAATAGCTTCAAGTGTTGCTATTTATTGTTTGCACACAGTTTTAAGTTGTCACCATTTTAATCTTTTGTTCACAGAATCCAGTGTTGGTGATCAAAAAGACACATCTCTCTGGCAGAAACTTTGACCAGAAATTGAGTATTTGAGATTCGAGGATTGTTGTGTTGTATATTGACCTCCGACCTGGCCAAGCTGTCAAAATAAGAAATGCACCTGTGTAAATAACAGGTGCATCTGGTCGAGGATTATCAGGATATAACCTTTACCGTGGACGGGTTGAATTGAGTGCGAAATTGTAACGCTCGAAGGAAGAAGAGTGAACGTCAAATTATTATATAACCCCGGGGACAGGAAGTTCAGGTGGGTTGGAGATAAGATGCGATAGAGAGAACCAGCACCTAGCAGAGGGGGCCCTCAGGACCCCCGATTGAGCAGTTGGAGTTCAGAGCATCAGATAAGTTGGAGATAAGATGCTGTAGAGAGAACCAGCACCAAGCAGAGGGGGGGGGGCTCAGGACCCCCGATTAAGAAGTTGGAGTTCAGAGCCTCAGATCAGTTGGAGCGAAGATGCTGGAATGGGGACCATGTCCCAGGCCCGCGGTTGAGCAGCCCAGGAGAACGGGAAAGAAACGCTGTTATGGCCATAAGAGTGGGGTCAATATGCTGAAGTTCTGTTCAGTCTTCAACTCACCTCTCACACAGTAAAACCTTTCGTAACCCTTTCGAACCCTTTCAAATAAAGTGAGAGGTATATTTTTATAAAGAACTATCTTTGCTCGTCCTTATCGTGTTGAACATGTTTCGGCATGTATATGTGTTGCAAATGATTTTAAATTCTTTCAGTCCTCGTCATTGATTGGCCAATTTGTACAGCTTATATCCAAGATTGTTCAACACAAATATTGTTATTCAGCACAAATAATTCTAAATAATTCTATTTAATACAAAACATTTGTTTCCAAATGGTTAAATGGTTTTAATTATAGTAAATGATTGAATCGTTCTATTTTGGATGAGACCTAGCAAGTAGGACTACAACAGCTAAGAGTGAACCTGGGAGTAATGACAATTAAAGAGTAGACAACGTTCCCGAATGCTCCAGGAACAGTTTCAGTATCAGATCGTTTAGGCTCATATGCAGGACACTCGTTGGTGTGGGAGTCATCTAACCTCTCTGCAGAGATTCCATCGCCATCTTTAACAGCTCCAGTCAACAGGGCAGAATAGTATTCACATAAAACAATGGATATATATATATATATATATATATATATATATATATATATATATATAAGTTGCATCCGATAAGTTTCCAGACTTTTTTTCGTATGGCCACTTTTATTGATAGTACACACATGAAACTCTGGTCCTCTTCGAAGACATTTGAACCACAAATCCTCAGATAGGTGTATGCAAACAGATGATTATTATCAGATAGGAATAGTATTAATCGTATTATTAAAAATTCAAAGTCATATTATTCATTTCTAACAAATATAAATAATTCAATATGAATAGTTACTTTGAACAATATAATTGTGAATAAATTGTTCGTATCAAATGAAAGTACTTGATACCATATGATACTTGATACTATATTTTATGAAATGCACGCAGAACCAACATTCCCGTGTGATCACGTAACATCAAGAAATGGTTACTGTGTTGCATATTGACCCCGACCGAGCTGTCAAAATAGGAAATGCATCTGTGTAAATAACAGGTGCATCCGGTCGAAGGTATCAAGGGGATAACCTTGACTGTCGACAGGTTGAATTAAGTGGACGTAAAACAATGATATAACTCGGTGCACAGGAAGTTCGAGTTAGTTGGAGATAAGATGCTGTAGAGAGAACCAGCACCCAGCAGAGAGAGCCCTCAGGACCCCCGGTTGAGCAGTTGGAGTTCAGAGCCTCTGAGCAGTAGTAGAGAAGATACTGGAATGAGGACCATGTCCCAGAGAGGCTGGGCCCCCAGGCCCCCGGTTGAGCAGCCCAGGAGAACGGGAAAGAAATGCTGTTATGGCCATAAAAGTGGGGGTCAATATGTTGCAGTTCTGTTCAGTCTCACACACAACCCTTTCAATAAAGTGAGAGGTATATTTTTCTAAAGAACTGTCTTCGCTCGTCTTTATTGTGTCGTCGTTATGATTCTGCATGCATCTGCATATGAGTATGCAACAATTGTAAACGTGTAAAAAGATCAATGGCCGAAAGTAAACGCGTTTTTTAAAAATTCAAACTGCACACTAAAATTGCCCAGATTGCTGGGGCTGTTGAATACCCTGACTGCTTCTCTGCAGAGGGATGAGACCCTCCCCAACGAGTGTCCTGGATATGACACTAAACAATCTGATGGTGAGGTTCCAGCAATGCTGTAGCTTTGGGGAATACGGAGTACCCTTTTATTGCAATCGCTTCCAGTTCCACTCTGGCTCGGAGCGGTAGCACCTGATATGGGTCCTATCTATGGGTTAAATAGAACTAAAGGCATACTTATGCTAAAATGAATATCTTACATTTTGAACTGCGTGCTTGTGCTAAACTGAATTATTTCAAATAGAACTATTTTTTGACATTGAATCTGAACTTAAACTAAACTGAATTGTTTAACATAGAACTGCTTTCACATGTAACTGTGTGTAAACAAAATCTGTACTTTTACTATACTGAATTAGCTGAATTAGAATTGCTTGACTAAACTGAATAGCTCGAAATAGAAATGTTTTTTTTACAATTAAACTGTACTTACATTTAAACTGCGTGCTTATGCTAAACTGAATTGTCTTAAATTGAACTATTTTTGACATTGAAACTGTACTAAAACTAAACTGAATTGTTTTATATAATTGCTTGAATAGTTTGAAATAGAAATGTTTTTGACAATTAAACTGTGTACTTATGCTAAACTGAATTGTTTTAAATAGAACTGATTATTTACATGAAAATGGATTTGGCGTTAAATAACCCACAAAGGTTGATATGCCATAAAACCCAACAAACCAAACCAAACCATGCACACTAAAAATGAAGATGAACGTCCAATGTAATCTCTGCTCTTAATTGATCTGTCATGCATAGCGTTTCTAGCAAATGCACCCACCCAAGCCGAAACCCTGCTGCATAGTCTGAAACGAGCCGCCGCAGGCATAGGCCACTATGTCAATGCACACAAAACGGAATACATGTGCTTTAATCAAACAGGTGACATTTCCTCACTAGGCAGTAGCCCTCTGAAACTAATTGACAAATTCACCTACCAAGGAAGACATCTACATGCGACTATCAAAGGCATGAACAGCTATCGATAGGTTATCGGTCATATGGAAGTCAGACCTGACAGATAAAAGGAAACGCAATTTCTTACAAGCAGCGGTCGTGTCGATACCGCTATATGGATGCACAACATGGATGCTAACTAAACGGATAGAGAAAAAGCTTGACGACAACTACACAAGAATGCTGTGAGCAATTTTGAACAAGTCCTGGAGGCAATACCCCACAAAGCAGCGGCTGTACGGCCACCTACCTCCGATCACGAAAATTATCAAATTTAGACGAACCAGACATGCAGGACACTGATGGAGAAGCAGGGACGGGCTCATAAGTGATGTTCTATGGACCCCCGCTCATGGTCGAGCTAAAGCAGGACGACCAGCTCGAACCTACATACACAGCTCTGTGAAGATACGGGATATAGCCCTGAGGACCTGCCAGAAGCGATGAACGATAGGGAGGAGTGGCAAGAGAGGGTCAAGGATATCCGTGCTGGTGGCATGACATGATGTATATATATATATATATATATATATAATTCTTTTAAATACCCTATCCTGTGGCAAAAGCTGCTTGGTAGTGCCAGGAGTGGCAGTACCACCTTGAGCTACCGAAACTCATCATCCTTGGTTGGCGGCTGATGAGGGCAAGATATTGCACGTGCTTTCACACGTTGTATGATGAAAAAAATTATTCTGTTAAAATTATTGGTGTTAAGAATTCTTGTCGTTCTACACTTCCATACTTCTTGCTGGCTTTTCATTAGGATATGTTATTCTGGTATTCGTGTTTTGGTGAATGTGATATGCTTGTTGCAAACTGTGCCTTTTCCCGCCTTTTTCTGCTTTTTCTATTGCTCAGATGTAAGTAATGTATGAATGTGTAGACAATATTTCCTGCTGTCGCGACACTCAGATTCTTATTTCTATCTTTCTTCTTCGTTTTTCTTTCCTCTTTGTTTTCCTTTTCTGTTTCTCTCCTTCTTTGTGCCTCTTCCTCTTTTTATCTCTATCCTCCTATGTCTTCCACTGCGAAATCCCCAAGATTCTAAAAATCTTTGGGTAAATCATCATCATCATCATCATCATGTGGTGCTGGTAGCACGGATATCTCTGACCCTCTCTCGCCACTTTTCCCTATCGTTCATCGCTTCTTGCAGGTCTTCTGGACTACATCCCGTATCCTCACATAGTTGCTGAATGTATGTTCGTGCTGGTCGTCCTGCTTTTGCTCGGCCATGTGCTGGGGTCCATAAGAGTACATCACTTATGAGTTCGTCCCTGCTTCTCCAGCAGTGTCCTGCATGTCTGGTTCGTCTAACTTGAATATTTTTCGTGATAGGAGGAAGGTGGCCGTACAGTTGGTGTCTTGTGGGGTGTTGCCGCCAGGACTTGTTCAAGATTGCGCGTAGCATTCTTGTGTAATTGCCGTTTAGCTTCTTCTCCAGCCGTTTTGTTAGCGTCCATGTAGTGCAGCCATACAGCAGTATCGATACGACAAAATATTACTTGAATCCGTTGTCTGAGCTTTTGTTTATCCACTTTTCTACTTATTTTCAACGTCATAAACGAGGATCATTAAATAAGTTTCCAGACTTTTTTCGTATGGCCACTATTATTGATAGTACACACATGAAACTCTAGTCCTCTTCGAAGTAATCTCCTCCGGCTGCAATGCACTTGTTGTACCGTTCCAATAACTTCTCGAAAGCCCCATCGAATTCCTCTTGTGTGAGCGTGTCAATGACCTTCATCACAGCCTCTTTCATCTCCTCAATTGTCTTATAACGACAGCTTGTGAGCTTGGGGAATAACAAAAATCACAGGGAGCAAAGTCTAGACTATAGGGAGGCCGAGAAACTGTGTTGATGCCCATATTGGTAAAATAGTCTTTGACAAGGGTGGAGTTGTGGACTGGTGCATTATCCTGGTGGAAATGCCACTGACCCTATTTGAAGAGTGCTGATCTCTTGCGACGGAATCTCTTCTTGAACTCCCTTAAAACCTCAACATATTAACCCTAACCCTCACCCTTTGGCCAATCAACTGTGGTGTATTGACTTCCTTACTCCCCCCCACCTCTCATCATCCCTCACAGAGTCCCTGCCTTCCTTGAATCTCTTATGCCACTCAAAATCTGATGCTTGATTCTATGTAAGATGTCTGAAAAGCAGTCTGAAGCCTTCCATACGTTTCTGTGGCATTTTTTCCAAGTTTAAAACACAATTTTCTTGCATATTGTCCTTCCAAAGTGTCCTCACGTCCAGATTGCATTTTTGAAATTCACCAGCTGTGACAATCAGGCTTTAGTAGCGTGTATTCCAATTCCTGCTGTTGCTGTTCATTTAAACCTGAAATCATAAAAAATGGTCAGTCATCTCATAAGATGTATAGCAATAACATACTGAATTTTCTAGAGTCTACGCCAATTTTAAATGCCTATACAAAAAAGTCTGGAAACTTATTGAAGGCACTACGTAATTGTGTATGAATTATTTATGTGAGTCAGTAACACTTAAAACTATATGATACTCGATACCATATATCATCATCATCATGTCGTGCTGCTAGCACGGATATCCTTGACCCTCTCTTGCCACTTCTTCCTATCATTCATCGCCTCTGGTAGGTCTTCAGGGCTACATCCTGTATCCTCACATACCTGCTATATGTATGTTCGAGCTGTTCGTCCTGCTTTTGCTCGGCCAAAAGAGGGGGTCCGTGGAGTACATCACTTATGAGCTCATCCTTGGTTCGTCTAACTTAGATAGTTTTCGTGATGGGAGGCAGGTGGCCGTATAGTAGGTGCATTGTGGGGTGTTGCCACCAGGACTTGTTCAATATTGCTCGCAACATTTTTGTGTAATTGCCTTCTAGTTTCTTCTCCAGCCGTTTTGTTAGCGTCCATGTAGTGCATCCATACAGCTGTATCGACACGACCGTTGCCTGGAAGAAACTGCGTTTTATTTTATCGGTCAGGTCTGATTTCCATATGATCGATAGCCTATCGATTGCTGTCCATGCCTTCGTTAGCCGTGTGTCGATGTCTTTTTCCGATGATGAGATACTGCTTCCTAGGTAGGTGAATTTGTTTACCAGTTTCAGAGAGGTTCCGTCTTGTGTGGAAATGTCGCTTGTTTGATTATAGCACATATATTCAGTTTTGTGAGTGTTGACATGGAGTCCTATCCCGCGGCGGCTCGTTCCAAACTATGCAGTAGTGTTTCGGGTGTATTTGCCCGAATCGCTATGTCATCGGCGTAGTCGGCGTCGGCAAAAATACCCTATATAATTTTGTATAAATTATTTGTGTTACATAGGAATACTTGCTACCGTTTAAAATCTGATACTTGTGGGTGATCATTTTACGTTAAATTTATATAACAAAGTGATCCCCCGCCTTGAATTCTAAAATATTAGGGTTTTCTTCAAAATTTCTTCTTTGTGGATATTTTTTCTGGCTGTTTACTTGTATTCGCAAAAAAAAAAGAAGGAAATCTGATTTTTATTTTTCGCTAAACTAGGATGAGTTAAAGGGTAAAAATTTACCGAATAGTTTATACCATATAATACTTGATGCTATAAATAATTGTCTATGGATTATTTGTGTAAGATAAAGATACCTTATTATCTATCATACTTGATACCTCGTAAAATTGTGTATGAATTATTTGTGTTAGAGAGGAATACTTGATACCATATAGTACTGGATAGCATGGAAAATTGTGTATCAGTATTTGATAGGAACACTTGACATCAAATAACTGTGTGCAAATATATGATAATAGAGAGATGAATAAAGTCCAGTTGAATATTGAAAATGTAGGTATGATTTTAATTAAACATTTACAAAGAATAAACATTGGAAATGTAGGTGTGATTTTAATTAAACATTTACAAAGAATGATGAAATAACCCATAATGTACCGTTAAATTAACTAAACTAGACCAATCTGTCTAAAGTAAATATTTGCTAATGTGACAATTGTGACGAAGCACGCTTTCTTTTCTCTTCTAAACTTAAGCGTCAAGACAAGGTGAAAAATTGCTGACTATCAACATTAGGTTATTAGGATGCATAATACCGTAATCTCTTGTAGACAATTTGGATGACAGCCCAACACAAGCGGTACAATAATCTCTCGTAGGCCTTGTTGCGGTCAAATAAAAAAAAGTGTGATTAAAAAACGATGATTGAAACGTTAAAATCACTATGATTGTAAGCAAACATTAGGATTTCCCAGTTGGCAAGGGCTGTAAAATACACCGACTGCTTCCCTGCAGAGGGATAAGACCCTCCCCGATAACGAGTGTCCTAGATATAGCATCAAACAATCTGATAGTGAGTCTCCAGTAATGCTGGACCTGGGAGCAATGGCAATAAAGGGGTACTCCGCATTCCCCAAAGCTCCAGTACTGCTGGAACCTCACCATCGGATTGTTTAGTGTCATATCCAGGACACTCGTTGGGTGGGGGTCGTACCCCTCTGCAGAGGTGCCGTCGGTGTATTCTACAGCCCCAGCTGACTAGGCAATGTGATGAAAGATCTCTATTTAAGGTGGTGGGTGCAATGGCTAAAGTTCTTGATTACAGCCTCGAAGTAAGCAGGTTCGAAATCCACTCTCGCTATTACGTTCCCATTAGGATCTAAAAATCTTGGGAATGGTAATGAACCCTTTTATACCCGAATAGTACCAATTCTGCTCTTTGACAAGGGTAGCATTGATAATAATGTTGCATATTGACCTCCGACCCGGCCGGGCTGTCAAAATAGGCAATGCACCTGTGTAAATAACCCTTGGGAAAGGTATGAATCCAATTATTCTCCCTCCAGCTATGGGTAAATAGTAGGACAGACTAGGTTCTTCAGCCTTGGTTAGGCAACTAGTCTAGGAGAAGGAAAACTCTGAATTCAAACCTGTTAAACTCCGCTTAAAAATTGACCTTGTGTCATATCCAGCCCGAGCGGAGGGTTTGGTAAATAGTACCTGTGTAAATAACAGGTGCATCCGGTCAAGGAATAGCAGAGTATAACCTTGACCGTGGATGGGTTGAATGAGTGCAATTTGTGACGCCCACTAGAAGAAGGTGGACGTTGAACTATTATATAACTCAGTGCACAGGAAATTCAATCAGTTGGACACAAGATGCGGCCGAGAAAGCCGGCACCCAGCAGAGGGAGCCGTCAGGCCCCCGATTCATCAGTTTGGCGACCAGACCAGTTGGAGATAAGATGCGGTAGAGAAAACCAGCACCCATGGAGGCTGGGCTCCAGGCCACCGGTTGAGCAGCCCAGGAGAACGGGAAAGAAATGCCGAAGGCCATAAGATTGGGGGTCAATATGTTGCAGTTCTGTTCTGTCTTCAACTCCCTCTCACACACAACCCTTTCAAATAAATTGAGAGGTATATTTTTCTAAGAACTGTGTAGCTCGTCTTTATTGTTGTATTGTTATATGTATGCATGCATGCATATGCATGTGTGTTTGTATAGTTGGTCATGGCTATACAACAATAATTGTCTATAGATTATTTGTGTAAGATAAAGATACCTTATTATCTATAATACTTGATACCCCGTAAAATTGTGTATGAATTATTTGTGTTAGAGAGGAATACTTGATACCATATAGTACTGGATAGCATGGAATATTGTGTATCGGTTAGTTGTATTTGATAGGAATACTTGATATCAAATAACTGTGTGCAAATATATGATAATAGAGAAATGAATAAAGTCCAGTTGAATATTGAAAATGTAGGTATGATTTTAATTAAGCATTTACAAAGAATAATGATTGGTTGGTTTGTTGGGTTTTGTAGCATATCAACCTTTGTAGGTTATTTAACGCCAAATCCATTTTTATGTAAATAATCTGTTCTATTTAAAACAATTCAGTTTTGCATGAGTACACAGTTTGTCAAAAACATTCCCATTCAAAACTATTCAAGCAGTTATATGTAACAATTCAGTTAAGATTAAATACAGTTTTAATGTCGAAAAATAGTTCTATTTCAAATAATTCAGTTAAGAATAAGCATGCAGTTTAAATGTAAGTACGGGTTAAATGTCAAAAACATTTTTATTTCAAGCTAATCAGTTTACTCAAACAAATAATTTTAGCATAAGTATGCTGTTAGTTCTATTTAACCCATAGATAGAGCCCTATCAGGTGCTACCACTCCGGGCCAGAGTGGACCTGGGAGCGATGGCAATAAAGGGGTACTCCGCATTCCCAAAAGCTCCAGCACTGCTGGAACCTTACCATCAGATTGTTTAGTGTCATATCCAGGACACTCGTTGGGGGGGGTCTTACCCCTCTGCAGAGGTGCAGTCAGTGTATTCTACAGCCCCAGCCGACGGGGCAAACAAAGAATAATGATAGCCCACGATTATTGATATGTTTTTGAACGAAGAAACCAAGCCAAAATAATCCTGCTTAAGCCAGGAGTACTCGGGACAGCGTCGAAGCAAATATTTTTGCTTGATTGAAATATTTTTTCTATAAATCAATTCAAACAATGCAGAATGTGCATATATGGAAAAAAAATTCTGAAAAAAATAATTGGATTTAAAAAGAATTCCTCTAATATATTGAATGAAACACACACACACACACACACACACACACACACACACACACACACACACACACACACACACACATATATATATATATATATATATATATACAGGGTGTCCCAAAAATGTATACACATTAAAAATAATTGAAAACGTAGTGAATTATATTATTTTAAAAATGTAAAAACAGCAACTGTTGTTGGTTTTGTAGCGTAGGCTTTGTTTTTCAGGTATCCCCTTAAGAAAAAATCTAGTGGTGTGAGGTCTGGTGAACGGGGAGGATATTCAACAAAACCTCTTCGTCCAATCCACTTGTTTGGCGAGACTTCATTAAGGAAGGACCTAACATCGCTATGGTAATGAGGGGTGATTCATCTTGCTGAATATAAAACTCTTCATCTTCAAAGTCTTCTCTACGCTACAAAACCTGCAACCGTCGCTGAATTAAGAGAGGCCATTCAGCATGAACGCACCCAAATACCAAGGGAATTGTTTCATGATGTGTGCGATTCCATTGCTTGGCGTTGTCAGCAGTGTCTGGATCAAAATGGGCGTCAGTTTGAGAACAGGCAATGAAAAAACAATAAAATGATACTTGAAAAATATTTTTACACATTTAAAATAATAAAATTCTAATTAAACACTACGTTTACAATTATTTCTAATGTGTATACATTTTTTTGGACACCCTGTATATATATATATATATATATATATGGTGTCCAAAGAATATATATATATATATATATATATATATATATATATATATATAGTAAAGTTAGTGACCGTAGTCGTACAATAAAAATGCATTGGAAATGATTTTTATTATAAAAATGCATTGGAAATGATGTTTACTATAAAAATGCATTGGAAATGATTTTTATTATAAAAATGCATTGAAAATAATTTTTACTATAAAAATGCATTGGAAATGATTTTTATTATAAAAATGCATTGAAAATAATTTTTACTATAAAAATGCATTGGAAATGATTTTTATTATAAAAATGCATTGGAAATTATTTTTATTATAAAAATGCATTGGAAATGATTCTTATAAAAATTCATAGGAAATGATTTTACCAATAATTCATAATGGAAATACGTTGAAAATGCTTTTTTAAAAAGTGAATTAAACTAGATATAAATGTATTTGATGTGATTTTACAATAATTAGTATTGACAAGGAATTTACGAGTATTATAAGAATGAATTGAAAAATGATTTTACCATAAAATGTAGGGCAAATACTCGTGATATATAATGTATTGGAAATGATTTCGTTATAGAACTTATTGAAAACAATTCTACAACAAAATATATAATTATTTTGGGATTTCTATATTAAACCGTTTTGCTTTCGAAAAAAAACCCGCCAAAGAAACTTTTTTCACCTAATATAGATTAGAATGGCTTGGCATTAAACGATACCAGGCCACAATTCATTATTTACAATTTCATATCGGTATATAAGTCAAATACGTTTGAGAATCCGGTCTTTGATTAAATTGTCAAGGAGGCGTGTCAGTTGTAATTTCAAAATCAAAGTATTACTGTATTTTTAAAAGAAAGAGTACTAAATGCTGTAACTAATACACAACCGTGATGTAATTTAATCGGACGATGACAAAAAAAGTAGTAATTTCAAAGAATGAACGTATAAGTGTCCTCTGGTCAAAAATATTTGGTATTGGGAAGATTTTTCTACCAACAGAAGAATCCCGCTAAAACTTGGACATTGTCCTTTTTGGTGTTCTAGAATCTTCAATTTGAAAGAGTCCAAGAATTAACGCCTTTCCAAAACAATGGCATAAAGTGGTTTATCCGGTCAGGGAATTTGCTTTTTATCAATGTTGGTTCGATAATTGGTGTGTATGTCACCGTTAGTCTAGATAGCTTAGATTAATGACAAAGACGTTGCCGAAAAACCATAGTGTTATATAAACAGCTTTTGTCATTCGGTCGAAAACTAACAAGTAGCATTTCATCGTCTTTATTTAGCAGACTGTATCGGCTATTACCTCTTTTTTTTCCTCGATGATCACGGAGCAGTTAGTGTCTATTAAACATCATTACATTAACCAGTCTCAAAGTCATTAGTGACATTGTGTATATTTCTGTAGATAACATTTTAAACCAAAACATGAACACACACACACACACACACACATACACACACACACACACACACACAAGACTAAATAAGCAAACAAAAAATACAAATAACCTATCCAGGTCTAAAGAGTTCCCATTAATGTTCCGTGAGTCAGAATTGATGCTTTCGTATATATATATATATATATATATATATATATATATATATATGTATATACACTGATATATATACGGTGTGAATCTGTGGTCGAATTTTATTCTCTTGCAATGTTGCAGAGAACAAGAAACAAAACTTGAGTCTCTTGCTCTTAGTATTTTTTTCCATTTGAAGAAATCTTCACCGGGTTCGAACACCAACCATCTAGCATCATGCCTAAGTACACGTTGTATTACTTCAACAGCCGGGGACGGGCTGAAATCTGCCGCATGTTGTTTGCGGCAGCCAACGTCCCATACAATGATGTTAGAATCGACTATTCAGAATGGGATATCTACAGGAGCAGTAAGTAGGAATCGAAACAGTCCTTTGCTTTGAATTTGTCTTCGAAATATGCCGACTAGCAAACCCAGTATCTTTGTAATGATTATCTAATAGACTTTTTGCGCCAATACTTTCTTTCTTTCTTTCTTTCTTTCTTTCTTTCTTTCTTAATATTTTCATTGCCATTGACAACATCTATCTATCTATCTATCTATCTATCCTAATATTCTTTCTTTCTTTCTTTCTTAATATTTTCATTGCCATTGACAACATCTATCTATCTATCTATCTATCTATCTATCCTAATATTCTTTCTTTCTTTCTTTCTTAATATTTTCATTGCCAATGACAACATCTACCTATCTATCTATCTATCTATCTATCTATCTATCTATCCTAATATTCTTTCTTTCTTTCTTTCTTTCTTTCTTTCTTAATATTTTCATTGCCAATGACAACATCTACCTATCTATCTATCTATCTATCTATCTATCTATCCTAATTTTCTTTCTTTCTTTCTTTCTTTCTTTCTTTCTTTCTTTCTTTTTTAATATTTTCATTGCCAATGACAACATCTATCTATCTATCCTAATATTCTTCTTTTCTTTCTTTCTTTCTTTCTTTCTTTCTTAATATTTTCATTGCCATTGACAACATCTATCTATCTATCCTAATATTCTTTCTTTCTTTCTTTCTTTTTTAATATTTTCATTGCCATTGATATCTATCTATCTATCCTAATTTTCTTTCTTTCTTTCTTTCTTTCTTTCTTTCTTTCTTTTTTAATATTTTCATTGCCAATGACAACATCTATCTATCTATCCTAATATTTTTTCTTTCTTTTTTTCTTTCTTTCTTTCTTTCTTTCTTTCTTTCTTTCTTTCTTTCTTTCTTTCTTAATATTTTCATTGCCATTGACATCTATCTATCTATCTATCTATCTATCTATCTATCTATCCTAATTTTCTTTCTTTCTTTCTTTCTTTCTTTCTTTCTTTCTTTCTTTCTTTCTTAATATTTTCATTGCCAATGACAACATCTATCTGTCTATCTATCCTAATTTTCTTTCTTTCTTTCTTTCTTTCTTTCTTTCTTTCTTTCTTTATTAATATTTTCATTGCCATTGACAACATCTATCTATCTATCTATCTATCTATCTATCTATCTATCTATCTATCTATCTATCTATCTATCTATCTATGTATCTTTTATTAGCAAGATAATTTTAAGAGGGTTTCTTTAAGAAAAAACAGGATTAAAATCTATCTATCTATCTATCTATCTATCTATCTATCTATCTATCTATCCAATTTTTCTTTCTTTCTTTCTTTCTTTCTTTCTTTCTTTCTTTCTATTGCAAGACAATTTTAAGGGGGCTTCTTCAAGGAAAACCAGTATGAAAATACATTCATGATCGATCTACCTTTTTTTTTCTTGCCCAGTCAGGCGGGACTGTAGAATACACCGATTGTATCTCTCCAGAGGGGTATAATTCCCCCCCCAGTGAGTATCCTAGATATGACACTAAACAATCTGATGGTAAGGTTCCAGTAATATTAGAGCTTTGGGGAATGTGGAGCACCCCTTCATTGCCATCGCTGCCAGGTTCATTCTGGAGTGGTAGCACCTGATAGGATTTTATCTATGGGTAGCGTAGAACTAAACTGTGTACTGACACTAAACCGAATTCCTTGAAATAGAACTGTTTTGACATTTAAACAGGGTACCTCTGCTAAACTGAATTGTTTGAAATGGAACAGTTTTTGTACGCTAAACGGAATTGTTTGAAATAGAACAGTGTCACTTAACTGAATAGCTTGAAAAAGAAAAGTTTTTGACAATTAAACTGTGTACTTACGCTAAACTGAATTGTTTGAAATAGAACTGTTTATTTGTATAAAAGTGGATTTGGCATTAGATAGCCTACAAAGATTGATAAAACCTTTGTCGGTTATCTAAAAACCCCCCAAAACAGAAACTTTCATCAAAATGACTAAATTCTGAGTTAAGTGACCCGAAAAGGGTTGACACCCAGTAAAACAAAACAGTCAACCAATCAACTAATCTTTTCTTTCTTTCTTTCTTTCTTTCTTTCTTTCTTTCTGTTACAAGACAATTTTAAGAGGTTTCCTTCAAGTAAAATCAGGATGAAAATATATTCAAGATCTATCTATCTATCTATCTATCTATCTATCTTAATATTCTTTCTTTCTTTCTTTCTTTCTTAGTTAGATAATATTAATTTTCAAGGAAAACGGAAAATAAAATGCATAATCTATCTATCTATCTATCTATCTATCTATCTATCTTTAGGTTTCAAGATAATTTTATTCTTTCTTTCTTTCTGTTACAAGACAATTTTAAGAGGTTTCCTTCAAGTAAAATCAGGATGAAAATATATTCAAGGTCTATCTATCTATCTATCTATCTTTAGGTTGCAAGATAATTTTATTCTTTCTTTCTTTCTTTCTTTCTTTCTTTCTTTCTTTCTTTCTTAGATAATATTAAGAGTGTTCTTTCAAGGAAAACGGAAATAAAAATACATAATATCTATCTATCTATCTTAATATTCTTTCTTTCTTTCTTTCTTTCTTTCTTGGATAATATTAAGAGTGTTCTTTCCAGGAAAACGGAAATAAAAATACAGAATATCTATCTATCTATCTATCTATCTATCTATCTATTTTTTAGTTGCAAGATATTTCTTTCTTTCTTTCTTTCTTTCTTTCTTTCTTTCTTTCTCTGTTGGATAATATTAACAGTGTTCTTTCCAGGAAAACGGAAATAAAAATACATAATATCTATCTAACTATCTATCTATCTATCTTGCATTTAAAATTATCGATATTGAAAGTCCATTGTTTACAATGGAAATGACCAAGGAATGGAACAATATCCAAGTCAGGTATTTCTTAAACTGGTGATATGCATAGTAAAATTGTAGAATGAGTTCCTGAGATAAAATTCAACTTAATATTGTCGCAGAAAGTGTATTCGGGATACCTCTGATAAAAGTTGTATACATGAATGAATTATAAATAAAGCATCCTAACAATTAAACAAATAACTGGAGGCTGAGTTGATCAGACGTTATCTTTTTCATGAATTTTTATATTTTTGGTTGCGATGAATAATTTTAAAATATGTTTTCGTATGTGCATTAATTTTATCTCATTAAGGGTTTTCAGATTTTTGTTTTCAGCTTTATTGTTATTTCCACAACGTTTTGGCCGATATATTCTCCGGACTTCTTTAGGTGTTTGTCGAAATCGGGAACTTTCACGGAACTTCGAACTACGTCCTTTATTGAATACCCTAGGGTCGCCTGTTCTGATCCCGTTAACCAGTATAAGTGTTAAGAATTCCTTTATTGTTACTCGACGGTAGTCAGGATTGGACACATAGCGTAACGGTTATCATATTTACCCAACCCCTCCGCTCGGGCAGGATATGACACAAGGTCAATTTTTTAAGCGGAGTTTAACAGGTTTGAATTCAGAGTTTGCCTTCTCCTAGACTAGTTGCCTCACCAAGGCTGAAGAACCTAGTCTGCCCTACTATTTACCCATAGCTGGAGGGAGAATAATTGGATTCATACCTTTCCCGAGGGTATTAGTGCTATGTGAAATGCAATCAGTCTCGTCCAGGATTTGAACTCGTGTCGCCGAATCCAATTCCTACGACGATAACCATTACACCACGGGCACCTCCATAACGGTTATAGGCGTTGGTTCCCGAAGCTTCTAAGGAGACAATCATCTTGAGTTTGCAGGTTCTATGACTGGACATAAAACAATCTGATGGTGAGGTTCGCACAAAAATTAATGCATTTTTTTAGTTGATGATAAATCATAATAAAAGGCTTAATAGAAAAAATAATTATAACTTTTACTTTAATGTAATGATAAGAGAGATTTAGTTTAATGGAAGGATAAGACATATTTAGTTTAATGGAAGGATAAGACAGATTTAATTTAATGGAAGGATAAGACAGATTTAGTTTAATGGAAGGATAAGACATATTTTGTTTAATGGAATGATGTGAGAGATTTAGTTTAATGGAAGGATAAGACTGATTTAGTTTAATGGAAGGATAAGACTGATTTAGTTTAATGGAAGGATAAAACAGATTTTGTTTAATGGAATGATGCGACAGATTTAGTTTAATGGAAGGATAAGACAGATTTAGTTTAATGGAAGGATTAGACAGATTTAGTTTAATGGAAGCATAAGACAGATTTTGTTTAATGGAATGATGCGACAGATTTTGTTTAATGGAATGATGCGACAGATTTAGTTTAATGGAAGGATGTGAGAGATTTAGTTTAATGGAAGGATAAGACAGATTTAGTTTAATGGAAGAATTAAGAAAGATTTAGTTTAATGAAACGATGAGACATTTAGTTTAATGGAATGATGTGACAGATTTAATTTAGTGGAATGAGAAGAGAGATTAAAACAATGATGTGTGCATTGTAGAGTGAATTACAGCGATTTTCAACCATAATTAGTCATTATCAAGATTTTGTTACGATCACACCATAGGGTCGCGGATATTTGTTTGCATTAACATCGATCTTTATGCATAATGATATATAAACCAGTTAGATAGTCAGCAAAATTAAGAAGTAAAATTAGAATTAATAAAAAGGAATTATAAGAAATTCTTTTTTTTTTAAATTTTCAGTGCAAGTGCGGTTAGAGGTCAGAAGAAAATAACCTTTTTTTTTTTAATGTCAGTCGTGCCAGGGTGGCCGAAGTGGAAACAGCGCGTTTTTTTTTTTTTTACCAGAAGTTCATCCTCATATATTCAGCAGAGGTAATGGATCCAAGATATGGATCCAACACCGAGACTTAGAGATTGTTAAAATGTATACAAGCCGGGAAGAGGAGGGCTTCATTTTCAGTTGGGACTTAAAAAGGAATCGACTCCGTAGCTCAATGAGGGAGCATCGTCTGAAATTGTATGCATTCACGTACAGAGAAAAAGACGTCTTGAATAACATTATCACCCAATTCCCAATCACTGCCATTACTGCCAGGTCCACTTTGGTCCGGATTGGTAAAACTTGTTAATGATCCATCTATGAGTCAAATAGAAATATCCAATCTGGGGAAGTTCCTGTGGTTTAATGGCTAAAGTGGTGAACGGTGATGTCATAGTGAACGAGTTCGAAATTGCTATTACGTTACCCTTGGGAAAGGCATGAAACCACATTTTCTTTCTAACTATCACTTTCATAGAATCACAGCTATTCTCCTACAAGGATGGCTTTGGCATTAAATCACCCACGGAAGTCGGAAAACATTTGAAAACAAAGAAACTATACTGCTATGCACAAATTATTTATCTTACATTGGAATATTGGATAAATAGAATTATTAATGTTTGATAGGAATACTTGAAAACGATTATTAAACGATTAATATTAAATTAGATATGAATACTAGATAAATAGAAGTACTACTATTAAATAGATACCGGACATTGGCCTAGCGGTTAGAGTGTTCGCCAATGTCCCGGGAGACCTGGGTTCAATCCTAGGTTGAGTCACACCAAAGACTCAAAAAATGGTACTTGATGCCTCCTTGCTTAACTCTCAGCATTATAAGGTACGCATCAAGGGTAAAGTGGAGCAATCCAGGGAAAGGAGTAGCGCCCTCCCCTACACCTTGGTGTAGTAGCTATCGAAAAGGGAGCCTTCGGGTCACCCTCGACTATGGTCGCCAACTTTACTTTTACTATTAAATAGCAATACAAGAAAACAATATCAAATGGAATTATTTGTGTTAGATAGTAATACTAGCAACCATTTATCTAAGCGCAAACAAATGGTCAATATTAAATAGAATAGTTTGTGTTAGGTTGCAACACTTGAAACCATTTAACTATGTGCAAGCAAATCATTAATATTGAATAGAATTATTAGGATTAGATGGAAACTATTTATCTGTGAGTAAAAATGATTCATATTAATGTTGTAGCCCCGGAAAGGGTCACTAATGAAAACACAAACACGGATATTAGATAACAGATTATATTACACAAGAAAGAGTTACATAGAAAAGGTAAGAAGTCTCGTACTGTTCGGATAACAGCGATATTGATCTGCTCTCTAGCAGCGAAATCTCTAGTACTAATAACGGTGAAAAGAGTCCATTATGGTAAGATGGGAAAGGCTCCCACAACAGTTAAATAGATTTATTAGTTTTACGTAGCAATACTAGAGACCATTCAACTCTTTCAAGGCTAATGAATTCTTGCAATCCGTTTCGCTTTTAAATCAAACACACACACACACACACACACACACACACACACACACACACACACACACACACACACACACACACACACACACATATATACATATATATATATATATATATATATATATATATATACAAACAGGATTTGACATAAAATAAAACACAAGGGTTTATATGACATAAAAACCAACCAACCAACCAACCAACCACCGAAACAACCAACCAACCAAACTAAACACCTTTGACTTTATGAAGCAATAGTCGGGGAAAACCATGTAAAAATCAATGACATGGCCCGTGAACAGTCCGGATCTAAATTCAATTTAAAAGATATAGTGGAAATCTTAAATGAATGTCTATGAGAAGGATCCTTTCATAAAATGAAAATATATTAACTGTCATTCCGAAAGTTGGAACCACATTGATGAAGGATATTGCTTTAGATCAATGAAATCTCTGCCTTAAAGAAGAAAGGTTCTCATAAAATCTCAACGAAGGACGGTTTAGTATTTTTCTAAATTTCTTTTGTCAATAAGTTCCTAAATTTTCCTTCATTATAGCGTTATTTCATCATATTCCCCCCTTTGCATAAATAGGAAAAAACTTAAATGATTTAGTTTGCGTAAGGTATATTTCACAAAGCTAAGATGTTCAGCTATTAAAAGAAAAATGTCTTATTTGCTATATGTAGGACCCTATCAGGTGCTACCACTCGGGGTCAGAATGGATCTGGGAGCAATAGCAACAAAGTACTTGGTATTCCCAAAGCTCCAAGACTGTAGCCTCACCATCAGATTGTTTTATTTTATATCCAGGACACTCGTGAGAGTTGGGGTTTTACCCCTCTGAAGAGATGCTGTCGGTCTATTCTACGGCCTCAGCCGACTAGGTTTTATCAGAGTTTGAACTCTTAAAACGTTGCCCCGCAGAGCCTGTTTTGTGTTTTTTTCTAACTTAATTTTTCAAAGAAATCTAAGTTTTAATTGGTTCTAACTGATTTTAAAACATTTTGAAATGTAGATAAGATAAATATCTTACCCAAGCCACGTAATAAATCCAGTTTTAAAATACAAGCCACCTAGATTGGAAAAAATAACTTTAAAAAGATATAAAATTTCGGGAATTGCCTAAAATTTAAAGGAAGAACAATGCTACCACACTGTAATATTCAGGATTTATTTCTCACATGAAGATCTTCAGAATAAACCTGAGGCGAAATTGGCTGTAATGACTCTATTACAAAGTCCATTGAACAATTTCCTTACTACGCCAGATTAGTTCAAATATTGTTGGCTTTTTGGAAAATTTGAAGAGATGATTTCAGAGGCGTCAATAATGCCGATCCCATAATGCCCATTCAATAATGTTCATCCCATAATGCCCATCCAAGAGATTGAAAAGCGGTTTTAAAGAGTTTTCTTTTCAATTCTTTGGGGCAATACTTTTTAAGTGGTTAAAAATCAGAAATAACTGCTTCTCGCTTATTTAAAAAGGGGTCATTATTTATACTAAAAGAACGAAATACCGAACCACTTAATATTTACTACTGTTTTAAAGGTGACCAAAAGGATTTGTAATTAAGTTGGTTATATATATACACACACACACACACACACGTATATATATATATATTCATTCAATAAGTTTCCAGACTTTTTGTATAGGCATTTAAAATTATCGTAGACTCTTGAAAATTCAGTATGTTATTGCAATACATCTTATGAGATGATTGACCAATTTTTATGATTTCACGTTCAAATGAAAAGCTACAGCAGCAATTGGAATACACCCTAGTAAAGCCTCATTGTCACAGCTGGTGATTTTCAAAAATGCAATCTGGACGTGATGACACTTTAGAAGAACGATATGCAATAAAATTCTATTTTAAATTTGGAAAAAATACCACAAAAACGTATGGAACGCTTCAGACTGCTTTTCGACCATCTTGCATGAATCGAGCATCAGTGTTTGATTGGCATAAGAGATTCAAGGAAGGCAGGGAGTCAGTGAGGGATGATGAGAGATGTGGGAGGAGTAAGGAAGTCAATACACCAGAGTTGATTGGCCAAAGGGTTAGGGTTAGGGTTACTATGTTGAGGTTTTAAGGGAGTTCAGGAAGAGATTCCTTGGGAAGAGGCCAGCACTCTTCATCTCGGGTCAATGGTATTTCCACCAGGCCAATGCACCAGTCCCCAACTCCATCCTTGTCACAGTCTATTTGATAAAGATGGGCATCAAGACAGTTCCGCAGTCTCCCTATAGTCTAGAACTTTCTTCCTGTGACTGTAATATGGCTCAACCCCACTTTTTGAAAATTATAAAAGTTTTTCTTTTATATATATATATATATATATATATATATATATATATATATATATATAAGTAAAGCTGGCTACCGTAATCGAGGGCGACCAGAATTCTCTCTTTTCCATAGCTACTACACCGAGTTGTTGGGGAGGACGCAACTCCTTTCCCTAGATTGCTCCACTTTACCCTTGATACGTACCATATATTACTGAGTGTTAAGCAAGGAAGTATCAAGTGCCATTTTTAAGTCTTTGGTATGACGCGACCTGGGATTGAACCCAGGTCTCCCGGACCATTGGCGAACACTCCACCCACTAGGCCAATGAGCCAGTAATTAACTAATCATAATTTAAATAAATTGACACGCTAATTAATAACCATAGGGAAATCTGATCTCTGTGAAAAAAATAAAACGAAAATTCATCCAAGCTGTGTCAGTACTATTGTATATTTTCACCCCTTGTAGTCCCCATATAGCTTTTTCTCCATGTGTTTCGTTAGAGAACGAAAAAGAGAAAAAGCTATGTGGAAACTACACGAGGATGTGTGCTATAATGAACAAATCCTGGAAGCCGCACCCCACAAAAGAGCATCTTTGCAGCCCTTCTCTTCCACCTGACAAACCATCCAAGTAAGACGTACTTTGCATGCTGGTCACTGCTGATGAAGTTAGGACAAACATTAGAAGTTGATATTTTTTGAGTGAATTTCAGGTTATAGAACCAGCCATTTTGGCGCTCAATATTGCTTGGTTCGATTAACCGAACAAATAAAATATTTATCACCAAAAAAAAAATACTTATAGATCGATGAATATATATATATATATATATATATATATATAGATTGATTGATAAATTGATAGAGGATCAGACTGAAATAGATAGATAGATACGAACGGACTGAAACAGATAGTTTCCACACTGAATATATATATATATATATATATATATAGAGAGAGAGAGAGAGAGAGAGAGACTGAGGTTGATAGATAGACAGGTTTAAATAGATTTAAATTTTTATATGTATATATATATATAGATAGATAGATTGATAGGAGGTGTCCACGTGGTGTAATGGTTAAAGCAATGGACTGCGGAATTGTAGTACGCGAGTTCGGACTCCAGTCGCGCTATTACGTTCACTTTCGGGCAAATACCATTGGGAAAGGTATGAACCCCCTTATCCTCCCAGCTATGGGTTAAATCATATCACTACTGTTCTTCTAGGAGAATGGCTTTGGCATTAAATAACCTAAAAGAGTTGATATGCCATTAAAACAAAGAAACCAAACCAATAATTGATAGATAAACTTTTCTGTTTCTCGTTTGATGCAAGGGAAATAACTTAGCTACTTAGCTCGACGGAAATATACACGCCATCTGATATATATATATATATATATATATATAGGGTGATTTAGAAAAGTGTATCCTCATGGGAGTACCCTTATGATATGATTTCAAACTTTCCACATATCCGTCATCCCTGTAAACATATATTGGAATCTTTTAGAGGTGATTAAAGATGTTTTATATCAAAGTGCGTGTCTTTATTTGAAAAGCAGAACTGATATAACAGAGGGCTCCTCAGGAAGATTTCTATGATTCTAGGGATGATGAACAAGTGAAGTCATTAAAATCATATCATAAAGGTAAACAGACAGCCATCATGCAGGACACTGCTGGAGAAGCAGAGATGAACTCATAAGAGATGTACTCTTATGGATCCCCACACATGGCCGCGCAAAAGCAGGACGACCAGCACGAACATACATTCAGCAGCTATGTGAGGATACGGGATGTTGTCCTGAAGACCTACCTAGGGCGATGACCGATAGGGAGGAGTGGCGAGAGAGGGTGAGGGATATCCGTGCTACCAGCGCGATATGATGATGATGATAAAAGCACAGCTAACCAAATATTAACATATTTTAACAAGCCCTCTTTCTATATAAGTAATGCAAATAAAGTTAGCGTCTGTAGTCGACGGCCACTCGGAGGTCCCTTTTTCACTAGCTACGACACTGAGGTATAGGGGAAGGCAATAACCCTTTCCTTGGATTGCTCCACTTTACCTTTGATACGTATTTTATAATGCCTTGTGTAAAGCAAGGTGGCATCAAGTACCATTTTTTGAGTCTCTGGTATGACTCAAACTGGTATTGAACCCTGGTATCGATCAATCAATCAATCGAAAAATAGAGAGAGAGAGAGAGAGAGAGAGAGAGAGAGAGAGAGAGAGAGAGAGAGAGAGAGAGAATAATAATAATAATAATAATATAAGACGCAGCAAAATAGCAAATGTAGACTATGCGGCGACAGAGATGAAACCATCAATCACATAATAAGCGAATGCGGCAAATTAGCGCAGAAGGAATATAAGACTCGACACGACTGGATCGGCAAGGTAATCCACTGGGAGATGTGCAAGAAATTTAAATTTGACCATACCAACAAATGGTATATGCATAACCCAGTACCTATCCTGAAAAATAACACACATAAATTCCTATAGGACTTTGACATACACACGGATCACCTTATCTCGGCCAGAAGACCAGACTTAATAATAATCAACAAAAAGAAGAAAACTTGCAAAATTGTGGACTTGCAAAATTGTGAACTTGCAAAATTGTGAACTTGCAAAATTGTGAACTTGCAAAATTCTGTGGTCAGCTGTCCCGGCTGACCACAGAATTAAACTGAAAGAATTTGAAAAGAAGGATAAGTACCTCGATCTTGCCAGGGAATTGGAAAAAAAATGTGGAACATGCAGGTGACAATTATACCATTTGTAATTGGTGCATTTGGAACAGTAACTAAAGGTTTACTAAAGGGACTGGAGGACTTGGAAGTTGGCTGACGAGTGGAGACCATCCAAACTATTACATTATTGAGAACGGCCAGAATACTGAGAAAAGTGCTGGAGACTTGAGAAGACTTGCTTTCACTCAAACTCCAGTGAAAGACCATCAGCTAACGATGATAGGAAAAACTCTAATAAGATGCTCTATCACCTGTGTTTGCACAGAGTTGCTGCAGATAAGCTCGTCCGTGTGAAGGGGTCTAGAGGAGTACGTCGCTATAAGCTATTAAATATATATATATATATATATATATATATAAGCAGGATTTAGCATTAAATAACCCGCAAAGATTGATATGCCATAAAACACAACAAAACAAAATTATAACTGTGTACAAACAAATGAATTCTAACTCGTTTATAAATAATGTTACCTACAAGCTATTCAAATGATTAATATTAAATAGAATTATTAGTGTTGGATAGCAATACTTGAAACCATTGAACTGTGTTCAAACAAATATTCTCTAACGATTCACTTTCAAATCATATGCGTATTTGTATAAACTAGATTTCGCTTTAAATTACCATTGAAGTTTGAGTTGCCATTTAACCAAATAACCTAAGTTTACCTTCTTTCTTTCTCTCTCTCTCTCTCATGCTGTCTAAGGAAGTTCAGGAAGAGATTCCGTAGGAAGAGGCCAGGACTCTTCAAATCGGGCCAGTGGCATTTCCAACTGGACAATACACTAAGCTTAATAAAAGAATATACGTAGATAGGTATTTACTGACATATCTGCAGGATATGACATAATATCAATTTCTTAAACAGAGTTTAACAGGTTTGAATTCAGAGTTTTCCTTCTCCTAGACTGGTTACTTCACTAAGAGCCCAGTTCAAGAGCTTAGTCTTCCCTACAATTTACCCATAGCTGGAGAGAGAATAGTTGGATATATACCTGTACAAAATGTATTGGTGATATATATATATATATATATATATATATATATAAGTTGGCTGACCGTAGTCGAGAGTGACACAAAGGCTCCTTTTCTACTACTTTATACAACACGGAGGTGTACGGTAAGGAACGACTCTTTTACCAGGATTTCTCCACTTACCCTTCATCAGTACCTTATAATGCTGAATATTTAGTACGGAGGCATCAAGTACCAATTTTTATATCTTTGGTATGTGTCGTCCTGGGACTGAACCCCGGTCTTCCAGACCATTATGACAATGGGCCAGCAATATATATATATATATATATACCTCTTTATAGTCATCCACAGACAGATCTGTTTCGTTTTATCAGAACTCATCAGTGTGGCTAGACAGTATCTTCCCGTAGCTGGGATCGAAACCCGGTTGACTCAAACGCCAAGCCAAGCCTCCAACCTTTCAGCCACGAGGAGTCATTAGCTGCGAAGTAAATTTGAAACGGTTATGAATCACAGCTACTATTGTTTACATACATCCGTTCAACGGCTACCGAGACCTCAATTCATATATGAAGAGACTTGCAATAAACGCCAATGACAACACGATTACTTCATTCGCCAAAGAACTCAACCCCACGGGGTCAGGGGAGTATATATCTATATATGTATATATACATACCATATCACACCGCTATATATATATATATATATATATACCATGTCGCACTGCTAGCTCGGATTTACTTGACTTTCTCTCGCCCTAGAGATCTTCTATCTTTTCCGGCAGGTCTTCAAGAGTACAATCTGTGTCCATATAGAGTTGTACTAGATAAGTTATATTTTATATATATATATATATATATGGATAGATAGATGAATAGATAGATAAATGCATTTATATATATATATATATATATATATATGTGTGTGTGTGTGTGTGTGTGTGTATGGAAAGAGATAGATAATATTTGAATAAGATCGCACAATATATAGATGGTAGATACTTTCTGGCTGGGATAGATAGATAGTTGTATACTTTGAGATTGATAGATAGATATCCTTCCGGTCAAGAGTATGAGGAACCCAGTAAAAATCTAATACATTAATTATGGTCTGATAGCTTTGCTTGTTAAGTATTGGCCACGTTAGGCGCTTAGCTATTTTGAAAATACGACAACTAAAAGAACCTGTATTGAATAATCGATATAGAAATGAAATCTTTTTTAAGTCGATAAAGTTTTATGTTCTTTATTCTTTGAGTCTAAGATATTTTTTGTTTTCTTGCAGAGATGCCTGGGTCTTGTCTTCCGGTTCTAGAAATCAACGACTCAATCCAAATTCCTCAGACGATGGCCATTGCCAGATATTTGGCCAGGCAATTTGGTAAGTAAAAAAGAATTCTAGTTAATTGATGTCTCCTTTTTTCTTAACAGATCTATTCGACTCATAGATAAGACCCTAATAATTACTACCATTCAGGGTTATAGTGGACCTGGGAGTAATGACAATGAAGTGTGACTCCAAACTTCCAGACATAGTTTAGTGTCATATCCAGGGAAAACTGTTTTTTTAAAATATTTACGGTGGATAAAGTCAGTGAATTCTAAGCCCCTCCGATAGGGCGGGGTGAAGTTGTTCGACCGTTGTCGAGGACGACCCGAAGGCTCCCTTTTCAATAGCTACTACACCGAACTGTAAGGGAGGGCGCTACTCCTTTCCCTGGATAGCTCCACTTTCACCTTCATCTGAACCTTATAATACTGAAAGTTTTCATTTTATATGATTATATGATATAAAGACCACAATATCACATTCAAATTCATTTGTAGACCTATATATATATATATATATATATCATCATCATGTCGTGCTGATAGCACGGGTTTCCTTGACCCTCTCTCGCCACTCCTCCCTATGGTTCATCGCCCTAGGCAGGTCTTCAGGACAACATCCCGTATCCTCACATAGCTGCTGAATGTATGTTCGTGCTGGTCGTCCTGCTTTTGCACGGCCATGTGTGGGGTTCCATAAGAGTACATCTCTTATGAGTTCGTCCCTGCTTCTCCAGCAGTGTCCTGCAATAGATTGTAATCCGACTATATGTAGAGAAAATTGATAAGAAGGCGGTGCCCGTGGTGTAATTGTTATCGTCGTAGGAAATGAACACGGCGACACGAGTTCAAATCCTGGACGAGACTGATTGCATTTCACATAGCACTAATACCCTTGGGAAAGGTATGAATCCAATTATTCTCCCTCCAGCTATGGGTAAATAGTAGGACAGACTAGGTTCTTCAGCCTTGGTTAGGCAACTAGTCTAGGAGAAGGAAAACTCTGAATTCAAACCTGTTAATCTCCGCTTTAAAAAATTGACCTTGTGTCATATCCTGCCCGAGCGGAGGGGTTGGGTAAATAGGATAAGAAGGCAATCCAAGTGTCGACTTTACTTCTCATTAAACCTCTCCTTCCACTTGGATTGCCTTGTTATCAATTTCTCTCTCTCTCTCTCTCTATATATATATATATATGTGTGTGTGTGTGTGTGTGTTCCTCTCAAAGTATTAAAACATCAATTATAATATCTTTTCAGGTTTCTACGGCAAGAATCATTTGGATATGGCTCGGGTGGACTTCATTTGTGATAGTTTTTATGACATATTCAACGACTATATGAGGATGTACCATGACCAGAAGGGACGTGTAATGGTAAATAATTATAAATAATATTTTTTTATCATTCTCGTATTTACGTAACTTATGATTTTTTTATTCATTGTAATGTAACTATTTACTAAGCTTTGCTTAGTCAAGCAATTTCAAATACATGCCCTGCAAACTACTTTTTTTAGAAAAATTTTCTTGATTGATATTTTCCTGGAACTTGATAATTTTTCCTTCGTCCTGACCATGTTTCCCTCGAGAAAAGGGCGGAATATATTTTAATATTTCAGTCGCTTTCACTTCAAGATCAAAACCTTAAAATTATCTAATTCTGTATCAAATCAAAAAAAAAAATGGCAACATCTATATATGTAATATAATTAAGGATCGTTATTAACTATATTAATCATTCTATTAATGGTGGTAAATTGCTGGTTGGCTAAAATTTTTGAATTGAAGTGTAGATCTTATTGAAAAGGTGTTACGCGTGAATATACCGCAACCAGATATCAACTCATGTCAAATAGGGCTTTGTTTTGAAATCGGGGTTGTTGGCTGGATATTGAAAAGACAAACATTTTGTCGGCTGGCTTAGTGATGTATTTAAGGAAAGTTTTTAGTAATTACGTAAGTATTAATTAAAAAAATATATACGAAGATTTCGACATGAAATTATTGAGTTCAGAGTCAGAGTCAGTCGAGTTCTGAAATTCAGGTCCAGGAACTACGGACCTCTGGGGGTGAAAGGACGAAAAGGGTGAAGAAATGGATGTCGGTGTTTTGATCATTTGTCTATCACCAATAAGAATATCTTTCATTCCATCTTTCTCTCTCGTTTTACTAACGAGTGCTTGGTGAAATGTTGCAGTCAGTTTATAAACTTTTCGAAATGGTAATAATTTGGTCCGCCTTGTAATTTGGGAAATGTAATGTTGTAGCATATCCACGTCCAAAAATATACGACCAAGATATGAATATTTAAAGTATACATAGGGAATGCCGAAATACACGAAATTGGTTCAGGTAAGAAACTTTTTATTACATTTTTGAGTTTAACGTTTTTCGACATGAGGAGAGAGAGACACAATTTCTTTCTATGCTGACTTTTCGTACATCGTCAGCTCTCGACTCACTGACTCAACAAACGCGCGGCACATTTCGTAGACCCCAACTGGTCTCCCCTCGGCGAGACCAAAAATCGACTACCTTCCTCTATACTCGAATCTTAACTCTCTCCTTTTTTTCAAATCTCCAGATCCTCAGCTTGTCGCTTCCAGGCATGACGTCATTCACGTCGCCGGTCCTATTTCCTACCTGGGGTTTTTATTGTGACATCTCTAATTGTCATATCCTCCCCATGCGTGCGTGAACACCTGCAGTCAATGTGTGCTTCTAACTAACCCATGCACTAACCCGAAAGGTTCTCAGCCTAACTAAACCGAAAGGCAAGATATATAAAACGAAAAACGATAATATAAAAAATCCCTCCGCAATTATATCACAATGTCTATTTGTTGTGTTCTGGTTAGTGAACACAAGTTGTAGAAATAATAAGACACGTCACGATATATGAGGAAAATAGTTATATTTAAAGGAAAGTGTATTTACAAGAGAGAGACTGTTAGTAATAAGAACATAGGATTAGTGATAGAGTAACGATATACTTCAACAATAGGAACGGCTCTTCTGGTCTGACTCGTAGGCACATTCTCAGACTGATCTCTTCTACAGCCATATATGGCAGATAGAACATCTCATTATGCTGAAAAGGTAGGTGATACCAAACACTATTTATACTCATAATCTCGTAACATAACACATATGAAGTGGCTTATTCTGTTAAGATAAATTTTGTAACTTTATCTCTTAGAGGTTTATGCATTCTTTATTCTAGGATTTAACATAGAAAGTTGGTTTGATTCGGAACTGTTCTTTTTTTCTGGTACCTTTCACCTGATACCAGGTGAAAGGTGCCAGATACCTGGTAGAAGATACAGATATCAGATAAAAAGTACCAGATACTAGATAAAAGGTACCTGATACCAGGTGAAAGGTACCAGATACCTGGTAGAAGATACAGATATCAGATAAAAAGTACCAGATACTAGATAAAAGGTACCTGATACCAGGTGAAACGTACCAGATACCTGGTAGAAGATACAGATATCGGATAAAAGCACCAGATACTAGACTGATCTCCGCTATTGCCATATATGGCAGATAGAACAGCTCATTATGCTGAAAAGGTAGGTGATACCCAACACTATTTATACTCATAATCTCGTAACATAACACATATGAAGTGGCTGATTCTGTTAATATAAATTTTGAAACTTTATCTCTTAGAGGTTTATGCATTCTTTATTCCAGGATTTAACATCAAAAGTTAGTTTGATTCGGAACTGTTCTTTTTTTTCTTATGGTAATGTTCCAGATCAGTTGATGAATGTAATTTTTAGAATGAAAATCTTGTCACTGAGTTTAGACCCATTTATTTTTACGGCACGTCATCTACAGTGGATGAATAAGAAATAAAAAGTAAAATATAAAAGGTAAAAGGATATGTTTCAAAGGTACCAGATACCAAGTAAAAAGTAACAAAAACTAGATAAAAAACGTATAAGATACCAAGTAAAAGGTACCAAAAAGCGGGTGAAAGGTACCAGATACCAGGTGAAAGGTGTAAGATACACGGTAAATGGTACCAGAAACCTGATAAAGGTACCAGATACGAGGTAGAAGGTACCAGAAACCAGGTAAAATGTACTAAATAGCTGTTGAAAGGTACCACATACCAGGTAAAAGGTCCTAGATACTCGGTAAAAGGTATAAGAAACCTGATAAAAGGTTCAAGAAACCAGGTAAAAGGAACTAAATAGCTGGTTAAAGGTACCAGATACAAGGTAAAAGGTCCTAGATATATGGTAAATTATACCAGAAACCTGAAAAAAGGTACTAGATACAAGGTAAAATGGACCATATACCAGGTGAAAGGT
Organism: Sepioteuthis lessoniana; assembly: GCA_963585895.1. Classification (NCBI taxonomy): domain Eukaryota; kingdom Metazoa; phylum Mollusca; class Cephalopoda; order Myopsida; family Loliginidae; genus Sepioteuthis; species Sepioteuthis lessoniana. The sequence goes on from OY757942.1 coordinate 9,149,749, forward strand.
ACCAGATACCTGGTAAAAGGTATCAGAAATCAGATAAAAGGTACCAGATAACAGATAAAAGTAATCAGATACCTGGCAAAATTACCAGAAACCGGGTCAAAGGCACCAGATACCAGATAGAAGATACAGATATTAGATAAAAAGTACCAGATACTAGATATTAGGTAGTTGATACCAGGTGAAAGGTACCAGATAGCTTGTAGAAGATACAAATATCAGATAAAAAGCACCAGATACTAGATAAAAGGAACCTGATACCAAGTGAAAGGTACCAGATACCTGGTAGAAGATACAGATATCAGATAAAAAGTACCAGATACTAGATAAAAAGTACCTGATACCAGGTGAAACGTACCAGATACCAGGCGAAAAGTAAATGAAAATAGGTAATCTCGGATACCAGGTGATACCAGGTGATAGGTACCAGATAGCTGGTAGAAGATACAGATATTAGATAAAAAGTACCATATACTTGATAAAAGGTACCTGATACCAGGTGAATCGTACCAGATACCTGGTAGAAGATACAGATATCAGATAAAAAGTACCAAATACTAGATAAAAGGTACCTGATACCAAGTGAAAGGTACCAGATACCTGGTAGAAGATACAGATATCAGACAAAAAGTACTAGATACCCGATAAAAGATACCTGTAACCAGGTGAAAGGTACCAGATACCAGGTAGAAGATGCAGATATCAGAAAAAAGCACCTGATACTAGATAAAAGGTACCTGAAACCAGGTGAAAGGTACCAGATAACTGGTAGAAGATGCAGATATCAGATAAAAAGTACCAGATACTCGATAAAAGGTACCTGAAACCAGGTGAAACGTACCAGATACCTGGTAGAAGATACAGATATCAGATAAAAAGTACCCGATACCAGATAAAAGATACCTGTAACCAGGTGAAAGGTACCAGGTACCTGGTAGAAGATACAGATATCAGATAAAAAGTACCAGATACTAGATAAAAGTTACCTGAAACTAGGTGAAAGGTACCAGATACCTGGTAGAAGATACAAATATCAGATCAAAAGTACCAGATACTTGATAAAAGGTACCTGATACCAGGTGAAACGTACCAGATACCAGGCGAAACGTAAATGAAAATAGGTAAGTTTTAATATTGATAATATGTATTACGTAATATGATGTAAATCTGTAAAAATATAATAATATATATGTATTCGTCAGAAACTTATAAGCAAAAGGGAAGGTTTATCTACTCAAAGGTAAAAAGATGAATGTCCCATAGCCATGATATGGCTATTCGACATGGACATATAATGTTCATAACATATATACATAGAACAGAGGAATCCTGAAACACAAAAACACTTACGACTTCTTTGTTCAGGTACGAAACTTTTTTTTACCTTTGAGTTTAAAGGTTCTTCGATTTAAGGAGAGAGATACACATTCTGCATATTCAACAGCCCCAGCCGACAAAGCGTACAGTGATATGCAGAGCGGTTTCTGGTTCTTTCAATCATTAGAAAAGTTCCTCCTGTTGTACCATACCCATGATACGGATATGTGAAACGTACATAGAATGTTCATAACATATATACATAGAACATAGGAAACTCGAAACACGAAAAACACTTACGACTTCTTAGTTCAGGTACGAAACTTTTTATTACCTTTGAGTTTAAAGGTTCTTCGACATAAGGAGAGAGATACACATTCTGCATATTCAACAGCCCCAGCCGACAAAGCGTACAGTGATATGCAGAGCGGTTTCTGGTTCTGTTTATCATTAAAAAAGTTGCTCCTGTTGTACCATACCCATGATACGGATATGTGGAACGTACATAGAACATAGGAATCTCAAAACACGAAAACACTTACGACTTCTTAGTTCAGGTACGAAACTTTTTATTACCTTTGAGTTTAAATGTCCTTCGAGGAGAGAGATATATATTCTTTCTATTCTGCCTTTTTCATCTGTCCCACTATTTCGTGTGACACCTGCCCAAGGCCTCGACGAGCAAGCGAAAGTCGACCCTTTTCGTTCGGTGTCCAGTTCTCAACTCTACTAACTTTCTTCAAAATTCCCAAAATCCTCTGCGCGCTTCCGGTGCATGACGTCATTCGCACTTGCTAGCCCCGTTTCATAACCTGGATCGGTAGAGAGCATGAATTGTACAGCGGCGCATCTCCGATCTTGCTCGTTGAACATGGTGTCACTTTCAGACATGATAGAAGGTTCCTATCCCTTTTGGGATTTGTACACAACTGGCCAACTAGTAGATGGTCTGCAACAAAAAAAAAAAAAAAAAAAAAAAAAAAAGAAAAAAGAAAAGAAAACCGGTTTTCATTAAACGGAAATGGAATCATGTTGTCTTTTCTAGGGAGACAATTTTATCGTTTCACCCTGTACTTATTTATTGACGATGATCTATCTATCTATCTATCTATTCGAAATAATAACTCTTTCCTATTCGACAATAAAAATCACATCAAACCCTAGAAGCAGCTATTGGAATTAAAATGACACTAACGTACATTAACCCTAACCTTTGCATACTTTGAGGAAAATCTAAATGAAATCATAGGAAGATACAGTAAAAATATGAAAAAAAAAAAAAATTAGATCATGGTAAAATTACCTGGATGACTTTTTCATATTTTTGAAATGCTCATAGGGCAAAATTAACGATTTACATAACTTCCCCCAAAACCAACACGCTAAAATGAAATTCACCATAGAACACAATTTTAAGGAACTACTATTTTCTAGACAAATTCACTTACCTAGGAAGCTGCGTTGCATCAACCGAAAAGGACATCGACATGAGGTTAACGAAGGCATGGACAGCTATCAATAGGCTACCGATTATATGGAAATCAAACCTAACCGATAAAATGAAACGCAGTTTCTTCCAGGCAGTGGTCGCATCGATACTGCTATATGGATGCACTACATGGACACTAACAAAACGGCTGGAGAAGAAGCTAGACGGCAATTACACAGGAATGCTGCGAGCAATCTTGAACAACTCCTGGCGGCAACACCCCACAAGACACCAACTGTACGGCCACCTACCTCTTATCACGAAAACTATTCAAGTTAGACGAACCAGACATGCAGGAAACTGCTGGAGAAGCAGGGACGAACTCGTAAGTGATGTACTCTTGTGGAGCCCCACACATGGCCACGCAAAAGCAGGACGACCAGCACGAACATACATTCAGCAACTATGTAAGGATACGGGATGTTGTCCAGAAGACCTGCCTGAGGCGATGAACGATAGGGAAAAGTGACGAGAGAGGGTCAGGGATATCCGTGCTACCAGCACGACATGATGATGATGATAATGATTTTCTAGAAACCCTCATTATAGTTAAAAAGTGCACAAATTATCACTAATATTTACCACAAACTTATGGACACCCAACAGGGCTTTTATTTCAAGAGTCATTACCCGTAAATTGCTTAAAATCCATTTCTTACTCTTAAGCACTGAGGATCAGTACCATAGTCAGTGGGGAGGGGGGTGTCCTCGTGGTGTAATGGTTAAAGCGATGGACTGCAGAATCGTAGTACGCGAGTTCGTACTCCAGTCGCGCTATTACGTTCACTTTCGGGCAAATACCCTTGGGAAAGGTATGAACCCCCTTATCCTCCCAGCTATGGGTTAAATAGTTTTGATTTTCTCAAAATCCCTATATATATATATATATAAGTTTGGTGGTGTCGTGACATACTGCTTGGGCGCTCTGGGCAAGTGGTAATGATGCTTCGGCCCCGAAACCATGCCTGAACCCAGAGTCATCATCTGATGAAGGCTTTGTTGGAAGCAATGCTGTTGTACAAACATCAGTTATTGTATGATACCTATATATATATATATATATATATATATGTGTGTGTGTGTGTGTGTGTGTACGTGTGTGTGTGTGCATGTTTGTGTAAAAGCCCTAAAACCTTGATCATGATGTGAATTAAAACATCATCATCATCATCATCATCATGTCGTGCTTGTTTGCACGGATATCCCTGACCCTCTCTCGCCACTTTTCCCTATCGTTCATCGCCTCTGGCAGGTCTTCTGGACTACATCCCGTATCCTCACATAGTTAATGAATGTATGTTCGTGCTGGTCGTCCAGCTTTTGCACGGCCATGTGTGGGGGTCCATAAGAGTAAATCACTTATGTTTTCGTCCCTTTAAAACATAAAAAATGAAAAAGAAAAAAAAAAACTTCTTAAAAGCTTTCGCGCCTAGTTGACGAGCTAGGCACGAAATCTTTCAAGAAGTAATTCCAAGATTTAAAGATAAGGCAATTATATATAGGGAGTGGAGAATGGTATTTGAAAAGGGAGCAAAAGGGTGGAGGATACGTAAGGATCTTTATTAATTCCAGGCATACATTTTCCCTGCTTGCTGAGGAAAGGCTGTCTGAAACAAATAAAGACTGTTTCTAACATTTTTAGATGAAATGGAGCGTGTGTCTTGCTTAGAATGGAAAACACTTCGTCCCAAAAATTATTAAGGCACCAACGATTATTTAATCTGCGATGGACCTACCAAAATCTGGAATTTTATCTATGGATGTTCTGACAAATACGAATGGATCTCCGTATGAGGTCCCTGGGCAAGCTGTATTGCTGTTTGCTATCTGACTCCGTTCTGAGGTTATTCTATTCTTACCCCACGTTGTCTTGCTGGTGTAACTCCTTGGATAAGAAGGCCGCAAAAGAATTATATGAAAGAAGATAGTAACAGATTGGAGACGAAGACATATTTTTATATTTTCCCTTTATTTCTAGGTTCAACAACCATCAATGAGTGAGGAAATTCTCCCTGAATACAACTGAAATAGTTGAATCCCCCAGTCCAGGTGTTAAAATGCGTTAGTCGTTTCTTGGATATATATGTGTCCTTATTCGCTATTTAAAGCTTTAACGACGTGTTAGTCGTTTTTAGGAGCTCGTCTAAGTCCAGTGTTTTAGTTCCTAGTTCGATAGGTCCATTTTGATACTTTTTTTTATATTTTGGCATACTGTTAACCGAGACGGCTGCTACTTGTGAAAGGTTAGCCAACGTGGTGCTTTAGAGCGGCCACGTGGCCTTCCAAGGGAGATTTTGATCTTGTCACTCCGATGGTCACTGCTGAAAGAGTATGAGATTTTTCCTTTTGTCGGGACGGTTCCTTTTCTTTCCGCAGCGTTGCCCCTATTTCCGTCAGAGGCGTCTGGGAGTTTCTGCATATTTTAATAATTATTTTAATTCAACTTAATTTTAAAAAAAAATATTTATTCCCTACATTCGATCGTAGATTACCTGAAAAATAATCGTAAGTGCGCAAATAAATTTTGCGACGACTTGTTTATCATCCTAAGCTAGACGCATACATAAACTGGGTACTCAGTGCGAATCAGATAGAGTTTTGGAATATGTAGTTACAGAAATGAAAGTTTAAAATTGTGAAGAAAAAAAACAAAAAAAAAAAAAACAAAAGAAAAAAAAATTAAAGATCTACGCGTGGAGTTATCTCCCTTAGACAGAGATTAAACATTACCGTGACCGTATGAGAACAAACATGAAGGAGTAAAATAATTATGATGTCAAAGCAACAATTAGTAATACGTCGAAAACAAGTGTAGGATATGTAGTGGCTGTGATGTAACTGTTAATCGCGTAAGCGAACGGGTGGGAAAGGTGATCAACTTGGAACTGTGCAAGAAAATAAAATTTCACTTCTTCTTCTTCTTCTTCTTCTTCTTCTTCTTCTTCTTATTATTATTATTATTATTATTATTATTATTATTATCATTATTATTATTATTATTATTATTATTATTATTATTTACTCTGTGAGAGTTTTTCACATCAGTTTTAGCTGATGGTCTTTCACTGGAGATTGAGTGACAGCAAGTCACCCCAAGTCTCCAGGACTCTTCTCAGTATTCTGGCGGTCTTCAATAATGATGTTATTTGGATGGTCTCTACTCAGCCGCCAACTTCCAAATCCTTCAGGCCTAAGAAGATGAGCTGATCTGCAAAGTTCGAGTTTTAGTATTTCATATAGTTTGGGACCGCTACGTACCTTGTTAATGTGTGTATCGGTCTCTTGAGCATATACCATGCTCCAGGTTGCCCAGTCAGCTGGGGCTGTAAAATACACTTACTGCACCTCTGCGTAGGGGTAAGACCCACCCTATGAGTGTCCTGCATAAGACACTAAACAATCTGATGGTGAGGTTCCAGTGATACTGGGCCTTTGGGGGAATGCAGAATACCCCTTCATTGCCATTGCTTCCAGGTCCACTCTGGCCCGGAGTAGTAGCAACTGATAGGGCCATATCTATAGGTTAAATAGAACTAACGACATACTTATGTTAAACTGAATTGTTTGAGTAAAGTGAATAGCTTGAAATGGAAGTGTTTTTGACAATCAAACTGTACTTGCTTTTAAACTGCGTGCTTATGCTAAAGTGAATTTTTTGAAATAGAACTGTTTTTTGACATTGAAACTGTACTGACACTAAACTATTTTTTCAAATGTTGAACTGATTTGACATTTAACTGTGTGCCAAAAAAATTGTACTTGTACTAAACTGAATTAGTTGAATCAAAACTACTTGACTAAACTGAATAGCTTGAAATAGAAATGTTTTTCACAATTAAACTCCTAAACTGAATTGTTTGAAATATAAAAATTTTCCTAAAGTGTACTTACATTTAAACAGCGTGCTAATACTAAACTGAATTGTTTGAAATTGAATTGTTTTTGACATTGAAACTGTACTTACACCTAACTGAGTAGTTTAATAGAGAACTGTTTTGACATTTAACTGAGTAAACAAAATCTGTACTTATACTAAACTTAATTATCTGAATTAGAACTTTGACTAAACTGAATAGCTTGAAATAGAAATGTTTTTTGACAATTAAACTGCATTAATGCTAAACTGAATTGTTTGAAATAGAACTGCTTATTTGCATAAAAATGGATTTTGCATGAAATAACCTACAAAGGTTGATATGCCATAAAACACAACCAACCAAGCCAACCAATGCTCCAGCTGTTACTGGCATGGAGATAGTTTTAAGGTGTCACCTTTGCTCAATTTCTATTACAGGTTTTGTATTTACTTGTATAATCATATTTACCCAACCCTTCCGCTCGGACAGGATGTGACACAAGGTCAATTTTTAAGCGAAGTTTAACAGGTTTGAATTCAGAGTTTTCCTGTTAGCCGTCAAGAGCTATGGGCAGTATGGACAAATGGTGCGAGAGAGAGAAAGAGGGAGAGAGTCAGTTAAGGGAATCCGTGCGGCAGACATCATGACTAGATGATGATGATGATGAGATAGGAATACTTGAAACCATACAATTTTGTGCAAATTATTTGTATTTGATAGGAATACTTGAAACCATACAATTGTGTGCAAATTATTTGTATTTGATAGGAATACTTGAAACCATACAATTTTGTGCAAATTATTTGTATTTGATAGGAATACTTGAAACCATACAATTGTGTGCAAATTATTTGTATTAGATAGTACTATTTACCAACCCCTCCGCTCGGGCAAGATATGACAAAAGGTCAATTTTTAAACGGGGTTTAACAGGTTTGAATTCAGAGTTTTCCTTCTCCTAGACTAGTTGCCTCACCAAAGCTGAAGAGCCTAGTCTGCCCTACTATTTACTCATAGCTGTATTATCGTCTTCGACAGATATGTTATCTGTTAGCACTGCCATATCAAGGCATGTTTTTCTTTTATAATCCATAAGCAGTATATTTGGTCGATTGTTTTTTCATTCCATTTTTGTATCGGTTTGGATTGCAAAGTCCAAGAGAATAGTGCTTGTGCTATTAGTTCTGATTGGTGTGTGTTTATTCCATTTTCCCACAATATTCCATTGTATTTAAGTACTTTTCAAGGAATATAATATCCTGTTTTATCATATCTTTCTTTATCTTCTAACAGTGTTTATTATTATTATTATTATTATTATTATTATTATTATTATTATTATTATTCATTAGTTTTTCCCCATCAGCTTACTCTTCTCAGTATTCTGGCCGTTTTCTTCAATGCTGTTGTTTCGATGGTCTCCACTCGGCCGTCGACTTCCAAATATTTTAGGCCATTTAATAATCCTCTAGTTATCGTGCCAAAAGCACCAATCACAATTGGTATAATTGTCACCTTCATGTTCCAATTGCATTTCACATAGCACTAATACCCTTGGGAAAGGTATCAATCCAATTATTCTCCCTCCAGCTATGGGTAAATAGTAGGACAGACTAGGTTCTTCAGCCTTGGTTAGGCAACTAGTCTAGGAGAAGGAAAACTCTAAATTCAAACCTGTTAAACTCCGCTTAAAAATTGACCTTGTGTCATATCCTGCCCGAGCGGAGGGGTTGGTAAATAGTACCTTCATGTTCCAAAGTTTTTTTCAGTTCTCTAGCAAGATCGAGGTACTTATCTCTCTTTTCACATTTTTTCAGTTTTATTCTGTGGTCTGCCGGGACAGGAAAGTCGACAATTTTGTAGATTTCCTTTTCTTTTTTTTTGTTGATTATTATAAAGTCTGGTCTTCTGGCCGAGATTAGGTGATCCGTTAATATATCAAAGTCCCATTTTATTATTATTATCATTATTATTATTTTTGTTATTATTATGTTTATTTACTCATTAAAGTTTTTCACATCAGCGTTAGCTGATGGTCTTTCCCTGGAGTTTGACTGACGGCAAGTCTCCTCAAATCTCCAGCACTCGTCCCAGTATTCTGGCCGTTCTCAATAATGTAATAGTTTGGATGTTCTCCACTCGTCCGCCAACTTCCAAGTCCTCCAGTCCGTTTAGTAAACCTTTAGTTACTGTTCCAAACGCACCAATTACAAATGGTATAATTGTCACCTGCATGTTCCATAGTTTTTTCAATTCCCAAGCAAGGTCAAGGTACTTATCTCTCTTTTCACGTTCTTTCAGATTTATTCTGATGTCAGCCGGGACAGCCAAGGCGACAATTTTGCAAAATCTCTTTTTTTGTTGATATGATAATCAGCAAAAAAAGAGATTTTGGTTTTCTGGCCGAGATTATCCGTGTGTATGTCAAAGTCCCATAGGAGTTTATGTGTCATTTTCTAGGACAGGTGCTGGGTTGTGTATATACCATTTGTTCGTATAGTCAAATTTAAATTTCTTGCACATTTCCCAGTCGATTACCTTGCCCACCCAGTCGTGTCTAGTTTTATACTCCTTTTATTATTATTATTATTATTATTATTATTAATTTTGCTCATTTGAGAGATTTTCCCACCAGCGTTTGCTGAGGGTTTGTCTACTCGAGTCTAAGTGACAGCAACTCTCCAGGACTCTTCGTAGTATTCTGGCAGATCTAAAAAATGCTGTACTTTGGATGGTATTTACTCGTCCGTTTATTTTCAAGTCTTCCAGTTCCTCTATCAATACTTTGATGACCGTGCCGAGCACTCCAATTACTACTGGTATCACCGTCACTTTCAGGTTTCATAGTTTTTTCTTTCAATTATCTTGCAAGGTTTAGATATTTATCTCTCTTTTCGTTTTCTTTCAGTTTTACACTGTAGTCAGTCATAACAGCAAATTCCACAATTCGGCATGTTCTTTTTTTTGTCGTTGACAGTCTCTAGGTCTGGTTGTCTAGCCGAGATTAGATGATCGGTTTGTATCTCAAAAACCCAGAAAAGTTTATGCGTCTCATTTTCCAGGAGAGATTTCAGGTTGTTCATATACCATTTTTTTGTATGGTCAAATTTAGAATTTTTTGCGTAATTCACAGTGGATCACCTTTCCCACCCTGTCATGTTTAGTCTCTTATTCTTTTTGTGCTTATTTATTTCATTCGCTTATTAAGTAATTGATCGTTTCGTCTCTATCAACACATAAACTATACCTGCAATTTTGTTGTGTCTTGTCTGTTTTTGCTTTGACATCGTCCTTATGTCGTTATTTTGTGCTGCTTTCAGGAGAGAATCAGTTTCTCTTTTAAGGTTTCCCTATCTTAGCCATCTCCAAGTTTATCATTATTTTTATTTCTGCGTTTGTCCTATGATAGTTTTTCAAAGTAGCATTAGCCGACGATCTTTCACTGGTGATTATATGACAGTAAGTCTCCTCAGAATATTGCTGCACTGTCGGCTGACTATCTAAAATGCGATAACAGCACCTTTGTAGAGAAGTAAGGTCCCACAACAAAGAGTTTTCAAGGTATGACACTAAATTTCATACGATGATGAGGCTCTAGTCCTTAAGTTAAGGGAATGTGGAGTACCTTTTCATTGCCATTACTCCCAGGTCTATTATGACCTGGATTCATAGAACCTGTTATTTTCTTTTTTATCTATACGTGAAAAAGAACTGTTCAGGTGTTTTCTTAAGATTATTATCATTAATAATTTGAAACCATTTAGCTGTTTGCAAATTATTCATATTACATTGGAATACTTGATGAATAAAATTACTAATGTTAAATAACGGTACTTGAAACCATTTAACTGTGTGCCAACAAATAAGCTCTAAGAAATTTTATAATATTTTAATAATTTTGTAATCTGGATGGTCTCCACTAGTCGTCTTATTTTTACGTCTCCCAGTCCCTATTATAATCCATTGGGGAATGTTCCATGTGCTCCAACCACAATTAGTATCACTGTCATTTCCATGTTCTATATTTTTTTTAGTTCTCTAGAAAGGTCTGGATACTTATCCCTCTTTTCACTTTCTTTTATTTTCTCTTTGTGGTCTGCCGAGACGGCAAAGTTCACTATTTGGTAGGTTTTCCTTTTTTGTTGACAATCACTCAGTCTGGTCGTCTAGCCGAGATTAGATGATCCGTTTAGTTAGTGCGTCTCATTCTTCAGGACAGATTCTGGCCGTGCATATTCCATTTTTTTCGTGTGGTCAAATTTAAACTTTTTTCACAATTCCTAGTGGATTACTTTTCCTACCCAGTCATGTCTAGGCTTATACTCTTTTTGTTCCTCAGCTTTTTCAATTCTCTAGCAAGGCCGCGGTACTTATCCTTATTTTCACATTCTTTCAGATTTATTCTGTGGTCTGCCGGCACAGCAAGGTCGACAATTTTGCAAATGCTCTTTTTTTGGTGATTATTATAAGGTCTGGTCTTCTGGCCGAGATTAGGTGATCCGTTTGTATGTTAAAGTACCATTGGAGTTTATGCGTGTCATTTTCTAGGACAGGTGCTGGGTTGTGCATATACCATTTGTTTGTATGGTCGAATTGAAATTCCTTGCACATTTCCCAATGGCTCACCTTGTCGACCCAGTCGTGTCTCGTCTTATACTCCTTCTGTGTTAATATGCTGCATTCGCTTATTATGAGATTGATCGTTTCGTCTCTGTCACCGCATATTATTATTATTATTATTATTATTATTATTATTATTTAATTTGATTTTCAGCTCTACTTTCAGTTCCTTACAATACTTCCCCACATATTTATCCAAGAAGTAAGGCGACAGAAGGTAAAGTTGGTGACCTTAGTTGAGGGCGACCAGAAGGCTCCCTTTTCAATCGCTACTACACCGAGGTGTACGGGAGGGTGCTACTCCTTTCCCTGGATTGCTCCACTTTACCCCTGATACGTATCTTATATTGCTGAGTGTTAAGCAAGGAGGTATCAACGTCTTTGGTATGACCCGACCTGGGATTGAACCCAGGTCTCTTGGATCATTGGCGAACACTCTACCCACTTGGCTAATGAGCTGGAGATGACGGAAGGTAGTGATTATATATTTTCCAAGTTTTTAGGTTTATTTTTTTGCCGCCTCTTTTACGTTATATTTTTCAATCACAATAATAGTACTCTCTTAAAAAAATAAGCTGTTCCGCAAAGTGCAATCTTTTCTTTTTCATATAGACTGTGACTGCAGGATATCTTACCACTATTATTGACTCGCTGATAGTTTTAAGGGGCTATATTTCCCCAATTTCTTTTTCCAGGTTTTTGTATCTTATTATCTATTGGTATTGCCATATCTATTTGAAGGCATGCTTTTTTAATCTTAAAAACAGTATGTCTGGTCTATTCTTTCTGTTAAAATGTTTGTTTCTGGTTGGTGTTTATACCATATTTTCCCAATTCAATATTACTCTGTATTCATATATTTTCCAAAGAATATAATGTCCAATTTTATCATGCCTTTATATTTCATCAGTGTTAATTATTATCATTATTATATTCCTTGCCCGTTTTTCACACCAGCGTAGTTGATACCATTTTACTGGAGTCTGAGCGACAACAAGTCTCCTCAGGTCTCCAGGACTCTTCTCAGTATTCTAGCTGATCTTAACAGTGCTGTGGTCTGTATGGTCTTAATTCATCTCCTGATTTCCAATTCCTCCAGTCTCCTTTCCAAGCCTTTGGGAACCGTTCCAAGCGCATCAACTCCAATTGGGTTCACCGTCAGCTTCATGTTCCACAGCTTTTTCAGCTCTCTAGCAAGATCCAGGTATTTGTCTATTTTTTCGCTTTTTAAAAATTTTTTTACTCTGTTGTCTGCTCGAATAGTAAAATACACGGGATTAATTTTTTTTTCTTAATTAAAGTAGGTCTCCCTTTCTGGCCAGTATTGGGTAATCCAACCGAAATTTTTACGCGGAATTACTTTATTCTCCAAGTTCGAATAAATCTTTTTGGTTGACGGATGCATTGAAAAAAATACAGTTTCGATAAAAATCAGAACGATGCTGATTGGTTTGTTAGGTGCACGTGATGTCAAGCCTAAGGAGGTGCAATGGTTATCGTCGTAGGAAATAGACATGTCGACATGAGTTCAAATCTTAGACGCGTCTGATTGGATTTCACATAGCACTAATACTCTTGGGAAAGGTATGAATCCAATTATTCTCCCTCCAGCTATGGGTAAATAGTAGGACAGACTGGGTTCTTCAGCCTTGGTGAGGCAATTAGTCTAGGAGAAGGAAAACTCTGAACTCAAACCTGTTAAACTCCGCTTCAAAATTGACCTTGTGTCATATTCTGCCTGGGTGGAGGAGTTGGGTAAATATGGATGTCAAGCCTTGTTTGGGTCTGCAAAAATGTATCTTCACAATCATTTTAAACAGTTAGGGAGGAGGGGGGCCAGTGAGAGAAAGGTACAAAGTCGTAGCACCCCTGAAGCCAAGCCTATGTCTCTTTGGACTTCTGGGCTGGCACTGAATCCTGCTGCCACACCCGGGTTCTGCCACCGGCCACCTGATTGCACCAGGGGATCACCACACTCTTCAGCACATCGAGGTACTCTTTGGTGTTGACTTTCAAGCCCACTTCGAAGATGTGAGGCGGCATGATGTGGCCCTCACTTGAAACTACACCAAAGACCATAACCGTAGTCGGAAATTTTGTTTTCATCACCCTGGGTACGTCCCTGTTATTCGTGGCAATTCAGATTTGCATTTTGAGGGTGCTGGCAATGGTCCTGTTGTCATAACTTGGATCAGTAGAGAACATGAGTTGTACAGCGGCGCATCTCCGATCTTGCTCGTTGAAGATTGTGTCAGTCCCAGACATGATAGAAGGCTCCTATCGTTCTTGGGATTTGTACACAACTGCCCAACTAGTTGATGGTCTGCAAAAAAAAAAAAAAAAGAAAAAAAAAAAAAAAGAAAACCGGTTTTCATTAAACGGAAATGGAATCATGTCGTCTTTTCTAGTGCGACAATTTAATCGTTCCACTCAGTACAATGAAAATTTCTGATTAAAATTTTGCTGATAACGTCTCAGGCTTATTGATACTCACTTATATGTTGTCACATCAATAAATTAAAAGACTATTCACTGAAAGAGGTTGGCAATACCGGTCTTTTTGGGGCTTGGGTGCCGTACCTTAACTTTATGTATTGATCCAACCTCTCAGCACGAGTAGGATGTGACAAAAGGTCAATTTTTTGGTTAAAAAGTCAATGCGAAATGCAAACAGATTCGTCCAAGATTTGAACTCAGGTCATCGCGTCCATTTTTAACGACGATAAACATTACACCATCGGTACCTCACAACCAGGGTAAGTGTTGTGTTCTGGTTAGTGAACGCTTGTAATATTAAATAAAGGACAAACCACCATATGAGAGGAAATAGAGATATATTCTCTGGAAAGAGTATATACAATAGAGAGACTGTTAGTAGACAAGAACATAGGATTAGTGAACGCTTGTAATATTAAATAAAGGACAAACCATGATATGAGAGGAAATAGAGATATATTCTCAGGAAAAAAGTATATACAATAGAGAGACGATTAGTAGACAAGAACATAGGATTAGTGAATACAGAATAAAGATATAGTCCAACGATAGTATTGGCTTCCGTTATTACGGTAGCAAGTAAGGTGATCTAGTGCGATCTCCAGTCTCCAGCGCTCTAATACTATTCCTGAAAGAAACTGCTCTTCACCTTGTAGTCTGCTCTGGTATTAGTAGCTACTGCTATATATGGCAGATGGACTAGTTCTTTGTGTGGAAAAAGGTGGGGGATACCCAAAAATATTGGTCTTCGACAAGGATGCCTTGGGCATTAAATAACCCATACAGTTTGGTTTGGTTTTATGGAATATACATTGTAAGTTTTTTAATGGCAAACCCATTGATACATATATAAACAGTTCTATTTCAACCGATTCAGTTTAGGTCTATTCGACCCATCGATAGGACCCTATCAGTTGATACAATTCTGGGCCAGTGTGGACCTAGGAGCGATGGCAATGAAGGAGTGTTCCGAATTCGCCAAAGCTCCAGTATTATGAAAGCCTCACCATCACATTGTTAAGTGTCATATCCAAGACATCTGTTAGAGGAGTTTTGCAGAGATGCAGTCGGTATATTCTACTGTCTCCAAAAAAATTACATTTCAAACAATTTAGTTTACCTTAAGTACACTGTTTAGTTCTTTTAGACCCATAGATAGGACTCTAGGCGAGAGTGGACCTGGAAGCGATGGCAATGAAAGGGTATTTTGCATTCCCTAAAGCTCCAGCGTTACAGGAGCCTCACCTTAAGATTGTTAAGGGTGTCCTCGTGGTGTAATGGTTAAAGCGATGAACTGCGGAATCGTAGTACGCGAGTTCGTACTCCAGTCGCGCTATTATGTTCACTTTCGGGCAAATACCCTTGGGAAAGGTATGAACCCCCTTATTCTCCCTCCAGCTATGGGTAAATAGTAGGACGGACTAGGTTCTTCTGCCTTGTTGAGGCAACTAGTCTAGGAGAAGGAAAACTCTGAATTCAAACCTGTTAAACTCCGCTTAAAAATTGACCTTGTGTCATATCCTGCCCGAGCGGAGGGGTTGGTAAATAGTACCTTAAGATTGTTTTCTGTCTTATCTAGGACACTCATTGGGGGAGTCTTACGTCTCAGCTGAGATCCAGTCGGTGTATTTTACAGCCCAAGTCGACTGGGCAGCATAAAGTTTGATATGACATTAAACAAAGAAACCGAATCATTAGAAAATTTTTATTTTTCATGAAATGTAAAAATCATAAACGTCTTTACTGCTAAGGCACTTTATCCAACTCAGTGATGAATAATTATACCACATGTGAACAGCCCAGTCGACTGGGGTTGTAGAATAAACTGACTGCATCACTGATGAAGGGTAAGACTCTCTCAGCGAGTGTCCTGGATATGACACTAACAATCTAATGGTGGCGTTCCAGTCTTGGAGCTTTGGGGAATGTAGAGTACCCCTTCATTGCCATCGTTCCCTTGTTCACTCTGGCCAGGAGTGGTAGCACCTGATAGGATCCTATCTATGGGTTAAATAGAACAGTTTGTCATTTAAACTGAGTAAAAACAAATGACTTATGCCAAATTGAATTCTTTAAAATAGAACTGAATGATCCTTTAACTGTATGTAAACGTATGGTTGATATCTAATTGAATTGTTATTTATATACAGCAACACTTGGAACCATTTAATTGTATATAAACGAATGAGTAACGTTGAATAGAATAATTAATGTTAAATACTTGACCACTTCACTGTGCAAATGATTAATATTGAATAGAATTATAAGTGTTAGATAGCAATAATTGAAACTATCTGTGTAGAAACTAAAGAAATTGCAGAGGGCATACAAATTAGTTCAAATTCATTTAAAAATGAAATTACCGACAAACTAATCTCTTTCATACCATGTATATCCGTTTAAATGCGGGCAAACAAATGACTGATGTTAGATTGTTACTGTTACATAGCAATACATGAAACCAATGAATTGTGTACAAAAAATGAGCTTAAAAATGTTATCAAGAAAATGTGTTTACAAATGATATATATAATATATATATAAACAGGATTTGGCATTGAATAACCTACAATAGTTGATATGCCATAAAACCCAACCCAACCGAATCATATATATTTAATACATATATGTATAAAAAGGATTTGGAATTGAATAACCTACAATTGTTGATATGCCATAAAACCCAACCAAACCAGATAATATATATTTAACATATATGTATAAAGGGGGTTTGGCATTAAATAACCTACAATGGTTTATATACCATGAAACCCAACCAAACCAAATCATATATATTTAATATATATGTATAAAGAGGGTTTGGCATTAAATAACCTACAATGGTTGATATGCCATAAAACCCAACCAGACCAAAAAATATATATTTAATATATATGTATAAAGAGGGTTTGGCATTAAATAACCTACAATGCTTTATATACCATGAAACCCAACCAAACCAAATCATATATATATATATATATATGTATAAAGAGGATTTGGCATTAAATAATCTACAATGGTTGATATGCCATAAAACCCAACCCAACCAAATCATATATATTTAATACATATGTATAATGAGGATTTGGCATTAAATAAGTTACAATGGTTTATATACCATGAAACCCAACCAAACCAAATCATATATATTTAATATATATGAGGATTTGGCATTAAATCCCCAACAATGGTTGATAAGCCATAAAACCATACCAAACCAAACCACATCTGGAATAATTGAAAAAAACTTATAACACTACGTTAGTCCACATACTTTTTGATTCTGTTTCGTACTTAGTTAATTCGACAAGTTCATAACCGAATGTAGAAAAAATATCTAACACCGACTCCAAAAGTTTTAGTATTCAACTTAATTTCTTTCTTTGTTAATGCACTTTATACAGTGCCAAATATTAACCCATTATACAGTTAAAATGAATACGTTGATTGTTATGTTCACTGTAAGAAAGGTTAAATGGATGTTTCTGTATATTTAATATCCATTTTTATGTTTTCTTGTTTTATAATTTCATTTTAAATATGAAAATAAAATGGTTTTATAATGAATTTAGAACTGGAAGCGATTTTACTATAAAAATTTATTTGAGATGATAAAAGTTCATTGGAAATAATTTTATTATAGAAATTTGTTTGAGATGAAAAAAGTTCTTTGGAAATGATTTTAATATAGAAATTTGTTTGAGATGATAAAAGTTCATTGGAAATGATTTTACAATAGAAATTCATCTGAAATGATAAAAATTCATGTGAAATGATTTTACTATAGAAATTTATTGGAGATGATAAAAATTCAGTGGAAATGATTTTACTATAGAAATTAATTTGAGATGATAAAAGTTCATTGGAAATGATTTTACTAGAGAAATTCATCTGAAATGATAAAAGTTCATTGAAAATGATTTTACTATAGAAATTTATTTGAGATGATAAAAGTTCATTGGAAATGATTTTACTATAAAATTATCGTGAAAACTATTTCATACCCAGTGGAAATGCTTTTTATCATAAAAGATGTTTCACCTCACCGAGACATGCAATAAATTTGGAGAAATTCCAGGTAAAATTCAAATCTATTTACCTTGTAAATGAAAGCAAAGGGAAAGATGAGCTTATTATCTCATAATGTTGAAGTGTATCTTTTGTGAGGAGATATGTAGCAAGTATTTGTCATCATTCAGGCAAGTTTAATCAGTTTTCCCCCAATACCTTCGTTTGAGAAGAGTTAAAACAAACATGAGAATCTCATTAAATTCTTCTATTTTGATTTAGTCAATGTATACTTTATATTTTAAAATTCTATGAGGGGCATACGATAAGTTTCCAGACCTTTTTCGTACGGGTATTTAAAATTGTCGTAGACTCTTGAAAATCCAGTTCGTTATTGCTATATATCTTATGAGATGACTGACCAATTTTTATGATCCCAGCTTAAATGAACAGCTACAGCAGCAATTGGAATACACCCTACTAAAGACTGATAGTTACAGCTGGTGAATTTCAAAAATGCAATCTGACACTTTAGAAGAACGATATGCAATAAAATTCTGTTTTAAACTGGGAAAAATGCGAGAGAAACGTACGGAATGCTTCAGACTGCTTTTGGAGCATC
>OY757942.1:9898157-10163157 GCA_963585895.1 Sepioteuthis lessoniana
AAATCCTTGGTTGGTAATTTATTAAAGGAATACATTGAAACTTAGGAATAAAATTATATAAACTTTTATTATCGGCTTTTCATATGTATAAAGTAAGTATATTGCGAATATCTTTTAGCGTGTGATTTTTTCGGTTTAAATGTCAAACAGTTTTATTTGACCCATAGATTGCACCCTATCAGGTGCAATCAAGGAAGTTATGTACAATTGCCATAAGTTTCCATAATCATAGTTTTTAATATTTTATTTTTATATTTCGGATACCCTTAAAAATTCGTTTGAATAGGAGCAACAAATTGAAATAATGCTGAGGGTCGGATTTAGAAGCAGTTACATGTTTGAAATTGAATTTAACCGAAAACATGGGACGAATATCACTCACGACACTTTGGCAAAACTAATTGCTTATTTTTCCCATGCATGCAAACCCATGGAACACCCTGTATCGTGATAGATCAGAATTCTTGGATTGCTATTTCTCAATTGGATTTAATCTTACGATACCGCTAAAGGAAAGAGAGAGTGAATAAACTTCTTTTTTTCTCGTTTCATCTTAACCCAACAAAATAGATAGCGAATTCCTTAATTAACTGGACATGTGTTATGTGAATTTTCTAGAATAAATTAATGTCACTTTATTCTCCTTGTTGTAAATTTTCTTTCCTTTTAGTTATTTTGTTTCACTGGAACCAAAAAGGCAAAGAAATCTTATTCTTGGACATTTCTCAAGAGAATTTATCATTACGATGCCAATAAAAAAAAAAAAAAAATTATTTTACCGCCATTTCTTACGATGCCAATAAATAAAAGAAGGAGGTGCCCGTGGTGTAATGGTTATCGTCGGAGGAAATGGACTCGGTGACACAAGTTCAAATCCTGGACGAGACTGGTTGCATTTCACATAGCACTAATACCCTAAGGAAAGGTATGAATCCAATTATTCTCCCTCCAGCCATGGGTAAATAGTTGGGCAGACTGTTTTCTTCAGCCTTGGTGAGGCAACTAATCTAGGAGAAGAAAAAACTCTGAATTCAAACCTATTAAACTCCGCTTAAAAATGTTCTTGTGTCATATCCTGCCCGAGCGGAGGGGTTGGTAAATAGGATAAATAAAAGAAGAGGGGTTTTAATGTTCTTACCTTTCCTGTAACGGTCCCATTCGGAAAATTCAAATCTCTTGTCTGTATATTTGACGCCAGCGGCGGCAAACATCATACGACAAATCTCGGCACGTCCCCGGCCATTGAAATAATACAAAGTATAGTTCGGCATGGTATCGTCTTGGATTCTCTTTGGTTTTTTTTTTTTCGGCTTAAGATCTGGTCAGTGTCGATTTCTTCTGATGTAGGTAGAAGTGACTTGTGGGTGCTGTGATCAGATATCATTCAACTTTATAGTAAGTTGGTTTAATTGATGGGATAATGTTTCTTTCTTCTCAGCCGAATGGTGAGCCAGTACCCATGGTAATTAGAGCCATTCAATATTCCACAGTTGGTGGTTCTAAACCTTTTGTTCTTCAAGAGCAAAAGAATTGCTTAAAACAATGGCTAATTGTTACCTTCGTACTTTGGCTATGGACAGCGCTGAGATAAAAGAAAAAAATCCGATAGTTTCATGTCCAGCTCTTTCAAACAATTCATGGTATTTAAGATTTGATCTAAAACGAAAGAAAAGATTCTGATGAATGTGTCTTTAGTGCAATTTTGGACGTTTGATTCATTGTTAGCCATGAAAAGAAAAGTAGAAAGACAGCTCATTTCAAAGTCATACACATATATGTATAGTAAATTTACTTCAACGCTAATTCTTACTTTTTATCATGACCACAAACAAAGCAGTTTTCTGATTTTTAATACAGTTATTTTGCAGTATATGTGGGTATCCATTTGTAACTTGAATCATTTGTGATTACACATACACACATATATATATATATATATATATATATATATGTGTGTGTGTGTGTGTGTGTGTGTGTGTGTGTGTGTGTGTGTGATTTGGTTTGGTTGGGTTATATGGCATATCAACCCTTGGAGGTTATTTAATGCTAAATCCTCTTTATACATATATATTAAATATATATGATTTGGTTTGATTGGGTTTTATGGCATATCAACCATTGTAGATTATTTAATGCCAAATCCTCTTTATTCATATATATTAAATATACCATCAGTCATTTCTTACACACATTTGTGTGTGCGTCTTTTCCCTCTACAGAGATGCAATCGGTGTATTCTACAATCCCAGCGAATTGGGCAGCGTGTATATGAATATTTATGAGTGTTTACTGCCATGAGCAGAATGTGATATAAGGTTAATCATATATATATATATATATACAACGAAGCTCACTGTTTGTGGATGAGAATATATATGCTCCTTCTAGTCGATTTAGCACTCTAGTGGGGAATTGCCGGCTGCCATATACGCGTAAATGAAAAGCTCTTCTCCTGAACTGAGCTCACGGGTTGCCGAAACTGTATATGTAAAAATATATACGTAAAAGTTCATTCGTTTGCACGAAGAATGACGATAGCTCTAGAATAAGATATCTTACTGACGTCAAGTTAGCCGAGTTCCGATCACAGATTAAGCATCTTATGTGTCGATTCATAATGAAAAGTTGTAATACAACAAAAATGTCGGTCTATGGATGACAATATATACATATATATATATATATATATACATATATACATATATATATATATATATATATATATATATATTTACTAACCTACTATCTACCAGCATTCACGGTTACCAGGAAAAAAGAAAAAAAAACCGCCAGGAACAAGAGTTAAGATATCTTGAATCACCGCCCGGAGGAAAAAAGAAAAAATATCATAGGACAAAAAAAAAAAAAATAAATAAAAAGACCAACTTCGTCACACCAGTTGAAAAAAATCAAGAGATGTGCAATCAGTTCGTCAAAAGAAAAATAAAACCCACCGTAAAATGCCGTAATGCTACAATTGCAAGAGTGCTCGATACGAAGTAGAGCCAATTACAAAAATTAACTTCAATCGCGAGTCGGAATTCTCCTACAAAAGTTTCACCTCAACGGATCATCAGAGAGTTTAGTAGCAACTTTAAGTTAATTTTTGTATATATATATATATATATATATATTTGCGCACGCGCGTGTGTTTGTGTGAAAAACACCTAAAAAGCCTGACCAATACTACCTAGTATCACCGACCGGTTCATCATGATAATTACGACAAAAGATTATTGAATTTTACAATACATTTATTCCATCACCTTTTGTCACATTTTAACCGAAACTTCTTTAAAAACCTGGCGTTGTTTTTTACTAATGAAAGTGTTGTATATTGACCTCCGATCCGGCAGGGCTGTCAAAATAGGAAATGCACCTGTGTAAATAACAGGTGTATCCGGTCGAGGAATATCAGAATATAACCTTGACCGTGGACGGGTTGAATTATTATATAACTCAGTGCACAGGAAGTTCAATCAGTTGTAGATAATATGCAGTAGAGAAAGCCAGCACCCAGCAATTGAAGTTCAGATGAGTTGGAGAGAAGATGCGGTAGAGAGAACCAGCACCCAGAGAGGCTGGGCTCCCAGGCCCCTGGTTGAGCAGCACAAGAGAACAGGAAAGAAACGCTATTATGGCCAGAAGAGTGGGGATCAATATGTTGCAGTTCTGTTCAGTCTCCAACTCCCTCTCACACACAACCCTTTCAATAAAGTGAGAGGTATATTTTTCTAAAGAATTGTGTCGCTCGTCTTTATTGTGCCGTCGTTATGATTCTGCATGCATATATGTATTATATGGCTATACAACAAAAGTTTTGAGGTTTTAAAAGAAAACGATCTTAGTTTTTTCTTTGTCTCCTCCCAATTTTACGACTCTCCAGCGGGTCTGGAGACCGGGTTTCAATCCCAGATCGAGTTATACGAAAAACTGGTTACCAAAATTTTTGTTAACTGCCTGGTGATTGTTGTTTAAAAAAAAACTCCATGAAACCCACGGCATTAAATATATAAATCTAATATATATTCATTATATATATATATATATATATATATATATTCAGACAGGTTTTGTTATAGACCATGGAATATTTTTTCTTCTACTAAACGAGTTTCAAGTCTTCTGGTTTCTTTTCATATGTCGGAGTCCTGGTGGTGGAGAAAGTGTCCTATATTTACCGAGGTGCTTTCAACCGCGACTGGGGTGTCCTCGTGGTGTAATGGTTAAAGCGATTGGCTGCGGAATCGTAGAAAGCAAGTTCGAACCCTAGTCACGCTATTACGTTCACTTTCGGGCAAATACCTTTGGGAAAGTTATGAACCCCCATATCCTCCCAGCTATGGGTTAAATTGTAAAACTACTGTTCTTCAAGGAGAATGGCTTTGACATTAAATATCATACAAAGGTTGATTTGCCATTAAACAAAAGACGAAATTATCAACCACGTCTCTGATCCTCCTCAGGGGAAGTATTGGTTTCTTATTTATTTGGGAGGATTTTTCCCTTTAATAACTTGTTACAGTTATAACCATAATAAACGGATGTGTGAAATAGACATAGGGGATTCGAAAACACGAAACACACGAAATTGGTTCATGTACGAATCTTTTTATTACCTTTGAGTTAAAGGTAATTCGACATGAGGAGAGAGAGAGAGAGAGAGAGAGAGACACACACAATCTTTCAATGCTGACTTTTTCATCTGCCCCAAACCACGTGCAGTCCCCACTGCCAACAACTGGTCTGGCCTCGGCGGGCCCCGAAAGTCAACCTTTCCGTTCGGAGACTAAAACTCAACTGACTGCTTTTCCTCAAATCCCCCAAATCCTCAGCCCATGCTTCCGTAGCATGACGTCAATCATACCACCTGGTCCTATTTCCTATCTGGGGTTTTATTTTGACATTTGTGAATGACGCATCCTCCCTGCGTGCGCGTGAACACCGGCGCTCATGTTTGCACCTAACTTACCCATGCACTGAGCCGAAAGGTTCTCATCCTAACTTAACCGAAAGGTAAGATATATAAAACGAACACCCTCCGCAATTATATTACATAACAAAATATATCAATGATACAGAATAACTCACTTCCTCTGATATACGAATGATTCACAATGACAATACGAGAAGTCTCTGTAAAAATAGCAAAAAAATCGCCTACAAATCATTGAACCAATATGTATTAAAAATTTAAAAAAAACTTACATAAAGAAAATAGAATTTAACATTGGCACCAATATACAAAACATATTTAATAACTGACCTTTGCAGCCCTCCTAACTGAATGTACTCACCATCTATAAAAAAAACAACAACTTTCAAATAGATAACATTCACACCGCAATAAAAATAAAAAACAAACAAACACAAAACCAATAGCACCCTGAGGACAACCAGGGACATGGTTGAAAGCTCTCGGGTAAATATGAGACACTTTCATCAGTATCTGGATCATAACATACGAAAAAACCCCCAGAAAACTTGAAGGTTTTCACTTGAAGGTCGTGAGGAAAAACATTCTGTGATCTATAACAAAAACTGAATAATGAATTGCTGCCAAATTTATATATATATATATATATATATATATATAGAGAGAGAGAGATTTGTGTGTGTGTGTGTTTGCGTGTGTGTTTGAGTGTGTGATTAAATAGAACTAACATTTCGTTTCTGCCAATTAAATATTTGTTCCCTTCAACTGTTCGTTTGAGTCATTCGTCTTCTCAATGGAATGGATTTTGGAAGGCGCCGTATTTTCCCCGGAACTTTCAACACCCTCCCCAAATGGAACCATGTTTGAAACAAAGAATAATGAAATAGCAAACACGATGACGAAGAAGAGGAAGAAGGACTAGTAGAAGGAAAAATTTAATCATATAGATATATATATATATATAGGGGCGTTTTCTTTCATGAGAAATTTTCCAACATTTTTAATTAATGGTGCAGTGAATCGATGAATAAAAAAGAAAATAGTAAACGGTAAAAGGTGATTCAGATACAACGAAAAAGGTACCAAGTAAAAAGTACTATATACCATGTAAAAGGTACCAAATACTACAAAAAGGTACTAGATATCAGGTAAAAAGTACCAGATACCACGAAAAAGGTATTGTATGCTAGTTAAAAGTACCAGAAAAAACGACAAAGGTATTATACACCAGGTAAAAGGTACCAGATTCTACCAAAAAAGGTACTATATACCAGGTAAAAGGTACCAGATACCACAAAAAAGGTACTGTATACCTGGTAAAACGCATCAGATACCACGAAAGTTTTTATATGTTAGTTAAAAGTACCAGATATCACGAAAAACTATTATATACCTGGTAAAAGTAAGAAGATACCTATTTTACCGTAAAGGATAAGTTAATGGTTATATGAAATAACACATATAATGCACTATGATCTATGAATCTGTGATAATCTTATGGTTAATGTGTTTTGTAGAAATGTTGTATATTGACCTCATACCCGGCCAAACATGCCATTCCAAAGACGACTGAAGTTGCATATTCCGTTGCATAGGCGAGCTTGGCTGAGAATATGGGACAGGGTTAAAATCCCACGGTACAGTCACAAACTGATGCACCGGAAGAGCGTGACCTGTGAACTGCATGACAGTTATTTCCGCTCGATGATGATTAAACATGCCATTCCATAGACGGCTGAAGTTGCATATTCCGTCGGCCAGTTATGGGAAGAGACTGAGTGGGCGTAAAACAGTAATATAACTCTGTGCACAGGAAGTTCGTTTCAGATGGAGATAAGTTGCTGGATTGAGGAACATGTTCCAGAGAGTTTGGGCCTTCAGGCCCCCGGTTGAGCAGCACAACAAAACGGGAAAGAAACGCAGTTATGGCCAATTGAGTGGGGATCAATATGTTGCAGTTCTGTTCGGTTTCCTACTTCCTGTCACACACAACCTTTTCAATAAATTGAGAGGTATATTTTTCTAAAGAATTGTGTCGCTCGTCTTTATTGTGTCTTCGTTATGATTCTGCATGTATACATGTATGTATAGTTGTTCATGGCTATAAAACAGTAAGCTATCTGTAAGTTCTCAGTGCTTTAAGGTAAAAGATAAACATGGGTCATAGGGAAAATCTGGATGTCGTAAACAAAACAAAGACGTCATATGTTAGCTCTATAAAATGAATTCGTGGTGAAGAAGCTTTTTTTTCTTGTCCAGGCTGTCGACAGACCCAAGAGCTAAGTCACTCTACCCTCAGAGAGTTTTCATGTTTGCGGTATCTATTAATAAAGAGTATGTAGGTGGCCGTGGTGTGATGGTTATCGTCGTAGGAAATGGACACGGCGACACGTGTTCAAATCCTGGACGAGGTTGGTTGCATTTCACATAGCACTAATACCCTTGGTATGAATCCAATTATTCTCCCTCCACCTATGGGTAAATAGTAGGGCAGACTAGGTTCCTCAGCCTTGGTGAGGTAACTAGTCTAGGAGAAGGAAAACTCTGAATTAGAGTACTCAAGTCGGCTGTAGAATATTCCGATTGCTTCTCTCCAGGAGATTAAGACTCCTCCAACTAATGTTCTGGATATAATAATAAACAATACTGTAACTGGGGAATAATGAGCAACACTTGATTGCCATTGCTCCAAGGTCTACTCTGGCCCGGAGTGGTGGCAATCTGATAGGGTCCTATCTCTCTAATCTGTGTAACCATGCTAAACTGAATTGTTTGAAATAGAACTGTTTACATATAAAAATGGATTTGGCATTTAATAACCTGCATATATTCAGATTAACACATATATATATATATAAAGAGAGAGAGAGAGAGAGAGAGAGAGAGAGAGAGAACAGAGAGAGAGAGAAAAAAGAGAAAGAGAGAGAGAGGCTGATAGAGAGAGAGCGAGAGATACATAGATCGATATTTGTATATATAGATATATAGATATGTGTATGTTTATATAAAGAGAGAGAGAGAGAGAGAGAGAGAAAAAAGAGAGAGAGAGAGACAGAGAGAAAGAGAGAAAGAGAGTGGTGTATATCATTCTCATTATGTCGTACCGCGAGTATGGATCTCCCTGACTCTCCCTTTCTCGTCATCTCTCTCGTTCATAGCATTCTGCACGTCCTCCAGACTACATTTGGTGTCTCTACAGAGTTGTAGATAAGTTCTAGCTGGATGTCCAGCACCTGCACGTCTGTGTGAAGGAGTCCGCAGGAGAACATTGCTCATGAGCTCGTACTTACTTCTTCAGCATTGACCCGCATGTCGTGTTCGTCTAATTTGAACGGTTTTAGAGATAGGAGATCGGTGACCGTATAGCTACTGTATCCAAGCAGGTGTCGTGTTCATACTACTATAGAGATGCACCACGTGGTGGCTGATTTAGCGTAGGGAGAGAATGCTTGACAATAAATGCACAAGAATGCTGCGAGGTATAGCAAAGAAAGTAATGGTTGCCCAAGGCTCTTTGAATGAAATGAGCGCTCGGTAGCCGTTAAGTGGATATATGTAAAAAAAAACAACAAACAAATGTGATACAGAAGCGTTTAAAATTCCTTCGCTAGTTTCGTCATAGCGGTGCAGTAGAATCTGGGTTTAGCCTATGAATGAGCCGGGTTTCGATCTTAGCTTCGAGAATCTCGCGTGTCTAGCCACACTGAAGTTTTGAGATACGGCAAAACAGTCTGTCTGTGGATGACTATATATAAATAATTTCCCGACAATTAAGTAGGTCTTCAAACATAAGTCTATAGACTCATTGAATTGCTCCCGGCCATGCAAATCTTTAGTAAAAGGCGAAGATTTATCCGTAATTTTTTTTACCAGAAACCAGTATATATATATATATATATATACCTTTCTTCAGAAAAAAAAACAAACCGGTCACATTAGGATTATAAATCTATTTCCATCCTGTTATGTGTTTTTGATAAAATCAAAAAACACGAAAAAAATTAACTGGACTTCTTCAGATCTTATGGATAAAATCAAATCAGAATAGACACTGGAAAGAAGGGTGGGAGGGGACAGAAGCGGTGTGAAGAGTTATCTCCTCATTTAGCCCACTTCCGTTTTTTATTTTATTGTCAGTTAGAATTAGAGTAAATTAATTTTTAAAAAAATTAATTTTTTATAATAAATTTTTTATTCTAATTTCTTTTTGACTGAAAATTACAGAGTTAATAATAAATAAGAAAATTGACTTTAATCAATAACTTTACGTAACGATACAGTAATAATTATATTAAATCAGATTCAAGATTTAATTAAATTTAAATATTTTTTTAAATCAAATTTATTTTAGAGCCTATTTCACATTTTTTATCTTTTATTTTATTTTATTTTTATTCATTTACATTAATTCTCAATTTGATCCTATGTTTTTTTAAAAAACATTATTTATGTTAATTTTTCTATAGTTCAAATTTAGCCATATATATATATATATATATATATATATATATATATATGTGTGTGTGTGTGTGTGTGTGTGTCTTAAAATAGATATATATGTATATGTGTCTCAAAATAGATGCAACCAATTTATATAATAATTCATATCGCATCAAGTCGACTTTAATCTGAGTCTTAAAAAGCAATCATATCCCTTTGAAAGGTCCAAACAGAGTACAAGGTCAGAAATTGATTGACTTTATCCAGAAGTGCACGTGAAAGACCATGTTCTTAGGAACGTGTTTGAAGGGACTTTTTCGGACTTCCTCCCTCAACGCATCCACATTATCGGGATATCTTGTAGTCAACTTCTTGTCAAATTTGGGATTTCTGCCTTCTTGCTGAGGTTGTTTATTGACCCCATGGCTTTAAATTTATGTACTCAACGATAAATCAGATGATCATTGTTAAACTGATTACGAAAATGTGCTTGCATAATTTTGAAAGAATTTGTCCTCTAATACTCTTTTAAAATCTGAAACAAAAAAAGAACACAACATTATTAGTAGTAGAAGTATTAACAGTCACATGGGTCTCATGTATATTGTATATGTATATGTACATATATGGATGGTTTTGTTTTGTTTTGTTTTATGGCATATCAACCTTTGTAGGTTATTTAACGCCAAATACATTTTTATGTAAATAATCAGTTCTATTTAAAACAATTCGGTTTAGCATGAGTACACAGTTTAAGTGTCAAAAACATTTCTATTTCAAACTATTCAGTTATATAACAATTCAGTTTAGGATAAGTACAGCTTCAGTGTCAAAAATAGTTCAATTTAAAACAATTAAGTTTTTGCAAAAGCACGCAGTTTTAAATGTAAGTACAGTTTAATAGTAAAAAAAAAAAAGAATTATTTCGAGCTATTCAGTTTAGTCAATTCTACTTCAGCTAATTCAGTTTTGTAAAAGTACAGATTTTGTTTACACACAGTTATATGTCAGATCAGTTCTATGTTAAACAATATAGTTTAGAGTAAATACAGTTTCAATGTCAAAAAACAGTTGCAGTTATATGTAACAATTCAGTTAAGTGTGAATACAGTATTAATGTCGAAAAAGCAGTTGTATTCAAACAATTCAGATAAGCATAAGCACGCATTTCAAATGTAAGTATGGTTTAATTGTCAAAAATATTTCTATTTCAAGCTATACAGTTTACTCAAACAATTCAGTTTAGCATAAGAATGCCGTTAGTTCTATTTAACCCATAGATAGGACCCTATCAGGTGCTACCACTCCAGGCCAGAGTGTACCTGGGAGCAATGGCAATGACATTCCCCTAAGCTTCAGCACTGCTGGAACTTCATCCTCAGAGTGTTTAGTGTCATATCCAGGATACTCGTTAGGGGCGGTCTTACCCCTCTGCAGAGGTGCAGTCAGTGTATTCTACAGCCCCAGCCGACTGGGCAATACGCAGAGTTATATGTCAAACAGTTTTATTTCAGATAATTCAGTTCAGTATAAGTACACAGTTTAGACGTCAAAAACAGTTCTATTCTGAGTAATTCAGTTCTGCACTAGTAAGCAGTTCCAATGTAAAAACAGTTCTATTTTAAACAATTCAGTTTAGCATAAATACGCAGTTTAAATGCAAAAATCAGTATTGTGAAAGAAGCACGGTTCAGTTCTATTTAACCCATAGATAGGACCCTTATCAGGTGCTACCACTCCGGGCCAGAGTGGACATGAAGGGGTACTCCGCATTCCCCAAACCTCAACAACAGATTGTTTAGTGTCATATACAGGACATACGTTTGAGGGGGGTTCTTACCCCTCTGTAGAGAAGCAGTCGGTCTATTCAACAGCCCTAGCCGACTGGGCAAAAAGATATATATATATATATATATATATATATATATATATATGTGTGTGTGTGTGTGTGTGTGTGTGTGTGTGTGTATACTAGGATCATTAAATAAGTTTCCAGACTTTTTTTCGTATGGGCACTTTTATTGATAGTACAAACATGAAACTCTAGTCCCCTTCGAAGTGATCTCCTCCGGCTGCAATGCACTTGTTTTACCGTTCCAACAACTTCTGGAAGGCCCCATCGAAGTCCTCTTGTGTGAGCGTGTCAATGACGTTCGTCTCAGCCTCTTTCATCTCAATTGTGTCATAACGACAGCCTCTGAGCTTAGGGAATAACCAAAAGACACCGGGTGTATGGTCTGGACTATAGGGAGGCTGAGAAACTGTCTTGATGTCCATCTTGGTCAAATAGTCTTTGAAAAGGATGGAGTTGTGGACTAGTGCATTGTCCTGCTGGAAATGCCATTGAACCGATTTGAAGAGTGCTGGCCTCTTCCGACCGAATCTCTTGCTGAACTCCCATAAAACCTCAACGTAGTAACCCTAACCCTAACCCTTTGGCCTATCAACACCGGTGTATTGACTTTCTTACTCCTCCCACACCTCTCACCATCCCTCACAGACACCCTGCCTTCCTTGAATCTCTTATGCAACAATAAAACTGATGCTCGATTCATGCTCCAAACGCAGTCTGAAACATTCCACACGTTTCTGTGGCATTTTTTCCAAGTATAAAACAGAATTTTATTGTATATCGTTCTTCTAAAGTGTCCCCATGTCCAGATTGCATTTTTATAAAATCACCAGCAGTGACAATCAGGCTTATTAGGGTGTATTCCAATTGCTGCTGTAGCTGTTGATTTGAAGCTGAAATCATAAAAATTGGTCAGTCATCTCATAAGATGTATAGCAATAACATACTGAATTTTCAAGTGTCTACGTCAATTTAAATGCCTGTTCCAAAAAAAATCTGGAAACTCATTGTAGGCACCACGTACCTAAATATATGTATACAGACATATGCATATATAAGTGTATATATACGAATATATATATATATATATGTGTGTGTGTGTGTGTAAATATATACATACATATATAAATGTGTGTATATATATATATATATATATATAAGTGGGGAAAAGTATACTAATGTAAACACACTCTGAAAAAAAAGAGAGGAAGACCAACTGGAAATCATTCACACTGATGAAAATAACAAAGAAACACACACACACACACACACACACATATATATATATATATATATATATATATATACCTCATTAAAAAGGCCACGTGCCATGTATGTTCTCTAACGAATGCAACAAGCTGGAAAAATACATATATGTAAGAACAAATAAATAAATACATACGTTTAAAAAATACAAATCTCTTAGTAGACCGAGTAATTTAAGAATGTTTTTATTCTCTCATTGGACCTACAAAACATTTGTATACATATATATATATATATATATATATATATATATATGTGTGTGTGTGTGTGTGTGTGTAATTACATATGCACATAGATATATATTTACCAAGCACTCCGCTCGGGTAGAATATGAGACAATTTTTTAAGCGGAGTTTAACAGGTTTGAATTCAGAGTTTTCCTTCATGAGTAGTTGACTCACCAAAGCTGAAGAACCTAGTCTGACCTACTATTTACACATAGCTGGAGGGAGAATAATTGGATTCATACCTTTCCCAAGGGTATTAGTGCTATGTGAAATGCAATCAGTCTCATCCAGGATTTGAACTCGTGTCACCGTGTTCATTTCCTACGACGATAACCATTACACCACGGGCACCTCCAACACATATACATATATATATATATAACTCTTCACCCCTCTTCTATCCTCTCCCACACTTCTATTCCCTCCCACTCTCATGTGTCTATTCTAGTTTTTTTATCAAAAAGATCTGAAAAAGTCCTGTTAATTTTTTTTGTCGTGTTTTTGGAAATTTCAAAAATGCGTAACAGGATGGAAATAAATTTATAATCCTTTGTGATTGGTTTTGCTGTTTTTTCTTAAATAATTTATTGCTCTGTTTTATTGGTACATTGAGCTCTTTACCAGGAAAATTTAAATATTCATTCATGAATAATTTCTTGTCCTGATGGAATTACTCCCTACTCCGGTTTAACTGGACCAAGAATACTATATATATATATATATATATATATATATATATATATATATATATATATATATATATATGTGTGTGTGTGTGTGTGTGTGTGTGCGTGCGTGTGTGTGTGTGTATTGTCCTGTGTTTTTCTGTGCGTGTATGTGACTGTCTGTGTGTGTTTTTTAGTGTGTGTGGATGTGTACTAACAATAGTTTTATGGATGTAATCTATTTTTACCTTTTGTTGATTTTACTTGTTTCTAGATTTAATGAATATCTATTATACTCACTTCATTCCATAGGGTTGATGAATTGTAAAACCGCAAAAGAACAACGCTAGAAATAAGGTGATTGAGAGAATCAGTTCAAATGTCATGTTCTAATAACCTCTTTAACCGACCTAACGCAGAAGGCAACACCATATTGAAGCCTTTAATTAAGAAAGGAAGCATATTAAACCTTAGGCTTAAAAATACGCCCAAATAATTATACTACAAATGATACTGGACATATATACTGGTTTAGGTGAAGAGACAGGCGTAATGGCATTAGGTTTATTACTTCAAGCTATCATTACCGGGTGGAACGCTAAAATTGTCGTCCTAAAGAAAACAACACTACAGCTTTATTTTAAAACTTGTATTGAAAAAATCAATTCAGCTATATTGATTATGTAGTAGAGCTGACATCTACAGGGTGGAACGCTAAAATTGTCGTCCTAAAGAAAACAATACTACAACTTTATTTTAAAACTTTTATCGAAAAAATCAATTCAGCTAACTTGATTATGTAGTAGAGCTGACATGTACAGGGTGGAACGCTAAAATTGTCGTCCTAAAGAAAACAACACTACAGCTTTATTTTAAAACTTTTATTGAAAAAATCAATTCAGCTATATTGATTATGTAGTAGAGCTGACATCTACAGGGTGGAACGCTAAAATTGTCGTCCTAAACAAAACAACACTACAGCTTTATTTTAAAACTTTTATTGAAAAACTCAATTCAGCTATATTGATTATGTAGTAGAGCTGACATCTACAGGGTGGAACGCTAAAATTGTCGTCCTAAACAAAACAACACTACAGCTTTATTTTAAATCTTTTATTGAAAAACTCAATTCAGCTATATTGATTATGTAGTAGAGCTGACATCTACAGGGTGGAACGCTAAAATTGTCGTCCTAAACAAAACAACACTACAGCTTTATTCTAAAACATTTATCGAAAAAATCAATTCAGCTAACTTGATTATGTAGTAGAGCTGACATGTACAGGGTGGAACGATAAAATTGTCGTCCTAAAGAAAACAACACTACAGCTTTATTTTAAAACATTTATCGAAAAAATCAATTCAGCTAACTTGATTATGTCGTAGAGCTGACATCTATTCAATGTAGCTTCCGTCTTCAGACTCAATCACCGCCTCGATACAGATCCAGAACTGGGAGAGTGCCTTTTCCACAAGAACCAGCAGGAGCTAGGCGAATACTCGTTGAATGGCGGTGATCCAGCTGGCTCCTTCTGAAGCCAAGCCCGGGTCTCTTTGGACTTGTGGACCGGCGCCGAGTCCTGTTGCCACACCCAAGGTCTGCCACCGGTCACTTGATTGCACCAGGGGATCACCACACTCTTCTGCACATCCAGGTACACTTGGTGTTGACTTTCAAGCCGACTTCGATGATGTGAGGTGGCATGATGTGGCCCTCACTTGAAACCACACCAAAGACCATAACCGTAGCTGGAAACTTTGTTTTCATCACCCTGGGCACGTCCTTGTTATTCGTGGCAATCCAGATTTGCATTTTGAGGGTGCTTCCAATGGTCCTGTTATCATAACTTGGATCGGTAGAGAGCATGAGTTGTACAGCGGCGTATCTCCGATCTCGCTCGTTGAACTCTGTCACTTTCAAACATGATAGAAAGCTCCTATCACTCTTGGGATTTGTACATAACTGGCCTACTAGTAGATGGTCTCCAACAAAAAGAAAACCTGTTTTCCTTAAATGGCAATGGAATCATGTCGTCTTTTCTAGGGCGACAATTTTCTCGTTCCACCCTGTTCAAAAATATCCTATGGGGTCATGGTGTCGAGGATATAAGGTATAGGAAAAATCTATTTAAATACAAAAGGGTTGTGTGTTCAATCCCTAAGCCATACGATGAGTCGAAGTTTGCGTAATCTAGAGTGGTTTGGTTTGTTGGGTTTTATGGCATATTAACCTTTGTAGGTTATTTAACGCCAAATCTATTTTCATGTAAATAATCAGTTCTATTTAAAACAATTCAGTTTACCATGAGTACACAGTTTAATTGTCAAAAACATTTCTATTTCAAACTATCCAAGCAGTTGTATATAACAATTCAGTTTAGTGTAAGTACAGTTTTAAATGTCAAAAACAGTTCAATTTTAAATAATTCAGTTTCGCATAATCACGCAGTTTAAATGTAAGTACAGTTTAATTGAGAAAAATATTTCTATTTTGAGCTATTCAGTTTAGTCAAGCAGTTCTAATTCAGCTAATTCAGTTTAGTATAAGTATAGATTTTGTTTACACACAGTTAATTGTCAAAACAGTTCTATGTTAAACAATTCAGTTTAGTGTGAATATAGTTTCAATGTCAAAAAGAAGAGTTCAATTTCGAATAATTCAGTTTAGCATAAGCACGCAGTTTAAATGTAAGTACGGTTTAATTGTCAAAAATATTTCTATTTCAAGCTATTCAGTTTAATCAAACTATTCAGTTTAGCATAAGTATGCTGTTAGTTCTATTTATCCCCTAGATAGGGCCTTATTAGGTGCCACCACTCCGGGCCAGAGTGGACATGGGAGCAATGGCAATGAAGGGGTACTCCGCATTCCCCAAAGCTCCAGCACTGCTAGAACCTCACCATCATATTACCAGGACACTCGTGAAACCACGCTAGGCCAGAGTGGCCCTGGGAGCAATGGCAATGAAGGGGTGCTCCATATTCCCCAAGGCTTCAGCATTACTGGGTCTTCCCCATCAGACTGTTTAGTGTCATAAGCAGGACATTCGTTGGAGGGGTTTTACTCCTCTGCAGAGGTGCAGTCAGTGTATTCTACAGCCGACTGGGCAAGCGTAGTAGGGTTAAACTAACATGACATTAAAAAATAAATATAGCAAAATGGGAACATAAATCATTGCTTAAAAATGGGCATCAAGACTGTTCCTCACCCTCCCCATAGTCCAGACCTTGCTCTCTGTGACTTTTGCTTATTCCCTAAGCTCAGAGGCTGTCGTTATGAGACAATTGAGGAGATGAAAGAGGCTGTGACGAAGGTCATTGGCACGCTTACACAAGAGGTCTTCCATGGGGCCTTCCAGAAGTTGTTGGAACAGTACAACAAGTGTATTACAGTCGGAGGAGATAACTTAAAAGGGGACTAGAGTTTCATGTGTGTACTATCAATAAAAGTGCCCATACGAAAAAAAGTCTTGAAACTTATTTAATGATCCGCGTATCCATATCTTCAGGTTGGCAACAATGCAGTCAGGGTCACTATCCATACTTTTAAAACTATACTATCTCCGGAAGTTTTTTTTTGAAGATCCCTGAACATTTAATTGTTTATTCATTCTTATAAGTGATTTTGCTCTTGATCTTGGGGTCTGTATCAAGTTTAGTTGAAGGCAGTTCGAATGAGCTTCCTGATCTTTCATTGTTTACGTATATTTACGGATATTTACTAAATATCCGTATTTTTCCAGCCTAGCGAATGGTAGTTTGTGATTTTAGTTTGAGCTATTATGGCTGTTTTTGGAGGAAAATCTTTTAGCCTGTCTTTAACCGCTTTTTGGTAGATGAATTGGAAACCTATGTCAGCTTTGTTTTTTCGGTGGAAATTTTCTATTTTTTTTTTTTTTTGGTTGGTGTTTGAGCGCTAGCTTCTAGGTGTCTTTTTCTCTGACTACCTCATTGAATTTCTCTTTATTTCTGATTTGCTTTTATTAAATTTGTGCTTGCTGAAAATTGGCCGAGTGTAGGTCTACTAGGTTCTCCTGAAACTTTAGCCAATTATTTGGTCCAAATTGGATCAGCTTCTCCACAAGAACCTCTATATTCGTTCTCTAAGTTGCTGAGTCTGTTTGGATTCACCCTTCGAGTAACAGTGACTTAAGTAATCTCTCCCATATAAAAAAAGGAAAGTTGGTGACCTTAGTTAAAAGTGACCCGAAGGCTCCCTTTTTGATAGCTACAACACCAAGGTGTAGGGGAGGGGGTACTGCTTTCCTTTGATTGCTCCACTTTACCCTTGATCCCTATCTTATAACGCTGAGTGTTAAGCAAGGAGGCATCAAGCATAATTTTTTTTTGGTGTTTGGTATGACTCGACGTGAGATTGAACCCAGGCGTAACCTGGATGGTCTTGTCGGCCGTTTGGACATCTGATTTCCTTGGTGTAATCTACCTCCTTGTGTCTGGGTCCTTTTCGCTGCACTTTACACATGTCTGATGTTCTCAGCAACCTTCCCCCTGGTGTCCATATTCTTGCCATTTGAAGTACCTTACGGGTGCTGTGACATATTATTCAAACCTCTCGAAACAATAACAGATTTTCACTTCCTTAGGAATATGGGGTTGATGAAATACCAGGATGTAGGTGTTGGTCTAGATTTGCTCTCTGACGTTTCTTATAGAAATTCTTCAGATATTTGTCTCTCCCTGTTTTCCCAGGGTTTCTATCATCTCCTCCACTGTAGCCAAGGCCAACTCCCAACTTCCGTCTTCCAACTTCCTGACTTCCAACTTCCCTACTCCCAATTTTCGAAAACCCCTTTAGTCTTTCGTAGGGATATGTTCTTCTTTTCGTCATGTGGAGAGTCTTCATCTTAGGTTGTTTCAGCTTGCAAGTTTTTATTTCTACTCTTCTATTCGGAGAAGGGACAATTTTCCCCGGCAGGCTTCCGCCAAAAATTCAATGACAAAGAAGTCTGCTGCTTCATATTCTGAATTTGATTCGGATAAATTTCTTTTTTTTTTTGTTTTTTGGTTTATTTTTTCGATGGTCCTGTCCTACATCACTCACTATGGAGACTAAAATAGAAACCCATTCGCCTGGGTTGAGACGGGGATATACTCCCACTATACTCGAGCTGGGAGGTACCCGTGGTGTAATGGTTATCGGCGTAGGAAATGGACACGGCGACAATAGTTCAAATCCTGGACGAGACTGGTTGCATTTCAGATAGCACCAATACCCATGGGAAAGGTATAAATCCAATTATTCTCCCGCCACCTATGGGTAAATAGTAGGACAGACTGGTTTCTTCAGCCTTGGGGAGGCAACTAGTCTAGGATAAGGAAAACTCTGATTTGAAACCAGTTAAACCCCGCTTAAAGATTGACCTTGTGTCATATCCTGCCCGAGTTGAGGGGTTGGTAAATATGTATACTCGAGCTGAGAGTACGGCCTCGATTTTTTGCCAAGTTCAAGTTTTCAATTAACGTTAATAACTACCGTGGTCAAATTGCAATTCTCTCAAGACAATTGGCCCTTTGCGACCACCTTCAAGCACCTAAATGATAAGGGTTTGGAGCTTGCAGCAGATGCAGATTAAAAAATGCGGTCGGGACAAAACATACAAGAGTTTCATTTTGACCTCCGACTCGGCTAAACTGTCAAAATAAGAAATGCACCTGTGTAAATAACAGGTACATCCGGTCGAGGATGTCAAGGGGTACCTTGACTGTCGATGGTTTGAATTGAGTGGGCGTAAAACAATAATATAACTCTGTGCACAGGAAGTTCGAGTCAGTTTGAGTTCAGAGCTTGAAGAGTGTTCCAGATCGAGAGCTGGGAATCAGCTCTCAGCAGAGAGGCTGGGCCTCAAATAATTAAGTTTAGTATAAATATAGATTTTGTTTACGCACAGTTAGATGCCAAAACAGTTCTATTTCGAACAATTCGGTTGTGTGTAAGTACGGTTTTAATGTCAAAAACAGTTCAATTGTAAACAATTTAGTATGCAGTTTACATGTCAAAACAGTTCTATTTCAAGTAATTCAGTTTACCACAAGTACGCAGTTTAGTTCTATTTGACCCACAGAGAGGACCCTATCAAGTGTTGACCTGGGAGCAATGGCAATAAAAGGGTACTTCGGATTACCCAAAGCTCCTGGATTTGGCATTAGATAATAATCAAGCGTTGGTATGCTATTAAACCAAATAACCTAACCTTACTCAACTTTTAGGATTAAAAAAAGTGAAGCTCCTTACACACCCTGTCCCTAAAAAACTCAACCCCCTTACCACCCACTTTTTCGAATACTTTCGTGGATCGACATGTAATTGTAACTGTTACAAAGAAACATTCGGTAAATATTTGAATTTTTGTGTTTTTAACAAACTTATATTAAATGAAGATTTCCTGCCTCAACATACACTGTTTATGCATATAATACCTCTGGAAAAAAATAAGGAATGACAACACTTTGAGAATATTTTGTCATTTTTTTTTTATTTAGCCGTAAATAAACTTATAACAAATAAAACAAAAACATTTTCTTTAATAAATGAATTTTCTGCCTTCATAGAATATTCCTTTAACAATCTTGATATATTTAAATCAATAGTGTATTTTTTTTATAGTAATGCACAGTAAGATATTATGGAAAAACCCGATATTTTTATTATACATATTATATTCCCATTGGTTTAGTGGTAGAGTGTTCACCAATGACCCGGGAGATCAGGGTTCAATTTCAGGTCAAATCATATCAAAGACACAAAAAGTTGTACTTGATACCTCCTTGCTTAACACTCAGCAATATAAGATGTGGATCGATCCAGGTAAAGGAGTATCTCCTTCCCCTACACCTCGGTGTAGTTGTTTTTGAAAAGGGAGCCTTCGGTTATCCCTCGACTACAGTCGCCAACTTTACTTATTAACGGAGAATAAAAAATTAGAATTGATATTTAGTTCCTCTCCACTCGCTTGACATTTCATGACATCCATAATTCTTTCAGGTATTGATTTTACTAATTTCAAGAATTTTTTATCCAGTGCTTCCAATTTTCCCAAATCGTTGTTGATAGATTTTTGTTGTGGATGGGGCCTTCTCATAGACACTTTTAAAAAATTTCCACCATGAATTTCTAGTTGGATTTAGATCCGGGCTCTTCACTGAGACTCTTTGATTTTATACACCTTTACCAAAGAAATGCTTCGGGTGTCCTCGTGGTGTAATGGTTAAAGCGATGGACCGCGGAATCGTAGTACGCGAGTTCGTACTCCAGTCGCACTATTACGTTCACTTTCGGGCAAAGGTATGAATCCCCTTATCCTCCCAGCTATGGGTTAAATAGTACCACTCCTGTTCTTCTAGGAGAATCGCATTGGCATTAAATAACCTACAAATGTTGATATGCCATTAAACAAAGAAAGAATCAAAGAATCAAAGAAATGCTATAAACCATTTAGTAAAAAGATGCATTATCATCTTAAAAATGAACTCATTACCTTCAAATTTTCTGTCGATGGAAAATGAAAATTATTCAGGATTTTTATGTGTGCATTCCATTCTTCGGAAAGCACATCTGCCTGTTTCCTGTATCGTACGCCCGAAATCTTTCTGATCAATAAACACTGGAAAGTTTCTTGGAGGAAAGAACAATGAAAATAAAATATTCTTAACGACGGATCAACAAATCACAACCTTCGATCAAAATCACTAATTCACCGGTGCTTTCTTTCGACTCATAATTAGGACGATCGGTTCCGACAATGAATGGTTCAAGGTCAAGAAAAAAAAGGAAGAATTAGGTTGGTTAAATACCAGAGATTCTTTTACAATAACTGTACAGGAAAAAGAAAACTGCTAATCATTGTCCTGAAGGAAAGTACTTTCGCAGCACGTTTTAAAATAAGAAAAAAAAAAAAAAAAGAAAAAAGAAAGGAGAAAGCATACAGAGACATTATTGTTTGTAGAAACGTTTCTTAGTGCCTGGCTAATTTTGGATTAACACTTAATTAAACAGGACTATTTGTAACTTCGTCCGGATCAGCTTTTGAGATTCCTGTGTCTACGTTTGGTTTTGTAAATAGGAAGCAGACATAACCAAACCAAAACAAAAAACTCTGCAATGCCTAACTACACGTTACATTATTTCAATGGCCACGGCCGGGCTGAAATCTGCCGTATGATGTCTGTCCTACAATTTAAACATAGCTGGAGGGAGAATAATAGGATTCATACCTTTCCCAAGGGTATTAGTGCTATGTGAAATGCAATCAGTCTCGTCCAGGATTTGAACTCGTGTCGCCGTGTCCAATTCCTGCGACGATAACCATTACACCACGGGCACCTCCGTTTTAAGTTTATATCGGTACTGATATATCGTTTTATATTTATATAGATCAGATGGTTGGTTGTTTAGGCTTTATGGCATATCAACCTGTGTAGGTTATTTAATGCCAAAACCATTTTTACATAAATAATAGTTCTACTTCAGACCATTAAGTTTAGCATGAGTACACTTTAATAGTCAAAAACATTTCTATTTCAAGCTATTCATTTTAGTTAAACAGTTCTAATTCAACCAATTCAGTTTAGTATAAGAATAGATTTTGTTTAGACACAGTTAAATGTGAAAACAGTTCTATTTTAAACAATTCAGTTGAGCGTAAGTACAGATTCAATGTCAGAAACAGTTCCATTTCAAACAATTCAGTTTAGCATAAGTACGCAGCTTAGTTCTTTTTAACCTATAGATAGGGCCTATCAATGACTACCACATGGTCTAGAG
This sequence comes from Sepioteuthis lessoniana, assembly GCA_963585895.1. NCBI lineage: Eukaryota > Metazoa > Mollusca > Cephalopoda > Myopsida > Loliginidae > Sepioteuthis > Sepioteuthis lessoniana. The sequence continues at coordinate 9,920,326 of OY757942.1, forward strand.
TGGACCTGGGAGCAATGGCAATGAAGGGGTACTCTGCATTACCCAAATCTCCAGCGTTACTGGAACCTCACCATCATATTGTTTAGTGTCATATCCAGGAAACTCATGGGGGAATCTTACCCTTTCGATCGATATTATTCATGGATATTGTTTTGGATTATTGTGATTAAAGATTTATTTGGGAAGGGATGGAAATAAATTATATATGAAGAAAAAAAAGAAAAGTATTTAAAATGCTATGAATTTATTTTTATGGAAGATCAACGTTAAAACGTTCCGGTTTTAATAAGCATTTATCAAGACTTTAAGATCGTGAAAAATGTTGCTTGAACATTTATGGATGCTTTTATGAAAAAACAAAACAAAATATTTGGTTTAAACGACGATTTTTCATGATAATAGATTCATCACATTTAGAATATTTGCTTTTCGATTTTCTTCATGAGTTAGGAGGCAAACCGTTATTTATTAACGATAAATTTTGAGGAGTGAAACATAATTAAAAATATATTGTTTTTTAGTGATATCGATGAATATTTACTGATTTGAGATATACGACGATCATTAAATAAGTTTCCAGATTTTTTTTTCGTATGGGCACTTTTATTGATAGTACACACCTGAAACTCTAGTCCCCTTCCAAGTAATCACCTCCGGCTGCAATGCACTTGTTGTACCGTTCCAACAACTTCTGGAAGGCCCCATCAAAGTCCTCTTATGTTAGCGTGTCAATGACCTTCGTCACAGCCTATTTCGTCTCCTCAATTGACTCAGAACGACAACCTCTGAGCTTAGGGAATAACCAAAAGTCACTGTAACGAACGTCTGGACTGTAGGGAGGTTGAGGAGCTGTCTTGATGCCCATCTTGGTCAAATAGACTGTGACAAGGATGAAGTTGTGGACTGGTGAATTGTCCTGCTGGAAATGCCACTGACCCGATTTGAAGAGTGCTGGCCTCTTCCGACGGAATCTCTTCCTCAACTCCCTTAAAACCTCAACATAATAACCCTAACCCTAACACTTTGGCCAATCAACACTGGTGTATTGACTTCCTTACCCCTCACACACCTCTCATCAACCCTCACAGACTCCCCGCCTTCCTTGAACCTCTTATGCCACTCAAAAACTGATGTTCGATGCATGCAAGATGCTCCAAAAGCAGTCTGAAGCATTCCATACGTTTCTTTGCCATTTGGAAACTTATTTAATGATCCTCGTATATATATATATATATATATATATATATATATATATATATATATATATATATATAAATGTGTGTGTGTGATTATATGTCTGTGTCTGTGTCTGTATCAACTTCTAGGACACTTTTGCACAAATCAACGTACTATAAATCCGGCCGTAGAACTACATCAATCAATATCAAAGGACATCCTATTCTAAATTACATTAGCAAAAGATTTTATCAATGACACCAACATACATTTACTAAAACATTACTGATTGGAGAAACAATAATTCTATTAAAATTACTGTTAATCAAATAAATAAAAGAGTATTGAACCTGTAAACTGGTAGACTATATATATGTATATATATATATATATATATATATATATATATATATATACAAGTCGTTTTAATGACTACAATAAAAAATCCTCAATAACAATACGGTATTATTCGAAAACACGTATAATACAAGCCTTGGGCAGAAAAACTATCCTTCTTTTCAGTTCGTAACCTCCAGTTATTTTAAAATCTAAATAATAATAAGTCCGTTTATATGGATAAAAAAATAAAGTTCCTTTTCTTTTATAACTTGGTTTGGTTTGGTTTGGTTTGGTTTTATGGCATATCGACCATTGTTGGTTATTTAATGCCAAATCCTTTTTATACACATATAAAATATATAATAATAGGCAGTGCCTGTGGTGTAATGGACACGGCGTAGGAAATTGACACGGCGACAAGAGTTCAAATCCTGGACCAGGCTAATTGTATCTCACTTAGCACTAATACCCTTGGGATAGGTATGAATCCAATTATTCTCCCTCCAGCTATGGGTAAATCGTAGGAAAAACTGGATTCTTCAGCCTTGGTGAGGCAACTAGTCTAGGAGAAGGAAAACTCTTAATTCAAACCTATTAAATCCAGAAGGTGTCTGTTCCGGCAGCCTCGGGTCACTCTGTCATTGCGTCTGTGGAAAATCTTCGGCAAACAGGGCGTTTTTCCAGGGTAGGACTTGGGACCCTTCCTTCAATCAAATCCCAAAGTATCTTCAATGAGCAACATATAACTTGCTCGGGAGGAAGCTGGTTTGGTTTGGTTTGTTTGGTTTTATGGCATATTAACCTTTATAGGTTATTTAACGCCAAATCCATTTTTATGTAAATAATCTGTTCTATTGAAAACAGTTGTGATTGATAATATTATTATATAAGTGTGTATATGACAAAATAATTATATATGTGTGTTATCGCGGTGCTTTCAATAAGTTTCAAGACTTTTTTTGTGCAGGCATTTAAAATTATCGTAGTCTCTTGAAAATTGAGTATGTTATAGCTATACATCTTATGAGATGACTGACCATTTTTTATGATTTCAGGTTCAAATGAACAGCTACAGCAGCAATTGGAATACACCCTACAAAAGCCTGATTTTCACAGCTGGTGAATTTCAAAAATGCAATCTGACACTTTAGAAGAATTCTGTTTTAATCAGAAAAAGTAAAGTGCGTTTTTTTTCAAGCAGCGGTCGTATTAGTACTGCAGTAGGGATGCCCCACATGGACGATGGCTAAGCAAATGGAGAGACCGCTTGGTGGCAAGTGCACAAGAATGCTACGAGCTATATTGAACAATTCCTGGAGGAGACATCCCGCAAAGCAGCAGCTGTGCGGACGCCTACCACTCATAGTCTAGGAGAAGGAAAACTCTGAATTCAAACCTCTTAAACTCCGCTTAAAAAAATTGACCTTGTGTCATATCCTGCCCGAGCGGAGGGGTTGGATAAATAGGACCACTCATATCGAAAACCATCCAAATAAGACGAATAAGACATGCAGGACATTGCTGGAGAAATAAGGGCAAACTCATGAGCGATGTAATCCTGTGGACCCCTACACAGGGACGAGCAAAGGTAGGGCGACCAGTTAGATTCTATCTAAAATAGCTTTGTACAGATACAGGACGTAGCATAGAAGACCTACCGAGAGCGATGGACGATAGGGACGAGTGCCAGGAGAGAGTCAGGGAAAATCTGTGCTTGTGACATGCCATGATGAGGATGATATACGGCTAATAACCCCACCCTTGAAAAAGAGTGTCGCAAATATTGCCTTAAACTGCATTAATGTTATATATTGACCCTCGATCGAGCCGTCAATCAAGAGAGGCACCTGTGTAAATAAGCGGAAGAACAGCGGAAGCAGATGCACGTCTGACAATAATATTACCAGGTGCCCAGACGGTTCGAGTCAGTTGGCGGAGGGGTTGGTAAATATGGTAAGTGTAGACAATCATTTCACTGCCATAACTCTGAGTTTCACTGTGACCCGGAGTGGTAGTAGTTATAAGGCACCTCTCTATGACTCAGATCTTTTTAAAAATTTTTGGCACTTGATGTGACTGTGTGCAAATATACTTCTCTTAAATTATTACACAATAAATATGAAAGTGCAATGGAAGTGGTTCCTAAACCTTTAAGCATAAAACCTTGACACATTTACAGATTTGATTGATTATTACTTCGGACTATTGAACTCATCTTTATAGTTATATTCCCAACATTTCGGCCGATATGTCCTTCGGCCTTCTCCAGGTATTTTCTGCGGGACTCGAGAGTCTGCATAGAATCTCGAACTGAGCCCTTTATTTGAAATATAGATGTGGATCGTTCCAATTCTGTTAACCAACACCGGGTACAAGTGTTAAGCCATAGTAAATATTCCTTGTTATTCTTACCTGTTGTTGGGATTGAACCTGCAACCTCCAGATTCCACTCAAAAGCACTTTCTAACAAAATGCCTTATCCACTGCACTAAGTATCCTTGCCGGATATAAATTTTCGATTGAATCATCAAAATGTTTTGTAACATTTTTTTTTTTACTGTTTCTTTTTTTCCAGATGATGTGGTGTGATATGATGTTCTACTGTTGCATTGAGAACATTTACATGGAGAACCAATCTATGTTCAGCAACTACCCTAGAATGATGGGGCTGTATAACCGTGTCTCTAACCACCCCAAGATTGCATTGTACCTGAAGAGTCGCTGTCAGACTTGTTGGTAGACGCACGTCAAAAGTTAAATTTTTTTTTTTAGTTATTTAGAATCGATTCAATAAAAATGACTTTTTTTTCAAAGCGCTATTTTTTTCATGAAAAACATAACAAACCAAATCTACTTGCTTTTTTTCAGAAAGGACAAAGAAAATTCCATAAATCCATGCCTATAAAATATTAAATGATAAAAAATTATTAAAAAGATTATATAAAATATTAAACGAAATTTGATTTGAATGACTTCCTGTTTTTTTTATTCTTATTTTCGAGATCGTTTGTTTCATGGTAACATCTAAGTGTGAATAGATAGGTTTGTAACAAGATAAGACTGTTTCATCATCATCATCATCGTCATCATGTCGTGCCCCTTGCACGGATATCCTTGACCCACTCTCGCCACTTCTCCCTATCGTTCATTGCCTCTGGCAGGTCTTCAGGGCTAAATCCCGTATCTTCACATAGCTGCTGTATGTATGTTCGAGCTGGTCATCCTGCTTTTGCTCGGCCATATGTGGGGGTCCATAGGAGTACATCACTTATGAGCTCGTCCCTGCTTCTCCAGCAGTGTCCTGCATGTCTGGCATTTGCTGCAGTCGCTAAGATGCCAATGGAGTCATTGCATATTTTATATGATCATGACTGTTGTGTACAGGTCTATTGTTGAATAATTCACAAACGTTGAGAATAGCTGTGTGTGCCATCTGGCGGTGCTGTGTGAGGGTTTTCATAAAGGGTTTGGTTAAGTATCTGTCATGTGTGTTCAAGAAAAGGATATTACATTGTAGGTGGTTCGATCTGACGCCTCGGTATATGTTGTTGGTGGTTCAGGTTGCTGAGAAAATATTCAAGTGTTTGAGGGTTTTTCTTTTTTCCTTGTGTGTGTATCTATCATTCACATTTTATCATATTTACCCAACCCCTCCGCTCGGGCAGGATATGACACAAGGTCAATTTTTTAAGCGGAGTTTAACAGGTTTTAATTCAGAGTTTTCCTTCTCCTAGACTAGTTGCCTCACCAAAGCTGAAGAACCTAGTCTGCCCTACTATTTACCCATAGCTGGAGGGAGAATAATTGGAGTCATACCTTTCCCAAGGGTATTAGTGCTATGTGAAATGCATCAGTCCAAGATTTGAACTCGTGTCGCCGTGTCCAATTCCTGCGACGATAACCATTACACCACGGGCACATTTTATATTGTCATTTGGATTTATTGCCCTTAATGTCTGGTGCATTATTGTCGTCATGGACAAGTTAAATGACTTACATTTATATCGCTACTTTCAATACATAATATATATATATATATATATATATATATATATATATATATATATATATATATATATATACGTGTGTGTTTGTGTATGTATGTATATATATGTGCATGGAGTGAGTGAGGGAGAGGCTCTCTGTAATGAGCCCAGAAGACTTGGCGCAAAAATCAAAAATCCAGCCAAACAGATTCCACCAGACGTTCCATGAAACGAGGACCTTAAAAGCTCTCAGAAAACAGCACTAAGATACCAGATATCTTCTTCAGAGCGACGGTAAGTCCCTCAAACACAACTTTATACACAGTGATTACCATTTTACTAACCCAACAGGTTATCAAAATCTGAAAGAAAGAAAAAGATGACAAGGTTCAATATCTCATCCAGTTACCTAGCACTAATATGATGCGTTTTATCTAGCACCCAGAAATGAAAACAGCAATTAACTTAAAGTTGTCGAAATCGAATGACTCATTTGGCTATCTAAGTAGTGGTGGGGCTGTTCAGGCAATACCACACACGCAAGGCAACAGTAAGGGTTTAGTGTTCTGTGAACCTTTATAAAAGAAGCTTTTTCTCTTCTCCCACTTAGGTATATAGGACCACGACTGATACCAGCATAGCGTGGGCGAAAGGTGTCTTAACCATTAAAATATACCAGAAGAGCTGGTTTAATCTAGGATGAAGGATATACATTGGAAATTGTGACTGTCATCAAATTTCACAGCCTCAAAAACTGAACGGAAGGCATAAGACAACAGAAGACGACATTTGACTCGAGTTTAGTTTTAAAAAATGCCAAGAGACAAGTTGGTAAAGTTCAAAAATTTTTCTGGTAATCTCGAGGTAACAAGATATGATTTACTGAGCATTCAAGACTTGAAAGAACCTAACCATATATGGTCGAAATCATCAGATTCGATCTGTGACTTAATTGGTTGCAGGAACTGGTCAGATGATACCACTCACGCTTGGCAGGATTTGGAGTTCGGTTTTATATGATTAGACGCTGGGTTTTTCAGTTATCTCTTTTATGTGGCTGGGGACAGGAACCAAATAAGAGTGGCGTGGACCGAAAGGCATGAAACCATTCTTAAGTATGAGTAGTCATGGTTCTTACTAGATTGGGTTTGGTGTGGTTTTATGGCATATCAACCATTGTAGGTTATTTAATGCCAAAGCCAGTTTATTTATTGTTGTGTTCTGGTTAGTGAACACAAGTAGTAGTAATAATTAGACAAACCACGATATGTGAGGAAAATAGTTATATTTACAGGAAAGAGTATTTACAAGAGAGAGACTGTTAGTAATAAGAACATAGGATTAGTGAAAGAGTAATGATATACTTCAACAATAGGAACGGCTCTTCTGGTCTGACTCGTAGGCTTATTCCCAGATTGATCTCCGCAACTACCATATATGGCAGATGGAACGGCTCATTATGCTGAAAGGATAGGTGATACCCAAAATTTATAAATAAGCAGGGGTTGTATCGATGCTGCTGTATGGATACACTGCATGGACGCTAACTAAACGGACGGAGAAAAAGCTTGACCGCAATCACACAAGAATGCAGCGAGCAATATTGAACAAGTCCTAGAAGCAGCACCCTATAATGCAGCAGCTGTACGGCCACTTACCACTCATCACGAAATCTATCAAAGTTAGACGAACCATACATGCGGGACACTGTTGAAGAAGTAGGGACGAACTCATAAGTGATATACTCCCGTGGACTCCTTCACATGGACGAGAAAAGGCAGGACGACCAGCTAGAACCTGTATACAACAGCTCTGTGTCGATACAGAATAAAGCCTTGAAGACGTACCGGAAGCGATGGACGATAGAGACGGGTGGCGGAAGAGCGTCAGGAAGATCCACCCTGGCTGCGTGACGGGTTGATGATGACATACATATGATTTGTAAGCATAAATCAACAAAGGTGAATAGTTCTCAAACAGTTTAATTAAACATCATTTATTTACATGTAGTTAAGTGATCAAACAGTTCTTTTTGCAGTAATTTAATTTAACATGAGTCATTTGTTTGCCCTCAGTATAAATGTCAAACTGTTATATTTGATCCATATATATCTTCTGTAAATTTCTCCTGTGAAAGTTCTCCACTGCATTCACCGGGTATTGAAGTCACACTCTTTTGGGGTATGTCATTGGATCTAACCAACCATTGTGCCATGTGTCCTTGAGGAGATAACTGATAACTGACATCCATTATGTTAAATGGCTCGTGGAACTTGAACAGTCTACCCCGGTAAGCGAAATAAAGGGCTAAGTTCGTCATTCCAACCGCCTGAAGAAGGCCGGAGCGTACAACGGCCGAAACGTTGTGATAAACATAGCGACAAAGATGAGGACAATAGTTCGAAAAATTTAAATAATGTAAATAAACAGACATTTTAAAATGGTTTACTTTTAAACGATTCAAGGTTTATATCGTCATTTATCAACACATAATGTAAAGAATTAGGTCAGAATTAAGTCAGAAAATAGGCTATGATAAAATAATCGTGATTACGATGAGTCATCATCATCATCGTCATCATGTCGTGCCGCTAGCACGGATATCCCTGACCCTCTCTCGCCACTTCTCCCTATCGTTCATCGCCACTGGTAGGTCTTCAGGGCGACATCCCGTATCCTCACATAGCTGTTGTATGTATGTTCGAGCTGGTCGTCCTGCTTTTGCTCGGCCATAAATGGGGGTCTATAGGAGTACATCGCTTATGAGCTCGTCCCTGCTTCTCCAGCAGTGTCCTGCATGTCTGGTTCGTCTAACTTGATTGGTTTCGTGATGGGAGGCAGGTGGTCGTATAGTTGGTGCCCTGTGGGATGTTGCTGCCAGGATTGTCCAGTATTGCTCGCAACATTCTTGTGTAATTGCCGTCTAGTTTCTTCTCCAGTCGTTTAGTTAGCGTCCACGTAGGGCATCCATACAGCAGTATCGACATAACCGCAGCCTGGAAGAAACTGCGTTTCATTTTATCGGTCAGGTTTGATTTCCATATGATCGAAAGCCTATCGATAGCTGTCTATGCCTTCGTTCGCCGTGTGTCGATTGCTGACCAGAAGTGTAATCATTGATAATATTTTTCTTCTTTTTCTTCATTTTAACTTTAGTCTATGTAAATGTCAGAGTGGACTTGGTAGTAATGGTAATGAATGAGTACTTCCCCTTATTCAAAAACTGGAGTCTCATCATAAGATACAGTTTTATATCATACCCAGGACACTCTTTGGGGGTGTCTCACTAACCCGCAGGTGTATTCTATAGTCCCAGCTGATCGGGCAACCATACATACAATAGCCTGGGAGACCGGGGTTCAATGCCAGGTCGAGTCATACCAAAGACTAAAAAATGGTAACACTCAGCAATATAAGGTAAGGATCAAGGGTAAAGTGGAGCAATCCAGGGAAAAGAGTAACGCCCTCCTTTACACCTCGGAGTTGTAGCTATTGAAAAAGAGTCTTCAGGGTGCCTTCGACTACGGTTACCATTATATATATATATATATATATACAATAGCGTATTTTTGCATGATCTCCATGTTTAGACGTTGCCTCCTTGTTTATGTTCGTCGGGATCCAAATGACGGAGAACTTGTCTCATATTTACCCAAACGTTTCCAACCATATCTCTAATGCTCCACGGGGGAAACTGTTTTTTTTTTTTTTGAATGAGTTTTATTTATTTGGGAGATTTTTTTTGTTCTACATGATTGGTCCATTCAATTAGTAGGGGTGCTGAGGTTACTTATTATCGACATCTATCTATCTATCTATCTATCTATCTAATTCTGTTCATATCTATCTATCTATCTATCTAATTTCTAAAACAGAGATACAATCCAACAAGATACAATTGATGGACAGTATACTGTGCATAGTCCCAGTAACTTTTTGGTTCAATTCTAGTGAGGTAAATCAGGACCGGATTGCTACATAGTCGTATTTTGGTTAAAAACTGCCAATGCTGTAGATTTTGGTGAATGATAATACCTAATAATATTCTTTTTTGTTACACAAATTCAGCAGTTTTGCACATAGTAAATTTACCCATCAATACAACAGGATATAGTTAAATTCACCGGTTGAATAATCAATTAAATATCCCTTTTGTATATATATTCATTTAATAGTCAAAGTACAAAGAAATTGCTCTCAACAAGCGTAGGATATTGAAAAGGCAACCTTGAACAGGATAGCATTTATCTACTTATGACCTCTAACAACTTGATTGACCTGACAGTATAAATTTCGAGTGGACTTATGCTTTGTCTTCAGAGAAGACTTGGTGTCATTCAAACCTCAAGGTGGTGTCCTCGTGGTGTAATGTTTAAAGCGATAGACTGCGGAATGGTAGTAAGCGAGTTCGTACTCCAATCGCGCTATTACGTTCACTTTCAGGCAAATACCCTTGAGAAAGGTATGAACCCCCTTATCCTCCCAGCTATGGGTTAAATAATACTGCTACTGTTCTTCTGGAAGAATGGCTTTGGCATAAAATAAAGTGATGGACTGCGGAATCGTAGTAAGCGAGTTCGTACTCCAATCGCGCTATTACGTTCACTTTCAGGCAAATACCCTTGAGAAAGGTATGAACCCCCTTATCCTCCCAGCTATGGGTTAAATAGTACCACTACTGTTCTTCTGGAAGAATGGCTTTGGCATTAAAGTGATGGACTGCGGAATCGTAGTAAGCGAGTTCGTACTCCAGTCGCGCTGTTACGTTCACTTTCAGGCAAATACCCTTGAGAAAGGTATGAACCCCCTTATCCTCCCAGCTATGGGTTAAATAATACCACTACTGTTCTTCTAGAAGAATGGCTTTGGCATAAAATAAAGTGATGGACTGCAGAATCGTAGTAAGCGAGTTCGTACTCCAGTCGCGCTATTACGTTCACTTTCAGGCAAATACCCTTGAGAAAGGTATGAACCCCCTTATCCTCCCAGCTATGGGTTAAATAGTACCACTACTGTTCTTCTGGAAGAATGGCTTTGGCATTAAAGTGATGGACTGCGGAATCGTAGTAAGCGAGTTCGTACTCCAGTCGCGCTATTACGTTCACTTTCAGGCAAATACTCTTGGGAAAGGTTTGAACCCCCTTATCCTCCCAGCTATGGGTTAAATAATACCACTACTGTTCTTCTAGAAGAATGGCTTTGGCATAAAATAAAGTGATGGACTGCAGAATCGTAGTAAGCGAGTTCGTACTCCAGTCGCGCTATTACGTTCACTTTCAGGCAAATACCCTTGAGAAAGGTATGAACCCCCTTATCCTCCCAGCTATGGGTTAAATAGTACCACTACTGTTCTTCTGGAAGAATGGCTTTGGCATTAAAGTGATGGACTGCGGAATCGTAGTAAGCGAGTTCGTACTCCAGTCGCGCTATTACGTTCACTTTCAGGCAAATACCCTTGAGAAAGGTATGAACCCCCTTATCCTCCCAGCTATGGGTTAAATAGTACCACTACTGTTCTTCTTTCTGCTAGCCTACGAACCAAAACAAACGTTACCATGCCTAACTACATTCTCCAAAACGTCAATACAGAAATGTCGAAAATTGTTATAATCTATTTGCACAAAACTATTCAGTATTTTTATCCAATAGAAATAATTCAAGCATGTCAATTTAATGATAAAAATCCTACGATAATTTTTAAACAAATATTTGGGTGTAAGATTTCAAACAAACCAGATCTCATTTGTTACTTCAGTTAAATGGTTTCAAGTATCGTTATGTAACATTAAAAGATTCATTTGTACACAGTTTAATAATTCCAAAAACTTGCTATGTAACACAAACAATTCAATTTAACATCAGTTATTTGTTTGCACACAGATTAATGTTTTTGGTTTGGTTTAGTTTGGTTTTATGGCACATCAACCATTGTGGGTTATTCAAAACCAAATCGATTTTTAAACATGTAAACAATTCTTTTCAAACAATTCAGCTAAGAATAAGTATAGTTTTGCTTTCCCTCAGTTAATTATCAAAACAGTTCTATTTCAATTTAGCGTAAGTACGCAGTTTAATTCAAAAACATTTCTGTTTCAAGCAATTCAGTTTACTCAAATAGTTCTATTTCAAACGATTCTGTAGAGTATTAGTATAATTTTTGTCTATACACAGTTAAATATAATAACAGTTCTATTTCTAACAATTCAGTTTAGCGTAAGTACAATTTCAATGTCAAAAACAGTTCTATTTAAAACAATTAATTTTAGCATCACTATGCACTTTAGATGTCAAAACAATTCTATTTCAATCAATTCAGTTAAGCAGGTGTACACAGTTTAAATGTCAAAAGAGTTCTATTTCAAACAATTCAGTTTAGCTTAATTTAAATGTCAAGACAATCCCATCCCAACCAACAGAGTTTAGTTCTATTTGACCCATACATAGGACTTTATCAGGTGCAACAATCATAGGCCAGAGTGGACGCGGAACCGATGGCACAGAAGGGGTTCTCCAGCATTGCTAGAACCTCACCATCAGATTGTTTAGTGTCATATACAAGAACATTAGTTGGATTGGGTCTTACCCCTCAGTAGAGAAACAGACGGTATATTCTACAGCTCCAGCCGACTAGGCAAACACTTTAATGGTTTCATGTATTGTACCATGGCCCGATACGGCTATGTGTGAAATGGACATATAGTGTTCATATATATATATATATATATATATATTCATATATATACATAGAACATAGGAATCTCGAAACACGAAAAACACTTCAGATACGAAACTTTTTATTACCTTTGAGTTTAAAGGTTCTTCGACATAAGGAGAGAGATACACATTCTTTCTATTCTGGCTTTTCCATCTGCACCCCATCTCGTGCGACATCCGCCGCAAGGCCACTGGCCTGGCTTCGGCGAGCGAGCAACAGCCAATCGTCTTCTCCCGAAGCAGGTCTCAACTCTACAAACTGACTTTTTCAAAATCCCCAAAATCATCTGCGCGCGCATCCGATGCATGACGTCATTCAACCTTTCTATCTGATTTTTATTTTGACATCTGTGAACGACACATCCTCCCCGCGCGCGTGTCAACACCTGCGCTCAAGTTTGCACCTAACTAACCCATGTGCTGTGCCGAAAGGTTCTCAGCCTAACTAAACCCAAAGGCATAAAACGAAATCCCTCGGCCATTATATTACAGTATTGCTATCAGACACAAATGATTTGATTATTATGAATGAGTTGTTTGTAGACAGTTTTTTTTTTAAGTATTGCGAACACTAACAGTTTTATTTGACGGGGTTTGTTAGCATCTGTAAAGCAACTAATCCTGGAGAAGGAAATTTTTGAATTTTAACTAGCTTAAAAATTGACCCTCGTGTCACATCATGTCCGTGGTGAAGGCGTTGTTCAAGTAGGTACTCAAAATAAAATAAAAGGAATTTTTGGTTTGGTTTTATGGCATATCAACTATTGTGGGTTATTTTAATGCCAAATCTTCTTTATACATATATAGTACATATATATGATTTGATTTGGTTTAGTTGAGTTTTATGGCATATCAACCATTGTAGGTTATTTAATGCCAAATCCACTTTATACATATATATTAAATATATATGATTTGGTTTAGTTCGGTTTTATGGCATATCAAACAATTGTGGGTTATTTAATGCTAAATCGTTTTTATTAATAGATATGAAATATGTAAATTCAGAACATAGTTTGTAGATAACATTTTTTAAAAGCCTGGCCTTATTTCTTACACGCAGTTAAATGTCTTCTCCTTATATCAAACAATGCAATTTAGCATTTGTACAGTTTTTCGTTTACACACAGTTAAATGATCAAACAGTTCTATTTCAAACAATTCAACTTAGCATGTCAACAAACTTAAATCGTTCCAAGTATTGCTTGCTATCATAAATAATTAAGCATCAGGAGTTAGTTTACACACAGTTAGATGTAAAAACAGTGCTATTTCAGACAATTCAGTTTAGCTTAAGTACGCCTTTTTATTTACACAGTTGAATTTAAAAACAGTTCTATATCAACTATTTCAAAGGATTGAGTTTAGCATAAGTACACAGTTTTTTTCACACTTAGTTGAATGTGAAAACAGTTCTATTTCAAACAATTCAGACATTCGTCTTGTGGGTAGAGTGTTCGCCAATGGTCCGGGAGACCTGGTTTCAATACCAGGTCGCGTCATACTAAATACATTAAAAATGGTACTTGACGACTCATTGCTTGGTACTCAGGAATACAAGGCATGCATCGAGGGTAAAGTGGAGCAACCTAGGGAAAGGAGTTCCACTCAGTGTAGTAGCTATTGAAAAGGGATCCTTCTGGTTGCCCTCGACTATGGTCGCCAATTTTACTTAACTTTTTTTACACTATTTAAATGTCAAACTGTTCTATATGACGTATAGATAAGACCTTATCCAGTACAACCACTCCTAGCCAGAGGACCTAGGAGCGATAGCATTGAAGGGGTACTCAGCATTCCCCAAAGCTCTTGACAACTATTCGTTCACAAATCATATATATTTAATATATTTATATGTAAGAAGGATTTGACATTAAATAATCTACAAAAGTTGATATGCCATTAAACACAACCAACCAACAATAAGCACTTTTGAGTTAAATAATCAAATTTGGACATTTATTTATTTACGTTTTGTTCGAGGTAGTTTCTCTGGCGTAATAGTTAAAGTGCTATACTACGGCTGGAAAGTGCGCGAGTTCGAACTCCAGTCACGCAATCATGTTTGCTTTTATGCCTTTGGAAAGGTAAGAAAAGCTATGAGTTAAATCGCTAAGTTGTTCTTTTAGGGTTTAATAATTTACGATGGGTGGTCCACCTTTAATAAAACAAAGAAAGTTTATAAGTAAACATTTAAGGCAAATGCAATCTTCCGTCAGGTGCCCAATGAATTTTATAATAATACACTCAATCTTTCGATGCTTTTCCTTATCTGTTAATAAAAACTATCATGGAGTATCAAATGTACATAATAACCTCTAAAAAGCAGGTTTTAATAAGTACCGTGTTTGACGGCATATAAAAAACACGGGTGTGCAAGGATCGTTAAATAAGTTTCCAGACTTTTTTTTCGTACGGGTACTTTTATTGATAGTACACACATGAAACTCTAGTCCCCTTCGAAGTAATCTCCTTCGGCTGCAATGCACTTGTTGTACCGTTCCCACAACTTCTGGAAGACCCCATGGAAGTCCTCTGGTGTGAGCGTGTCAATGAACTTCGTCACAGCCTCTTTCGTCTCCTCAATTGTCTCATAACGACGACAGCCTCTGAGCTTAGGGAATAAGAAAAAGTCACAGAGGCATGGTCTGGGCTATTGGGAGGGCGAGGAACTGTCTTGATGCCCATCTTGGTCAAATATTCTCTGACAAGGATGGAGGTGTGGACTGGTGCATTGTCCTGGAGGAAATGCTACTGACCTGATTTGAAGAGTACTGGCCTCTTCCCTAGGAATCTCTTCTTGAACTCCCTTAAAACCTCAACTTAGTAACCCTAACCCTAACCTTTTGGTCAATATTGACTTCCTTACCCCTCCCACGCCTCTCATCATCCCTCACAGACTCCCTCTCTTTCCTTGAATCTCTTATGCCACTCCAAACTGATGCTCGATTCATGCAAGATGGTCGAAAAGCAGTCTGACGCATTCCATACGTTTCTGTGGCCTTTTCTCCAAGTTTAAAACAGAATTTTATTGCATATCGTTCTTCAAAAGCGACCTCACGTCCAAATTATATTTTTGAAATTCACTAGCTGTGACAATCAGGCTTTAGTGGGGTGTATTCCAATTGCTGTTGTAGCTGTTCATTTCAAGCTGAAATCATAAAAAATTAATCAATCATCTCATGAGATGTATAGCAATAACATACTCAATTTTCAAGAGTCTACGACGATTTTAAATGCCTGTACAAAAAATAAGTCGGAAAACTTATTGAATTCACCACGTACACTTGTTCCATTGCCAGATACGGCTATGTGTGAAACGTACATAGAATGTTCATAACATATATACATAGAACATAGGAATCCCGAAACACGAAAAACACTTACGACTTCTTAGTTCAGGTACGAAACCTTTTATTACCTTGGAGTTAAAGGTTTCGACATAAGGAGAGAGATACACATTCTTCCTATTCTGGCTTTTCCATCTGCACCCCCACATCTCGTGCGACGCCCGTAGCGCACAAATTTGTCTGGCTTCAGTGAGCCCCGAAAGTCGACCCTTCTCGTTCGGTGTCTAGTTCTCAACTCTACTAACTGACTTTTTCAAAATCCCCGAAATCCTCCTCGCGCTTCCGGTGCGTGACGTCACCCGCACTTTCTAGCCCCGTTTGCCATCTCGGGTTTCTATTGTGACATCTCTGAGTGACACGTCCGCTCCGCCCGCACGCGTGAACACCTGCGTTAATGTTGCACCTAAGTAACCCATACACTGAGCCGAAAGGTTCTCAGCCTAACTAAACCCAAAGGCATAAAACGAAATCCCTCGGCCATTATATTACACACTGTATCTTTAGATGGTTTTCATTATCTCCTACTAAAAACGATCGTGGAGTATCTGATGTACATTTTTCAAAAAGCAGGTTTTAAGAAGTACCGTATATATATATATATATATATAAATCACACGGGTGTATAAGACGCAACCCAATTTCAACTGGGCAAATCGAGAAAAAACAACAACAAAATGCAAATTTTAAACGTGATGAAATTTTTATCAACGATAACATTTAATCTGCATCGAAACCGTTTAAATAGTGACAATAAGTATATGTAAGTTACTCTAAAATCTTAGCTAATAAGGGTTGCCAGGTAGTCAATTTCGGCCGACTATCACGAATTTTTTTGAGAGGTGCCCGTGGTGTAATGGTTATCGTCGTAGGAATTGGACACGGCGATACGAGTTCAAATCCTGGACGAGACTGATTGCATTTCACATAGCACTAATACCCTTGGAAAAGCTATGAATCCAATTATTCTCCCTCCAGCTATGAGGTTCTTCAGCCATGGTGAGGCAACCAGTCTAGGAAAAGGAAAACTCTGAATTCAAACCTGTTAAACTCCGCTTAAAAATTGACCGTGTGTCATATCCTGCCCGAGCGGAGGGGTTGGGTAAATAGGATCACGAATTTTAAACCTACATATGGCATATAAGACGCAGGGGAAGTTTAAAAGATATTTTTAGCAAAAAAAAAGTGCGCCTAATATGCCGTCTAATACGGTAACAGTTTTCTGTTATCAATTTGTAAAGTTTTTGTTTTATTTTCAAATATATAAGCAATTATTTTATGTATAACTTTATTAAAACTTTTGTCAAGAAAGTCAAAAAAGTTATCTTGATTCTATTTAGTTTAAAAATAAAACAGGTGTCATATGTTATATAAGTTATTGTAATGTTTTTTTCATTGTAGCTGAAAAATATGCCAGCTATACAGACGCGTAAACCAATTAAAAGACGCGAAAGGAGAAATTATGAATATATTGTTTTGCGAGAACTGTTGGGAAAACAAAAATATAATCCCACACACACATAAACACAATCACACGGCGAGAGAGAGAGAGAGAGAGAGAGAGAGAGAGAGGGTGTAAAGTCACAGTTTTTATTTTCGTTCAGTATTTTTTTCTTTTTTGTGAACTTTGGAAAAGCTTTTCAAGGGGTGTATGTAAAATGAAATCAGCCATATTGAAAACAATTTATTTTGGGAAGCTATTCTTTTTCCAATGTTATTTATTTATTTATTCATTTTATTTTTTACTTTTTCGTTTATTTTTGTCTTTTATTTCCTTCCTTTTTCTTCTTTTTTCCTTACTTTTCCTTTTCTTTCTGTTTTACTTTTTTGATTATTTTATCTGTGAGAAAAAGCCAAAATGTTTACACTCTTACTCAGGGGCCGTAGAATACACAGACTGCTTTTCTACAGAGTGGGTAAGACTCTCCCGACGAGTGTCCTTGCTATGTCACTAAACAATCTGATGCTGAGGTTCCAGTAATACAGGACCTTTGGTAAATGCGGGGCACCCCTTTTATTGCCATCGCTCCCAGATCCACTCTGTTCCGGATGTTAGCACCTGATAACGTCTTATTTATGGGTTAAATTGAACTAAAATGCGTACTTATCCTAACCTGAATTGTTTGAAATAGAAATGTTTTGACATTTAAGTTTCTGTAAACTAAATCATATTTTTGACAATTAAACTGTTTACTTCAGTTAAACTAAATTGTTTGAAATAGAACTGTTAATTAGTATTAAAATAGATTTGGTATTAAATAACCTGCAAGGGTTGATATGCCATAAAACCCAAACAAACAAACAAACAAACGACAATACTGAGTGCTGTGATTGAACATTATATTAAATAAATGATTTGTTTACACTGATTCCTGACCATTGACAATCCCTTAATTTATGATTTTCAATACATTTGTTCTGTAAAAACTTCAGACAATCTGCTTTAAAGATTTTCAAAGCACGGCCTACAGAATGAGTGACGAAATTTGCAAAAATGAAGTCTACTTGCATAAAATTAAAGATACGGTACTTACTTATCTCCTTAATGTTTTAATACATATGATGACAAATAAAATGTTAGAGCCAGTGAAGTAGTAGTGATGTCAGTGTGTTGCAATTTAAAAAAAAAATGACGTGTCTATACCGAGTTCAAATCCAGCCAGTGCTCAAATTTATTTACGTATTTTTTTTTTTGCCAAATGCTAGAATTTGCTGAATTGCCACATGAAACTGTATAATAATTCTATTTCGTGGTGTCATACTTGGCAAGCTAATATTTCAAACCCATTAGAAGTGAGTTCGATTTCCCATACTGTCAATGCTTATTTTTTTTGCGTGAGATGGAGGTCAAACATTTTGTATGTTATAATGGTTAGCGAGCAAGTGAGTTTGATACTAACTGGGTTCACCGTATTTATTTCTAAATGACAAATCTACGAAGATGGCTAAGTCTGACACATTTTAAACTGAAATTTTATTGTATAATGAACCAATATTAGTTTTGGTTTGGTTTCTTTGTTTAATGGCATATCAACCTTTGTAGGTAATTTAATGCCAAAGCCATTCTCGTAGAAGAACAGTAGCGGTACTATTTAACCCATAGCTGGGTGGATAAGGGGTTTCATACCATTCCCAAGGGTATTTGCCTGAAAGTGAACGTAATAGCGCGACTGGAGTACGAACTCGCTTATAACGATTCCGCAGTCCATCGCTTTAACCATTACCCCACGAGGACACCCACTTCGTTTCCTGAGATCAAGTGACAACAACATTAATGCTGATAACTCATAAATCGCTTAGTTTCAAGTAATCATTCCTATTCAATAAAAATCATTTGTTTGCACACAACTATATGATTTGGTTTGGTTTCTTTGTTTAATGGCATATCAACCTTCAAGTGTAATCTAATGCCAAAGCCATCTTTGTGGAAGAATAGTAGTGCTACTATTTAACCCATAGCTGGGAGGATAAGGGGTTTCATACCTTCCCAAGGGTATTTGCCTGAAAGTGAACGTAATAGCGCGACTGGAGTACGAACTCGCTTACTACAATTCGGCAGTCTATCACTTTAACCATTACACCACGAGGACAACTCCAGAACCGATATTGATAATTAGTATTCCACACTAAATAAAGTAAATTGACAAGGAAGGAGATTATTATTAAAATATTTTGGGGGGAAAACAAATACCTTTTTCATTAGAATTGAAATTTTCTAATGTACCAAAGCATATTTAATGATGAGAGGGAATACATTTTTTGTAAATTTTATTTAAGTAGTCGTCTCCCTAAAACGCTTTGATTTGTTTGGCTGCTCTGTGGATTTGGCTTATTTTGTCCAATGATTTTTTGCTTGAAAGAGGAAGCAAAAATGTTAACACACTGACCCGACAATTCTTAAGTGTAGTGATTGAAGATTATTCTAAATAAATGCTTGAATTTCTTGTATTTTCTTGTTATTTCGACTGTGCCAAGTTTGTCACAAAACCAGCAGTGAACTCTGCGAGATTGCTCCTACGAGGATCCTTAAATAAGTTTCCAGACCCTTTTTCGTATGGGCACTTTTATTGATAGTACACACATGAAACTCTAGTCCCCTTCGAAATAATCTCCTCCGGCTGCAATGCTCTTGTTGTACCGTTCCAACAACTTCTGGAAGGCCCCATGGAAGTCCTCTGCTGTCAGCGTGTCAATGACATTCGTCACAGCCTCTTTCATCTCCTCAATTGTCTCATAACGACAGCCTCTGAGCTTAGGGAATCAGCAAAAGTCACATGGAGCAAGGTGCGGACTAGGTGGGGACTGAGGAACTGTCTTGATGCCCATCTTGGTCAAATAGTCTGTGGCAAGGATTGAGTTGAGGACTTGTGCATCGTCCTGGTGGAAATGCCACTGACCAAATTGGAAGTGTGCAGGCATCTTCCGACGGAATCTCTTCCAGAACTCCCTTAAAACCTCAACATATTTACCTTAACCCTAACCCTTTGATCAATCAACTCTGGTGTATTGAATTCCTTACCCCTCACACACCTCTCATCATCCCTCACAGACTCCCTGCCTTCATTGAATCTCTTATGCCCCTCAAAAACTGATCTTCGATTCATCCAACATGGTGGAAAAGTAGTCTGAAGCATTCCATACGTTTCTGTGGCATCATTTTTTCCAAGTTTAAAACAGATTTTTATTGCATATCGTTCTTCTAAAGTGTCAGATTGCATTTTTGAAAATCACCAACTGTGACAATCAGGCTTTAGTACGGTGTATTCCAATTGCTGCTGTAGCTGTTCAATTGAACTTGAAATCATAAAAATTAGTCAGTCATCTCATAAGATGTATAGCAATGACATACTGAATTTCCAACTGTCTATGATAATTTTAAATGCCTTTTCAAAAAAAGTCTGGAACCTTATTGAATGCACCACGTTTTACCATTACAAAATATGACGTGTCCAAACTGCAGAAGTAGCAGTAGCAACAACAAAGACAACAAAAAAGAGGGATTTTTGATGGTTGGCTGGTTGGATGGTTGCGTTTTATGGCATAACAAATTTTGTAGGTTATTTAATGCCAAATCCATTTTTATACAAATAATCAGTTCTATTTCAAATAATTCAGTTTAGCGTCAATTCAGTTTAAATGTAAATACACTGTTTAATTAAAAACATTTCTATTTCAAGCTATTCACTTTGTTCAGACTGTTCTATTTCAAACAATTTAGTTAAGTATAAGTATAATTTTTGTCCATACACAGTTAAATGTCAAAACAGTTCTATTTCAAACAATTGAGTTTAGCGTAAGTAGAGTTTCAATATCAAAAACAATTCTATTTCAAACAATTCAGTTTAGCATAAGTACACAGTTTAGTTTCGGTTCGTGCCTTTGGTTTTAGTTAGGCTGACAACCTTTGGGCTCAGCACATGGGTTAGTTAGGTGCAAACTTGATGCAGGTGTTAAGGCGCAGGCGGGCGGACGTGTCACTCAGAGATGTCACAATAGCCCAAGACGAAACGGGGTGACAGGGTGAGAATGACGTCACGCACCGGAAGCGCGCAGAGGATTTGGGGGATTTTAAAGAAAAGTTAGGAGAGTTGAAACTAGACTCTGAACGAGGAGGTTCGACTTTGGGGGCTCGCTGAGGCGAGACGAATTTGCGCGCTATGGGTGCCGCTCGAGATAGGGGCCAGATGATATGCCTATTTGGGAACATAGGAATCTCGAAATTCGAAAACACGTAACGACTTCTTTGGTCAGGTACGAAACCTTTTTATTACTTTTAAGTTGAAGGTTTCGGCATAAGGAGAGATACACAATCTTTTTATGCTGACTTCTTCATCTGGCACGGGTAAACATATTTGAAAATGTTGGATTTCCCCCCAAAAAACGAGATAAATCCTCCTGTTTATTAAGAAATACGCAAAGACAAGTAAGTTTTCATATATACAAGACCATCAGAACAAATTTCAAAATGAAAAGTCTTCAGGGGGTTGGTAAGTGTGATCGGGAAATAAATATATTAGTTTTCCTTATAAAAAGTATTCTTATCCATTATCAAGTTTGATATTATTCTCCCGTAAAATAATGTCTGCCAAGTTGGTGGAATTATGAAGAAAGCCAGGACGTTGTTTAACGGTGTGATTGGAATGAAAGATGATTCTGATCACACCATTAATCAACTCCCAAGCTTTTGTTTAATATTTATTTGATTGACATTTTTTTCTAAGTAGAGGAATTATATTATGAACTGAATTACCATAACCAGAAAATCCAACGAACACTTACGCACGACATACGGAAACACTGGACAGCTATTTCGACCTTATGAGCAGTGTATACCGTGATCTCAAACACTAGAGACCGAAACAGCGACCACAGAGCCGAAACTCTACAACTGAGCCAACAGTCCTTATCGGACACAAGTGATGCCAAGTTTACTAGGGATAGTAATTGCGCGGGCAATTAACCTGAATGTGTCTTGCAAGTTACATCCGTACTCTTACAGAGGACACGTTCACCTCCAGGGCCACGTCTTCTCAAAAGGATTAGAAATACCCATTCGCGTAATTATTATGACCTCAAGGGCGAGGATATAGATATACATTTTCTTTTGTTCAAGTAGAGGAATTATATTGTCAATTAAATTACCATGACCAGTTGAATTTGTAGATACCATGGCAGCATTGTTGATTTGTTTGAGCTGAATATGTAGATACTCTAGCGGTATCGATCGATCGACAAAGAAAAGAAGCAGAAGATACCCCGCAAAAACAATTACCGACGCCGACTACGCCGATGACATAGCGATACTGGCAAATACACTCAACGAAGCCGAAACACTACTGCATCGTTTGGAACGAGCCGCCGGAGGCATTGGCTTCCATGTCAACGCACAAAAAAGGAAATACATGTGCTATAAACAAACAGGCAACATCTCCACATTAGACGGAAGCTCTCTGAAACTGGTAGACAAATTCACCTACCTAGGAAGCAGTGTCTCATCAACCGAAAAAGTCATCGATACACGGCTAACGAAAAAACGGACAGTTATCGATAGGCTATCGATCATATGGAAATCAGACCTGACCGATAAAATGAAACGCAGTTTCTTTTAGGCAGCGGTCGTATCGACACTGCTGTATGGATGCACTACTTGGACGCTAACTAAACGGCTGAAGAAGAAACTAGACGGCAATTACAAAAGAAGGTTGCGAGCAATATTGAAGAAGTCCTGGCGGCAACATCCAACAAGGCACCAACTATACGGCCACCTACCTCCCACCACGAAAACTATCCAAGTTAGACGAACCAGACATGCAGGACCTAGCTGGAGAAGCTGGGAGGAGTTCATAAGTGAGGTACTCCTATGGACCCCCACATATGGCCGTGCAAAAGCAGGACGACCTGCTCGAACATACATACAGCAGCTATGTGAGGATACGGGATGTAGCCCTGAAGACCTGCCAGAGGCGATGAACGATAGGGAGAAGTGGCGAGAGAGGGTCAGTGATATCCGTGCCTGTGGCACGACATGATAATGATGATGATAGCGGTATTGTTGATTTGGTTGAGTTGATGTTGAGGATACCATGGCGGTATTGTTGATTTGGTTGAGTTGATGTTGAGGATACCATGGCAGTATTGTTGATTTGGTTGACAGTCTTCAAAATGTAACATACTCATACGCATGCAGAAACATAGTGTTACGACCCTCCCCCACCTGAATCTCTCGTGTTTGATTTATTTTTATATCTCACACCCCCACATACTCTTCTCACTCGGGGAAGGAAAAAACGGAGAGAGCTGGAGTGTCCTGAGTAGAAGCGAAGACGGAGAGAACCGGAAGTTGGGCACCAGCATAAAAACAAACTGCAACAAGGTTTGTGTGGCCAAAAATCCGTCGAGATTGGACTATCTTCTGCGTTCGGCTCCCACTTAAAGAGAAAGATTTGTAACCTCTGAAAAGGGAAGATAGTGGTTGGTACTTTCTTTTTGTTTTATCTGTCTTTTGGTTGGTTTCCGCGAGTGTTTGGCGATTTTTGCCCCTCCTCCGTTGATGTTGAATTGTTACTTTTCTGATTTTCTTTGGGATGATTGTGTCCCATGCGGAGGTTTTGTCAGTGCTGAAGTGGAATGACCTACAAGTTAATTCGTTTTGTTGCGGTGTGTTGGGTCTGTTGTTCCTTCCACTGGTGTTCGCAGCGGAGTGACGACCCGTAAAATCTTTTTGTTCGTCCGAGCTTCCCCAGCAAGGACTAGGTATGTCTCCCTCTCCATCAAGAACGGGAATGTCGTAACAATAGTCAACACGATAATAACGAGCGGACACAGTTCTTTAGAAAAATATACCTCTCACTTTATTCGAAAGGGTTACAAAAGGGTTATTGTGTGAGAGGTGAGTTGGAGACTGAACAAAGACTGCAACATACTGACCCCCAGCTCTTCTGGCTATAGCAGCGCTTCTTTCTCGTTCTGCTGGGCTGCTCAATCGGGGGCCTGGTTCTCACTGCCTCGAACTGCAACAACTGACTCCAAACTTTGTCTCCAAACTGACTTCCTGTCGCACCCGGGTTATATCATTGTTTGACATCCACCTGCTTCCCGTGGCGTCACAATTCTCACTCAATTCAACCCATCGACAGTCAAGGTATCCCCTGATATCTTCGACCCGATGCAACTGTTATTTACACGGGTGCATTTCTTATTTGACAGCTCGACCGAGTCGGAGGTTCATATGTTACAAAAATACCTTTCCGTGATATCAATAAATAAATAACAAACATGTTTTGGGAACAGAATAATTGATTTATTTACTAGTTGGGATTAATGTAAAGGGCAATTTCTTGATGTCACAAATATTTGAAAGACGTCGTTTTCAAACATTAATATTTTTTATTTAGAAAGATATGAACAATCTCTGATGATTTTACCAACAGGTGTTGCATCTACTGCTCAGGTAGGAAGAGATCTTGGGGTGGGAAGTCATACGGTTGTACAGACCCATCATTCTCGGGTAGTTGCTGAACATGGACTGGTTCTGCATATACATATTCTCCATGCAACAATAGAACATCATATCACACCACATCATCTGAAAAATTAAAATACATATTAGAAGAATTTATTAGCCGTCTACCTCGAGCTATAGCTAAACAGTAAAGTAGACCTAGTTCTTCAGTCTTTGTAAGGCAACCAGCATAGGAGAAGGAAAACTCTTAATTCAAACCTGTTAAACTCCGCTTAAAAATTAATCTTATGTCACATCCTGCCCGTGTTGGTAAATACATACAACTCACAAGCCGTTGTCAGCAAATTTACACTGAAGTATCTGTATAAAAAACGAACTTCAAATGATAGACTTCTTTTTTTAATGGCATATAAACGTTCCTGTGTTATTTAATGCCAAAACCATCCTTGTGGAATAACACAAATGGTACTTTTTTACCCAGTGCTGTGGATAAGGAGGTTTATCATATTTACCAACCCCTCCGCTCGGGCAGGATATGACACAAGGTCAATTTTTAAGCGAAGTTTAACAGGTTTGTATTCAGAGTTTTCCTTCCCTTAGACTAGTTGCCTCACACAGGCTGAAGAACCTAGTCTGTCCTACTATTTACCCATAGCTGGAGGGAGAATAATTGGATTCATACCATTCCCAAGGGTATTAGTGCAATGTGAAATGCAATCAGTCTCGTTCAGGATTTGAACTCGTGTCGCCGTGTCCATTTCCTACGACGATAACCATTACACACCATTTATACCTTGTCCAAAAATATTTGTCCAAAAGTGAACGTTATAGCGCAACCCGAGTTCGAACTCGCTTACTATAATATTCCAGTCTAGTACGTTAGCCACTACACCTCGGTAACTTCCTGATACACGTCGATATTATCTTGAATTTAAAATAAGTGTTCTTAAACTAAACCAAATTTATAAGTGGCCTGGCAGAAAAAAATAAAAGCGAACTTTTAAAAAATCTGTTCACCAGGACTAGTAGGTATAGTCCGAGAGACTGGGTTTCAATTCCAGATCGAGTAAAAAACGCAAAACATGGTACTTGATGCCTCCTTGCTTAATACTCAGCAATATAAGGTAAGGAATACGGGTGGTTGAGCAATCCAGGGAAAGGAGTAGCGCTCTTCCCTTCACTTCTTTGTATTAGCTTTTACAAAGGAAACTTTCGGGTTACTCTCGACTACAGTTGGCCAGCTAACTTATGAATTATTTATTTATTTTTTTTTAATAAGAATTTTCATCGAAAACACTAAAATGAGTCAAATGCTTTGCAATATTTTGGTACATACTAGTTTTCGGAGCGTTCATCAGCTTACCGTAGGTCTCTTCTGTTGTTAATAGTATAGTGGTAATTGGTGCACTGACACGTGATATTTTGCTATACCCCATATCTGATTTGAAAGCAGCACAATTGAACGTTCAATGAGGTCTAAATTGGTAACATATCCTTTTGGAGTTCCAGCTGTGCTATCATATTTACCAACCCCTCTGATCGGGCACGATATGACATAAGGCCAATTTTTCAGCGAAGTTTAACAGGTTTGAATTCAGAGTTTTCCTTCTCCTAGACTAGTTGCCTCACCAAGGCTGAAGAACCTAGTCCGTCCTACTATTTGAAATCGTCTTGCTGTGTCCATTTCCTACGACGATAACCATTACACCACGGGCACCTCATCTATCAGTGAATAACAGAGCAAACGAGGCACTTTTATGTTGTCTAAAGGAAACAAAACCGTGGCTTCAAGACAATTGTTAATCCATCTGTGTAGCAGACTAACTTACTTGCCCAGTCGGCTGGGCCAGTAGAATACACTGACTTCATCTCTACAGAGGGGTAAGCCCTCCCCAACAACGAGAGCCCTGGATATGACACTAAACAATCTAATGGCGAGGTTTCCAGTAATGCTGGAACTTTGGGAAATGCGGGGTACCCCTTCACTGCCATCGCTCCCGGGTCTACTCTGGCCCGGAGTGGTAATACCTGATAGTATTCATCAGCTTACCGTAGGTCTCTTCTGTAGTTAATAGTATAGTGGTGATTGGTGCACTGACACGTGATACTTAGCTATACTCCATATCTGAATTGAAAGCCGCACAATTGAACGTTCAATGAGGTCTAAATTGGTAACTTATCCTTTTGGAGTTCCACCTGTGGTATCATATTTACCAACCCCTCCGCTCGGGCAGGATATGACACAAGGTCAATTTTTCAGCGGAGTTTAACAGGTTTGAATTCAGAGTATTCCTTCTCCTAGACTAGTTGCCTCACCAAGGCTGAAGAACCCAGTCTGCCCTACTATTTACCCATAACTGGAGGGAGAATAATTGGATTCATACCTTTTCCAAGGGTATTAGTGCTATGTGAAACGCAATTAGCCTGGTACAGGATTTGAACTCGTGTCACCGTGTCCATTTTCTACGACGATAACCATTACACCACGGACACCTCCCTAACTGTGCTATAAAGCCGCGAAAACGACGAGACATATTTGTGATGCGAAAAGTGAAAAAGCAGTTGATTACAGTACTGTAATGACCAGTTGAATGGTTTGGTTTTATGGCATATCAACCATTGGGGCTTATTTAATGCCAAATCTATCTTTATACATATAAACAGTTTAGCATTAGTACAGTTTTTGCTTGCCCACAGTTAAATGTAAAAACAGTTCTATTTCAAACTATATAGTTTAGTCAACAAAGTTGAATAGTTTCAAGTATTGCAATGTATCACTAACAATTCAATTAATTAAACATCTGTCATTTATCTACACAGTTAAATGTAAAACAGTTCTATTTCAAACTATTCAGTTTAGCATAATTATACAGTTTTAATGTCAAAACTGATTTTTTTTAAGCAATTCATTTTAACATACGTTGGAAGGTTGAATATTAAAAGAATTCTATTTCAAACAATTTGGCTCAAAGGTAGAATGCTATCAGGTGCTTTCACTCCAGACCAGAGTGGACCTGGGAGCGATGGCAATGAAGGAGTACTCCGCATTCCCCAAAGCTCCAGCATTACTAGAACCTTATCTTTAGATTGTTTTGTGTCATAGCAGGACATGCGTTGGGTAGAAGAGTTTTATTCCTCTGCAGAGATGTAACATATTGACCCCGGCCAAGCTGTCAAAATAGAAAATGCCCCAGTGTAAATAACAGGTGCATCCGGTCGAGGATTATCAGGATATAACCTTGACCGCGGACAGGTTGAATTGAGAGTGAAATTGTGACGCTCGCAGGAAGTAGGTGGACATCAAAACTCGGAGCACAGTAAGTTCAACCAGTTGGAGAGAAGATGCTAGAATGAAGACCATGTCCCAGAGAGGCTGGACCCCAGGCCACCGGTTGAGGAGCCCAGGAGAACGGGAAAGAAACGCTGCTATGGCCATAAGAGTGGGGGTCAATATGATGCAGTTCTTTTCAGCTTCCAACTCACCTCTCATACAGTAAAACCTTTCGTAACCCTTTCTAACCCTTTCAATAAAGTGAGAGGTATATTTTTCTAAAGAACTGTGTCGCTCGTCTTTTTTGTGTCGTCGTTATGATTTTGCATGCATCTGCATATGTGTATGTATAGTTGTTCATGGCTATACAACAGAGATGAAGTCAGTGATTTCTACAGTCCGAACTGACTAGGCTATGGATGGTTGAAGAAATTTCGTTAGGGTTGTTAAAATCTTGACAATTAAGAAAAGGTAGGTAGGCAATCCAGAGCTTCTGAATTGAGTCTCACATCACAATATTGCAAAACTTTTGACTCATTCTCGTATTTTTCGAATTTTCAAAAAGCATTTAACATGTATGGACAAATCGAATTCGATAAATTTTTATCTGTAAATTCTCAATAAATGATAAAACTTCAAAATAATTATTTCATTAATCATAAACGAACTTACCTTGTCGCCCATGAAGTACATGTTTCCACCATTGCGCATGCACAGTGACCTTTCCATGAAGGGCATAATCCTGTTAAAAGTGTTCATGTATCTCCAGTACATGTAGTTCTGAAAAAAAAATTAATCATAACGTCTTTATTTTTTTACATTGAATACATCAGAATTTCTCACTCACTCAGAATCCACTGCTGCGCAATTTCAACATTTTAGATTACATCATAGATGACATCATAGATTTCATTATAGATAACATTAAAGATTACATTATCGATAACGTCATAAATAACATTATAGATAACATTATAGACTATATTATAGATGACATTATAGACTACATTATAGATGACATTATAGATAACATTATAGATGACATTATAGACTACATTATAGATGACATTATAAATAACATTATAGATGACATTATAGACTACATTATAGATGACATTATAGACTATATTATAGATGACATTATAGACTACATTATAGATGACATTATAGATAACATTATAGATGACATTATAGACTACATTATAGATGACATTATAGATAACATTATAGATGACATTATAGACTACATTATAGATGACATTATAGACTACATTATAGATGACATTATAAATAACATTATAGATAACATTATAGACTACATTATAGATGACATTATAGATAACATTATAGATGACATTATAGACTACATTATAGATGACATTATAGATAACATTATAGATGACATTATAGACTACATTATAGATGACATTATAGACTACATTATAGATAACATTATAGATGACATTATAGACTACATTATAGATAACATTATAAATAACATTATAGATGACATTATAGACTACATTATAGATGACATTATAGACTACATTATAGATGACATTATAAATAACATTATAGATAACATTATAGACTACATTATAGATGACATTATAGACTACATTATAGATAACATTATAGATGACATTATAGATGACATCATAGACTACATTTTATATGTCATTATAGATTACATTATAGATTTCATTATAGATAACATTAAAGATTACATTATCGATAACGTCATAAATAACATTATAGATAACATTATAGATGACATTATAGATGACATTATAGATAACATTATAGATGACATTATAGACTACATTATAGATGACATTATAGATAACATTATAGATGACATTATAGCCTACATTATAGATGACATTATAAATAACATTATAGATGACATTATAGATAACATTATAGACTACATTATAGATGACATTATAGACTACATTATAGATAACATTATAGATGACATTATAGATAACATTATAGATAACATTATAGATGACATTATAGATAACATTATAGATAACATTATAGACTACATTATAGATGACATTATAGACTACATTATAGATGACATTATAGACTACATTATAGATGACATTATAGAAAACATTATAGATGACATTATAGACTACATTATAGATGACATCATAGATGACATTATAGACTACATTATAGATAACATTATAGATAACATTATAGATGACATTATAGACTACATTATAGATAACATTATAGACTACATTATAGATGACATTATAGATGACATTATAGACTACATTATAGATGACATTATAGATAACATTATAGATGACATTATAGACTACATTATAGATAACATTATAGACTACATTATAGATGACATTATAGACTACATTATAGATAACATTTTAGATGACATTATAGATAACATTATAGATAACATTATAGATGACATTATAGATAACATTATAGATAACATTATAGACTACATTATAGATGACATTATAGACTACATTATAGATGACATTATAGACTACATTATAGATGACATTATAGAAAACATTATAGATGACATTATAGACTACATTATAGATGACATTATAGATGACATTATAGACTACATTATAGATAACATTATAGATAACATTATAGATGACATTATAGACTACATTATAGATAACATTATAGACTACATTATAGATGACATTATAGATTACATTATAGATAACATTATAGATAACATTATAGATGACATTATAGATAACATTATAGATAACATTATAGACTACATTATAGATGACATTATAGATAACATTATAGATGACATTATAGACTACATTATAGATAACATTATAGATAACATTATAGATGACATTATAGACTACATTATAGATGACATTATAGACTACATTATAGATGACATTATAAATAACATTATAGATAACATTATAGACTACATTATAGATGACATTATAGATAACATTATAGATGACATTATAGACTACATTATAGATGACATTATAGATAACATTATAGATGACATTATAGACTACATTATAGATGACATTATAGACAACATTATAGATAACATTATAGATGACATTATAGATAACATTATAGATAACATTATAGATGACATTATAGATAACATTATAAATAACATTATAGATGACATTATAGACTACATTATAGATGACATTATAAATAACATTATAGATAACATTATAGACTACATTATAGATGACATTATAGACTACATTATAGATAACATTATAGATGACATTATAGATGACATCATAGACTACATTTTATATGTCATTATAGATTACATTTTGATTTCATTATAGATAACATTAAAGATTACATTATCGATAACGTCATAAATAACATTATAGATAACATTATAGATGACATTATAGATAACATTATAGATGACATTATAGACTACATTATAGATGACATTATAAATAACATTATAGATGACATTATAGACTACATTATAGATGACATTATAGATAACATTATAGACTACATTATAGATGACATTATAGACTACATTATAGATGACATTATAGACTACATTATAGATAACATTATATATGACATTATAGATAACATTATAGATAACATTATAGATAACATTATAGACTACATTATAGATGACATTATAGACTACATTATAGATGACATTATAGACTACATTATAGATGAAATTATAGATAACATTATAGATGACATTATAGACTACATTATAGATGACATTATAGATGACATTATAGACTACATTATAGATAACATTATAGATAACATTATAGATGACATTATAGACTACATTATAGATAACATTATAGACTACATTATAGATGACATTATAGATGACATTATAGACTACATTATAGATGACATTATATATGACATTATAGACTACATTATAGATGACATTATAGATGACATTATAGATAACATTATAGATGACATTATAGACTACATTATAGATGACATTATAGATGACATTATAGACTACATTATAGATAACATTATAGATAACATTATAGATGACATTATAGATAACATTATAGATAACATTATAGATGACATTATAGATAACATTATAGATAACATTATAGATAACATTATAGATGACATTATAGATAACATTATAGATGACATTATAGACTACATTATAGATAACATTATAGATGACATTATAGACTACATTATAGATGACATTATAGACTACATTATAGATGACATTATAAATAACATTATAGATAACATTATAGACTACATTATAGATGACATTATAGATAACATTATAGATGACATTATAGACTACATTATAGATGACATTATAGATAACATTATAGATGACATTATAGACTACATTATAGATGACATTATAGACTACATTATAGATAACATTATAGATGACATTATAGACTACATTATAGATAACATTATAAATAACATTATAGATGACATTATAGACTACATTATAGATGACATTATAGACTACATTATAGATGACATTATAAATAACATTATAGATAACATTATAGACTACATTATAGATGACATTATAGACTACATTATAGATAACATTATAGATGACATTATAGATGACATTATAGATGACATCATAGACTACATTTTATATGTCATTATAGATTACATTATAGATTTCATTATAGATAACATTAAAGATTACATTATCGATAACGTCATAAATAACATTATAGATAACATTATAGATGACATTATAGATGACATTATAGATAACATTATAGATGACATTATAGACTACATTATAGATGACATTATAAATAACATTATAGATGACATTATAGATAACATTATAGACTACATTATAGATGACATTATAGACTACATTATAGATAACATTATAGATGACATTATAGATAATATTATAGATAACATTATAGATGACATTATAGATAACATTATAGATGACATTATAGACTACATTATAGATGACATTATAGACTACATTATAGATAACATTATAGATGACATTATAGATAACATTATAGATAACATTATAGATGACATTATAGATAACATTATAGATAACATTATAGACTACATTATAGATGACATTATAGACTACATTATAGATAACATTATAGATGACATTATAGATGACATTATAGATAACATTATAGATGACATTATAGATGACATTATAGATGACATTATAGATTACATTATAGATACCATTTTAAATTATTATAGATTGCGAAAATCCGTTTATAAAGATGTAAAATAAAAAATAAAGAACTTACGTCGGAATTACTGCACATGCTATCACCTCCGAAGCCCCAGTCGTTCATGTTGTACTGTATAAAAAAATAAATGGGAATATATATAGTTTTCAATTAAATTACCATGACCAGAAAATCCGGCAAACACCCACATGCGGAACGCTGAACAGCTGTATCGATCTTATTGGGTCTCATCAGCAGTCCATACGGTGATCTCCACCACTAGAGATCGAACAAGCAACCCCAGAACGCAGACACCGAACTGCTACCAATGGACTACAAGTTCATACCACGCATAAGCGATCCCAAATCAACAAGTCATGGTAGGAAAGCGTGACCACATGATCTAATGTATCTTGAAAGTACGTTTTTACCTTACAGAGGACACGACCACCTCTAGGGCTGCGTCTTCTCAAGTCGGTGTTATGCTTCCGCATAGACTATAACCTCATGAGCAGGAATTATATATATATGTATATATATATATATATATATATATATATATATATATAGTAGTAGATGACATTAAATTAGAATCTATCTACTTGAAAAAAGAGTATCATAGATAAAAACAAAAAAAAAAAGACAATGATATATCATATTCTTACCCAAATATTTTGTTTTCTTTATTTCTAATTTTTAAATATCTTCAATAATCGATTATATGTTGCCATTTTCTAATTGATTAATTAGAAATAATATGTTAATTTTGATTTCTTTCGTTTAATTTTTTATTTGTTCGTCGAAAGTTCTTGTATATTATTTCTTAGATGGTCAAAAATATCTTTTTTTTATATTTTAATGAGGAGTTTAAAGGTTTTTTGCTGAAGTCTTAAAGTCGGTAACATTTTATTAAAAAGATCTCAATATATATATGTAGCCCTGAGGACCTACCGGAAGCGAGGGACGATAGGAAGCGAGGTGGCGAGAGAGGGTCAGGGATATCTGTGCTGATGGCACGACATGATGAAGATGATATACATATATATATATATATATATATACAAATACGTTACAGTTAATTGACAAGAGTATAAGATTATATATATATATATATATATATAGAGAGAGAGAGAGATTGTTGTGTAGCTGGAATATCCACACAAAATAGACTAGTCGAGAGACTATTTGAATGAATGATCGCTCTTGACAGAAATAGCAACTTACATTAGTCGGCGTACTTAACCGTATTCTTTCCATAATATAATACCACATATTTCTATTAGTGTGTTGACCTTAAGCATTTCATTGCACAACATATATATATATATATATATATATATATATAATTTTGTTTGTAATAAAATCCAACATACTCAAGTAATCTTGTAATGATTTGCAGTCAGATGATCCTGCACGTCTCACGAAACAATCTGATTTAGAAAATATTGTTTTTCAAACACACACACACACACACACACAAATGAGATTTTTATAAGATAAATGACCCACCCTGAAGTGTCCGCTCTTCCAGTGGTAGTACCTCATATAATCGTGCATGATTTCGTAGAAGCAGTCACAGATGTAGTCGCACCTCATTATATCCATTGAGCTCCTAGGATAAAAACCTACAAAAATAGATTTAAAAAGATAAAAGTTTACATGTACATCTCATAACCCCAGAAGTATTATTATTATCTGTACTCATAACAGTTTTTCACATCAGCGACATCTGATGGTCTTTCACTGGAGGTTGAGTGAAATTAAGTTTCCTCAAGTCTCCAGGACTCTTCTCAGTATTCTAGCCGTCTTTAATAGTGCTGTTGTTTCGATGGTCTCCCCTCGGCCGCCAACTTCCAAATCCTTCAGGCCCTTTAATGACCCTTAAGTTACCGTGCCAAAAGCACCAATCACAATTAGTATAATTGTCACCTTCATGTTCCATAGTTTTTTCAATTCCCTAGCAAGGTCAAGGTACTTATCTCTCTTTTCACATTCTTTCAGTTTTATTCTGTGGTCAGCCGAGACAGCAAAGTCGACAATTTTACAGATTTTCTTTTTTATTATTATTATTATAAGGTCAGGTCTTCTGGCTGAGATTAGGTGATCCGTTTGTATGTCAAAGTCCCATAGGAGTTTCTGTGTGTCATTTTCTAGGACAGGTGCTGGGTTGTGCATATGCCATTTGCTGGCATGGTCAAATTTAAATTTCTTGCACATTTCCCAATGGATTATTATAATAATTATTATAATTACGTTAAACCTTCTTCTAATTACGAAAAAAATCATTTTACTAATATCCATTAAGTAAAAATATACAATGGTCTGCGTGACTTACCGTATTCACGGGCCAAATATCTGCAGATGGCCATGGTCTCAGGCATCATATGGCCATTGTCCATTTGCAAACAGGGGAGGTAACCACACGGGAAATCTGGAAAAGAAAGAATATGAATAAGTTAGGTTAAATTTTACGATTTTAATATATTGCTAAAAAATGTCCATCTCAACTGTTCATTATACACACACACACACACACACACACACACACACACACATATATATATATGTATATATATATATGGTTATTTTAAGATAGGAAGGCTGAGAAGCATTCCTACCTCTCCTACAGTGGCATTGGGGGAATTTTCTTACACGCAGATATAATTTAAATTTTAGTTTACAATGGTAATACCTATTTTCTTACACGCATATAATCTATACATTGTGTTCGTCTGCAGATAGGGTAAATACGGCTAGCTGGTTCCTGTTATATAATAGCCGAGGGATTTCGGTTCATGCCTTTGAGTTTAGTAAGGCTGAGAACCTTTCGGCGCAGCACATGGGTTAGTTGGGTGCAACATTGAGGCAGGTGTTAACGCGGGCACGCGCGTGGATGGAGGTGTCACTCAGATGTCATAATAGTCCGAGACGAAACGCGGTGACAGGGTGCGGGTGACGTCACGCACCGGAAGCGCGCGGAGGTTTGTGGGAGATTTGAAGAAAGTAAGAGTTCAGAATTAGACGCCAAACGAGAAGGATCGACTTTTAGAGCTCGCAGACGCGAGGCGAACGTGCGCCCTATGAGGGCCGCTCGAGAAGGGGGCCAAATGAATAAGACAGCATAGAAGATTGTCGAAACCTTTAACTCAAAGTTAATAAAAAGGTTTCGTACCTTAACAAGAAGTCGTTACGTGTTTTCGAATTCTGAGATTCGTATGTTCTTAATATGTTCTATTGTTATGAACCATATTTATTATAATCCATATTTATACAAATAATCAGTTTTGTTTCAAACAATTCAGTTTAGCATGTGTACGCAGTTTAGTTGTCAAAAACATTTCTGTTTAAAGCTATTCAGTTTATTTAAACAGTTATAATTCAGCCAATTCAGTTTATTCAGGACAGATTTTGTTTACACACAGTTGAAAGTCAAAACAGTTCTATATTAACAGTTCAGTTTAGTGAAAGTAGAGTTTCAATGTCAAAAACAGTTCCATTTCAAACAATTCAGTTTAACATAAGTACACAGTTTAAATATAAGTTCAAAGTTTGTCAAAATCATTTTTATTTTAAGCTATTCGGTTTTGTCAAACAGTTCTAATTCAAACAATTCAGTTTAGTATAAGTATGCATTTTTGTTCTATTTAAACCATTGGTAGGGCCCTGTCAGATGCTACTGGGATCAATGGCAATGAAGGGGTATTCCACATTCCCATAGCCCCAGCATCAGTAGAACGTCACTATCAGAATGTATAGTGTCATAAACAGGACACTCGTTTGTCTGAAGGTCTTACCCTTTGTAGAGTTGCAGTCAGTGTATTCTACAGCCCCAGCCGACGTCTGTCTTTAAAGTACCGACGTTATAAGTCTCTATATTAACAGTATAGTTTGGGTTTGGGTTCGTGCTCTGTACTTGGAGAATAATTGGATTCATACCTGTCCCAAGGGTATTAGTGCTATGTGAAATGCAATCAATTTCGTCCAGGATTTGAACTCGTGTTGCGTGTCCATTTCCTACGACGATAACCATTACACCACGGACACCTCCTAACGATAACCACTTTACAGCAATCATCTCTTTCTATAATCCCACCAATACTAATGATGAAACAGATATCATCACCGTCTACGACCAGCTATCTCCCCTTGTTCGACATATTCCCAAACACAAGGAAATATTTGGGCAGATGGAAAATGATCCAAAATAAATTGTATTAGTTTGGTTTGGTTTAATTCTATAGCAGATTAACCTCTATAGGTAATTTAATGATAAATCCTTTCAATACATACCATATTTACCACCCCTTCCGCTCGGGCAAGATATGACACAAGGTCAATTTTTTAAGCGGAGTTTAACAGGTTTGAATCAGAGTTTTCCTTCTCCAAGACTAGTTGCCTCACACAGGCTGAAGAACCCATTCTGCCCTACTATTTACCCATAGCTGGAGGGAGAATAATTGGATTCATCCCTTTCCCAAGGTATTTGTGCTATGTGAAATGCAATCTGTCTCGTCCAGGATTTCCTACGACGATAACCATTACACCACGGGCACCTCCACTCAATACATACGTATTAAATATAAATCATATGTAACCATTTTCTTGAAAACATTTTAAAACCAATCTGTGCTCCTTTATTTGCTGTTAATGGTTTCATTTAATATTTAAAAATTATTTCATCTAATACGAATAATTCTATTAACTGTTTATCATATTTTTGCGCACAAATAAATGGTTTCAAGTATTCTTATGTAACAGTATCAATTTAACTTCAGCCATTTATTTACTCACATTTGAATAAACATACATAATATTTATCTGTCGGTAGTTTTATTTTTATATGAGTTAGAAGTAATTTGTTTGCATACAGGCATTGCTATGGTTTCTACAGAGTAAAATGGTTTCACTATTTGCTATCTAACTCTAATATTTATATTTAATATGAAACATTTGTTTGTAGACAGTAAAGTTGTTACAAACATTGCTATTTAACACTAATTATTTTATTTCAACAGTGTCCATTAATTCGCGCACAACCAAATGGTTCCAAGTTCGATTTTTTCTGATTCAAGTCATTTGTTTCAACACAGTTAAATGATCCAAAAATTCTATTTCTAACAATTCGGTTTAAATAATTTGTTTGCACAGAGTTTAAATGTCAAACAGTTCTATTTGATTCATAGATAAGACCCATTCAAGTGCTATCATCCTGAGTGAGGGTGGACCTGGGAATAATGACAATGGGGTATTACATATTTTTTAAAAAATTCTATTGGTGGAGCTTCGCTATAAAGAATTTAGTGTCATAAACAGGACACTTGTTTAAAGGGTATTACACAACTGCACAAATGAAATCGGTGCCTTCTAAAACCCCAGCTAATTGGTCTAAAAATTATTATTCTTAAAAAATAAATATTTAAATAAGGAAAGGTAAGTAATATTCGAATTAAAAACACGGTTTGTCAAACTGTATATTTTTTTAATTAACCCGAACCTGGAATAGTTATTACATCTGTATGAGGATTATATAAAAACACTCAGAAATAAACGATGTGGTAGAAAAAAGAAACAACGACTACGTAATACTGTTCCATATTCCCAATTAACGCTATGTTCGAAATAGACATATAATGTTCATAACGATAGAACATAGGAATCTCGGAATTCGAAAATACACAACGACTTCTTGTTCAGGTACGAAACTTTTTTATTAACTTTGAGTTAAAGGTTTCGACGTAAGGAGGAGAGACACAGTCTTCTTTGCTGTCTTATTCATTTGGCCCCCGTCTCGTGCGGCCCTCAGAGGGTGCAAGTTCGCCTCGTGTCTGCGAGCTCCAAAAGTCGATCCTTCTCCTTCGTTGTCTAGTACCCGACTCTTTCTCTCTTCAAATTCTTTCACAAACCTCCGCTCGCTTCCCGTGCGTGACGTCACCCGCACTCCGTCACCCGTTTTGTCTCTGAGTATTGTGACATCTGAGTGACACCTCCATCCGCCCGTGCGCGCCCGCGTTAACACCTCCCTCAATGTTGCACCCAACTAACCCATGTGCTGATGTTGTATTGTCATCTGCTAATTCATGCAGAAATATGCATATACTAGATACATACCGACGCAATGATAAAGACGCACGCAGGATAATGACGCACGAAGACTTCTTTAACAAAATATTTACCTCGCACTTTATTTGTAAGTTTCGAAAAGGTTGTTCAAAGTTTGCGTGTGAGAGGGAACTGGAGACCGAACATAACTGAAATATTTTGACCCCAAAGTTATGGCCGTCAGCATTGTGTCTTTCTCGTTCTCCATGGCTGCTCAACCGGAGCCATGGAATCCACTGTCCTGGGTGCTGGCTTTCCCTACTACACTCGTCCTACTCCACTCCAACTATACTGCTTGCCCTCCCACTCGCCTGTCTTCCTTCTGTTCGATTCGTCGGCCTTATATTACCTTCAAACTCCCACGCGGTGATATGGACACGCTTCCACACCTCCGCAACTCCTTCCGATATCTAGCGACCGGGATGTGTCAATTCTGCTACCTTTGGAATGGCCTATGTGATCGTCATCGAGCAGAAATAACTGTCATGCAGTTCAGAGGTCACTCTCTTCCGGTGCGTCAGTCTATGAGAGTATAATGGGATTTTTTTTTTTACCTCGTCCCATTTCATCAGCCAATTTCCGCCAACGCGATTTCCTCTCATAACTGCCATTAGAATGTGTCACTTCCTTCCGGTGCATCACCTTGAATGGCATTTTTGGCCGGGTCAACAGGTCAAAACATAACACTGAGCCGAAAGGTTCTCAGCCTAACTAAAGGCATGAACCGAAATCCCTCGGTTATTATATAACAATACACTATTATATAACAATGCACTATTATCATAAACTTAGAATGTTATGAGTAAGTCTTAATCTGGTTTGGTTTGGTTTTATGACATATCAACAATTTTAGGTTATTGATATCGAATCAATTTTTAAAACAAAAACAGTTTTATTTCAAACAATTCACTTTATATATATATAGTTTCTTTTGTTTACACAAAGTTAAACGTCAAAATAGGTCTATTTCAATCAATTCAGTTTAGCATGCAGAAACTGTCCTATTTCAAGCAACTCAGTTTAGCATAAGTACACATTTTAGTTCTATTAGAACCATATATAGGACCCTATCAGGTACTACCACTCCGGGCCAAAGTAGACCCGGGAGCGATGGCAGTGAAGGGGTACCCCGCATTTCCCAAAGTTCCAGCATTACTGGAAACCTCGCCATTAGATTGTTTAGTGTCATATCCAGGACACTCGTTGTTGGGGAGGACTTACCCCTCTGTAGAGATGAAGTCATTGTATTCTACTGACCCAGCCGACTGGGCAAGTAAGTTAGTCTGCTACATTGATAGATTAACAATTGTTTTGAAACCACGGTTTTGTTTTCTTTAGACAACATAGAAGTGCCTCGTCTGCTCTGTTATTCACTGATAGATGAGGTGCCCGTGGTGTAATGGTTATCGTCGTAGGAAATGGACACAGCAACACGATTTCAAATAGTAGGACGGACTAGGTTCTTCAGCCTTGGTGAGGCAACTAGTCTAGGAGAAGGAAAACTCTGAATTGAAGCCTTTTAAACTCCGATTGACCTTGTGTCATATCCTGCCCGAGCGAAGGGGTTGGTAAATATGGTTATTCACTCATCATCATCATCATCATCATGACGTGCGGCGAGCACGGATATCCCTGACCCTCTCTCTCCACGTCTCCCAATCATTCATCGCCTTCGGCAGGTCTTCGGGGTTACACCCCGTATCATCACATAGCTGCTGTATGAATGTTCGAGCTGGTCGTCCTGCTTTTGATTGGCCATATTCGGGGGTCCACAGGAGCACATCACTTATGATCTCGTCTTTGCTTCTCCAGCAAAAGTAAGTCAAGTTTGTGACCTTAGACGAGGGTAACCCGAAGGCTCTCTTTTCAATATCTACAACACCGATGTGTAGGGAAGGGCGCTATTCCTTTTCCTGGATTGCTCCATTTTACCCTTGATCTGTAGCTTATAATGCTGAGTGTTAAGCAAGGCAGCATCAAGTACTATTTTTGAGTCTTTGATAGGATTCGACTTGGGATTGAAACCCGGTCTCCCGGACATTGGCAAACAAGCGAAGCTCCGTGACATAGTGGCTATCGTGATGGTCAGTGACATCCTACTAAACAAATAAGATGGATTTATCGATAGTTTTCCCATATGTAAATGAGGGTAAGCACTTTAATTTTATTTAATAAAGTTTCACCTCTGGCCTTCTTCAGGTGATTTAGCGCGACCTGGCCGAAACGTAGTGAAAGAATAAACAACACAAAAACTACCAAGATGAGGACAAAAAGTCCGCAAAAAAGAAAAAAAAAATTCTCAGATTAAGAAGCCTCATCTCAAAATGATTCCAATTAAAGACAATTATAAATTCGGTTCGGACCCGACTATGGAAGACCAGATAAGAATAACAAATAATTGGATTTATTATACCAAAAAATCTACTTTGATCGCCCTTTGGGGCAGTGGATAGAGGCGTTGAGTCTCTACGATTCCAGGTGAGCATTGTCAGAAGATAACGGTTTCAAATCCTCGAGGTTTACTTGGTCAAAAACGTGGTGCGATAGACAACAACTATGGAAGGCAGTAATTACTGGGGATACGGTTACAAGACTCAGCATTCCTATCAGAGGTCGCGGTAAATCACCCGAAGAAGGACAGTGGTGAAATTTGGACGAAACGTAGTGAAAGAAAAAACAACACAAAAACTACCAAGATGAGGACAAAAAGTCCGCAAAAAAAATTAATTGTCAAGTTTTTTTTTGTTTGGTTAGATTTTATGGCATATCAACCATTGTAAGATATTTAATGCCAATTCCTTTTTATACGTACACACACACACACACACACACACACATATATGTTAAGTATATGATTTCTAAACATATTTTACAGATAATATTTTAAACGAGTCTGAGCTCATTTTTTCACAGTTAAACGGTTTCACTTATTTTCATCAAATTCAAATAATTCTATTTACTATTAATTATTTATTTCCACGCAATTTAATGGTTCCAAGTATTGCTATCTATCACTAACAATTCAATTAAATATCAGTTATTTGTTTACACACTGTTAAATGATCAAACAGTTCTATTTCAAACAATTCAATTAAGCATAAGACAACAAAGTTAAATAGTTCCAAGTAATGCTATGTCTCACTAACAATTCAATTAAATACAAGTCATTTGTTTACTCACAGTTAAATGATCAAACAGTTTTTTTTCAAACAATTCAATTCAACATAAGACAACAAAGTTAAATTGTTCCAAGTATTCCTATGTATCACTAACAATTCAATTAAATATCAGTTATTTGTTTACTCACAGTTAAATGATCAAACAGTTCTTTTTCAAACAATTCAATTCGGCATAAGACAACAAAGTTAAATTGTTCCAAGTATTGCTATGTATCACTAACAATTCAATTAAATATCAGTTATTTGTTTACTCACAGTTAAATGATCAAACAGTTCTATTTCAAACAACTCAATTCAGCATAAGACAACAAAGTTAAATTGTTGCAAGTATTGCTATGTATCACTAACAATTCAATTAAATACAAGTCATTTGTTTACTCACAGTTAAATGATCAAACAGTTCTATTTCAAACTATTCAGTCTAGCATAGATGCATAGTATTTTGTTTACACACAGCTAAATTTAAAATGAAAATCTAGCTCAAACAACTTAGTTTAGCCAAAGAACAATGTTCAAATGTAAAACAGCATTTGACCCATAAATCGGACCTATTCAGGTGCTACCACTCCGTGTCAGAGTGGACCTGGTAGTGATGGAAATGAAGGCGTACTATGCATTTCCTATAGATCCAGCAGTACTGGGGCCTCACCATAAGATTGTTTAGTGTTATATCTAGGACGCTCGGTAGTGTAGTCTTACTCCGCTGTAGAAGTGCAGTCGGTGTATTCTACAGTCCCAGCCAACTCATTGCAGAGATCCAGTCGGTGTATTCAGTAGCCCTAGCCGACCGGGCCACGGGACACTAGTTAGAGGAGTTTTACCCCTCTGCAGAGATGCAGTTGGAGTATTCTACAGCCCCAGCCAATTGGGCCACAGGATACTCGTTTGAGGAGTCTTACTCCTCTGCAAAGATGCAGTCAGTATATTCTACAGCCCCACCTAATTTGGCAACAGGATACTCGTTTGAGGAGTCTTACCCCTCAGAAAAGATGAAGTATTTTACAGCCCCAGCCAATAGACATGTTGAAGAGGTCTTACCCTCTGTAGAGATGCAGCCGGGGTGTTCTACAGCCCCATACAATTTGGCAATTTAATTGTAAGTAATATTGTCAGAGTGCTTATAAAATATCAAACAATTTATGTAACTTTTCATTTTCTTGTGTGTGTTTTTTTTTAATTTATTCGTTTAGGTCTCCAAAATTGCTCGAAATATATGCAGATAAACTTATCAAATGATCATTTTTTTTCTTAAAGGGAGTCCCATTACCGCCGAGGACAAATTGTGATGAAAATGATCTTTTATTATAAGAAACAAAAGAATTAAATATTCCTTACCATTCCTGCAACGATCCCAATCAGAGAATTCATATCTCTTATCTGTATATTGAACACCAGCCATATGGAACATCATACGGCAGATCTCAGCACGGCCGCGCCCATTGAAGTAATGGAGAGTGTAATTAGGCATTGCAACTTTGATTTCTGCTTGTCACCTACTAAAAAGAACGAAGTGTTATCCTTCGAATGACTTTAAGTCTTTTGATAACGAGACACTGAACTCTTCTGTATTTATACTGTTAGAACTAATAAATAGGTAAGTGACATCCAAGGTCGCCTATTCAATATTCCGTACTTGATCGTGCGTAATTTTGGTTCTACTTTAGCAAATTAATT
Organism: Sepioteuthis lessoniana; assembly: GCA_963585895.1. Classification (NCBI taxonomy): domain Eukaryota; kingdom Metazoa; phylum Mollusca; class Cephalopoda; order Myopsida; family Loliginidae; genus Sepioteuthis; species Sepioteuthis lessoniana. The sequence continues at coordinate 9,964,292 of OY757942.1, forward strand.
AATGAATATACATTGGAATTTCTGTAATTTCTCTGTCCTAACCTAATGTTATTTTCTTTATCAAAGGTTTTGACCTAAATTACTAGCCCTTCATGAAAGAGATGTTGCAAATAAACTCTACCAGTGGGTACTTACAAAACGCCTACCGTTTTCTTTTTTTTTTTTATAAAAGAAATCCAATTGTAACAATTTTCTGTTTGCATTTTTTTCGCACCAGTCTTCAAACTTTTCTTCCTTTCTTTTCTTTTTTTCGACAAATACTTTCCTTTTTTAATTCGATTCTGAAGACGCATCTTCCAGAAAGGCATGAAACTTAAATATAATCCCAGTCGGCTGGGGCTGTAGAATACACCGACTATTTCTCTGCAGAGGGCTAAGGCCCTCAAACGAGTGTCCTGTATATGACACGAAACAATCTGATGGTGAGGTTCCAGTAATGCTAGAGCTTTAGGGGATGCAGAGTACTCCTTCAATGCCATCACTCCCAAGTCCACCCTTGCCCTTAGTGGTAGCACCTGATAAGGGTCCTAGCTATAAGTTAGATAGAAATAAACTGTGGTTTCTGGAGTTTACTGTTTTTTTTTTTGCATTTAAACTGCTAAACTAAATTGTTTAAAATAGTACTCTTTTGACTTTTAAACCATGTACTTAAGCTAAACTGAATTGCTTGAAATAAAACTGTTTTGACATCTAAACTGTGTACTTATGCTAAACTGAAATAAAACTGTTTTGACATTAAATTTGCGTATTGCCTAATCGGCTCGGGCTATAGAATACACCGACTGCACCTCTGAAGAGGGGTAAGACTCCCCCCAATGAGTGCCCTGGTAATGACCTTAAACAATCTGAGAGTGAAGTTCCAGTAATGCTGGAGCACCCCTTCATTGACATTACTCCCAGATCCACCCTGGCCCGGAATGGTAGTACCTGATTGGGCCCTATCAATGGGTTAAATATAATTAACTGCATACTTATGCTTAACTTGATTGTTTGAATTAGAACTGGTTTACTTAGTTGAATAGCGTGAAATAGAGATGTTTTTTGACAATTAAACTGTGTACTTACATTTAAACTGAGTGCTTATGCTAAACTGATTTGTTTAAAATGGAACTGTTTTTGACATTGAAACTGTACTTATACTAAACTGAATTGTTTGATATAGAACTTCTGTGCTTATACTAAACTGAATGAACTGAATTAAGACTGTTTGAATAAATTGAATAGCTAGAAATAGAAATGTTTTTGACTATTAAACTGCTAAACTGAACTTCTTTTTCTTTTACACTCTTAGTGTAATATAATGGCCGAGGGATTTCGTTTTATGCCTTTGGGTTTAGTTAGGCTGAGAACCTTTCGGCTCAGTGCATGGGTTAGTTAGATGCAAACATGCACGCGGGTGTTTACGTGCGCACCCGGAGCGGACGTGTCATTCAGAGATGTCACAATAAAGAATCCCACATAGAGTATGTGACCAGGGACGTGAGTGACGTCACGCACCGGAAGCGTGGGCTGAGACTTTAGAAAAGTGAGTTAAAGTTCTAGGTCCGAGGAAGACGGTTGGCTTTCGGGGGTCGCCGAAGCCAGGCCAGTCGCCTTGCGGCAGGTGTCACACATGGTTTGGGGCAGATGGAAAAGTCAGCATAGAAAGATGGTATCTCTCTGCTTATGTCGAAAGGGAAACAAACATACGTAGATATGGATATACATATACACACAAAAATTCTTTCAGAAAAATCATTATTAAAAAGTAATTACCAGTAAATGTCAAACCACACTATCACACGCACACACAAAAAATATTTAAAGACCCTCCTCACACAAAACTACACATGGAAAAAACAAGAAAAACATGTCAAATATCAAAGTCTAATAAAGAGTAAAAGAGACTAAGGTAGACAAAATCGGAGAAAAGAAAAGAGAGGAATGACCTCTACATAAACCTAGATATAACTAAAATCAGTTCACACAATGACGAAAGCTACAAGCAGGAAACATACAAGTATGTAAGAACGAGATGAACTAATAAATCTGTAAAAAATACAAATCATCTTGTATACCTAGTCAGCTTAAAATATTTTTCTCTCTTTCAATCTTCAACGAAAAAAGAATTTACATATACGTGGTGAATTCAATAAGGTTCCAGACTTTTTTGTACTGGCATTTAGAATTGTCGTATACTCTTAAATAGCCAGTATGTTATTGCTATACATCTTATGAGATGACTGACCAATTTTTATGATTTCACCTTAAAATGAACAGCTACAACAGCAATTGGAATACACCCTACTAAAGCCTGATTATCACAGCTGGTGAATTTCAAAAATATAATTTGGACGTGAGGTCACTTTAGAAGAACGATATGCAATAAAATTCTGTTTTAAAATTGAAAAAAAATCCCATGGAAACGTATGGAGTGCTTCAGACTGCTTTTGGAGCATCTTGCAAGAATCAATCATCAGTTTTTGAGTGGCATACGAGATTCAAGGAAGCCAGGGAATCTGTGAGGGATGATGAGAGGTGTGGGAGGAGTAAGGAAGTCAATACACCAGAGTTGATTGGCCAGAGGGTTAGGGTTAGGGTTACTATGTTGAGGTTTTAATGGAGTTCAGGAAGAGATTCCTATGGAAGAGGCCAGCACTCTTCAAATTGGGTCTGTGACAATTCCACCAGGACAATGCACCAGTCCACAACTCCATCCTTGTCACATACTATTTGACCAAGATAGACATCAAGACAGTTCCTCACCCTCCCTATAGTCGAGACCTTGCTCCCTGTGACTCTTTCTTATTCCCTAAGCTCATAGGCTGTCGTTATGAGACAATTGAAGAGATGAAAGAGGTTGTAACGAAGGTCATTGACACGGTCACACAAGAGGACGTTCATAGGGACTTCCAGCGGTAGTTGGAACGGTACAAGTGCATTGCAGCCTGGAGGAGATTATTTCGAAGGGGACTAGAGTTTCATGTGTGTAATATCAATAAAAGTGCCCATACGAAAAAAATCTGGAAACTTATTTAATAATCCTCATACATACACATATATATATATATATATATATATATCATCATCATCATATCGTGCTGGCAGCACGGATATCCCTGACCCTCTCTCGCCACTCCTCCCAATCGTTCATCGCCCTAGGTAGGTCTTCAGGACAACACCCTGTATCCTCACATAGCTGCTGAATGTACGTTCGAGCTGGTCGTCCAACTTTTGCGCGGCCATGTGTGGGGATCCATAAGAGTACATCTCTTATGAGTTCATCTCTGCTTCTCCAGCAGTGTCCTGCATGTCTGGTTCGTCTAACTTGAATAGTTTTCGTGATAGGGGGCAGGTGGCCGTACAGTTGGTGTCTTGTGGGGTGTTGCTGCCAGGACTTGTTCAGGACTGCACGCAGCATGCTATCGATTATATGGAAATCAGACCTAACCGATAAAATGAAACGCAGTTTCTTCCAGGCAGCGGTCACATCGATACTGCTATATGGATGCACTATATGGACGCTAACAAAACGGCTGTAGAAGAAACTAGATGGCAATTACACATATATATATATATATATATATATATTCATGCGTTATTTACCAAGACCTTAAAGTAAGATTTGAAGAGGTTTTTAAAGTAGAGGTCAACATGTCTGCAATCAAAGTTTTCCTCTTGTAGACCGGTTACTATACCAAAATTATAGGCGTGAGCTGGCACTTCTATTTACCTGGTAAATATAGCTGGTATTATTACTATGTAAAATGCAAACACTCTCGTCCAGGATTTGAACTTGGGTTACCGTGCCCCTTTTCTTGCCAATTACATATATATATATATATATATATATATATATACCCACACACACAAAATATAAACATATACGGTACTTATGCATCTATGTTACCGCAAAAAAGCCGAACTTTCCCGAGCGTTTCCGGGCCGATAACGGAAAAAATAGGAATTTTCCGGAACGAAATTTAAGCTAGCAGACGATAAAATAAGTCAACCAATTTGGTGACAAAACGCATGAAGACAACAAAAAAAAAAAAAAAAAAAAAAAAAGTAAAAGAAAGAGGAAAAGACAATTTTTAATGGATAATATTACCAACATTTTCAGGTGAAAAAGAATAAATCAACAGTCAATGTATGGTAATTTTCAATATGAAAAAATAGTTTGAATTTTTTTTTTTTTTTGGAGGGGTGTATCATGTTTTTGTCTTTTCGAATAATTTTTTTTCGTGTTTATGCACTTGTTGTACCGTGCAGAAGTAATAAGATGTTAATTTAGAAATCCATTCTTACCATGGGGAGGGGGTGTTTTGTAACTATTCTGTACTTTCACCTAACAATTTAATAAAAATCCAGGTCCTGCATTTGGTGTTACGGCATCTCTAGGCATAACTTTCCCTCATTTTTTTTTTCGGTGGCAAGGATGCTCACATGCCAGGCAACTTTTAATTTTGCCAATAAGGTTTTTTTCTAGGCAGAATTGGATCACCATTTTTGCACATTGTAGATTTTCACTTAGCTGCGATAAATTCATGTTTACAATTGTTTGTAACTTAGTAAAAAATTGATTGAATTGTTTTATCTTAAGTTTGATTAGCTAGGCGTTTCGGCATATTCTGATTCTTTCCAGAAACGCTCGGTAAAGTTCGGCTTTTTTGCGGTAACATAGATGCATAAGTACCAAATATAAAAATGTTAAAACACGAGATCCCCAGAGAATGATTTTATTTATTGAATAAAATAACCAACGTTAAACAATTTGGTTTTATTAAACCTTTCTTCAAGGCGAAGGTTTTTTTTTAAATGAAGCAAAAAGATGAGAAAGTTTTAAACATTTTATTTCTGTCTGTGTCTGGCTCAATTCTGCTGTTTGAATGCACCACATAGACGCTGATTAAGCGTTGAGAGAAAAAATTGCACAAGAATTTTACGAGTTGTATTGAACAAATCCTGGAAGCAACATCTCACGAAACCACAGTTCTACAGCCAGGTTCCTCCTATCTCTTAAACCAATTAAGTAAGACGAACAAAGCAAACAGGACACTGATTGAGAAGCAAGAACGAAATCACCAGTGACCTTCTCGTATGGACCTCTTCAAAGGCTCCATATGAGACTTAAGAGATATCGATACGGGGGGGGTCCTCGTGGTGTGATGGTTAAAGCGATGGACTGCGGAATCGTAGTAACCGAGTTCGTACTCCAGTCGCGCTATTACGTTCACTTTCGGGCAAATACCCTTGGGAAAGATAAGAACCCCCTTATCCTCCCAGCTACAACTAATATTCTTCTAGGAGAATGGCTTAGGCATTAAATAACCTACAAAGGTTGATATGCCATTAAACAAAGAAACCAAACCAAACCAAACCAAACCGATACAGGGTTTAAGCAAGCAAAATATATTTGCAAAAGAAGGGAGACTTAAAAGATACCGATACAGGGTCAAGCAATACAAACAAAATAGGATTTTTCAAATTAACAAAAGAAAATTCAACCATCAAGTTGGTGGATGATGTACAATGAAAAGTACGTAAACAGAAAGAACACAAGAGAAAAGTTAAATAAATAAAATTGGAAATTATTAACAAGGACTCGAAGAAGGACTTGAGGCAGACATACACGAGCAATCGTTCAGACTTAAGAAATTACCGAATTGGAAAACGCTAGGTCATGATAGTATTCTTGCATTCAGGTTTAAATGATTCACATCTATTCATGACAAACTGGCTCGTCACTCAAGTAGACGCCTTGAAGAAGCAAGCATATACCAAATAAATGACGTGGTCCAGAAGATCCCACGAAAAGAACCATCCTCAGCAACTATAGGCCCATAACCTGTTTACCTATGATGCGGAAAATCGTAACTTCAGAGATTAGTCGGTGATCTATAATTTGCTTGTATGTTATGGACAGCTTCCCGAAGAAAAGGAACGGTGATTAAGAGGAACGTCTGACTCACAGTATATTGATCGACACATCCTCAAGGGGAGCAACTCAAGGCGACAAATGTTGCCTGAGCGTAGATTGAGTACAAAAAAGTTAACAAGATGGTCCTTCAAAGCTTTATAGAAGATGCCTGACAAAGTCATAAAATTCATTACAGAAACCATGATAAACTGGAAAGTGGAATGAACATCGAGTTGGAAACTTTAGCTTAGGTGAAAATCCAGAGAGACATCTTCCAAGGAGATGCGTTTTTGCCATTACTATTTGTAATAATTACATACTTAGTGAATGCAATGAGAGCAAGTAGTTTACAAAATCACAAGTAAGAGTTAATTATCTCATGTACATGGAAGACAACAAGCAGTTTTCAAAAAAAAAAAAAGAAAAAAAAAAGAAAATGAAAAAGAATTGGAGACAGATAAAAGCAATGAAAATATATATCTAGCATATTGGAATGAAATTTGGCATAGAAAAATGTGCCATGCTAATTGTTATATAGTGGCTCGTACCACGTGAATTCCGGTATCTCGGAGGTATTAGACGTCGTGTTCCTTAAGCATATCGGTACTGCAAGATCTCGGTCAGTAGTAAGACCAACTTCGGACGTAACACCAACAGCGCGAGACTTATAATATCTGTCGGACTGTACCACTTCAGTTACTAAATAATTAACTCTATTTCACTGTGTATCTTTTCCTAACCACGATACAACACTAATAATAGAAAGTGAAAAATGTCGAACAACGGAAGAAATAGAACTATCAACACGAGAAAGAATCAAAATGCTTGGAGAAAATAAAAATTACAAGTATATAAAGTACATAGGGATATTGGATATAGACACTATCTTACAAGAGATGTTTGTTTGTTTGTTTGGGTTGGGTTTTATGGCATATCAACCTTTGGAGGTTATTTAATGCCAAATCCATTTTTATGTAAATAATCTGTTCTATTTAAAACAAATCAGTTTATCATAAGTACACAGTTTAAGTGTCAAAAACATTTCCATTTCAAACTATTCAAACAGTTATATGTAACAATTCAGTTTAGTGTAAATACAGTTTTAATGTCAAAAACTGTTCTATTTGAAATAATTCAGTTAAGCATAAGCACGCAGTTTAAATGTAAGTACGGTTTAATTGTCAAAAGCATTTCTATTTCAAGCTATTCAGTTTACTCAAACAATTCATTTTAGCATTAGTATGCTGTTAGTTCTATTTAATCCACAGATAGGGTCCTATCAGGTGCTACTACTCCGGGCCAGAGTGTACCTGGGAGCAATGGCAATGAAGGGGTACACCGCATTCCCCGAGGCTCCAGCATTGCTGGAACGTCACCATCAGATTGTTTATTGTCATATTCAGGACACTCGTTGGGGGCTCTTACCCCTCTGCAGAGAAGCAGTCGGTGTATTCTACAGCCCCAGCCGACTGGGCAATCTAACAAGAGAGTATGAAAGAAAAAAAAAAGGAGAGAATACCTCAGACAAACAAGGATACTTCTAGAAACCAAAAGAATAATTCGTCTTAGAGAATGAGATACTTTTAATACGTTTTTAAAAAGCGTTAATCTGATTCTAAACAAAAACACGAGATTTTATTTTTTCTAAAGAAATATCATACAATCTGAACGGATGTTATTAAGTATTATTACTAACCAAAATCTACAGCATTGAAATTATGCAACACAAACTGAACTTACCTTTTGACTCATCCTTGTTATTCACTCACTTGAGAATGTGTAAGTATATTTCCATTATTTACAAAAATTCACTGTTATGTGCATTTGGTCAAATTTGGCTGGCAAACCACCTGGGATTTTGAGATACAAACGGATTCTTTGATCCCGGTCAGAAGAACAGAACCGATGGTACTTAACAGTGGAAAAACGAGGGGGAAAATAAAGAAAACGAGAAAGGAACCAAGTACTTAGACTTTTACAAAGAACCGAAAAAAGCTGTAAAACATGAAGTCGATTGTCATAAATCGTGATTGGTGCTCTTCTAAGGGTCCCAAAACTTAGGCCGGAAGTGTTTAACACCGAAGGACGCATCGAGACTATCTAGACTACAGCATTCTTAAAGAGCAGGTAGAATACTGAGAAGAGATCTGGAGAGCTGAGAAGACTTGCTGCCACTCTAATTCCATTGACAAGCCAGGTGCAAACGCTGTTGTAAAGAAATTACAAGGAGTGAAAAAAATAGTTTCGAGGAATTGGAAATAAGAGCAGGAGTGGAGACTATCAAAACTATAGCACTTTTAAGATCGACCAAAATACTGAGAAGAGTCCTGGAGACTTGACACATGCTCATGTGGAAAACCATTGGCTAACACTGGTGTGGAAAACTCTGAAAGGAGTATAATAACAAGGATAATAATTTCTTTCTTATCAGATAGATATGTCCGTTTTTAGCATTATATATCTTCTGCATTATATATTTTTATTTGAAGAGTGCTGGCCTCTTCCCTAGGAATCTCTTGCTGAACTCCCCTAAAACCTCAATATAGTAACCCAAACCCTAACCCTCTGGCCAATCAACTCTGGTGTGTTGACTTCCTTACTCCTCCCATACCTCTCATCATCCCTCTCAGACTCCCTGCCTTCCTTGAATCTCTTATTCCACTAAAAAACTGATGCTCGGTTCATGCAAGATGGTCTTGTCTTATATTTTTAACTGTAGCCATATCGTGCGACCACAGATATATCAATTTTAATATTTTAGCAACGGCCAGTTTGGACCGGGAGAAAAACGTCCCTTCGCGCAATGCAGTCCACGTCCTAGATTTGGTATTTCAACATCTCCAGGCACAGCTTTTTCTCATTTTTTTTAAATGGCAAGGATGCTTGCATGTCCGGTAACTTTTAATTTTGCCAATAAGTGTTTTTTTCTCGGCAGAATTGTATCACCTTTTCCAAAGATTGTAGTTTGTCGCTTAGCTGCAATAAATTCATGTTGTTTAAAATTGCTTAAATAATTCTGTTCTCGTAACTTTGTCAACAAATTGATTGAATTATTTTATCGTCTGCTTGCTTAATTTTGATTGGCACGGCGTTTTGTCGGATTATTACGATTCTTTCCGTTATCGTACCGGAAACGCTCGTGAAAGTTCGGCTTTATCGTGGTAACATAGATGCATAAGTACCAAAACTTCTAACATTTCATTGAATTTTTCAGATGGGAAAAATAAACATCCTCAAAACTATAGTAGTTTTTATGCAACGATCGTCCATAAGTGTTAGATACTCATAATACGTGCTTGGAAGAAAGACCATCACATATGGTTATAGAATATATATTGCCCGGTTGTCCTGGATATGACACTAAACAATCTGGTGGCGAGGTTCCACTAATACCCGAGCTTAGGGGATAGCAAAGCACCCCTTCATTACCATCGCTCTCAGTTCTACTCCGGCCCGGAGTAGTAGCACTTGATAGAGTCCTATCTATGGGTCAAATAGAACTAAACTGTATACTTATGCTCAATTGAATTGTTTGAAATAGAACTGTTTTGACATTTAATTGTATGTAAACAAAAAATATACTAAACTAAATTGCTTGAAATTTAATTCCGTGTTAAATGACCCGGAAAGGTTGATACTCCGTAAAACAAACAAAAAGACCCAACCAACCAACCAACCAACCAAAGAATTATGAATTTCTTTACAAAATACCAAACATGTAATACAAAATATAAAAATAAGTAATAGTTAAATAATTTGATCAGGTCAAGGATATACTAATAAAGGTCAAGGGCATACTAATAAAGGTCAAGGATATACTAATTAAAGGCCGAATAAGAAGAAAATTTTAATCTATTACTAAAAGTGTCCATTGGTGATCTGAATAATGGCAAACCGATAATTACTGAGGTATCTTTCAGCAAGAGATTTCTTAAGGTTACCCAATAATTAGTTAATTAGCAATTGCTCATTTTACTCGGTATAAATCATGATTTCTTATTAATCAGAATGCAAATAGATAGATAGATAGATAGATACAAAAGAATGGGCTGTAATGGGTATATATATATATATATATATATATATATATATATATATATATAAAGACTGTGATAGACTGACAGATACATACATACATACATACATACATTCATACAAATGAATGAGCTGTAATAGCTATATATATATATATATATATATAGTCATCCACAGACTGATCTGTTTCGTTCTATCAGAACTCTTCAATGTGGCCACACACACACACACACACACACATATATATATATATATACATATATATATATATATATATATATATATAAAGACTGTGATAGATAGATAGATAGTTGGATAGATATGAATAGACGGTGATACATACATACATACATACATACATTGACTGTGATAAATAGAGAGACAGATAGATACATACATACATGTATATAAAGGTAATAGATAGATAGATAGATAGATAGATAGATAGATAGATAGATATAAAAAACTGTGATACATACATACATACATACATCAACTGTGATAGACAGATAACTATTTAGATAGATACTTACGTACATACGTACATACACACATGAGTAGACTGGGATATATATATATATATATATAGAGAGAGAGAGAGAGAGAGAGAGAGAGACTTCCATACATACATACATACATACGTATAAATGAACAGTTATTTAATGCAGTGAATAAAAGACTTTTGGTTAAAGTTTGCTGGGGTTTTTTATCACTTTTGTTCACGTTTGCTTGTACTCATTGTTTTTCACTTTATTATCAGGAGTGTTCATACCAGGTAAAAGGTGGATACCGAATAGATTAAGTATTTTTGTGATGTTTATTCCAAAGACTACCCTCGCCTAACCTCACTATTTGATGACTTCATATCAAACTGGAATTGGTTGGGAGTCTGATAAATCCTTCCCCTACACATATTTTCATGGGTGTTCATACTAGGCAAAAGACGGATAGCGAATAGATTAAGCATTTTTTGTGATGGCTATGCCAAAGACTCGTTTTCCCCAACCTCACTGTTTGATGATTTCATTTCAAATTGGAATTGGTGGGAAGTCTGATAAATCCTTCCTCTACACATAATGTGTGTTCATACTAGGCATAAGACGGATAGCGAATAGATTAGGCATTTTTGTGATAGCTATGCCAAAGACTTGCTTCTCCCAACCTCACTATTTAATAATTTTATATCAAAATGGAATTAGTGGGAAGTCTGATAAATCCTTCCCCTGCACATATTTTCATGGGTGTTCATTCTAGGCATAGATGGTTAGCGAATAGATTAAGCATTTTTTGTGATAGCTATGCCAAAGACTTGCTTCTCCCAACCTCACTATTAAATAATTTTATATCAAATTGGAATTAGTGGGAAGTCTGATAAATCCTTCCCCTGAACATTCAACATCCGATCATCCCTTAATCTCGCATTTCTGTTTAAAGGTGGCAGACATTTTTTGTTATTGTTGCTTTCAATTCTTTTTCATCGAAACTGGCTTCACTTCTCATCTTTTTAATGCTGTTTTTTCTTTTTATGTTAATGTCACTGTTTTATTCTTTTATGCTACTTAAATCACGGTTGCCAAACCAAAAATCTCGTAATTGTTTTTAAATGCTATGACAACAGGAAAGTAAAGGAATATATAATATGACAGCCCCTGTGGAAGTAGTACGAAGAAGCAAGGCTCTCTGAAGATGTCTCTCAATGTGGTATAAATCTGAAGATATCGTATCTTTACAGTTCCCTTTCTCTCTTCCCCACACAACCAATTTCGCCACCTTTCGTATGAAAAAGAAGCTAATATTTTTGGGAACAAGTCTTATTGTCTTCGACTTCTGGTATGCTACAGATATAAGTGTTACATATTGACCCTTGACTGAGCTATCAGTCAGAGATTTCTCTGCCCAGGATACACGTGTGTAAAGCAGAAGCATTCACGCGGTTTAACGGAAATATGAGAGGAGTAAGGAAGTCAATACACCAGCGTTGATTGGTCAAAGGGTTATGGTTAGGGTTACTATATTGAGGTTTTAAGGGAGTTCAGAAAGAGATTCCTAGGGAAGAGGCCAGCACTCTTCAGATCGGGTCAGTGGCATTTCCACGTGGACAATGCACCAGTCCACAACTCCATCCTTTTCTCAGACTATTTGAGCAAAATGGGCATCAAGACGGTTCCTCACCGTCCCTATCGTCCAGTCCTTGCTCCCTGTGACTTTTGGTTATTCCTTAAGCTCAGAGGCTGTCGTTATGAGACAATTGAGGAGATGAAAGAGGCTGTGACATAGGTCATTGACACGCTCACACAAGAGGACTTCCATGGGGGCTTCCAGAAGTTGTTGAAAGGGTACAACAGGTGGATTGCAGCCGGAGGAGATTACTTCGAAGGGGACTAGAGTTTCATGTGTGTACTGTCAATAAAAGTGCCCATACGAAAAAAAGTCTGGAAACATATTTAATGATCCTCGTAATTCAAATATATACGATTTTGTTGGGTTGGTTTTATAGCATATCAAACATTGTAGATTATTTAATCCCAAATCCTCTTTATATATAAATATTAGATATATATGATTTGGTTTGTTTAGGTTTTATGGTATATCAACCATTGTGGGTTATTTAATGCCAAATCCTCTTTATTCATATGTATTAAATATATATGATTTGGTTTGGTTGGGTTTTATGGTATATCAATCATTCTAGATTATTTAACGCCAAATCCACTTTTTACTGATTATATATATGATTTTTAAACACATATCTTTTACAATTTATTGTTTGAATGATTGATTTTAACGGCTCGTCAAACCATTTAGGGTTGTCTTATGCCTTGATTTTAAAAGATCACACTCTTTAACTTTCATATTGATAACCCAGATAATGTTTACAAAAACTATTTGACCCAGATATGTGACCCTTACAGGTATAACAATGCCGGTTCCCGGTGGACGTGGGGTTAATTGGCAATGAAAAAGTAATCAACACACCCCAAATACCTAAAACTGGAGTTTCCAGTTTCATGTCATATTCAGAATAATTCCACGGTTTAAAGGGCCTTACCCGTTTTGCAGGAGAGACAGTATATCTTAATCCCAGCAAATATGGTGTTTTAGTTAATAAAATTTCCTATGAATATTTTTACACACTTTTAAAAACCAAATCGTCTAAACCCCACGATTCCAAAGGTTCTACTCTTTTTGCAGGGGGTGGGACAGTATATTTTAATCCCAAAAAATTGCGTGCTTATGAATGATTTTTATATACTTTTAAAAGCCAGGTCGTCTGAGACTGTAAAAGACACCAACTGCATCGCTGTGGAGGGGTAAGACCCCGCCAACAAACGGGTGTCCTGGATATGATATTAAAAAAACTCATTGCAGGGCTCCAGTAATGCTGAAGCTTTAGGAAATGTAAAGTACCCCAGCACCACCATTACACCCATGTCCACTATGACCCGGAGTGGTAGTACCAAATAGGGTCCTATCTATGGGTCAAATAGCATAAGTACATAGTATAATTTTCAATGTCAGTTCTATTTTAAACCATTCTGTTAAGTCAAACAGTTCTAATTCAAACAATTCAGATTAAGGTAAGTATAGTTTTTGTTTACACACAGTTAAATTCCAAAACATTTCGAGTTCAAACAATTCAGTTTAGATATTTAAACTGAGTGCAAATAAATGAATGGTGAGAAATAGAACTGTTTGATCATTTAACTATGTGCAAACAAATGGTGGATGTTTAACTGAATTGTTAGTGATGTTTAACAATACTTGAAACCATAAATAAATAACAGTTAAATTGTGACTGCTACATAGCAAAACACGAAACCATTAAACTTTGTGCAAACGAGTGATGAAAAGTTTCTAGAATTATTCGTATTTGATAGAAATACTTTAAAACCATTGTATTGTATGCAAAAAAAGAGACCTGGCCCTGTTAAAAATGTTATCGACAAAATGTGATTACATATCTAATATATGTATAAGGAGGATTGGACATAAAATAAACAACAAGGGATATGCCATACAACGCAACCAAACCAAATTCATATATATATATATATATATATATATATATATACATATATATATATATATATATATATATATATATATATATATGTGTGTGTGTGTATAAAGAGTATTTGGCATTAAATAACCAACAAGATATGATATGCCATAAAACGCAACCAAATCAAACATATATATCTAATATATATGTATAAAGAGGATTTGGCATTAAATAACCAACAAGAGATGATATGCCATAAAAAGCAACCAAACCAAATCATTTATATTTACTATATTCCTGCTGTAGCTGTTCATTCGAATCAGAAATCCTAAAAATTGGTCAGCCATCTTAGAAGATGTATAGCATTAACATACTGACTTTCCAAGAGTCTAGGATAATTTTAAATGCCTGTACAAAAAAGTCTGAAAACTTATTGAATGCACCACGTATATATGTATAAAATGTTTGATATATCATAAAACTCAATCCAAACCCGAATAATAAACTGTCGAAAGTTATCCAATATATGAGCAATAAAGAAATGAGGCATAAACAAGCCTTCAAAATTTAAAGTAAAAATTATTTTAAAAAGAACCTCATCTTTTCGTTCGTTAGTACCGAAAATGTTTGTCAAAATTCGATAATTAGCCAACGCTTGTGTACCCACCTCCTTGTAGAGTACATTTGTAACATTCCCACAAGCACAAATTACTGATAGGAGTAATTTTGCTCGAAATAAACACAAAAAAGGAGAAATACTTGAGAAATTAGAGAAATTCCTAAGTATATTCATTCATTTATTCATTCAATGTAAGTATTGATACATCACCATACCACAACTACAATTACGCGCTATCAAGTACGGAATATTGAATAGGAGGCCTTGGATAACGTTTACCTATTCATTAGCGGTAACATCATGATTAACTTCTCTGTATAAATTCTGACGAAATCTGTTTTTCCTGTAGAAGACCAGAAGTTGCTCGAACCACATACCTTCGTTTTTCTTTGGTTGTCGACGTGCAGAAAGCAAAGTCACCATGCCTAACTACACACTCCATTATTTCAATGGCCGCGGCCGTGCCGAGATTATGCGTATGATGTTCCATATGGCTGGTGTCAAATATATGGACAAGAGATATGAATTCTCTGACTGGGATCGTTGCAGGAATGGTAAGGAATCTTTTTTTTTTAAACTCTTTTCATTCTTAGACATTAAACAACAAAAGTTTTGATCACAATCTGACTTGATTGATTTGAGGGGCTTGAATGGTTGGTTGATTGGTTGGTTGGTTGGTTGGTTGGTTGGATTTTATGGCATACAAGTCTTGTAGGTTATTTAATACCAAATCTATTTTTATACGATAATCAGTTCTATTTCAAACAATTAAGTTTTGCATAAGTACACAGTTTAATTGTCAAAACATTTCTATTTGAAGCTATTCAGTTTAGTCAAACTGTTCTAATTCAAAGAATTCAATAGTTTATACACAGTTAGACGTCAAAACAGTTCTATAATAAACAATTCAGTTTAGCACACGAAAACAGTTCCATTTCAAACAATTCAGTTTAGCATAAGTATCAGATTGAATATAAGTATACAGTTTAATTGTTAAAAACATTTCTATTATAGTTTTTCAGTTTAGTAAAACAGTTCTATTTCAAACAATTCAGTTTATCATAAGTAATCAGTTTAGTTCTATTTAACCCATAGATCGGGCACTATCAGGTGCTACCATTCTGGGTCAGAGTGGACCCGGGAACAATGGCAATGAAGGGGTGCTCTGCATTCCCCAAAGCTCCAGCATCACTGCAATCTCACCATGATATTTTTTAGTGTCATATGCTGGACACTCATTGAGTGGGGGGGTCTTACCCGTCAGCAAAGAGGCAGTCGGTATATTCTACAGCCCCAGCTGACTCAGCATGCTTGAATGGGGTACGATTTCAAGCGTTTATCTTTTTTTTATTTTTTGAGCATTTACTGGACCATCCAACCAACAATTGCTTTGCTTGGGAAAAGCAGGGATCCATCAATTTCTATCAATCATTACGTACCTATTGTTCGCCAAGGCACTGCTCACGTAGAATGTGTTCGGTATTCCTTATTCATAGTTTTCCGTCTATACCAGTTGCCATTATAAACTTAAAGAACTAAGTGATTATGAAATACAAACAGCCTCATTCAGGTATTGAACTCGGATAGCTGAATCTTCCTTTTAGGACGAACTCCTACATTCATGTAAATTTTCTTTTTTAAGAAGAGGAATTATAATGTAAATTGAATTCCGGGCAGACTGGGTTCTTCAGCCTTGGTGAGGCAACTAGTATAAGAGAAGGAAATTCAAACCTTTTAAACTCCACTTAAAAAATTGACCTTGTGTCATATCCTGCCCGAGCGGAGGGGTTGGTAAATATGTGGATGTGCCTGTGGTGTAATGGTTATCGTTGTGGGAAATGGACACGGCGACACGAGTTCAAATCCTGGACGAGACTTGTTGCATTTCACATAGTATTAATACTCTTGGGAAAGGTATGAATCCAATTATCCTCCCTCCAGCTATGGGTAAATAGTAGGGCAGACTGGGTTCTTCAGTCTTGTTAAGGCAACTAGTCTAGGAGGAGGAAAACTCTGAATTGAAACCTGTTAAACTCTGCTTAAAAATTGACCTGGTGTCATATCCTGCCTGAGCGGAGGGGTTAGGTAAATAAGGTAAATTGAATTACGATGACCAGAAAATCCGGCAAACACTTCCGCGTGACATACGGAACTCTGGACAGTTGTTTCAACATTTTTAGGTCTCTTCAGAAGCGTATACCGTGATCTCCCCCACTGGAAATCGAAACAGCGACTATAGAATTCAGACCCGAAACTCTACCACAATCCTCTTGGAAAGACGTGGGCCTGAAGGTGACTGTGTCCTTTGTAAAGAGTACAGTTGTAACTTACAATAAGTACCAGATTAATTGGCCGCGCAATTGCCATGATTAGTTTATTTAGCATCGCTTGTTGCGATTTGGATCAGTAGTTCAGTGGTAAAGTTTTGGCTCTGCAGTGAGGGACGTCACGGCATATGCACCTGATGAAACATAATAAGTTGGTTGGTTGTTTTTTTTTATGGCATATGAACCTTTGTGTGTCATTTAACGCCAAATCCATTTTATGAAAATAGTTCTATTTCAAACAATTCAGTTTAGCATAAGTAAGCAGGTTAAATGTGAAAAACATTTCTATTTCAATCTATTCAGTTTAGTCAAGCAGTTCTACAGTTATATGTGAAAACAGTTCTGTATTAAACCATTCAGTTTAGTATAAGTATAGTTTCAGTGTCAAAAAACGTTCCGTTTCAAATAATTCAGTTTAGCATAAGCCCGCAGTTTAAATGTAAGTACGGTTTAATTGTCAAAATCATTTCTATTTCAAGCTATTCAATTTGGTCGAACAATTCAATTCAGCATAAGTTTGTATTTAGTTCTATTTAAACCATAGATAGGGTCCTATCAGGTGCTACCACGCCGGGCCAGAGTGGACCTGGGAGCAATGGCAATGAGGGGGTGCTCCACATTTCCCAAAGCTCCAGCATCACTGGAACCTCACCATCAAATTTTTTAGTGTCATATCCAGGACACTCATTGGTGGGGTTACCTCTCTGCAGAGGTGTAGTCGGTGTATTCTACAGCCCCAGCCAATTGGGCAAGGAAACCTAATCAGGTTTAAACAGCGGTTCATTTGTTCCTTACGTCGCGCGAAATTGTTTACCGGAATTTTTTGGTCGTGGTAGTTCCCTTTACTCCTATATATACTTCCAGCCATAGGTAGTTAGATACTTGCAGTAAGGCGATGTCACCAAATATGATGCATGAAACATTACATCACCGACACGGTAACATTAAGAATATGAATAAAGGTGTAACATTTTGTAAGTCATGTATCCGTACGAAAATTTATTTGCTGTCTGTAATATTTAGTAATTTACAAAGCTCTTTGCTTTGATATGGCACAAGGCCGAATGAATGGGGCACCCAATGAGACTCGAAGTCACTTGTGTAGGTTTGCTCGTCTAGCTTGCTAACCGTTACACCACCAGAGGTGCCCGCTTCGATGTGGCTCAAGGCCGAAAGAATGGGGCGCCCAATGAGACTCGAACTCACTTGTGTAGGTTTGCTCGTCTAGCTTGTTAACTGTTACACCACCAGAGGTGCCCGCTGTCTGTAATATTTATCAGTAATTGCGAAACGAGAGAGATAGCAATAAAGAATTAGAGGTGTCATTAAGAAACCCAGCGGGTTTAATTCATGGGAGACGAACAAACAGCTTCATTTCTTCACTGCTGATTAACTCCCAAGTTGAAACTGCCCGACTAATTTATCAACTGCCAACATCTCACTAACTGCTAAATTACTGTTCTTGAATATCTTCGGCTAATAATCGTGTTAACTAATTTGATTATAAAAGCTATATTAAAACTTTCTAACCAACTCATCCTTTTCCTTATTTAATTCATAGTTATTTGACAAACTCGTGAGCCTGCTCACAACCGAACCTGTCATTAAATCAAGGGGAGTAGATTGTTCCAATTCTGTTAACCATGACAGGGTACACGTGGTAAGCTATAGTAAGTAATCCTTGTTATTTAACTATAGTCAGGATTGAACCTGTAACAACCGGAAGATTTCCCTTAAAAGCATTCTTCAATCAAATGTCTATATCCATTGAGGCATAAGTCCAACTAGTTCGGTTTGAAGGACGGTGGGGGTTCCCGAGTTCGACATGAAACACTTAAAAAAAAACAAAGAACACATTGACCAAAACGTTGTAAATATAACAATGAAAATGAACACTTAAATCCAACTACTCTCAGTGAAAAAAAAGATCCAACTTCGTTTCAGAAATTTAGACAAACTTCAAACAAATCGATAGGTTTTGCTTGTTTTCGTTTGGTTTGATCGAATATCAACCATTGTTGGTTTTTAATGCCACACCCTCTTTATATATATATATATACATATTAAATATGTATGATTTGGTTTGTTTTGGTTTTCTGGCATATCAACCATCGTAGGTTATTTAATGCCAAATCCTTTTTTATCTATATATTAAATATGTGACTTCTTGACATATTTTGAAGATAACATTTAGCATCTCAACAAAGTGTAATGGTTTCAAGTATTGCTATGTATCACTAACAATTCAATTAAATATCAGTCATTTGTTCACTCATGGTTAGATGTAAAACATTTCTTTTTCACCTATTTCAAACAATTCAATTTAGCATAAGTACGCAGTTTTTGAATGTTTTGTAAGATGGGAAATAAGTGGCTGTACAAATGGAATTTTTCTGTGTTGTAGGAGAACTTAGGGTGAATTTCTTTTCTTTCATCTTATTTTTCAATAGATCATCAAAAACTTTTAATATCTTGATATCTATCTATCAATCAATCTATTTTGGGCGTATCGGGTGGTTTGATGGTTATCAAGTTCGACAAGGACACTTTCATGAGTGTTCGAGTCTCATGGAGTGCTTCATTCATTCGGCCTTGCACAAAAACGTTTTGTAGATTACTATTTATCTCCCCCATTACGTTTTGCTTATATTATTGAATTCCCTGAACCCCCCACTGCTGTCCCTAACATCTATCGCTAGTAGCTGCTCCTTTAGATTTCAACCAGTATCAGCAATGAATATGTCTTACCCTTCAGCCAACACTGTCAGTATGTAGGAGTGCATAAGAGATCATCGTTTATGAGTTCGTCCTGACTTTACCAGCGGTACCCAGCATATCTTACTTGGATTATTTGTGTGATGGGAGATGAGTGGCCGTACAGTCGCTATTTTTCAGGGTGTCACTTCTTGAAATAAAAATAGCACGTAGTAGATTTTGCCAATGGTTCGGGAGACTATAGTTAAATTCAAGGTCGTGTCATACCATAGACTTAAAAAATGGTAATTGAAGCTGCCTTGCTTAACACTCTGCATTAAAAGGTAAGGATAAAGGGCAAAGTGGATCAATCCAGGGAATGGAGTAGCGCCTTCCCCTATACCGCGGTGTAGTAGCTATTAAAAAAGAAGCCTTCAGGTCACCCTCGACTAAGGTCATCAACTACTTTTTATGTGTGTGTATGTGTGTGTCTGAATTTGTGAGAACTGCGTGTGTATGTGTATGTATGTGTGTGTCTGAATTTCAAAGAAGTGTGTGTATATGTATGTGTGTGTTTCTGAATTTCTGAGAAGTGTGTGTGTGTGTGTGTGTGTGTGTGTCTGAATTTCTAAGAGGTTTGTGTGTGTGTGTGTGTGTGTGTGAATTTCTGAGAAGTGTGTGTGTATGTGTGTATGTGTCTGAATTTCTGAGAAGTGTGTATATATGTGTGGGTGTGGGTGTGTGTGAATTTCTGAGTAGTGTGTGTGTGTATGTGTGTGTGTTATTCTGAATTTCTGAGAAGTGTGTATATACATGTGTGTGTGTGGGGGGGGTGTCTGAATTTCTGAGTAATTTGTACATATGTGTCTGTGTGTCTGAATTTTTGAGAAATGTGTGTGTATGTGTGTATGTGTCTGAATTTCTAAGAAGTGTGTGTATATGTGTGTTTGTGGCCGTGTCTGAATTTCTGAGTAGTGTGTGTGTGTGTGAGTCTGAATTGCTGAGAAGTGTGTATATATGTGTCTGTGTGTTTGAATTTCTGAGAAGTGTGTGTATGTGTGTGTATGCGTGTGTGTCTGAATTTCTGAGAAGTGTGTGTTTCTGTGTCTCTGAACTTCTGAAAAAAGTGTGCGGGTGTCTCTGAATTTCTGAAAAGTTGACCAAATATGTAGAGTGTTTGCCAATGGTCCGGGGGACCAGGGTCCAATCCCAGGTAGAGTCATACCAAAGACTCAAAAAATGATACTTGATGCCGCCTTGCTTAGCACTCAACATTATAAGGTATAGATCAAGTGTAAAGTTGATCAATCCGGGGAATGAAGTACCGCTCTCTCCTACAACTTGGTGTAGTAACTATTGAAAAGGGAGCCTTTGGGTCACCCTTGACTTAGGGAGACGGCTTTAATTCTTTTGCATAGTTCCCTTCAAGGAAAATCTTTCGGGCTGTAAGAGGTTTCACACTTATATGTCCGGGTTGACTGATCATGAAATTCGTAATACGAGGGAGAACACTATGCAAACCGGACGCAAAATTGATAACCGCTGGTCAAAATCGTGAGATAAGTCTGTCTCAACACAACACCCGCTTGACAGAACATTACGACACTGTAGATACCCTATACCCACTTCAAAAAGGACAAATAGTTTCAATACAACGCATAAGGGGAGAGCTCTACTCCTTACGCTCGATTGCTCCCCTAACCCTTAATCTATACTGTATAATGCTGTGCTAAGCAAAGTGGTATCAAGTACCATTTTTCAAATTTTTGCATTGAACGCCGATGTCCAAGATTATTGGCGAACACTAAGCGTTATGCCAATGGGCCTGTGTAATATATATATATATATATATATATATATATATGTGCGTATGTGTGCACCTCATGGACGCTGACTAAGCGCAAAGAGAAAAATCTTAACGGCATCTGAACAATAATATATATATATATATATATATATATATATATCATCATGTCATGCCGCCAGCACGGATATCCCTGACCCTCTCTCGCCATTTCTCCTTATCGTTCATCGCCTCTGGCAGGTCTTCAGGGCTACATCTCGTATCCCCACATAGCTGCTGTATGTATGTTCAAGCTGGTCGTCATACTTTTGCTCGGCCATATGTGGGGGTCCATAGGAGTACATCACTTATGAGCTGGTCCCTGCTTCTCCAGCAATGTCCTGCATGTTTGGTTCGTCTAACTTGGATAGTTTTCGTGATAGGAGGTAGGTGGCCGTATAGTTGCAGCTCATTTTTGACTATGCGGCTTGGTTGGGTGTATTTGCCAAAATCGCTATGTCATCGGTTTAGTCGGCGTTGGTAATTGTTTTTGCGGGTTATCTTCTGTTTCTTTTCTTTGTCAACTCGAAGCCGTTTTCTTTGATTTTATCAATATATATATATATATATATATATATATATATATATATATATATATATATATATATATATATATATACATTGCTGAGTTACAAGTCGAACAAATATAGTTGTTAAAAATATCTTAATTTTAAAAATATACTAACAATATTTTTTTTCCAGATTTTCCCTGTGGTTACCTCCCCTGTCTGCAAATGGACAATGGTTATATGATGCCTGAAACCATGGCTTGCTGCCGGTATTTGGCCCGTGAATATGGTAAGTCAGATATAAGACTATTATATCGATAACCCATAAAAGTTTTGATGTGTAAACCATGCTAAGAGAAAGATTAAATGAACTATCTTAAATCAAAAAAGGATCTGATTTTTAAACATTTTTGTGACAATCACGCTTGCCTTCTGAAAATAAATCTTAACCTTTGAACTTTTTCTAATAATTATATTGTTATCATAATAAATGACAACATTAATTTTAATATGAGTAATCATTTTATAGTTTTTATTTTAATTTCTCACAACATTGAATCTTATCGATTTTATTGTCCTTATCATAAATAATCACATTGGATTTTTATATGAACAATTATTTTATTAGATTTTATTTTAATTTCGCATAACATTAAATTTTATCGATTTTATTGTCCTTATCAGGATAGACTAATATAAATTATTATTTTTATATTTCTTAAAAAATTTTGTATAAAACTAAATTTTATCGATTTTGCTGTCATTATCATAATAAATAATCACATTGGATTTGATTACATTTATAGTTTTTATTGTGATTTCGTATCATACTGAATTTTATGGATTTTATTATGCTTATCATTATAAATAATCACATTGAATCTTAATATAAGCAATTATTTTATAATAATTTAATTTTTCACCACATTGAATCGTATCGATTTTATTGTCCTTATGATAAATAATCACATTGAATTTTAATATGAACAATTATTTTAGTAGTTTTTATTTTAATTTCGTATAACAGTAAATATTATCGATTTTATTGTCCTTATCATAATAAATAATCACATTTGATTTTCATATGAGTGATAAATTTATAGATTTTATTGAGATTTCGGATAACACTGAATTTTATTGATTCTATTATCCTTATCATTATAAATAATCACATCGAATCCTAATATGAGCGATTATCTAAATAGCTTTGATTTTAATTTCGCATAACACTGAATTTTATCGATTTGCAACAGTTTAAATAGTTCTTTACCGGCTCATTGGTCTAGTGGGTAGAATATTCGTCAATGGTCCAGGAGACCTGGTTTTAATCCCAGGTCGCGTCATACCAAAGACTTTAAAAATGGTACTTGATACCTCCTTGATTAACACTTATCAATATAAGGTACGTATCAAGGGTAAAGTGGAGCAATCCAGGGAAAGGAGTAGCGCCCGCCTCTACACTTCAGTGTAGTAGCTATTGAAAAAGGAGCCTTCTGCTCTCCCTCGACTATGGTTGCCAACTTTACTTTTTATGTAAACACGTCATTCCATTGAATATTTTCAGGATGTCTTCTCTGTCATCCTTTGTTCACGGCATGTCCTCCAAATTACATCATGTGTCCGCATACAGCTGACATGAATAACTTCTTACTAGTCGGCCAACACTGGCACGTTCATATGTACGAGTCCATAGAAAAACGTCACATGACATCTTCTCCAGTAGTGTCCCACACGGGTTTTCCGTCTTGAATGTTTTTTGAGATGGAACTTAAGTGGCCTAACAGCTCTTGTTTCCTGGGGTGTGGCTTTCAAGATTTGTTCAGAATAGCTCATAGCATTCTCGAGTAGTTCTCTACCTTTTTTTCTATGCGTTTTTAGCGTCCGTGTGGTATTTATTTAAAAGTATTTAACAGTCTTCAAATCATTTGAAAATGTATAAAATATTAAAATACTTATCTCAGAGAATTTTACGTATGAAATAAAATACGGTTTATATCATGAGATTGTTTTATAACAACTTCCTTTATTCATCAATTTTTCTAGGTTTTTACCCCAAGAGCCCCATGGATATGATGAGGTGTGATTACATCTGTGACTGCTTCTACGAAATCATGCACGATTACATGAGGTACTACCACTGGAAGAATGGAAACTTCAGGGTAAGTCTTATGTCAAGAATTTTATTTTGCAGAAAGAGACTGATATTGTTGAAAGGTGGAATATATTAGATCGTAATACGGAAAATTAACTCACCCAATTACCAAGTCATTAAAGACGAATTAATCCTGTTTGCTATTAAATCCAGAACGGCTAATGTCTCAAGTAGTAAATCCATAATGTGCAAGGTGCCCTTTTCATTTGAAGAGACGTTGCTCTAAATGGCTTACATGACTTAGATTTTTATGGTGATTAGAAGATTAATTTTTCCTGGATGACGGTCAAAGGTTATTTATTTTAGATAGGAATCTGTTTATGGTCTATACCAAAGATAAACCCACAGGAACTCATGTTCAAAGAAAAAGAGAATGTATACCAGAGTATGGAAACCATAAATAGAGGGACAATGAGGCGTATGGTAATGAGTCGACGTTGCCGAATACTAATGCCACTGGTGGGACCTGGGTGAAAGTGTGTGGTGTGATGACCTGGAAATGAACTCGCCGTCTCAGGGTGCAGGTTGCGGAAGGTTGGGGCATTCGAAGACACAAGAACAGAACTGATTTTTGAGCAGAGTACGGACATCCCTGACCCTCTCTCGCCACTCCTCTCTCGCCACTCCTCCCTATCGTTCATCGCCCCAGGCAGGTCTTCAGGACAACATCCCGTATCCTCACATAGCTGCTGAATGTATGTTCGTGCTGGTCGTCCTGCTTTTGCACGGCCATGTGTGGAGGTCTATAAGAGTACATCACTTATGAGTTCGTCCCTGCTTGTATAAAGAGGATTTGGAATTAAAAAACCCCAGCGAGGGTGGAGATGCTATAAATACAAACCAAACCAAATCAAAACAAGAGAAACAACAGTGTATAACATATATATATATATATATATATATATATATATATATATATATTAGTTAGTTAGTCGACCGTAGTTTAGGGCGAACCAGAGGATCCATTTTCAATAGCAACTACACACAGGAGTACTGGAGGGCGCTACTCCTTTCCTTGGATTGCTTCTCTAACCCTTGATCCAAACCTCAGAATTCTGATTGTTAAGCAAGGAGACATCATGTATATTTTTGAGGTTTGGTAAGACTCAACCTTTTAATCAACCCTGGTCTCACGGACCATGGGCAAACCTTCTAACCATTATGCAAATATACATATATATATATATAAAGTAAAGTTGGCGATTGTAGTCGAGGATGACCCGAAGGATCCCTTTTCAATAGCTACTACACCGAGTTGTAGGGAGGCCGCAACTCCCTTCCCTTGATTATTCCACTTTACCCTTGATCCATTCCTAATAATGCTGAATGTTAAGCAAGGTAGCATCAAGTACCTTTATTTGAGTCTTTGGTATGACTCGACCAGGGATTGAACCCAATCTCCCGGGCCATTGGCGGATACTCTAACCATTATACCAATGACTGGTTATAATATATATATATATTTATATATATATATATAAACAGGATTTGGAATTAAATAACTCCCTAAAAGCTATATAAATTATTCCCTATTATCAAGACATTAAATTACTCCAGAAGTGTTGAAATGCCGTTAAAACTACTATTTTTAGATTAGATCAGACAAATTCTGACTTGTAATATAATATTGATTTTAATCTTTCTTAAATCCGTATTTAATGTTACTTAAATCCGTATTTAATGTTACTTAAATCCGTATTTCTTGTTTTTTCACAGTACAACATGAACGATTGGGGCTTCGGAGGTGACAGCATGTGCAGCAACTATGACGTAAGTCACCGTTTTATTTTAGCGAGGTTATATAAATCCTCCGTAAAATTTTCTAAGCATTTAAATCTAAAACTTCAATGCAGAAATCAGGCAACATAAGCTATTTTATAAATAAGAAATACATATTTCTTCAAAAGTAGAAATAAATTCTATGTAATTGATTTATTTTTCAGAACTACATGTAATGGAGATATATATAAATCTAATTCTCTCTACTTTCAATGTAAAACGTCTCAGTCGATATCAAGCAACGCTATAGATTATTCCCATCACAGATTATACTCCATTATCTCTTTTTATTTTCAGAACTACATGTACTGGAGATATATGAACACTTTCAATAGGATTATGCCCTTCATGGAGAGGTCACTGTGCATGCGCAATAGTGGAAACATGTACTTCATGGGTGATATGGTAAGTTTCTGTTTCTACTTTGTAAACTCGAAAAGGGTTCATCAATATCTCCGATCAATATTCACAGTTCAATATTCAATATTCAATGATAAATAAAAAAAAAAACTATAAAAGACTTTATATAAACGTAGACATAATGTGTTTTTGTTATATTTTGACCTTCGACCCGGTCAAAAATGCCATTCCAGGGTGATTCACCGAAAGGAGGTGACCCATTCTAGTGGCAGTTGTGCGAGGAAATCGCGTGGGCGGAAATTGGCTGATGAAATGGGACGAGCAAAAAAAGTTCCCATGGTACACTCATAGACTGACGCACCGGAAGAGAGTGACCTCTTAACTGCATGACAGTTATTTCCGCTTGACGATTAAACATGCGATTTCAAAGATCGAGTGGGCGATCGAGTGAGCGTTGAACTATTATATAGCTCAGTCAAGACAGAAGTCAAGACACTTGAGTTCGACGGACAGTTGCAGACAGTTGGAGTAGGAGATGGACGAGTTGTGGTAGGAAAAACCACACCCGGCCGAGGGTGCCCTCGGGAACCCCGATGGAGTTTGGGGACCAGAGAAGTTGTGGATAAGATGCAGTAAAGAAAGCCAGCACCCAGCAGAGTGGACCCCAGGGCCTCCGGTTGAGCATCAGGAGAACGAGAAAGACACAACGTTGACGGCTATAAGAGTGGGGGTCAAAATATTACAGTTTCTGTTCGGTCTCCAGCTCCCTCTCACAGTAAAACCCCACACAACCTTTTCCAACCATTACAAATAAAGTGAGAGGTAAATATTTTTATAAAGAAGCCTTCCTGCGTCTTTATCATTGCGTCTGTTATTCATTGCGTCAGTATGTATCCTGCATGAATATGTATATGAGATTGCAACATTTTGAGGTATTGTTATTCGTTTCTTTTAAAAATCTATCTTCAATATCGTAAAATATACTTACTTTTTTAAAACATGTAACCTTCTCCTAGCGTATATTAATCAAAATCTGCCTCTGTGTTTATAGAAGATATTATTTTGTGTGTTATCGGTGTATACTAACTTGAAGGTCCATTTAACATGTTTTTGTAAATTGTATAGGTCTACTGCATGAAAGAAGCATGATCACGTACATTGAAAGTGTGACCACGAGAATTTGCATCGTGGCATGCAAGAATGAGGTGTGTTCACGGGCAACGCGTAAGTGGTAGGTTGGAGGAAATGTAACCACGAGGATTTGCGTGGGCGTCCGGAATATAATGGAACTGTGGATATTTCGACCCGAAGGGGAGAAAGGTGTAGAGTTCTCATAGAAGATCCCTTATGTCCGCCCTTATGGGAGTGTGCATGTGTGTGTGTGTGTGTGTGTGCTTCAGCCATATCCGACTCTCACACTTGCCCGATCGTACAATTTCGGTAATGAAAAGAAAAGAAAAGAAGCAGATTATATTTTGCTTTGTTATCTTTCTCTGCTATTGATCATTATGGTTGGTTTGTTGGTTGGTTGGTTTTTAGGCATATCTTCCTTTGTAGGTTATTTAATGGCAAAACTATTTTTATACAATAGTTCTATTTCAAGCAATTCAGTTTAGCATGAGTACAGTCTGACGTTTTTATTTCAAGCTATTCAATTTATTCAACCAGTTCTAATTCAGCTAAATCAGTTTACCACGCGTACAGGAGTTCTATATCAAACAATTCAGATTAGTTTAAGTACAGTTTCAATGTTAAAGAACAGTTCCATTTCAAACAGTTCAGTTTAGCATAAGCACGCAGTTTAAATGTAAGTACAGTTTAATTATCAAAAGCATTTCTATTGTCAATCACTTCTATTTCAAACAATTCAGTTTAGCATAAGTGTGCAGTTTAGTTCTATTCAACCCATAGATAGGGCCCTATCAGCTGCTACCACTCCGGGCCAGAGTGGACCTGGGAGCATTGGTAATGAAGGGGTGCGCCGCATTTCCCAAAGCTCAAGCATCACTGGAACCTCACCATCAGATTGTTTAATGTCATATCCAGGACACTCGTTGGGAGGGTCTTACCAATCTGCAGAGGTGCAGTTGGTGTATTCTACAGCCCCATCCGACTGGGCAATATACAGAATTAAATGTCAAAACAGTTTTATTTCAGATAATTCAGTTTAGCATAAATACACAGTTTAGATGTCAAAACAGTTCTATTTCGATCAATTCAGTTTTGCATAAGTACACTCCAATAAATTATTTTGGGCGGTATGCCACTTGTTTCCACAAAGATGGCGGACGCCTCGGGAAAACCATTGGCCAGGAGGACCACGAGACATGCTTAAAACTACGTCCGCGCGTAAATTCTAGTCCTGCGTTTGGAGCCAATTACAAGACGCGTATTTTCAATAAATACGCTGTCTTCAAACACCCTTGCCCTCTTTTACACAAATTCTTCGCAGCAGCAACACACTCCCTCCAGTGTGAATCAACAGGAGAGAAAAGCAATTACATGGATGGGCCTCGCAGACATTCAAAATATACATTGACTATGAGACGCTATCCAGTCTCAGAGAAACTGCCCGTTTCTAATCATAAAAAAAGGACATTTTAAACATGTAATTCTTTTGTAGCTTAGTTGTGTTAGACACACACATACACACAAGCTCACACATATACACACACTATTATTTTATTAGTAGAATTAGAAATATTTTTTATCAATCAATGCAAGTTTTATTGTTGTGGTGTATACATTTGTTTTATTCGTCGCCTTGTTTTAAATGTTCATTTTTCCGCGCCGTTGCATATTCTCTACTCCTTCATTTACTCATATGCTTTATTCATTTATTTGTTTTATCCATGTGCCTATTCTACCTTTTTTCTAAACACTCTATATCAAACTTCAACATAAAAATGTTGGGGAAATTAAATACCATAAATACAATATCACTAATACAAATGTCAAAACAGTTCTATTTTAAACAATTCAGTTTAGAATAAATACGCGGCTTAAATGCAAAAAGCAGTAATCTCAAACAAATGTTTAATTTTTTTAACCCATAGATAGTACCCTTATCAGGAGCTACTACTCCGGGCAATAGTGGATCTTGGAGTGATAGCAATGAAGGTGTGCTCCGCATTCCCCAAAGCTTCAGTATTACTGGAACCTCACCATCAGATTAATTAGTGTCATATCAGGACATTCACTGGGATGGGGGTGAGTTTTCCCCACTGCAGAGAAGCAGTCGGTGTATTCTACCGCCCTACCAGCCGACTGGCCATTGAACATTCACGTTTTAAGTCTTTCTCATCGTCATTCATGTTAAAACTTTTAATATTTTTCAGATGACCTGGTGTGACATGATGTTCTATTGTTGTATGGAAAATATGTACATGCAGAACCAGTCTATGTTCAGCAACTACCCGAGAATGATGGCTTTGTACAACCGCATGACATCCCATCCCAAGATCGCTTCTTATTTGAGCAGCAGATGCAACACCTGCTGGTAAAATGAAAGTGTCACAGATCCGTCATATATTTCTTGATAAAATTAAAAACAATTCGTTTGGAAACAATACATTTTTCAAATTTATATTTCATCCAGAAATAATCACTTTCCTTTTTTTCATGATGTAAAGAATTAAAATTATTAAATAAATTCTTTTATTCCGAAAATGTGTTCATAGCTTTTTTTACACCACGCATAGAGAATATCTATCTATCTATCTATCTATCTATCTATCTATCTATCTATCTATCTCATTTAGTCACATCTATCTATCTATCTATCTCATTCAGTCACATCTATCTATCTATCTATTTATCTATCTACCTATCTACCTATCTATTTCATTTAGTCACATCTATCTATCTATCTATCTATCTTATTTAGTCATATCTATCTATCTATCTATCTATCTATCTATCTATCTATCTCATTTAGTCATATCTATCTATCTATCTCATTTAGTCACATCTATCTATCTATCTATCTCATTTAGTCACATCTATCTATCTATCTATCTATCTCATTTAGTCACATCTATCTATCTATCTATCTATCTCATTTAGTCACATCTATCTATCTATCTATCTATCTCATTTAGTCACATCTATCTATCTATCTATCTATCTATCTATCTATCTATCTCATTCTGATTCTATCTATCTATCTATCTCATTTAGCCACATCTATCTATCTATCTTTTTGTTCTCTCTCTTTCTCTCTCTCACTCTCTCTATCTCTCTCTGTATATATACATATATATATGTATATATGATAGAAATATATGGTAAGTTGGATAAATCAAACGCTTAAATTCGCTTTAAATACGTGCACTTATACACAAAAAAACTTTAATCAAACCTCATCGATTTGACTTTAAACCCTCCCCTTCTTCCTGCTACACCTCTATCCTCTCTATCATATTATCCTTTTTCCTCATTTGCTTCTAAAAAGAAAACGGTTTCAGTATGAAATAGTTCTAAGGAATAAAAAGAACGAAATATCACGCATCTTAATCGGATTTAAATGTTTGATTTATCCAACTTTCTACATATTTCTATAATACTGCCAGACTTACCACAATCTATCATTTCAACATATATATATATATATATATATATATATATATATATAACTTAAATCGCGAGTCGGAAATCTTCTATTAAAGTTTCACCTTATCGGATCATCAGGAAGACTAACTCCAAGGTGAAACTTTAGTAGAAGATTTCCGACTCGCGATTTAAGTTAATCTTATAATTGGCTCCACTTGTGTTGAGCACTTTTGTAATTATAGCATTGCAGGATTCACGGAAGGTTTTTAGTTTTCTTTTAACCAACTTACAGCGTATCCCTTGATTTTTTTCAAGGGGTTGGACGAGGTTGGCCTTTTCTTTCTTTTTGACCCATAATTTTTTTTCTTTTTTCCCCCGGGCGGTGATTCGAGATACATTTATCTCTTGTTCCTGGCGGGTTTTTATTCGTTTTTTTTTCTGGTACCGTGAACGTTGGTAGATATTAGATTAGTAAATATATATATATATATATATATATATATTAGATCTATATATTTACGGCATAAATCTAATATATGT
This sequence comes from Sepioteuthis lessoniana, assembly GCA_963585895.1. NCBI lineage: Eukaryota > Metazoa > Mollusca > Cephalopoda > Myopsida > Loliginidae > Sepioteuthis > Sepioteuthis lessoniana. The sequence continues at coordinate 9,995,603 of OY757942.1, forward strand.
ATATCTATTATTATTAATAATAGCCCTATCCTAGATATTGAGCACTCTCCATTTTATATGGCACTTGGTTAACCACAAACCCACAAAGGGATTTACTTACAACCAACACCGTTATAATATATACATACATATATATATATATATATATATAAAGAGCAGAACAAAATTGATTAGACAAAGAATATTACTTCCTCTTTTGATTGTTGTCAAGTAATTTCAACCTTAGTTCATCGTGAATGGAAAAAGTTACCTAAAAAATATTTTAAAGATTTGATTTTTTTTTTTAAAAGCTGATATTTGACCAGGAAAAGTCAACATATTGAATTAATTTTTTTGCTAATCATGAATGATATTGATAAGAACAAACAACTACAAAAAAAAAAACAACAAAAAAAATTTAAAAAAAAACACTGCATACAAAACCAAAAGAAGACACATTTATTTCCATTACAGTGGAGAGGATTAAAAAAAAAAAAGAATAAAATAAATTAAATTCGAGAAGTCCAGAAATTCCCAGAAGCCCATGACAAGAACCGTCCGTGCGCAAAGAAGAAATTCAACCCTACTTTAGCCATCACCGTAGCTCTGAACGGACCTTCTTTCACGGTGCCGCTAGCAACGAACCATGGCTGCAGCTAGCGTGGTTCGTTGCTAGCGGCCGCGTATGTCTGCAGCTAGCGTACAGATGGATCCAAACAGGGAATGAAAGTTGGTTGTGCTGCTGTCTTCCAAAACCAAGAACTGTTAAAACGTCTCCCAAATGAATGCTCCATCTGTCGTGCAGAAGTCATTGCTACTGACCTAGCCATGAACATTATAGCAAATCCCATATCCTCTAAATTCATCATCTATTCAGACTCCAAATCATTCCTCCAAGCTCTACCTAGCAAAGATTCATCAACTCCTCTCATCACAAGACTACAAGATAAAATGAACACCCTTTCTAAAAACAATAGCATCATTCTTACTTGGATACCCAGGCATACAGGGAAATGAAAAGCAGACAGAGCTGCAAAAAAGCACTCCAGACACGGATATCTAATACAAAAATTCCATACACCGACTTAAAACTACTTATTAAGAAATTTATATTTAAGAAATGGCAAAAATCTTGGGATGATCAAACACAGAACAAGCTCCACCATGTTCAATATATCATAGGTGAATAGCCAGCAGGTTATAGAAGAAATAGAAAAGAAGAAGTGATAATCTCCAGACTTCGTATTGGTCACACCCACATTACCCATTCACACCACCTAAAAGGGGAAGACTCCCCAGTACGTCTAACATGCAAAGTACCTCTCACAATCAAACACATTTTCATTAACTGTGACAGGTTTAAACAAATTCGTCCAAAACATTACCAAACAAACAATTTAAAGAACCTCTTCAAAAACTCCAAACCAGAGGAAATCTTAAGCTTTCTAAATTAAATCAACCTCTTCATCAAAATCTAGTCAAATATCATCATCATCATCATCATATCGTGCTGGCAGCACGGATATCCCTGACCCTCTTTCGCCACTCCTCCCTATCGTTCATCGCCCTAGGTAGGTCTTCAGGACAACAACCTGTATCCTCACATAGCTGCTGAATGTACGTTCGTGCTGGTCGTCCTGCTTTTGCGCGGCCGTGTGTGGGGATCCATAAGAGTACATCTCTTATGAGTTCATCTCTGCTTCTCCAGCAATGTCCTGCATGTCTGGTTCGTCTAACTTGAATAGTTTTCGTGATAGGGGGCAGGTGGCCATACAGTTGGTGTCTTGTTGGGTGTTGCCGCCAGGACTTGTTGAGGATTGCACGCAGCATTCTTGTGTAATTGCCATCTAGTTTCTTCTCCAGCCGTTTTGTTAGCGTCCATGTAGTGCATCCATATAGCAGTATCGATGTGACCGCTGCCTGGAAGAAACTGCGTTTCATTTTATCGGTTAGGTCTGATTTCCATATAGTCGATAGCCTATTGATAGCTGTCCATGCTTTCGTTAACCTCGTTTCGATGTCCTTTTCGGTTGATTCGACGCTGCTTCCTAGGTACGTGAATTTGTCTACTAGTTTAAGAGGGGTTCCTTCTAGAGTGGAGATGTCCCCCGTTTGGTTATAGCACATATATTCCGTTTTATGTGCATTAACATGGAGGCCTATGCTTGCTGCTGTTCGTTCCAAACTATGCAGAAGTGTTTCGGCTTGGTCAGGTGTATTTGCCAGTATCGCTATGTCATCGGCGTAGTCGGCGTCGGTAATTGTTGTTGCGGGGTATCTTCTGCTTCTTTTCTTCGTCATAATAAAACATAACAAAAACTCATACCTTAAAACCTAAAACATGCATAAAAGACAAGCAATTTAATCCTTCTGGCATTAAATGACCCACAGAGGTTGATATGCCGTTTAACAAAACTAAAACTCAAATTCAGCTAGCGAGCCGACACTGCTGAAAACAATATAAATACACTACCTTTGGACCAATCAGCCATTAAAAACGGCTTGAATATTTTAACGCCTTATTCGGGAGAAACGGCTTTACTCAAACCGTCCAGGAAGATATTCCTCGCTACAGAGTAGCCGTGCGACTCCGCGACAAAAAAATAGAAATTCAAAAGGTACCTTCGTTCTTTCCTTCCATCCTTAAAAGAAAGCCCAACAAAACTTGATGCCCGAAAACATCTTCTCACTCCAAACATCTCAAAGACAGTCTTCCCAATTTAAAAGCAAGAAAACTGAGAAAAAGCTGCACCGACAACAAAAAATTAAAAAGTGGTAAGCGTAAACAAAAGATATTCCGATGCATCGATCAAAAACCAGATAAACAAAATTATCTTAAACCCTCGATAGGACACCCTAAAACTAAAACCGAAAGCCCAGATGAATTGCATCCTCTATGTAACAACACTGGACAACACTCTCCCACCACTAGCCCAAGTAATCAAGAACTGTAGGGGCATTTTGAAAGCAAACTCCAACTTTAAATATATTGGTCAAGGACAAGGGGGTATCGCCGTGTTACAATGGTTAAAGAGCTGGACTGCAGAATCGAAGTAAGCGAGTTCGAAATCCAATCGCCCTATTACGTTCACTTTCGGACAAAATACCCTAGGGAAACATATGAACACCCTTTTATTCCTAGCTATGGATTAAATAGTACCACTACTGTTTTTCTAGAAGGATGGATTTGGCATTAGATAACCCAAGAAGGTTGATATGCTATTAAACAAACATACTAAAAAGCTCTCTGATCACTCTCTGAAGAAACATAGGAGAAAAAAGAATTATTTTAAGATTGAATCCCCTTTTAGTAGAGATTTAAAAATTTTGTACCTCTATTTAAGTAAGTTGGCGACCGTAGTCGAGGGTAATCCGAAGGTTCCCTTTTCGATAGGTAGTAAACCAATGTAGTAGGTATTGAAAAGGGAGCCTTCGGGTAACGCTCGACTAAGGTCGCCAACAACCTATATATATACATATATATATATATATAATATGTGGTCTGGTTTTGTTTGTTTTTTTTTTTTTTGGCATATCAATGGTTGAAGCCCTGCAAAAATCCAAAACACAAAACCCAGCTAACCATTCAATCAATTTTTTACCTAAATTTGACAATTTTTTACTTATGTTTGACAGAAAAAAAAATTCCGTCTTTTAAACTAAGATTTATCGATACTGTTTTTGTTTATATTAACTAAAATAAAACTAAACAATAAAAAATCGATAAATTTTTACCAAAATTAGAGGGGGCGTCCTCGTGGTGTAATGGTTAAAACGATGGACTTCGGAATCGTAGTAAGCGAGTTTGAAATCCAGTCGCGCTATTACGTTCACTTTCTGACAAATGCCCTAGGGAAAGGTATGAACCCCCTTATCCTCTCAGCTATGGATTAAATGGCATCACTACTGTTCTTCTGGAAGGATGGCTTTGGTATTAAATAACCCACAAAAGTTGATATGACATTAAACAAAGAAACCCAAAAAACCAGGTGTATGTAGCTATCGTCTAACTGTGTGTTAACAAATGAGCCCTGGTTCGTTTTAAAATAAAGTTATCAGCAAACTATTCGCTAACAAATCGTATATATGATATATACATGAACAGGATTTGGCATTGCATACCCAACAAAGATTGATGTACCATAAAGCATAAGGAAAGAAACATAAACATGATGCACAGCTCTATCAAATGTGACCACAAAAATCGAAACAATCGAATTTTTAGATACTCTTCTATATATTAACCAAAACAGGCAACTCTCAGCACATATGTGTGTTTTTATAGGTTTGTTTGAAAAACAAAACTTCTAAAAACACATATATTCCCAGACAGATCTTATTGTCCTTACTGAAGGTTTTCCCTATTCCAAAGCAAAAAAAAAAAAAAAAAAAAAAAAAAAATGAACCGATTTCAACGAATTAAAAGGAACAAAATAATTAACTTAAACGGCAGTTGTTTGCCGGGGGATATTCCAATATGTCAATCGAAAACGAGATAACAATAGTCATCTCCACCACTAAGTAGAATGCACTAAAACCTTGACCGAATGTAAAGATAAATTACACAAATTGTTAGTTCCAACTACTTCTGGTAGGCCCCATGGAAGTCCTCTTGTGTGAGCGCGTCAATGACCTTCGTCACTGCCTCTTTCATCTCTTCAATTGTCTCATAACGACAGCCTCTGGGCTTAGGGAAAAAGCAAAAGTCTCAGGGAACAAGGTCTGGACTATTGGGAGGCTAAGGAATGTCTTGATGCACATCTTGGTCAAATAGTTTGTGACAAGGACGGAGTTGTGGACAGGTGCATTGTCCTGGTGGAAATGCCTCAGACCCGATGTGAAGAGTACAGGCCTCTTCCCAAGGAATCTTTTCCTGAACTCCCTTAAAAGCTCAACATAGTAACCCTAAACCTAACCCTTTGGCCAATCAACTCTAGTGTATTGACTTCCTTACTGCTCCCGCTCCTCTCATCATCCCTCACAGACTCCCTGTCTTCCTTGAATCTCTTATGCCACTCTAAAACTGATGCTCGATTCATGCAAGATGGTCCAAAAGCAGTCTGAAGCATTCTATACGTTTCTGTGGCATTTTTTCCAGAATTTTATTGCATATCGTTCCTCTAAAATGTCAGATTGCATTTTTGAAATTCACGAGCTGTGACAATCAGGCTTTAGTAGGGTGTATTCCAATTGCTGCTGTAGCTGTTCATTTGAACCTGAAATCATAAACATTGGTTTGTCATCTCATAAGATGTATAGCTATAACATACTGAATTTTCAAGAGTCTACGCCAATTTTAAATGCCTGTACAAAAAAAGTCTCAAGGCATCACGTTTTCATCATCATCATCATCATCAAGTCGCTTAGCTGATATTGATTTCCCTGGTTCTTTCTCGCCAATCGACCATATCATCCATCGGTCTCGGCAGGTCTCCTAGACAACATCCTGTGTCAGTACCAAACTAGTTCTTCTTGATCGTCCAAAACTGGCACGTCGATGTAAAGGGATCCATAAGAGAACGTCACTGATGATTTCGTCCTTGTTTCTCCAGCAGTGTCCCGCATGCCTTGTTTCTCTTATTTGTTATGGTTTTAGAGATATGTAGTAGGTGGTCGTACAACAAATATACATAGAGATATAGATTTCAGATTCTGATAAAGCTATCAGATGGGGGGAGAGAGAGGGGGATATTTTGTTTCTTTTTCAACTAAGATTTCAGACACAAAGTCAGAAGTAAATGAATACAGGGGAAAAGGATTTAGAAAGAAAGAAAGAAAGAAAGAAAGAAAGAAAAATCAATAGAACAGAACAGGAGGAAAAGAAAGAAAGAAAGAAAGAAAGAAAGAAAGAAAGAAAGAGTAAAAACCAAAAACCAAAAACCAAAACCGAACAAAATAGAAAGAAAGAAAGAAAGAAAGAGCAGAACAGAACAGAACAGAAAGAAAGAAAGAAGGAAAGAGAAACACAAAAGAAAGAAAGAAAGAAAGAAAGAGTAGCACAGAACAGAACAGAAAGAAAGAAAGAAGGAAAGAGAAACACAAAAGAAGAAAGAAAGAAAGAAAGAAAGAAAGAGAAACACAAAGAAAGAAAGAAAGAAAGAAAAAAGCACAAAAGAAGAAAGAAATAAAGAAAGAGAAACACAAAGAAAGAAAGAAAGAAAGAAAGAAAGAAGCACAAAAGAAGAAAGAAAGAAAGAAAGAAAGAGAAACACAAAGAAAGAAAGAAAGAAAGAAAGAAGCATAAAAGAAGAAAGAAAGAAAGAAAGAAAGAAAGAGAAACACAAAGAAAGAAAGAAATAAAGAAAGAAGCATAAAAGAAGAAAGAAAGAAAGAAAGAAAGAGAAACACAAAGAAAGAAAGAAAGAAAGAAAGAAAGAAGCACAAAAGACGAAAGAAAGAAAGAAAGAAAGAGAAACACAAAGAAAGAAAGAAAGAAAGAAAGAAAGAAAGAAGCACAAAAGAAGAAAGAAAGAAAGAAAGAGAAACACAAAGAAAGAAAGAAAGAAAGAAAGAAAGAAGCACAAAAGAAGAAAGAAAGAAAGAAAGAAAGAGAAACACAAAGAAAGAAAGAAAGAAAGAAAGAAAGAAAGAAGCACAAAAGAAGAAAGAAAGAAAGAAAGAAAGAACAGATAAGTAGACACCATTCTTAAGATTAAACGTCTCTCTATTTTCTTACACATTTTTATCTTAATGATTTCTATGTTAATTTTAGACCACCAATCTTTTAACTTCTAGTTTTTGATTGAAGAAAAATATTACTGTGCCATACATCACACACACACAAAACAAAAAGAAAAACAAAACAACCAATTTAAAAATATAATAAAACTTCCGGGATCGATACCCGTCAGTGAATTCATATCTCTTGTCAACATCAACCACGTGAAATATATCGAGAATCTCAGAATGATCACCACTATTAAAGCCATTGACAGTGTAGTTAGGCATGGTGACTTTGCTTTCTGCTCGGCATCTACCAAAGAAAACAGATAATTCTATTTTGAGCTGCTTCAAATATCAGATGACAACAGATCCCCGATGAATTTATTCTGTCAATTGAATCAAAATAGTCGCACTAATGAATAGTTTGATGCTATCCAAGGTCTCCTGATTAATATTCCCCAGTTGATAGCATGTAATTTCACTTGTACTCTACCTAGTGAACTGAACGGATATGCGAAGGGATATACTTAATTCCTCCAAAAGTTTTTGTCTCTTCGTCTATAAATCTTAATTGTGTCATTTGAAATTTACCCAGTTGAAACTATCACACAAATAGGATCTTCGATTACTCATCTTTGGTCACATTTTTACTCAAATGCCTAATTTAAAACAAAGACATTAGGTTTTATTTTCTTTATTTGGCTCACAAATCAACCAATGCCTTTCTCGAATACATGAAATCTCAATGGAAAAATAATTTACTTTTTCTTTTTTCTTTACTTTTCTCAGGAGTGTTTTGGCAATGTTTTTGATTTTATCATCTTTCAATTGGTTGTATCCCAAATTTTCATCATACAACGTGTGAAAGCACGAGCGATACCCGGCCCTTATCAGCCGCCAACCAGGGGTGATTACACAGTTTCGGTAGCGCAAGGCGGTAATACCACTCCTGGCGCTACCAAGCAGGTTTTGCCACAGGAGAAAATATTTAAAAGAATTATATATATATAACCCAATGTGACCGGTTTCGTTGTTTTTCTTAAAGAATATATATATATATATATATACATATTCATATATATATACATATATAATTCATAGAAGTTGCACACATTTAAACATCATTTCAGTCACGTGATGGTTTCAAAAAAGCTGATTGAATGATTGAACGGTTTTATGATCTTTCTTTATATATATATATATATATATATATATATATAAGTAAAAAGTAAAGTTGGCGACTGTAAAGTTGGTGACTATATATATATATATATATACATATTACCCTGTTACATATTAACGCATGCATCTTTGTTCTAGCAACATTTGTTTCACCTTCTTAAAGCCCCGATGAAGGTTTACTGAAACCGGAACGTTTTAACGTTGACTTTCCTTTATAAAAATTCATAACTTTTGGATTACTTTATTTTTCTATTTTCTTCACACTGTCACACTCCTTTCCTATTATTGACTTCCTATCTATCTATCTATCTATCTATCTATCTATTGTGTAAGTGCGAAATAATTTTCTCGTCTTTTTATCTCTTATGAAAATGTTAAAGAATAAAATCTAAAACAAAAGGCTTCGTCTGAGTATTTTAACTAATCTTAACCAGGCTGTGGACGAGAAGGTCTCGATTCTTATTCTGACTTCCAATTCCTCGTCTTTTTTTTTTTCAAACTTTTGACGACCGTTCCAAGTGCACCGTCTACAGTTGGTATCACTGTCACCCTCAGGCTTATAAATATCTAGCAAGGTCCAACTATTTGTGTGTCTTTTCGATCTCTTTTATTTTCACTGTTGTCCAACGGAACGGCAAAATCCACGAGATGGCTAGTTCATTTTAAAATTTTTTATTAATCAACATTCAATCTGATCTTCTGGGTGGTATTAGTTGATCAATTTGCACGTCAAAATCCCAGAGAATTTTATGCATCTCACTTTCCAGGACAGATTATGGTTTGTGCATATACCATTTGGTAATATAGTTAAATTTAAATCACTTGCACAGTTTCCAGTGGATCACTTTTCCCACCCAGTCAGACTTAGTTTTATACTCCTTTGATGCTATTATTATTATTAATATTATTTACTCCTTTAGAATTTTTCACATCACTGTTAGCTGATGGTTTTTCACTGGAATCTGAGTGACAGCGAGTTTCCTTACGTCTACAGGACTCGTCTCAGGATTCTGGCCATTCTCAGTAATGCTGTCATTTGGATAGTCTCTACCCGTCCGCCAACTTTCAGGCCATTTAATAATCCTTTAGTTATTGTGCCTAAGGCACCAACCACAATTGGCACAATCATTACTTTCATGTTCCACAGCTTTTTCAATTCTCTAGCAAGGTCGAGGTACTTATCCTTGTTTTCACATTCGTTCAAATTTATTCTGTGGTCCGCTGGGACAGCAAATTCAACAATTTTGCAAATTTTCTGTTTTTGTTGATTATTATAAGGTGTGAATTATTATTTTTATTATAATTATTATTATTAATAGTAGTAGTTGTACTAGTAGTAATAGTAATAATTGTTGAATTAACAGTTTCAGTGGTAGTAGTAGTAATTTTATTATTACTATTAAAATTCTGCCTTGTCATACGGTTTCATATCTTAGCAGGTTATAAATCATTTTCTATGTATTCCCTTGTCGAATTTTTTTTTTTTTTAGATTTTTATCAGTTTTCGCACAAAATCAGAAAAATTATTGATAATCTTTTGATGATTGATAGATTTTACCGGCATGTCAACCTGTCGAGGATTATTCTCTATCTAGATATTTGTCGATTATGTTTATAGCATATTGTTTTATTCTTGGAATATTTTGCACATAGTTTTCCGGTATCAAGTATTCCGTTCTAATACAAATAATTTTTTCACAACATTTCTATTTTATATTAATAATCATATAATTTCAAGTATTTATTTCTATTTAATTATAATAATTTATTTGCGCATAGTTATATGGAAGCCCAGTCAGCTGGGTCCGTAGAATACACCGACTGCATCTCTGCATAGGGGTTGGACTGTCCCAACGAATAATATGACATTGAACAATCTGATAATGTGATTCCAGTAAAGCTGTAGTTTGGGGAATGTGGAGTACCCCTTCATTGCTATCGCTCCCAGGTTAACTCTGACCTGGAGTGGTAGCACCTGATAGGGTCCTATCAGTGGGTCGAATAGAATTGTTTGGCATTTAAACCGAGGGCAAACAAATGACTTATATTGAATTGAATTGCTTGAAATAGAACTGTTTGATCACTTAATTGTGTATAAACAAATTTTGGCTGTTTAATTGAATTGTTTGGGATACATATCAATACTTAAAACCATTTAACCGTGCAAGCGAATGAATAATATTGAACATAAGAATTTGGGTTGATTATAAATTCTTATCTCCAATTCACTTGATGTAAACAAATGATGAATACTGAATAGAATTATAAGGGCTTGATAGCAATAATTGAAACCATATAACTGTGTGCAAACAAATAAGTTCTAACTCATCTAAAAATTAAATTACCGATAAACTAATCCTTTACACACACACACACACGTATACATATATATATATATATATATATATATGACGTTTGAGTCAACCGGGTTTTGATCCCAGCTACTGTAAGATACTGTCTAGCCACACTGATGAGTTCTGATAGAACGAAACAGATCTGCCTGTGGATGACAATAGAGATATATATACTCCCCTACCCCCGTGGGGTTGAGTTCTCTGGTGAAGAAGTAATCGTATTGCCATTAGCGTCTCTTGCAAGCCTCTTCGTAGTTGAATTGAGGTCTCGGCTAACGTCGAACGGATGTATGTAAACAATAGTACGTGTGATTCATAACCGTTTAAAATTTACTTCGCAGCTAATATCTCCTCGTGGCTGAATGGTTAGAAGCTTTCGTTTGACGTTTGAGTCAACCGGGTTTCGATCCCAGCTACGGGAAGATACTGTCTAGCCACACTGATGAGTTCTGATAGAACGAAACAGATCTGTCTGTGGATGACTATATATATATATATATATATATATATATTAGTGTTTAATGGTTAGTTTGGATATCACTATAAGTTAGTACAAAATAAATAACGAACCACAACGAAAGGTTTATTCTTAAAGCAGAAGTGTAATATAATGGCCGAGGGATTTCGTTTTATATATCTTGCCTTTGGGTTTAGTTAGGCTGAGAACCTTTCGGCTCAGCGCATGGGTTAGTCAGGTGCAACATGAGCGCAGGCGTTCACGCGCATGCAGAGTGGATGTGTCATTCAGAGATGTCAAAATAGAAACCCCAGGTAGGAATACATCCGGGGGATGTGAATGACTTCATGACCGGAAGCGTGGGCTGAGATTTGAGAAAAGTCAGTTAGTTGAGATTGAGACCTGGGCGAGGCGAGACGAATCTGTGCGCTACGGGTGCCACACGTGATGGGGGGTGCAGATGGAAAAGTCAGCATAGAAAGACGGTATCTTTCTCCTTATGTCGAAAAAACTTTAAACTCAAAGGTAATAAAAAGTTTCGTACCTGAACTAAGAAGTCGTAAGTGTTTTTTATGTTTCGGGATTCCTATTTTTTTTATATATGCTATATATATATGTGCGTTATGAACATTCTATGTACATTTCACGTATACATATCTGGCTATGTTTCAGAAGTAAACTTGAGAAAAGTTTTTTTTTTATGTCGCCGGTAGTGTGATGGTTCTCGAGTTTGTAGAAGAGGTGTCACTGTAGCAGGTAGCTCGTGTGACAGGCCACAGGGCTGGTTCTTTTGTGTGTTTAGCTTGTAGCTGCGTTATCTTCAGTAAAGATCTTCCATGTGGAATGTCCGTAGAAGACAACGAGAGAGAGGTCTTTCTTCGTTGCTAGCCAGGTGCTCTCACTGACCGTAGCGACTTCAAAAAGGTCTAGAAGAAAAAGTTAGTGTGTGGCCGAATCGCTTGGCGGGGGGCATTGATTCGCGAGAGAAAATAGACCTGTGACTGCTACAATCAGTTTAAATGCTTACAATTGGCTGATGCTAAATTGTTACTGCTACATAGCAATGTCTGAATCCATTTAACTGTGTGCAAACAAATGATTAATAGTAAATGGAATTATTCATATTAGATGGCGGTACTGTGTGAAAAAATAAGCTCCGACTTGTTTTAAAATGTTATATAAAATTATTTACAAATCATATGTATTTAATATATATGTATAAAAGGGATTTGGAATTAAACAATTTACAATGGTTGATATGCCAAACAATAAACCTACATTGGTTGATATACATTAAAATCCAACCAAACCAAATCATATATATTTAATATATATGTATAACGAAGACTTGGAATTAAACAATTTACAATGGTTGATATGCCATAAAAACCAAACAAAATTAATCACATATATTTGATATATATGTATAAAAAGGATTTGGCATTAAATAACCTATAATGGTTGATATGCCATAAAACTCAAACCAACCCAACCCAGCCAAACAGTTATTCATAAAATGTATATTAAAATGTGTTTATCGATAATATATTCAATACATATGTATAAAAAGCTTTTGGCATTAAATAACCTACAATGTTTGATATGCCACAAAACCGAACCAAACAAAATCAAATATATTTAATATATATGTATAAAAAGGATTTATCATTAAATAACCAACAATGGTTGATATGCCATAAAATCCAACCCAACCAAATCATATATAATTAATATATATGTATAAAGAGGATTTGGCATTAAATAGCCTACAGTGGTTGATAGGCCATAAAACCCAACCAAACTAAATCATATATATTTAATGTATACGTATAAAAAAGGATTTGGCATTAAATAACCTAAAATGATTGATTATGCTATAAAACAAACCAAACCAAATCATATCTATTTAATATGTAATGAAAATAATTCCTGCGTGGCCACGAGCAAGTTTATGTAGGTTTCAACAAATAGCTCTTCAGGATTGCTCCGGTGAAGTGGGTTAGGATAAAATACATTTTATTGCCTAAAAAGATCCCTAAACTATACAAAAATGAGCATATTTAAAAAGAAAAGAACTTTATTCGAGAAACCGACAAAAAAAAAAAAAAAAAAAAAAAGAATTTTCCTTTCCTCCATTTTTTCTACATTAAACAATTTTTATGAATCCTTTTATCCTCTAATTAACCAATTTTTCCTGTTTGCAAATACTAAATAATTCAAACCTTTCGTTAAGCGATTCGTTTGGTCGATGATATGTAGCTATGGTAAATTTTTCCTCCATCCATAGTTTACAATATCGATTCCCCTCCCCGCCTATATTTACTACATCTTTTCACGATATCCCATTTCAATATAGGATAACTTCCATATTTGTTTTTGACGACCCATATGTTATTGGACAAATTACTTTTGTGTCTATGTATTTCATGTGTGAAGCTACTTTTATGATCGTAATATCTTTGTTTGAAAGGGCCTTGCGTTGAACCCACATACACATTTTTATCATTCCAATCGTTACTGTTACTGTTTGGGCTGAGTACTTCAGCCTTGAACACTACACACTCTATTTGACATCTTCCCTTAAGAGGGCAGTTTTCTTTCTTTATACAGTTACCATTTGGGGATTCAGTTTTTTTATTACTCTTAAGCTTTTTTTTAATTGCCTCTACAAATTAATGTGGAAATGTTTGGCATACAGCTGTAACTTAATTTCATGGTGTTTTTATTAAATATTTTTGATAAATCTAATACATATATATATATATATATATATATATATATATATATATATATATATATACATATATGGAATCAAATAATGGAGAAAAGGGAATTTCTTTTTTTTTTGTCGATTTCCCAAATAAAGTTTTTTTTCTTTTAGATGAACTCTATACAATATTCCTTAAAAGTCAAATGACGTAATTTAAAACAACAAACGCTGATTCACTAATTAAATTAAGGTTTTTGTATTTTGCATTTTGAAACATCCATCGTTGACTTAAAATCACTAATATCACACCTCATGGTCCTGATGATGGTTCAGGAGAACCGAAACGCTATAGTTTCGACTTCTCAATAAATCTCTCCTTCCACTTGGATTACCTTGTTATCAATTTCTCTCTCTCTCTCTCTCTCTCTCTCTCGCTCTCTCTCCCTCTCTCTCCCTCTCTCTTATATATATGTATAAAGAAGATTTGGCATCTAATAACGTACAATGGTTGATATACTTTAAAACCAAACCAGTTATATGGTTTCAAGTAACTACAAATAAATCTTAGTTAACAATTATAGCTTCAAGTAACTATTCCTGATACAAATGATATCCAATTATGTGATATCAAGTGTCCCTATGTAATATGAATAATTTACACACGTTTGTATAGTTTCAATTGCTCCTTTAGCACTAAAAATTATATAGTTTCACGTATTCCTATCTAATATTTTATGGTTTCACGTATTCCTATCTAATAATTTTATGGTTTCAAGTAATTATTTCAATTTAATAATAGCTATTTGTTTGCTCACAGTTATGTGGTTTCAAATTCATAATAAGTAAAGTTGGCTACCTTTCAATAGCTACTACACCGAAATTTAGGGGAGGGGGCGACTCCTTTTTCTAGATTTCTCCACTTTACCCTTGATACGTACCTTATAATGCTGAATGTTAAGCAAGGCGGTTTCAAGTACCATTTTTAAAGTCTTTGATATGACGCGACCTGGGATTGAACCCAGGCCTCCCAGGCCATTAGCGAAAAACAATAAACCTTGATAAATAATTGTATCATCAAAAATCTATATTTTATTTGAATAAGTTTCTGGGGGATGAGTCGATATCGTAATAAGCGGTCTTTTGTGAATGCCGTTGGGAAAGATCATCATCATCATCATGTCGCTAGCACGGATATCCCTGACCCTCTGTCGCCACTTCTCCCTATCATTCATCGCCGCTGGCAGGTCTTCAGGCCTACGTCCCGTATCCTCACATAGCTGTTGAATGTATGTTCGAGCTGGTCGTCCTGCTTTTGCTCGGCCATATGTGGGGGTCCATAGGAGTACATCACTTATGAGCTCGTCCCTGCTTCTTCAGCAGTGTCCTGCATGTGTGGTTCGTCTAACTTGGATAGTTTCCGTGATGAGAGGCAGGTGGCCGTATAGTTGGTGCCTTGTGGCGTGTTTCCGCCAGGACTTGTTCAATATTGCTCGCAGCGTTCTTGTGTAATTGCCATCTAGCTTCTTCTCCAGCCGTTTAGTTAGCGTCTATTTAGTGCATCCATACAGCAGTTTATCACGTAGCTATGGGTTAAATAGTACAACATGCCTTTTTCTACGAGGATGATGTTGGTGTTAAATAATCCAGGAAGATTGATATATCACTAAAACAAACATACAAACAAACTAACAAATAATGATATAAAATGTTCCAATATAGTACAAATAATTTGCACACAATTGTTTGGTTGCAAGTATTCTTATCTAATACAAATAATTACATTATTTAAAGTAATTATTTCAATTTACTATTATTCATTCGAGAGCGTGTAGTATATATGCTTTCAATGAACTGATCGAACTAGGTTTTCACTTGGTCAATTAGTACCCATCACAAGTACTTTTATAGATTCTAAGTTTACTAGTTCATCAGTTTCAGAAGCAAGGATTACTGTACAATGTGTTCATCTTTATTAGAAATTGAAATACACTCTACTGAGACTCCTAATCTAATTAGAAAGAAACGCTTATCTTAAAAAAGAATCTCTAAATGAGAAAAAGAAGGGAATTTTTCTATGAAATATTATTGACCTGGAGGCATTTAATTTAAATGTCCTTGGTTTTGAGAAGGAACTGCTAGCAAGAGCATCCTTTGAAAGGATAAAGATTAGAGAGAGAGAGAGAGAGAGAGAGGGAGAGACAGAGAGAGAGAGAGTGTGTGTGTGTGTGTGTGTGAGAGAGAGAGTATGCATGTGTTTGTTTGAGAGAGAGAGAGAGTGAGTGTGGATGTATGAGGGTGTACTTGTGTATGTGAGAGAGATAAGGTATGTGTGTATATTTGTGAGAGAGAGAGAGAGAGAGAAAGAGTGTGTGCATGAGAGTGTACTTGTGAGAGACAGAAAGTGTGAGTGTGAGAGAGAGATAGAGAGAGAGTGTGTTTGTAAGACATAGAGAGAGAGAGAGAGAGAGAGAATGAGAGTGTGTATGCGTGTGAGGGTGTACCTGTCTACGTGTGAGAGAGAGGGTGTGTGTGTGTAATTATGTGTGTGAGAGAGAGAAAGAGTGTGTGTATGAGAGTTTACTTATGAGAGATAGAGAATGTTAGTGTCTGTGTGAGAGAGAGAGGGAGAATGTGTGTGTGTTTGTAAGAGAGAGAGGGAGTGAGAGTGTGTATGCGTGTGAGGGTGTACCTGTGTATGTGTGTGTGAGAGAGAGAGAGTGTGTGTGTGTGTGTGCTTATCTGAGAGAGAGTGAGAGAGTTACAATGTGTGTCTAAGAGAGAGAGAGTGAGTGGGTGTGTGTGAGAGAGAGAAAGAGAGAGGGAGAGAGGAGTGAGAAAATAATAGGTTTCTCAAGAATAAATTATTCACAATAGAAATAATAACAATCTTTGGTATGATAGGCTTGGTTGCTTTGTTTTTAATGACATATCAAACTTCCATGTTTTTTTTAATACAACAGCCGTCCTTTTAGACGCACAGCAGCGCTACAAATTAACAAATAACTAGCTGAATAAGGAAATTCACGCCTTTCCTTGGAATATTTGTCCAATAACTAATTTAATAGTGTAACTGTAGGCCAAACTTACAATAGTGTCTTGTCCCGTGCGCAAGGTACTAAGACACTGGAATACCCTTTTCTAGTGTGAATAATAATAATAATAATAATAATAATAATAATAATAATAATAAGAAGAAGAAGAACAAGAAGAACAAGAACAAGAACAAGAACAAGAAGAACAAGAGGAAAAAAGAAGAAGAACTCGAGACAAAACTCTCCAGCAGAAACCTCATCAAAGAAATAAATTCTTGGGCTGTACCCCTTGTTACATATTCCGGACCCTATCTCAAGTGGAACAGAGATCAACTTAAACAAATGGATCAAAGAACAAGAAAACTAATGACCATGCATAAGGCATTACATCCCAGAGACGACGTTGACAAACTATATGTATCTAGAAAAGAGGGAGGAAGAGGACTTGCCAGCATCGAAGACAGTCTTGACGCATCGATACAACGGCTCGAAGACTACATAGAAAAACACGAACGAGGACTGATTACAGCCATCAAAAACAATACGGACAACACGATAGACGAGAGAATGACAATAACTAGGAAACACACATGGGAAAAAAACGGTACGGTCGCTTTAAACGACTAATAAACACCATCTCACACGAAAAAAAAATTCCCGGCCAAGAAATGGAAACCTTAAGAGAGAAACGGAATATCTTCTAATAGCAGCACAGGACAACGCCGTAAGAACCAACCATATCAAAGCAAGAATAGATAAGACGCAACAAAACAGTAAATGTAGGCTATGCGGTGACAGAGACGAAACGATCAATCACATAATAAGCGAATGCAGCAAATTAGCGCAGTAGGAATATAAGACTTGATACGACTGGGTCAGCAAAGTGATCCATTCGGAAATGTGCAAGAAAATTTAAATTTGACCATACTAACTAATGGTATATGCACAACCCAGCATCTGTCCTTGAAAATGACACACATAAACTCCAATGGGACTTTGACATACACACGCGTCAGCTAATCTCGGCCAGAAGACCAGACCTTATTATAATGCTGTACCAGCTGACCACAGAATAAAACTGAAAAGAAATTAAAAAGAAGGGTAAGTATCTCGACCTTTCTAGGGAATTGAAGAAACTGCGGAACATGAAAATGACGTTATAACAATTATTAGTGCTTTTGGTACAGTCCCCCAATGATTGATAAAGGGGCTGGAGGACTTGGAAATTAAAGGACAGGTGGAGATCATCTAAACAACTACATTATTAAGATCGGCCAGAATACTGAGAAGAGTCATGCGGACTTGAGGAGACGTGTTCTCACTCAGGCTCCAGCGAAAGACCATCAGCAAATGCTTAAGTGAAAAACACTGTAGGAGTAATAATAATAATAATAATACCCCATGTCAAAGCAAAAATAGAAAAGATACAACAAAATAGGTGTAGGTTATGTGGTAATAGAGATAAAACGACCAATCACATAAGAGAATATAGTTAATCACCGCCTAAAGATTATAAGACTAGATACGACTGGGTGGGAAAGGTGATCGACTGGAAATTGTGCAAGAAGTCTAAATTTGACCATAGGAACAAATGTGACACTATGTGGGTGGTCCGCTAAGCAGAAGATCCCTTTGTCTGTTTTGGCACGAAACCAAACAAAGGCCTGAGCTCGAGATCTCGACACGACCGGAAGTAGGCAAAGGAACGCCAGTCAGGAGTTGGAAAAAGGAACTCAGAGTAGTCAGTCGGGGACGGGCGAGGCAGAAGGGCAGTTGGGAGTCGACACCGGACAAAGAAGAGACTAGTCGGCATGAGATAGGGTCCAGTAGCAGTGAGGGAAGACCGGTCAGCATTCTTCGTGACTCGTGGAAATTTCGCAAAAACTACACGTCAGCCATAGTCTACATATGCACAAGGAATGCAGAGTGTCACAACTTAACCTTCTTGCACTTGAGTTAACCCAAGCATATTGTTCGTTTGTTCTTTGTTCTTTTTCTCCCACTCGCTTGATTGTATTTCTTGTGCCGAAAGAAATGTGCGATACCCCTATCGGAACCACAAGATGATCACCGGCCAAGATTGAAATTGTTTCGAAGAAGTTGATGTATTCGGGGGGCCGAGGGGGTATTGTCACATGCACCACCCAGAATCAATTCTAGAATATGAGACGTACAGACTTTTCTGCGATTTTGAGATACAAACGGATCATCTAATCTTGGCCAGACGACCAGACGTTTTGGTCCGTCGCGGCGGACAACAAAGTTAAACTGAAAGAAAGGGAAAAGAAATATAAGTACCTCGACCTTGCTAGAGAGCTAAAAAAACAAAAAATATGGAGCATGAAGGTGAGGTGATACTAAATTATATTGGTGCGCTCCGTAAAGTGACTAAGGGATTTATAAAGGGACTGGGGGCGTAGGAAATAAGAGGACGAGAGGTGACCATTCAAACGATAGCATTATTAAGATCAGTCATAATACTGAGAAGAGTCCTGGAGACTTAAGAAGACTTGCTGTCGCTCAGACTCCAGTGAAAAAACCACCAGCTAATCATATTTACAAACCCCTCCGTTCGGGCAGGATATGACACAAGGTCATTTTTAAGCGGAGTTTAACAGGTTTGAATTCAGAGTTTTCCTTCTCCTAGATTAGTTGCCTCACCAAGGCTGAAGAACCTAGTCTGCCCTACTATTTACCCATATCTGGAGGGAGAATAATTGGATTCATACCTTTCCCAAGGGTATTAGTGCTATGTGAAATGCAATCAGTCTCGTCCAGGATTGAAGTCGTGTCGCCATGTCCATTTCCTACGACGATAACCATTACACCACGGGCACCTTCAAAAACCATCAGCTAATGCTGGTGTGAAAACGGCTCAAATGTGTAAAATAATAATAATAATAATACGAAGAAAAAGAAGAAGAAGAAGAAGAAGAAAATCCGGGCACCACAGACAGTAAAGTAGGTCATACTGGTCAGTCTTTGGAGGCATAATAATCTCATCATCTAGTCGTGTTATCAGCACGGATATCCCTTACCGTCTCTCGCCACCCCTCCCTATCGTTCATCGATTCTGGCAGGTCCTCGGGGCTACATCCCGTATCCTCACTGAGCTACTGTATGTAGGTTCGAGCTGGTCACCCTACTTTTGCTCGGGTGTGGGGGTCTATAGGAAAACATCACTTATGAGCTCTTCCCTGCTTCTCCAGCAATGTACTGCATGTCTGGTTCGTCTTATTTTGATAATTTTCATGATGGGTGGTTGGTGGCCGTATAGCTGCTGCTTGTGGGGTATTGTCACCAGGAATTGTTCCATATTGCTCGCTGTAATGAGAGGACCAAATTATATAACTGTACATGGGGCATTTTATTGTCAATCTCTTCGGCAATATTTCATGTTATTTTTTGAAAGACACTCGCAGTTACTGAGATATTCACATGTCAAATGATATCAACTTTTTAAAAGAGAATATAAGATTTTTTGAAACACCCTATATAATTAACTTGATTAATGAGGACAGATGAAAATAAATAGGAGATTTTTTTTCATTAATATATTTTTTTTTTGTTGTGGAGGCGTTTTCTGATGAATACTTTCTTTGCTTAAAACGAATTTCGCGTGTTTTAGAGTAAAGAAAATTTACAAGAAGACAGGTAATTCATTATAAAAGAATCATGAAAATTTCGTACAACTGTTTATTTAATTTACTAAAAAGGAAATAAGGAAATTTCCTTGGTGTAGTGGTGAACGTTCCTCACTGCTGCCTAGAAGAGAGTGAGTTCAACCACCAGTCACGTTATTGCGTTCAATCTCGGTCTAATACTCTAAAGAAAAGTATGAACCCCTTAGCCCCCCCCTACTCCAGCTATGCCTTACATAGTAACGGTTGTGATTCTACAAGGCTGGTTTTAGAATAGATTATCTATAGAGGTTGCATACGCCATTAAATTAAAAAACCGAAACAAAGTATTAATATTATTGGTTGGTTGGTTGGTTGGTTGGATTTATTTGCATATCAACCTCAATGGGTTATTTAACGCCAAAGCCTGTTTACACATATGAACGGTTTGTAAACACATAATTTAATGATACCATACTAAAGCCAAACAACCCATTTACTCGCACACGAGTAAATACGTGTATTTTTCAGTATTTCTCTATGACATTAGTTTATTTAGTGATGATATTTAAAAAAAAATTTATTTCTCACTACTATTTCTACAAACACAAACATAATGGCATTTCTATTCAGCAATAATTTACTTTCTGTTGATTAGTTTGTTGTGTTTTCAGGATTGTAACCAAGTCTATATTTTCTGGTACAACCCGGTCTCTTTTAAGATCAACAAAACATAATCCATATGGACGTTCTCAAGAAAGTCCTTCATGGTATTTGCGCGGAAATAGCGCTTTCTGGTGCGATTAAAAACTTTACATTCAATGTGAACGTGATTAATATTAGATAGAATTATTAGTATTTGGTTAGAATACATGAAAACATTTAACTGAGTCAAATCAAGTGCTTGATTAAAGTAGAAATAAAGTAAGTGAGTCGAGAAGCAGAAGATGTGATATGTTGGGTCCTGAGTATAGCAAAACGCGATTAAGAATATGGGTCAATATAGCAGTACAAGTCCTCAAAGTCCTCTCTCTATCTTCGTCTTCGTCTCTCTCTCTCTCTCTCTCTCTCTCTCTCTAACACGTACAGAAGTTTCGACCCTTTCGAGATATAAAGAGATAGTTACATTTTTGTAAAGAAAGTGTCATGACATATCATTATCCTATTTACCCAACCCCTCCGCTCGGGCAGTATATGACACAAGGTCAATTTCTAAGCGGAGTTTAACAGGTTTGAATTCAGAGTTTTCCTTCTCCTAGACTAGTTGCCTCACCAAGGTTGAAGAATCTAGTCTGTCCTACTATTTACCCATAACTGGAGGGAGAATAATTGGATTCATACCTTTCCCAAGGGTATTAGTGCTATGTGAAATGCAATCAGTCTCGTCCAGGATTTGAACTCGTGTGGCCATGTCCATTTCCTACGACGATAACCATTACACTACGGGCACCTCTTCATTATGGTTCATCATTCTTCCTTGCGATTGTATATAAGAGGAGTACTGGCAATCGCCAATGGTCCGGAAGACCTGGGTTCAATCCTTGGTCGCGTCATACCAAAGACTTTAAAAATGGTACTTGATACCACCTTGCTTAACACACAGCAATATAACGTATGCATCAAGGATAAAGTGGAGCAATCCAGGGAAAGGAGTAGTGCCCTCCCTTATATCTCGGTGTAGTAGCTATTGAAAAGGGAGCTTTCCGGTCGCCCTCGACTACGGTCGCCAACTTTACTTACTTACTATTGGCAACGAAGGAGTACTCTATATTCCACAACACCCCGAGTCTAGAGCCCTACCATCACTTAGTATCATGCCCAGAACAGTCGTTACGGGAGGTGCTTAATTGATTGATTTTAACGGTTCGTCAAACCATCTGGGGTTATTTAATGCTTAAAGGTTAATGAATAGCGTTCATTGTAAATATGTTTTTACATTTTTTCTGTAGTATATTTTTAATAGCTTTTTTTTTTTTTACAAAGATTCTAATCGAATAAAAATAGTTTATAAACAGATATATTTGACCCTTAGATGGGACCCTAACAGGTACTATAACTCCGACTCAGAATAGATCTGGGAGCGATGACAATAAAGGGCTACTCCGTGTTCCCCAAAGCTTTACCATTACAGGAACTTCAATTGTCTCGCGTAATATCTTGGACACTCGTTTGTTGGGAAGGGGTCTTACTCCTCAGCTAAAATTTAGTCTGTGTAATATATAGCCTTGTCAACTTGGCTTCCATATGACTCTGAGCGAATAACGGATTATTATTACAAATAAATACGAGGATCATTATATAAGTTTACTGACTTTTTTCGTATGGGCACTTTTATTGATAGTACACACAAGAAACTCTTAGTCCCCTTCGAAGTAATCTCCTCCGGCTGCAATGCACTTGTTTTACCGTTCCAACACCTTCTGGAACGCCCCATAGAAGTCCCAGCCTCTTTCATCTCCTCAGTTGTCTTATAACGACAGCCTCTGAGCAAGTCATAGGGAGCAAGGTCTGGACTATACGGAGGGTGAGGAAGTGTGCTGATGCCCATCTTGGTCAAATAGTCTGTGACAAGAATGGAGTTGTGGACTGGTGCATTGTCCTGGTGGAAATGCCACTGACCCGATTTGAAGAGTGCTGGCCTCTTTTAACGGAATCTCTCCGTGAACTCCCTTAAAACCTCAACATAGTAACCCTAACCCTAACCCTTTGGCCATTCTACTCTGGTGTATTGACTTTCATACTCCTCCCTCAACTCTCATCATCCCTCGCAGACTCCCTGGCTTCCTTGAATCTCTTATACCACTCAAAAACTGATGCTCGATTCCTGCAAGATGCTCCCAAAGCATTCTATACGTTTCTGTGGCATTTTAAAACACAATTTTATTGCATATAGTTCTTCTAAAGTGTCTTCACGACAAGATTGCATTTTTGCGATTCAGCAGCTGTGACAATCAGGCTTTAGTAGGGTGTATTCTAATTGATGCTGTAGGTGTTCATTTAAACCTGAAATAATAAAAATTGGCCAGTCATCTCATAAGATGAATAGCAATAACATAGTGAATTTTCAAGAGTCAAGACAATTTTAAATGCCTGTACAAAAAGTCTGGAAACTTATTGAGGACACCACGAACTTGAAATAATTTAATTATGAATAAAAGAGAGTAATTCTGTGTGAATTATTTGTATATGTTAGGAATACTTGAAACAATATAGCAGTGTGTAAAATCTTGGGAATGATGGCTCCAGATATGTAGCCCCATCATCATATGCAGTTTTGTTTTATATACAAAACATTCTTTTTAGGGGTTCTTACTCCTTTGCAGGAAGCGAAATTAGGAATATTCTAGTATAATTATTAACGAATCTATTACAAACACAGAATACTTTTAATTTTTAAAAATAACCGACAAAATAAGAAGATAAACACAAAACAGTAAATTGATTCAATATGGCCACCATTTTTTTTCAATTATTGTATCAACACGCCTTCGAAACGATTTGCATGTCTTGAAAATAAATTCTTCACACATTTTATTCCATTCCTCCACAATAGCAATCTTTGAGCGAACCAATATTTTTTATCTGAAGTTCTAAAACACCCCATATAGCGTAATCAAGGGGGTTAAGGTCTGGACTTCATCATCATCATCATGTCATGCCGCTAGCACGGATATCCCTGATCCTCTCTCGCCACTTCTCCCTATCGTTCATCGCCTCTGGAAGGTCTTCAGGGGTACATCCAGTATCCTCACATAGCTGCTGTACGTATGTTCGATCTGGTCGTCCTGCTTTTGCTCGGCCATATGTGGGGGTCCATAGGAGTACATCACTTATGAGCTCATCCCTGCTTCTCCAACAGTGTCCTGCATGTGTGGTTCGTCTAACTTGTATAGTTTTCGTGATGGGAGGCAGGTTGGTGCCTTGTGGGGTGTTGCCGCCAGGACTTCTTCAATATTGCTCGCAACATTCTTGTGTAATTGCCGTCTAGCTTCTTCTCCAGCTGTTTATTATTATTACTCTTCATAGTGTTTTGGGTGATCTCAGTAATACTGTCATTTGGATGGTCTCCACTCGTCCTTTCATTTCCAAGTCGTCCAGTCATTTTATCAATTTTTGGATGACTGATGCGAACGCGCTAATTAAAATTGGTATCACCGTCGTCTGCCGGTTTCATTTTTTTTTTCAGTTCTCTTGCAAGGTCTACGAACTTATCTTTCTTTTCGTTTTCTTTCAGTTTTATTCTGTGGTCAGCCGTGACGACAAAGTCTAATATTTGGCAGGATTTTTTTTTTATTTAATATCACTAGGTTTGGTCGTCTGGCCGAGATTAAATGATCCGTTTGTATCTCAAAATCGCAGAGAAGATTCTGCGTCTCATTTTCTGGGACGAGTTTCTGTATTGTGCAAATATCATTTGTTTGCCTGGTCAAATTTAAATTTCTTGCACAGTTCCCAGTGGATCACCTTTTCCATGCAGTCGTGTCTAGTCTTATACTCCCTTTAAGGTAATTTCCCGTATTCGCCTAATATGTGAATGGTCGTTTCGTCTCTGTTATCACATAATCTACTCCGGCTGTTTTAGTGTTCTTGTCTGTATTTGCTTTGACATTGATTATTATAATTATTATTTACTCATTAGAGTTTTCCCCATCAGCTAACGCTGATGTTCTTTCAATGGAGTTTGAGTGACAGCAAGTCTCCTCAAGTATCTAGGACTCTTCTCAGTATTCTGGTCGTTCTCAATAACGCTGTAGTTTAAATGGTCTCCACTCGTCCGTCAACCTCCAAGTACTCCAGTTACTTTAATAATCCCTTAGTTACTGTAGCAAAAGGACCAATTATAATTGGTACAATAATAATAATCCCTTAGTTACTGTAGCAAAAGGACCAATCATAATTGGTACAATCGTCACCTTCATGTCCCATTGATTTTTTTTATTCTCTTGCAAGGTCGAGGTACTTATCCTTCTTTTCACATTCTTTCAGTTTTATTCTGTGGTCAGCCGGGACAGCAAAGTTGACAATTTTACAAATTCTCTTCTTTTTGTTGATTATTATAAGGTCTGGTCTTTTGGCCGAGATTAGGTGACCCGTTTGTATGTTAAAGTCCCATAGGAGTTTATGTGTGTCGTTTTCTAGGACAGGTGCTGGGTTGTGCATATACCATTTGTTAGTATGGTCGAATTCAAATTTCTTACACATTTCCCTGTGTGTCTCGCCTTATACTCCCAGTCCCATTTCCCAGTCGTGTCTCGCCTTATACTCCCGCTGTGCTAATTCGCTGCATTCGCTTATTATATGATTGATGGTTTCATATCTGTCACCAGATAGCCTGCATTTGCTATTTTGTTGAGTCTTATCTATTCTCGCTTTGATATGATTGGTTCTTCTTCTTCTTCTTCTTCTTCTTCTTCTTCTTCTTCTTCTTCTTCATATTATTATTATTATTATTATTATATGAGAGTGCTTTTTACTCTGATTTGCTTTATTTTCACCAAAGATTGTCGCTTTTTTCCTTTCCTCTATGATTTGCTTGATTATGGGAATTACTCAGAAGGAGAAAACTCATGTAAGGAAGGATAACATTGCAACTGGTTCCTAATTATCAGAGCACGGTATATTTTTCACATATTTTTTAAATTAGATTCCCCCCCTTTTTTTTCTTCTTCTCTTAGCACTTCTTCTCTGTGCATCATTTTATCAGACCCTTTTCTTCTTCATATCCCATTCTTCTTCTTTTTTTTTCTTCCTCAGTATATTAAGTTAGAATTTTTTTAACTTGTCGTTTTTCTTTTATGATAAATTACCTGTCTTCATTGAGCCTTGTTTTTCTTTAAATCTTGCGTAATTTGTGTTCAACGAGAAAAATATTCATCAGAAAATACCTCCCATCGGCAAAACAAGAGAATCGATAATATCTCCAATTTATGTCTTTTCGTTGCCAGTGGAGCCTACACTACGCATATCATACAGGCTGTGGAAGCAAAATATCGAATAGGGAGGATTGGATTCATGCCTTTACTACAGCGTGCGGAAGGAAAATATTTAATAATTTTTTAAACATTTATTTAGTCTGATTAGTCCAATTTTTGAAAAAAAAAAAAAAAAAAAAAAAAAAAAAACAACGATAAAACATGATTTTCATGATAAGTTCTATTATTCAAGTCCTTATCTTAGAATTAAAATTCAGCCCACTATGAGTGAGCAAGAACAGAAATGACAAAGAATCCATGACTTGCTTAACGCCAAAACCAAGATAAAGTTTCTTTGTTTGCCGTATACAAAGCTTATATATATATATATATATATTCATCATACAACGTGTGAAAGCACGTGCGATACCCTGCCTTCATCAGCGGCCAAGCAGGGGTGATAACGCAGTTTGGGTACTGCCACTCCTGGCGCTACCAAGCAGCTTTTGCCACCGGTCAGGGTATTTAAAAGAATTATATATATATATATATATATATATATATATATATATATATATATATATTAGGGCCTTGTGATCAAATTGTGAATAAAATCATTGGGAATATATATACATATATATATATATATACATTTAGTGTGGAAGCAAATATTTAACTATTTTGAAACGTATTTTTTTTTAGTCTGATTAGTCAAATTTTCGAAATTAACAAAAAAAAAAAAACTCTGACAAATGTAAATTTTCTTAGGTCTATAATTTTAGCCCTTATTCATTAAAGTTCATCCCAATATAAGCGAGGGAGAAGAGAAGCGACAAAAAATCTATGATTTGCTTAACGCCGACACTAAGTCCCCCCACCAAAAAAATTCTTAAATAATTTGAGTTTCTTTGTGGTCTCCATCAAGCACAGACATTAACCCTCTTGATTACTCTTTATGGGGCATTTTTGAAAACAAAACAAATGCAACTTCCTTTCCAAATATTGGTTAGCTTAAAACAGCTATTGAGGAGAAATGGAATAAGATGTTTGAAGAATTTATTCTGAACACACGCAAATCGTATCGAAGTTGTGTTGATATAATATTTGAAAAAAAATGGTGGCCATATTGAGTAAATTTATTGTTTTGTGTCTATCTCCTAATTTTTTGTTTAAATGGATTTAGCGTTAAATAACCCACAAAGGTTGGTATGCCATAAAAGCTAAACAACCAACCAACCAACCAAATGTATATATGTAACAACCTTTCCTTAGGAACAGGATGTGACATAGAGTCATTTTAGAGGACTTTAACAGGTTTGAATTCAGAGTTTTCCTTCTCTTGGGCCGGTTGCCATACCAAGTCTAAAGTGCCCTGTCTTCCCTTAACAACCTTTCCTTAGGAACAGGATGTGACATAGAGTCATTTTAGAGGACTTTAACAGGTTTGAATTCAGAGTTTTCCTTCTATTGGGCCGGTTGCCATACCAAGTCTAAAGTGCCCTGTCTTCCCTTCTATATAACCATAGCAGGTGAGAGAACTGTTGGATTCATAATGTGAAATTCAAACAGTCTCGTCCAGGTTTTGAACCCGGGTTGCTGTGTCCATTTCCAACTTCAGTCACCATTACACCACGGCGCACCGTCAATTTATTACCAAATATACACCAATTAGACAGCAACATAATTATGAATACGTTGGTAGAATAATAGTGTTATGCCATTTAGGAATAGATAATATATCGCAAATAACGAATAACAAAACATCATTCCTTGCCGGTCCTTTAAACAGCAACCATTATCTGAACAGAGCTGATGTATGTAAGTTTTGTTGATCGACCCTCACTGGTGTGTCCGTGAGTAGGAGTCCACGAGAAAATGTAATTTATTCTTAATTTTCTAGCAGTGGCCAGTGTGTTTTGTTTGTCTTATTTGGTTTGTTTATGATTGGAAAAAAAGCAGCATTGCATTTGCTGTTTTGTGGGGTTCTGCTTCCAGGATTTGTTCAAAATAACACATGGCATTTTTTGCATAGTTCTCATCTAGCTTTTTATCCTTGTAATTCATTATAGTCTATTGGTCCTTCTATACTGCAGAAAATAAGATTGTATTCTAAAACAAAGCAGTATACTAAATATATTTAACAAATAATAATTATTTAAAATCAGAAAACGTATTTTTACAAACGATTTATATATGGCTCCATTGTTTGTAACATGAAACACCAGCAGAAAATATGAACTATACTTGTGGTTGCAGAAAACAGTTGGTTGGTTGAGTTTTATGGCATATCAACCTTTGTAGGTTATTTAAAGCCAAATCTATTTTTATGTAAATAATCAGTTCTGTTTCAAGTAATTCAGTTTTGCATGAGTACATAGTTTAATTGTCAAAAACATTTCTATTTCAAGCTATTCAGTTTATTCAAGCAGTTCTAATTCAGCTAATTCAGTTCAGCGTAAGTACAGATTTTGTTTAAACAGTAAAATGTCAAAACAGTTCTATATTAAACAATTCAGTTTCGTGTAAGTACAGTTTCAATGTAAAAAAAACAGTTCCATTTCCAATAATTCAGTTTAGCATAAACACGCAGTTTAAATTTAAGTATGGTTTCAGTTTTTCATTAGCGTGCAGTTTAAATGTAAGTACAGTTTAACTGTCAAAAACATTTCTATTTCAAGCTATTCACTTTTGTCAAACAATTCAGTTTAGCATAAGTATGCCGTTAGTTCAATTTAACCCATAGATAGGGCCCTTAACAGGGGCTACCATTCCGGGCCAGATTTTACCTGGGAACAGAGGGTGCTCCGCATTCCCCAAAGCCCTGGCATCACTGGAACCTCAACTCCAGATTGTTTAGTGTCATAATCAGGACACTCATTGGGTGGGTCTTCCCCCTCTGCCGAGGTGCAGTCGGTGTATTCTACAGCTCCGGCCGACTGGGAAAAACGGATAAAAGATAATAACGTATAAATAGCTCAGTAGTTTGGGTAGTTTTGGGTTTGTCAGCCTGTATGCTTACCGAGTCTGTATTGGAAAGTAGCGAATAAAAAAATTAAGATAAACAAAACGTCTGCAGAAATAAACAAACAGCACAAGTAACAAAAAGAAATTTGAGAGGTAACAAAATTCTTTTTCATATATTATCATTATTATTATTATTATTATTGTACAATTTTCTACAGATCAGAAAGATGTGATAAGCTTATTAGAACAGCTACCTTCTGCCAGACCTCTATAACAAGCTTACCTTTTAAAAATCAAAACGATGTCGGCAGATTAGAAGAGATATATATTCTGTCTTTCCACCAAAAAAGGGTGAAAAGGTGACAGGGTGTAAGTTGTTCTTAGCTAGCTGACTTTTCGTGTGGCTTGGGTTAGTAGGCTATCGATCATCTTGATCTTAGGGTGGAAATACAGAAGTCTTGATTGCAGGTGCGTGTTGGTAGGCGTTAGCGGTCTTTGATCTTGTCTAACATGTCGATTCTAAACGTTCTTTTTTTCGAAAATGGACTTATCACGTACTACCAAAAACATCGACTTTGGACTTATCACCCCGCAAAAAGAACTACTGCATTTCAACACCTTATTTGGTAGACGTGACTGTTCTCTAATTGTCCAGGAAGCCATCTCACTACAGAGTAGCCGTATGAAAGTAAATATGGATCAAAATCCGACAGTATGAAGACAGCCGAAAAACATTATCCAGATAGGTGAATTTATTATGATGTAAAGTCGATGTTGAATGTTTCGGTTTCAGTAACCATCATCAGGACTTGGATATCAGAATAGTTCACATAGCGATGGATGCTTGCTGAGATAACAGGAGAAAATGAAAAGTATACAACGAAAAGATACAAACGTGCACATAGCGGTCATAATTTAAAAGTCTTAAGAACGTGTCTGGCACGTTGAAACATATTTGAAAATGTGGGATTTCCCAAAGATTTATCTCTTTTCTTTGGGAAATCCAGTATTTTCAAATTCTGATGATGGTTACTCAAACCGAAACGTTCAACGTCGACTTTACATCAGAGTAGCCGTATAAACCCCCAAAATATGAAATTTGAATGGTAACTTTGTCTCTTCTTTCCTTCGGTATTTTTTTTTCTGTCTTTATTGAACTAGAAGATACCAACGAATCAAATGGGGCAAAGAAGAACAAATAGAGTCAGATACGCTAACCCCAAATACCCCAAACAAAGGAAACTAAACAAAATAACCAACTAAATCTTCTGATCCCCATAATGTTAAGTTCCCATTTATCTTCCATCATGGCGTCAGACTTAACATGGCGGCCTACCTCATGTGCCAACATCGATTGACAAAATCAAAGAGAATGGTTTCGAACTGACGAAGAAAAGAAGCAGAAGATACCCCGCAACAACAATTACCGACGCCGACTACGCCGATGACATAGCGATACTGGCAAATACACCTGACCAAGCCGAAACACTTCTGCAAAGTTTGGAACGAGCAGCAGCAAGCATAGGCCTCCATGTTAATACACACAAAACGGAATATATGTGCTATAACCAAACGGGGGACATCTCCACTCTAAAAGGAACCCCTCTTAAACTAGGAGACAAATTCATGTACCTAGGAAGCAGCGTCGAATCAACCGAAAAGGACATCGAAACGAGGTTAACGAAAGCATGGACAGCTATCAATAGGCTATCGACTATATGGAAATCAGACCTAACCGATAAAATGAAACGCAGTTTCTTCCAGGCAGCGGTCACATCGATACTGCTATATGGATGCACTACATGGACGCTAACAAAGCGGCTGGAGAAGAAACTAGATGGCAATTACACAAGAATGCTGCGTGCAATCCTGAACAAGTCCTGGCAGCAACACCCCACAAGCCACCAACTGTACGGCCACCTGCCCCCTATCACGAAAACTATTCAAGCTAGGCGAACCAGACATGCAGGACATTGCTGGAGAAGCAGAGATGAACTCATAAGAGATGTACTCTTATGGATCCCCACACATGGCCGCGCAAAAGCAGGACGACCAGCACGAACGTACATTCAGCAGCTATGTGAGGATACAGGTTGTTGTCCTGAAGACCAGCCTAGGGCGATGAACGATAGGGAGGAGTGGCGAGAGAGGGTCAGGGATATCCGTGCTACCAGCACGAAATGATGATGATGATGATGATTAAGCAATATGTGTATTTCGGCCGTTGGAGTTGGGCATGCATGGCCGATGTCTAGTCGGGTTAAAACAGCTCCTTCTAGTTGGTTTCAAATAGACACAAGTGTATTTCCCAACCTGTGGGCTTTACGTGGAAAAGTTGAAATAGTTTCTATTGAAGAAATTGGTGCGTAGGGTCATGTCTAGTTTTGACTTGAGCCCATCGTTTACGTGGTAAATGTGTTACATAGCCAGATATACGGATGTGTGAAATAGACATAGGGAATCCGAAATGCACGCGAATCACTTTACGACTTCTTAGTTCAGGTACGAAACTTTTTGTTACCTTTGAGTTAAAGGTTTTTCGACATGTGGAGAGAGAAACACAATCTTTCTATGCTGACTGCTTTTACATCGTCAGCTCTCAACAAAACCAACAAGCGGCGCTCGGAGCGAACAAATTCGTCTGGCCTCGCCCAGCTCTGAATCTTGACTCTCTCGTTTGGAGGCAGGAACTCAACTAACTGCTTTTTCTCAAATCTCAAAATCCTCAGCCCACACTTCCGGGCATGACGTCATTTACAACCCCTAGTCTTATCTTCTATCTGGGGTTTTTATTTTGACATCTGTGAACGACACATCCTCCCTGCGCGCGTGAACACTTGCGTTAATGTTGCACCTAACTAACCCATGCACTAAGCGAAATGTTCTCATCCTAACTAAACCGAAAGGCAAGATATATAAAACGAGATCCCTCCGCAATTATATTACAATTGTCTTTCTGATCTTATTATCCGCGAGATTTCCGCTTCCGTATCTTGGCACATATTCACCATTCATCGTTAGTAGCGTCTCTGTTAGGAGACGTTTCATCTATTAAAGTCTGTACATTTCAATAATTGTCCAGATATTGTCCAATTGTTTTATAAAAATTTTATATTATTCATTTTTCGTTAAAAATATTTTATTATTTAGTTTGGTAAGGCTATGAACTACTCGGGTTTCTTAGTCCAGGTGCATAGCCAGATGGTGCATTCTTACGCCCGCACTGAATGGATATGACAATCATTATCAGTTATAATAAACCCCCAGCCAGGAAATGGGGCTGGAGTGTGGATGACGTCATGCCTAGAAGAGATGGTCGTGAGAATTTATGGATTTTGAAAAAAACGGTTGAGATTTTCGGATCCCTACTGACAGAGATCTTAAACACCACAAGATGCGCTGCGCGTTGGGGTGGGGTCAGCATAGTATGGTTTGCATAGACTTTTAAGAATTGTGTCTCTCTCCTCGTTTCGAAGGACCAAAGCCAGAAATTAATAAACCCGTTTGTATCTGAAACGACAGACTCCACCTGTATTTGCATCTGTATTGTTATTATTGATATGATTTTGGATATATAACACAAAGAGTTTTTAATATGAGAAAAATTAGAAAATATTACAAAGAATTAAAATTTTGATGTTTGCTATCGACTGTTAATCAATGAACATGAACATTTATGGCCAGAGTAACTACATACGCCACACCGTCTCCTGTTCGAACCAAAGTAAACGCAATAATTTTTAAACATTGGTTTTCAAGGCAAAGAGACAGTATCTCCATTTAAGACAATTGAAGTAATAGATTTTCTTCTTATTAGGCACGTTTTCTATCTCAATTAAGATTAGTATCTATCTATCTATCTATCTAAGTTTTTTCACGTTTATTTCTATCTATCTATCTATCTATCTATCTATCTATCTATCTATCACAGTTTGTTCAGGTTTCTATCTATCTATCTATCTATCTATCTATCTATCTCATTCAGATTCTATCTATCTATCTATCTATCTATCTATCTATCTCATTCTGATTCTATCTATCTATCTATCTATCTATCTATCTATCTATCTATCTATCACAGTTTGTTCAGGTTTATTTATTTCTATCTATCTATCTATCTATCTATCTTTCTATCTATCTATCTATCTCATTCTGATTCTATCTATCTATCTATCTATCTATCTATCTATCTCATTCTGATTCTATCTATCTATCTCATTCTGATTCTATCTATCTCATTCTGATTCTATCTATCTATCTATCTATCTATCTATCTATCTATCTATCTATCTCATTCTGATTCTATCTATCTATCTATCTATCACAGTTTGTTCAGGTTTATTTCTATCTATCTATCTATCTATCTATCTATCTCATTCTGAATCTATCTATCTATCTATCTATCTATCACAGTTTGTTCAGGTTTATTTCTATCTATCTATCTATCTATCTATCTATCTATCTATCTATCTATCTCA
Organism: Sepioteuthis lessoniana; assembly: GCA_963585895.1. Lineage (NCBI taxonomy): Eukaryota > Metazoa > Mollusca > Cephalopoda > Myopsida > Loliginidae > Sepioteuthis > Sepioteuthis lessoniana. The sequence goes on from OY757942.1 coordinate 10,028,954, forward strand.
TTCTATCTATCTATCTATCAATCTATCTATCAAAGTCTTTACATATTTACCTGAGATATGAATACTATCAATAAAAGTTTATCCTTTTAAGCTGAATTCTTGGGAACAATGGTGATACAGGCCAAAATAATCAAGGACTTCCAGTATATGCGTGTGTGTATGTCTATTTGTACACATGTACACGTGTCTTTAAGGATGTCCCCTGTTATCACAAACAGCAAAGATTTTGGTGCGAGGGCCGCATTACTTTGTTATGAATTATCAAAAGGCCGTATCTTTTAAAATCAAAAGAATTTTGTCTCGATTCAAGTGCAAATATTTGATTTTTTTAAGACCAGAGTTTGGCCACCTCTGCTTTAGGTTCATCCTGTTCGCAAATCATTAAAACGTCCCTGTTATACCGTATCATTTAACTTTTGATGGCATGCGCAAACGAACAACTATTGGTTACGACACAGAAGTTTATGAAAGGATTCACTTCGTTTAGCCTGAGCAAATCTAAAACGAGTTAATTTTGGTGCAGAATTGAGAGACTATAGGATGAAGGACGTAGAACTGAAAGCAGAGGATACTCATTGCCTGAAATGTGGTAACATTCTCAGGCAATACGAAGACCTGTTCGGTTGTCGAGTAGCATCGGAAATATACCGGAAAGGATCATTCAAAAATCCTCCACAACTGTGGGAAGATGAAATTCTCAAGTGATTTGGATCAATAAAAAAAAAAAGATGGGCGTGATCAAAAACGAAATGCAAGTGCATTGTTGTCAGCAATGAGGAAAACATCAACCATTCAGGCCAAAAAGAGAAAACTACGTGTTCTAACATGTATATTTAGGCTTGGGTAGATGTCTGAATTTGTCGTTCGTCCAACCAACCGCACAAGTGTAGCAATAGGTTTTTTTTCAGTGGGTCCAGGCGCAAGGCCCTTCGGCAGATGGCTCCAAAAATACCGCAGGCCCCATCGACATTTCCCTAAAAAATGGTGCCTTAGGCGTCAGGTGATAAACCTAGCCCCCTCCGAAGAGGGTTAGAACCTGGAGGGGAGGCCCCTGAGGCTCGAGAATGCCGGCCTTGCGGAATTCATGTCAGACGGCATTGACTGACCGCTAGCGGAGCTTGGACACACTCGGCCAGATCCGTGTACCAACAAACATGGCTGACCGAGGAATGTCCCTGCCCAACACCGAGAAAAAGTCTGGTTGGGTGGATGTGTGTAACAAAAGCTGTAACGCTTACTCACACAGAACCCACATATCTATGTACATATGTAATGCACATTAGGAGGCGCCCGTGTTGCAATGGTTATTGTCATGGGAATTGGACACGGTGACACGAGTTCAAATCCTAGACGACGTTGATTGCATTTCACACACACACACACACACACACACACACACACACACACACACACACACACACACACATATATATATATATATGTCTGTGTGTGTGTGTTTGTGTGTGTGTGTGTGTGTGTGTATAGTTGGGCAGCAGTCTTTCATTTAGGCTAATGCCTTTGGGAGAGTTATGATTGCAATTATCCTCATGGTTAAATAGTAGGGCAGATTTGGTTCTTCAGCCGTGGTGTGGCAACCAGTCAGAAAGAAAGAAAACTCTGAATTTAGACCTGTTAAACTCCGCTTTAAAATTGACCCCATAACTTAAAACTTATATCATATATAGAGTAAAAGAGGTGATCGTGGTCGGGGGTGACCGGAAGGCTCCCTTTTCAATAGCTACTACCCCGGATTTTACCACTTTACCCTTGATCCGTACCTTTTAATGCTGAGTGTAAAGCAAAGAGGTACCAAGTACCGATTTTTAAGTGTTTGCTATGAACCCCAGGTCTCCCGTTGGTACACCATTGAGCCCTGTTCAATAAAGGTCGTAAGGCTCCCGGATTAGGCTGGGCCACCTTTGGGTGGGCGAGATACATCATAATCCAGCAGGACTCGAGACTTGGCTCATGCCCGACCTTCCCCTCCCCAAATGCTCACTTTAATCGACATTCTGGTCATTGACCTTGTGTCGAGTCCTGTCTGGTATGAAGCAGTGAAAAATATCACCCGGTCTCTCGGTTCATTGGCGAACACTTTACCCTTCGGCAAGTGGGTGACTAAATAAATTAGGTAAGTTTTGAGTTTATAATAACACACCTGAAGCGTCACTCGGGTGGAATTCCGATGGAAGTAAACACTTTCATGGTATTTCGTTTTTATATCTAAAAATTGTTAAGAGAAAAGATTACCCATGTTGAACTTCGGGACAAATATTTAAGGGCTCCTGGCTCGACTGTGACATCATAGCAAGCGAAATCAAACCCCAGTTTCGCTATGACGTTCATTTTGGTTAAATATCTTTGTGAAAAATAAGAACTCTTTTATCCCGCTTGCGTCGTGTAGAATAGGACTATTACCGAACTTTTACGTGGAGAGTTTTGGCATCCAGTAACCCGTGAGTCCGAGAATTTTTCATCACACCTTCATTTAGCACGGGCTTACAAATGAATCACGAAAATATATTGAAAATTAAAAAAAAAAACTTTATTAAATATATATTTTAGATTCGTTACACCATAAACACAAATGGCCGCTGCCTAATCATTTAATGATAAAAAAAAAGTATTTAAAAATATTTTGTTTTCAAATATATTTAGAAATAATGTGACGTGTTCATTTTACCAGCAGCTGTTACATCTGCTGCTGAGATAAGATGCGATCTTGGGGTGGGAAGCCATCCGGTTGTACAGAGCCATCATTCTGGGGTAGTTGTTGAACATTGATTGGTTCTGCATCCACATGCTCTCCATGCAACAATAGTACATCATGTCACACCAGGTCATCTGAGAATTTCAAAGAAATATTAGAAATTAGTACACGGGAGACGATAAAGAATATTTAGAGGATAAGCAAGAACCCTAAGTAACAATACATTAATTATCTATTTAAATACACATAAATAAATTCTTTTAAAATTTCATACCATTGTTTTAAAAATAAAATTTTGCAATTGTTCTATATGATGTATAGCCATAAGCATAACATTGATTTACGCAGTTCAATGAACGAACGAAAAACTTCTTTATAAATATATATCTCATTTTATTCTCCAAAAGAGGCCCACTGTTTGTTGTTTTTTGAGAGATAGATGGAGGGACATATACTCAGATAGAAGACTTCTTCTTCCGATATCTTCTTCTAAGAGCCAGGGAGTGCCAACGCTTGCACCTCCTTGCAAGCTCGTTAGAGACGCCTCTGACCGACTGCATATCCCTCGCTCGACTGCGATTCTCTGCACTCAGTCTAAATCTGACCGCGTGGTTATCACGTCGTCCCCTTCCAGTCACACGCCTGTTCGACCTGTGTGCCCTGACGCGCTGTCATCTTCCCGTTTACTAATGAAAATGTGACAGCTTGCCAAAGCACACAGGGTCACTAGGAACGAAGCGAAAATCCATGTCATATGTTATATGACATATAAAAAAAATTAAGTATCTTATAAAACTACGAACGTTTAGTAAACATTACAGAAGAACTGGATGCAATTTTTTGATAATAAAATCTCATAGTTAAGAAAAAAGCTTACCATGTCTCCCATGAAGAAATTGTTTCCACCATTGCGCATGCACAGTGACCTCTCCATGAAGGGCATAATCCTATTGAAGGTGTTCATGTATCTCCAGTACATGTAGTTCTGGAAAAGAAATCAATCCCAGACAATAAAATTTATAGCTTTGAAAATACTTGAAATGAAATTAACAAAATATCTAGAATAAAGATATTATTTTAGAAAGAATATTTACATCGTAATTGTTGCACATTCCTTCACCTCCGAAACCCCAGTCGTTCATGTTGTACTGCAAAAGTTAAAAAATGGGAAAATGTGTATATAATAGTCACTATTACATGTTTTGTTTTTTTAGGCTTCCTGATATATCAACATTTGCAAATTATTCAATGCCAAATCAATTTTTATACAAAAAACAGTTCGATTTCAAACAATTCAGTTTAGCATAATTATACTGCTTAATTGTCAAAAGCATTTCGATTTCAAGCTATTCAGTTTAGTTAAACAGTTCTCATTCAAACAATTTAAACAGTTTAGCATACAAAAACAGTTTCATTTCAAACAATTCAGTTTAGCATAAGTATGCAGTTCAAATGTCAAAACAGTTCTATTACAAGCAATTCAATTTACCATAAGTACACAGTTTAGTTCTATTTAACTCATAGATAGTACCCTATCAGGTACTACTACTCCGGGTCAGAGTGGACCTCGAAGCGATTACAATGAAGGGTTATTCCGTATTCCCAAAAGCACTAGCATTACCGTAACTTCACCATCTGATTGTTTAGTGTCATATTCGAGGGCACTTTTTGTGGGGATCTTACCCTTCTGCAGAGTTGCAGTCAGTGTATCAAAAAATCAATACTCTTATTAGCCATGGTCTTTTCCTCTTCTCTGTTTCATGTCTGTTGAATGTGTATTGAAAGATTTACTTAAGAAATTGGCCTAGTTTGCTCGGGGGACAGCAGAATTCATTGACCGTATCTCTGCAGTGGAGGGGTAAGACTCCTCCGACGAGTTGACCTGTGGCTCTGTCGGCTGAGGCTGCAAAATACACTGACAGCATCTCTGCAGAGAGTTAAGACTCCATCAACGAGTCTTCTGTGGCTCTGTCGGCTGGGTGGGAACTGCAGAATATGCTGGCTGTATCTCTGCACAGCGGTAAGACTCCTCCAACAAGTCCTGTGGCTCTGTCGGCTGGTTTCTGCAGAATACACTGACTGCATTTCTGCACAGGGTTAAGACTCGTCTAATGAGTCTTTTGTGGCCCAGTCGGCCGGGGGGACTGCAGAATACGCTGGTTGGATCTCTGCAGAAGGGTAAGACTTCACCAACGAATTGTCTTGTGGCTCCGTCGGCTCATTCATTGCCATCGATCCCAAGTCCACTCTGATCCGGAATGATAACAACTGAGAGGATCAAATAGAACTAAAATGCATTCTTATGCAAAATTGAATTCTTTGAAATAGAAATCTTTATGACTTTGTTCTTAGGTTAAACTGAATTGTTTGGAATAGAACTGTTTTTGGGTATAAAATGGATTTGGCATAAAATAATCTACTATGGTTGATATGTCATATCCAAACCAAAACAAAGCAAATTAGATCTGTAATCCTGAAAATTTATGATTTGATTCACTCACCCTGAAGTTTCCATTCTTCCAGTGGTAGTACCTCATGTAATCGTGCATAAATTCATAGAAACAGTCACAGATGTAGTCACACCTCAACATGTCCACAAAGTTCTTGGGATAAAAACCTACAAGTATTCAAAATAGATATAATTGCAATAGAAATAAAAACATTATTGAAAATATGACATAAATATAATTATGATATAGATAATTCATGTTGTGATTGTAATGTTTAAATAAAAAAAAACACAAATGTATTCAGACACGTGTTTTTCGAGGTTATGGGATGAATTTAATGCGTGTGAGAATGCATTTGACGCCCACACAAAGCTAATCTTTATGTGTGTCTGTGTGTGTCGGCTCTGTTTAATTTTGGTTTATATCTATGAAGTTTCTGTTGTGTATATATATATATATATATATAAGTAAAGTTGGCGACCGTAGTCGAGGGTAACCCGAAGGCTCCCTTTTCGATAGCTTCTACACCGAGGTTGAGGGGAGGGCGCTACTCCTTCCCTTAGATTGCTCCACTTTACCCTTGATCCCGACCTTATACTGCTGAGTGTTAAGCAAAGAGGTATCAAGTACCATTTTTTGAGTCTTTTGGTATAACTCAACCTGGGATTGAACCAAGGTCTCCCGGGCAATTGGTGAACACTCTAACCATCATGCCAATATCCGGTAATGTCATGGAATTCTATGGAATTAAAAATATAATCTATTATATATTTATTAATTAATTAATTAATTAATTATTATTATTATTATTACTATTATTATTATTATTATTAATATATAGCTCTATCCTAGATATTAAGCACTCTCCATGTTATATTGCACTTGGTTCCCCACAAACCCACAAAGTGAATTAATTACAACCAGCACCGGTATAATCTATATAAATAAAAAAGTAAATGTTTGTTACTAACCGAGAATCTCCAGTTTTATACCACTAATTTGTTTAAAATTTTTTCAGAGAGTATTTTATTCGAATTCAGGAGTGTTTTTATATACTTATTATCTAGAAATATTTCAATAATTGAAAAAAAATATTTTTAATAAGTCGTTTTTCTCCGAGAAAAGCCGATCTCGAATTATGAAGGTAAATATTACTTCCGCTTTCCAAGAATTTTACACGTGATTTTATTTTCTGCTTCATCACGTTTATAAACCATAATTCGTTGGTTCAGTTGTAAGTAAATTTTTTTATTCTAACGAATTGTTTCCAAAATTTCCTTTGTTTTTTGTTTACCTTCAACGAAAGACATCCATTAAAAAGTTTTCTTTCTTAAACCATATTTCGTCAGTTCAGTAGTAACGAATTGTTTACTAAATATTTTATTTTATTTTTTGTTGGTTAACTTCAAAGAAAGGCATCCCTTAAAAAGTTTTTTTTTGTTTTATTATTATCATCGATAAGACACTAAACTTTAAACCCTATTTCGTCGGTTCAGTAGTAACGAATTGTTTACTAAATATTTTCTTTTTTTTCTGTTGTTTAACTTCAAAGAAAGACATTCTTTAAAAAGTTTTCTTTCGTTAATAAACTTTAAACCATATTTCATTGGACGAGTTGTAAGTAAATTTCTTTTTATTCAAAAAAAATATTCTTAAATTTTTTCTTCATTATTGATATCCCATTTATTTTGTTGTTCAATAAATATTTTATGGTGTGCCAATTATCATGTGAAATATTAACCTGCCCAAGCTTTGTAATAGCACACGTCTTTCAGTAAAAAAATTAATGACCAACATCATTGAAGCAAAAATTTTGACAGGTCCTTTCAAAGGTGAAAATGTCCTCAAACCGTGAATTCCTATGTTTCCAACAGATATGTCATTTCAATTTAAGAGATTGCAATTCGATTGGCATTTGCAATCACGATCAACAAAGCACAGGGAAAATCTTTAGAATTGTGTGGCTTATATTTACACACTGATTGCTTCTCACATGGGCAATTGTATGTTACCTGTTCTAGAGTCGGTAATCCAGACAATCTCTTTATCTACTCAGAAAATGGAACTACCAAAAATATTGTGTATCCACAAGTATTGGAAAATTAAACATATTAGAAACATGCATTTTCTTCTTTTTTTTTCCCATTTAAACAAACTGAGCCACAGCAACGCGTGGCCAGGTACAGCTAGTATATATATATATATATATATATATATATATATATATATATATATATATATATATACTTGCGGATGTATGTGTGTGGTTTAGTGTATTAACCAAAGTCAGTAGTAGTTGGAACGATTCTATTTTAAGATTTTCTCATTTATGTAATTTAAAATCTAATCGAGAGCTCAATGTAAAATATTTCCTTTATCTGAAGATGCAGATCTATTATTCAAAAAGGTTATGCTGAAATATATTTTATTACAAACAAATATGAGTGAATTTTGAAAGTTTTATCTTTATCTTTATATATATATATATATATATATATATATATATAAAGCACTAATATCCTTGGGAAACATATGAATCCAACTATTATTCAGCCGCCTATGGGTAAAATAGTGCACATTGTGCCCTTTAGTAACCAGTCTAGGAGATGTTATTGTGATTCTAAAGCTGTTAAGCTCCGCAAAAAGTGGACTTTATATAACATTCTTCAAGTGCGGAGGGATTGGCATATATATATATACGAGGTGCATACGATATGTTTCCAGACTTTTTACGTATGGGCATTTAAAATAGTCGCAGACTCTTGAAAATTCACAATGTTATAGCTACACATCTTATGAGATGACTGACCAATTTTTATAATTTCAGGTTTAAATGAACACCTACAGCAGCAATTGGAATACACCCTACTAAAGCCTGATTGTCACAGCTGGTGAATTTCAAAAATGCAATCTGACACTTTAGAAGAACGATATGCAATAAAATTCTGTTTTAAACTTGGAAAAAATGCCACAGAAACGTATGGAATGCTTCAGACAGCTTTTCGGCCATCTTGCATGAATCAAGTATCAGTTTTTGAGTGGCATAAGAGATTCAAGGAAGGCAGGGAGTCTGTGTGTGATGATGAGAGGTGTGTGGGGAGTTAGGAAGTCAATACGCCAGAGTTGATTGGCCAAAGGGTTAGGGTTAGGGTTACTATGTTGAGGTTTTAAGGTAGTTCAGGAAGATATTCCGTTGGAAGAGGCCAGCACTGTTCAAATAGGGTCAGTGGCATTTCCACCAGGACAATGCACCAATCCACAACTCCATCCACAGACTATTTGACCAAGATAGGCATCACGATAGTTCCTCAGCCTCCCTGTAGTTCAGACCTTGCTCCCTGTGACTTTTGCTTATTCCCTTAGCTCAGAGGCTGTCCTTATGAGACAATTGTGGAGATGAAAGAGGCTGTGCCGCAGGTCATTGATACACTAACACAAGAGGACTTCCATGGGGCCTCCAGAAGGTGTTGGAATGGTACAGCAAGTGCATTGCAGCTGAAGGAGATTACTTCGAAGGGGACTAGAGTTTCATGTGTTTACTATAAATAAAAATGCCCATACGAAAAAAGTCTGGAAACTTATTTAATGATTCGCATATTTCTTAACGATCATGTGACATATTTTCAAACACGATGCTAATTCATTGATTTAACGGCTATTCATTTCTCTCTATATATAATATTGCCCCCTTATTTTTGTAATCGATTTTACATCACTAGATATCATCCTTCCCCGTGGAAATGGACATGGCTACACGAGTTCAAATTCTGGACGAGACTGGTTGCATTTCACGTAGCACTAATACCCATGGAAAAAATATGAATCTAATTATTCTACCTCCAGCTACATAAATAGTAGGGCAGACTGATTTTTAGCCTTGGAGAGGCAACTAGTCTAGAAGAAGGAAAACTCTCAACTCAAACCTGTTAAACTCTGCTAAAAAATTGACCTTGTGTCATATCCTGCTTGGTCAGAGGGGTTGGGTAAACATGGATATCATCCTTCTGAGTCCTGAAGATGGTTTTTTTTAACCGAAACGTTAAAGCGTCGACTGACTTACTTTCTTTACCATTAACTTCTTCTCCTTGAATTACCTTATTTATTAATTACCATCTCTCTCTTTATATATATATATATATATATATGCATGTCATCTATAGACAGACTGTTTGGTTGTATCACAACTCTTCAATGTAGCTAGACACTTAGGACGATTGAAGCTGGGATCGAAACCCGCCCAACTTTACGATAGACTTAGTATCATACCGCTCAGCCAACAAGCGAACCACGTCAGCAGGGGGGATTTATAAGGCATTATGAAGTAGCTTTCGTTTGTTTACATTTTTTCCTTACCGGGTACCAGAGTGCTCAATTCATTCAAAGAGCTTTGCATTATGCGAGTGGCTGCCGTAAATTCTTTTGCTAGAATGCTCAATTTTTCCCATCACTTTTACGGCTATTTTATCATATATTTTGTTTCCAGATATGCAAAATACTCTGAAAAAATGGTTGACTTAAATTGATCCATGAAACGATTGAAGTACATGAATCGAAAAGATCACAATTCAATATATTACTTACCGTATTCACGAGCCAAATACCTGCAACAAGCCATAGTCTCAGGCATCATGTCACCATTGTCCATTTGAAGGCATGGAAGGTACATGCAGGGGAAATCTGGAAAAGTGAGAATATTGATAGGTTAGTCTTTTGCAGTAAAATATCTTTACTATTATTAAATATATATATATATATATATATATATATATATATATATATATAAACAGATCTGTCTGTGGATGACTGTATATATATATATATATATTTGATTGTACATTATAAACATTTTCTTGTCTACATATGTAGACAAAAAAATGTTTATTATGTTCAATCAAGTATGTATCAATGAAGAAATGCTGCCAAAATATACATATTTTAAACTCCATGATCCTGCAGCTCATAAATATATAACAACACTTTCGAACACAGACGTACAATGAAATATGTATTAATGTACATACAAAACCTACAGAACTTTTGTTATACATCCTCCCCTGATGATGGCCCAAAGTTGGGCAGAAAGTACTTAGGATATAACTAATTATAGATTAGTTTGGTTTAGTTTCTTTGTTTTATGGCATATCAACCTTTATAGGTTATTTAATGCCAAAGCCATTATTCTAGAAGAACAGTAATGGTACTATTTAGCCCATAGCTGGGAGGATAAAAGGGGTTTCATACCTTTCCCAAGGGTATTTGCCCGAAAGTGAACGTAATAGCGCGACTGGAGTACGATCTCGCTTACTACGATTCCGCAGTCCAGCGCTTTAACCATAAACCACGTGGACAACCCCCACTAATTATGGAAGATTTATCAACCAATTCCCGCCGAATATTATAAGATCAATACGGCAATTCGAAAGGATTAACAAAAAAAAAAGTAGAGAAAGGTGGCTGTTAAGCGAGGAGCTAGGACCTGTGGATCCAGATGCCGGGTTGGCCAACGTGAGAGGATGAGTCAACGTTCCTGGTGGCTGTGTAAGAATTTCGCTCACATACACGCTTGCAATAGCCCACGGAAGCACAGAATGCTAGTAAAGTAAAAAAAAACTCCCCTTTCTTGTGCTTGGAGCTAACCCATGTCCGTTCTTGTTTGTTCTTCTTTTCTTCCACCTTCTCGGTTGTGTATGTTGTGTCTTGTGTGTTTGTAAAGCAATATGAAATGCCCCTGACCGGAGATGAGAGAAACCACTTGAGGATCGGATGGCCATGAGCTGGTTTAGGAGGTTGAGATAGTTGGGACCGGCAAGTGGGTATATTGTCACATTGCCAAACAGTTCCATTTCAAGCAGTTCAGTTTAGCAAAAAGACACTGTTTAGTTCTATTCAACTCATAGATAGGACTCTATCAGCTGTTACTACTCTGAGCAAGAGTGAACCTGGGAGCGATGGCAATGAATGGGTACTCCACATTTTTCAAAGCTCCAGCATAACTGGAACTTCACTATCAGATTGTTTAATGTCATATGCAGGACCCTCGTTTGGCGGGGAGTCTTACCCCTCTGCAGAAAAGCAGTCAATGTATTTTACAGCTTCAGCCTACTGGGCAAGACAACAATGGTGATAAGATAGAAAACAGCCTAAGTTTAAAAGTATATGTGTAACACACCCATAATATACGAATGTGTGAAATAGACAGAGGGAATCCGAAAACACGAAAAACTTTACGACTTCTTAGTTCAGGCACGAAACTTTTTATTACCTTTGAGCTTAAAGGTAATTCGAGGCAATCTTTCTATGCTGACTGCTTTTACATCGTCAGCTGTCAACCCAACCAAGGCGCGGCGCCCGTAGCGCACAAAGTCGTCTGGCCTAGCCCAGGTCTGAATCTCAACTGTCTCGCTCGGTGGCCAAAAAACTCAACTAACTGCTTTTTCTCAAATCACAGCTCACGCTTCCGGTGCGTGACATCACCCACATTGCCTGGTTCCAAATTCCTATCTGGGATTTTTATTTTGACATCTCTGAATGACACATCCTCTCCGCGCGCCCGTGAACATCTGCGTTAATGTTGCATCTAACTAGCCCATGCGCTAAGCGAAAGGTTCTCAGCCTAACTAAACCGAAAGGCAAGATATATAAAACGAAATCCCTCGGCAATTATATTACATATGAACTGAGAAGAAAGATCACTAGCAGTTATTTAATATATGCCATTTGCTATTCAAATGAAAGCCTAAGATGTTTTTATAGACGTAAATGAAAAATCCGTTTTGGGCGCTCAAAGAAAATATGGTCGGCAATTGATTAAAGCTTTTAACGTTGTTAGAATCGATGGAAATAGCATTACATTTGGATAATCGTATGGACGTGTATCTCGTTGATATCAATGAAATTAAACCATATTTTAAGTGTAGGACAGAATGTGACCAAAATTATTGTTATTGGATAACTGAGAACACATAATAAGATTTCCTTACCATTCCTGCAACGATCCCAGTCAGAGAATTCATATCTTTTGTCCAGATATTTGACACCAGCCATATGGAACATCATACGAAGGATCTCGGCACGGCCACGGCCATTGAAGTAATGGAGTGTGTAGTTAGGCATGATGACTTTGCTTTCTGCACGTCGACTACCAAAAAAAACGAAGTTTTATTCTTCAACTGGCTGTAGAGTCTTGACTGAGGACCAGATAGAGATCAGCCTGGAATTTATACGCTCGGTTCAATCAAGTTGTTAGCTAAATGATGTCTTGTCCAAGGACGCCTATTCAATAACCTTCGATTGTAGAGCTTAATTCCACTATTTCTTTGACAATTAAGGGGATTTATATACTAAGGTACTATTTAGTTAATTATTCAGCTTTTCCTCGCTGTTTTAATGATTTACGGTTTTAAATCAATTTTTAACTAATGGACCATCCGCGCCTCGCGGTATAAAATACGAGTATCTTATATATTAAACCTTCATTTTCTCACCTTTTCTGATGAGTGTTCTTCGAAACTAAAGTTCGTTGAGAAAATGTTCATTTGTTTGATTTTATTTTTACATTTCAAATAATGTGACCGTCAGCCTTCCGCTGATAGCCTTTAAGTGGGTGTATGTAAACAAAGCAAATGTGATACGTAATCATTTAAATTTCCTTCGCTTGAGCTAGTTTTCTGATTTCGAACAAACAGTCTGGCACAAATATTGACATTGAAACATGGGGAGAACTTTAACTTTCTCCAAGACAGAACTCTTTACACTCAACATATTTATTCCAGCGATTTTTTTTTATTGAGTTAAGCACCTATGAACTATATGGTGTGAATAGGCGCGGTTGTATTTTTTTTAATGGTCTCAAAGTAATCAATACCTGACATTAAAATGTGGGAGAAAACGTCATATTTTTAACAATTGTTTCGTTTGAAGTTCCGTTGCGTTCTGGTTAGTGAACGCTTGTAATATTAAATAAAGGACAAACCACGATATGAGAGGAAATAGAGATATATATTCTCAGGAAAAAGTATATACAATAGAGAGACTATAAGTAGACAAGAACATAGGATTAGTGAACGCTTGTAATATTAAATAAAGAACAAACCACGATATGAGAGGAAATAGAGATATATATTCTCAGGAAAAAGTATATACAATACAGAGACTATTAGTAGACAAGAACATAGGATTATTGAACGCTTGTAATATTAAATAAAGGACGAAACACGATATGAGAGGAAATAGAGATATATTCTCAGGAAAAAGTATATACATTAGAGAGACTATAAGTAGACAAGAACATAGGATTGGTGAATACAGAACAAAGATATCGTCCAATGATAGTATTGGTTTCCGTTATTACGGTAGCAAGTAAGGTGATCTAGTGCGACCCCCAGTCTCCAACGCTCTAATACTATTCCTATAAGAAGCTGCTCTTCACCTTCTAGTCTACCCTGATATTAGTAGCAACTGCTATACATAGCAGATGGACTAGTTCAGTGTGTGGACAAAGGTGGGTGATACCCAACAAGTTCAATCTCCTTTTTATTTTCACGGGAACTTCAACAAATAGATTGAATTTCATAAAACCATTGCATTGTTTACAGCTACAATATCCATCTATATTTCTGAGATGAGGTATTATGTACATTATTTATATTTTTCGAACTATTGTCCTCATCTTTGTCGCCATGTTTATCACAACGTTTCAGCCGTTGTACGCTCCGGCCTTCTTCCTCACACTCCTTTGGAGGATCTAACAAACGCCTTTATCTATTGTGTCATATGTCCTTGAGGACATCTGAGTATGAATTTCTGGGTATTATAAACCTAATGTCTTCAGCAACCATTTTTACCAGTGCTCATATTGCAATTTTGCTGTTATCACTGCATATTTTTATTTTCATTTTTTAACATTTTTACCAGAGGTGATATTGCAACTTAGTTGTTATCATTGATTTTCTCTAGCACTCCTTATTACTGGTTGTATTAATTTCTATGCTTGGTCGGCTCAGGAGATTTTTGTGGTTTAGAATATGCGCAGATTCTTTAAGTTTACGAATTTTCCAATGGTGTTTCTTGTCTAAGATCTCAACCTACTGGGCCCTATCTATGGTTTAAATAGAACTAACTGCAAACTTATGCTAAACTGGATTATTTGAATTAGAACTATTTGACTAACTTGAATAGCTTGAAATAGAAATGTTTTTGACAATTAAACTGTACTTACATTTAAATAGCGTGCTTATGCTAAACTGAATTACTTGAAATGGAGCCCTTTTTGATACTGAAACTGTACTAACACAAAATTAAATTGTTTAATATCGAACTGTTTTGACTTTTAACTGTGTGTAAACAAAATCTGTACTTATACTAAACTGAATAAGCTGAAGTATAATTGGTTTGACAATTAAACTCTGTACTCATCCTAAACTGAATTTTTAAAAATAGAGCTGGCTATTTGCATAAAAATGGATTTGGCGTTAAATAACCTATAAAGGTTGATATGGCATAAAATCAAACCAACCAAACAACCGAACAACCAACCCTTATCAATTCTTTCATGACTGTACCATGCACATCAATTACCATCGGTATGAACGTCACTTTTAACAGTTTTTTCAGTTCTCTAGCAAGGTCCACGTACTAACCTTTTTTTTTCGTTTTCTTTCTGTTTTATCATGTGGTCAACTGGAACGGCAAAGTCCACAATTCGGCAGGTTCTCTTTTTTGTTCGAATATCACTAGGTCTGGTCGTCTGACTTAAATTATGTGATCCGCTTGCATCTCAAAATTTTTGAGGACGGATTTTCGTTTGGTCAAAGTTAAAATTTTGAACAATTCCCAGTGGATCACCTTGCCCACCTAGTCGTGTGTCGTCTTATAATCTTTTTGCACTAGTTTGCGACATTCGTTCATGATGTGATTCATCGTTTCGTCTCCATCACCAGATAACCTACGTATGCTGTTTTGTTGCATCTTATCTATTCTTGCTTTGATATGATTGGTCCTTATGGCGTTGTTTTGTGCAACTGTAGTTCTAATGGTGTTGTTTTTTTCTTACTATTATTATTATTATTATTATTATATCTTTTGCGAGGTTTTGAAGAGTGCTCTAACTGGTGTGTGTCACGATGTATTGTTATTCATTTCCGTTTGTGCTGGCGCCACTCAGACGATCTCTTTGTCTATTTTGGTGCGAAACCCTTACAAAGAAAGGAGAGCGAGATCTTCCCCGCAAGACCGGAAGTGGAGGAGGGAAGGAAAGTCATTGCAAAGACAGAGAGAGGCAGTTGACAAAGCAGGAGGACGGTCGGCTTGCGGTAGCTGTCCAGGGGAAGAACGGTCAGCAGAAGGAGGCAGTGAGGGAAGACAGTCAAAGATGAGTTAGCATTCCTAGTGGCTTTGTAGAAGTTTCACCCAAAATACACGCCCGCGATAATCTACAAATGCACGAAAAGCACCAAAAAAGCGTCACAAGACTTCGCTTTCTTTCGATTGGAGCTGACCCAAGCCTGTGTTTGTTTGTTTGTTCTTTCTTCCACCCTTTGGGTTGTATTTTGCGTATCTGTAAAGAAATGTGTATTGCCCCTGGTCGGAAATGAGAAAAAACCACTAGATGAATCACTAGCCATGAGTAGTTTGGTTTAAAAAAGCTAAGATAGTGGGAATCGGACGGCCAGGGGTGTTATCAGAGTGATTTTTCTCGGGCGTTTGAGTGAGAACACGCCACTTGTCTCCTGGATTCTTCAAATCATCGTAATTGAATTTAGCAGTGCTGCGGTCTTTTTAGTTTCCTCGGTTTATTTTCTGGATCTCCAGTCCAACTACGGTCGTTATTACCGTCACTTTCACGTTGCACACTTTTTTTTTTAGTTTTCTTGTAAGGTTCAGAAATGTTTGAGTCTTTCATCTTCTTTTATTTTCATTTTTTGTAGTACAGGAACGGTAATATCTCCTAAACTTCACTACGTTTTGTATCTGGTACACTTTAGTCGATCAATTACAATTTGGCTTGGTTTGGTTTCTTTGTTTAATGGCATATCAACTCGTTTTAGGTTATTTAATTCCAAAGCTAATCTAGAAGAACAGTAGTGGTACTATTTAACCCATAGCTGGGAGGATAAGGGGGTTCATACGTTTCCCAAGGGTATTTGCCCGAAAGTGAACGTAATTGCGCGACTGGAGCACGAACTCGCTTACGACGATTTCGCAGTCCATCGCTTTAACCATTACACCACGAGGACATCCCTCAATTATCATTCATAGTACGTAATCGAAGCAGCTTATGAACAGATATAGAATTAATTTAATTTCTTACAATATTTTAGCGACAGAGTCTGTTGTACGAAAGAAGTCAAGGTCTATTGGGTGGTGTGATTCGTCGTGGTGGTGTGATTCGGCGAGGTGGTGGTAGAGGAAAAGTCAGATGATTAGTCGACAGAATCTTCGTGCCCAAAAGGCTAGCATGCGTTAGAGAAATTTGAAGGAGAATCTTCAGTTTGTACAGAAGCCAGTGTTAGAACAACATGCGGAATTCAGCCAGCTCCGGGAAGCTCACCCGTAAAAAGAGTAAAATTTAGTTTTGGACAAAGCCAGCGTCAGAGCAAGATCGCTGAGATCAGCCAGCTCCGGGAAGCTCACCCGTAAAATGAGAGAAAATCTGAAAATTGAAAACTCGTTAAATTTGACTATTTTGCGTGCGTCTTTTTGTTGTGTTATGACTGCAGGTTACCAAGTCCACCCCTAGGCCCTTATCCTAAATTCTCCGTGGTTGTAACATCATAAGTTTTGCGTATCAGGTTAGCGTATCATTGCTTCCGAGCTTTTAGCGGTAAATTTCTTTGGGGAGACTATATTCAAGTAGTAAAAGGTGTCTCAATATACATGGGACCCATCTGACTGCTTTGTTCTTTTTTGTTTCAAATTTCAGAATAATATACTATAACAACTATTAATCATTGATCACAATGCCTTAGACAATTGAGGAGAAAAATTTTGCGCTACGATTTGGTGACAAAATCATTCAAAACTGAATAAAAATAGCTGCAGCCTATTAATATGATAATGATTTATTACTGAGACAAGAAATAAAAAAAAACATTGCATGTCCTGGAAGCTGATTTAATAACAATAAAAAAAATCAACATTGATTTGATGTCTCTTGCTCAAAAGATTCATTTATCACATGACATATTCCAAATGGCCGCCATTGCACTAGTTTCATTCATAAATCATTATCATATTATTCGGTTGCAGCTATTTTGATAGTGTAGTTGGTTGGGTTTTATGGCATATCAACCTTTGTAGGTTATTTAATGAAAATCCATTTTATATAAATAATCGGTTCGATTTCAAATAATTCAGTTGAGCATGAGTACACATTTTAATTTCCAAAAACCATTTCTATTTCAAGCTATTCAGTTTAATCAAATACTTCTAATTCAAACAATTTAGTTTAGCATAAGTATGTGCTATCAGGTGCTACCATTCCGGGCCAGAGTAGACCTGGGAGCAAAGGCAATACATAGAGTTAATGCCCAAACAGTTTTATTTCAGATAATACAGTTTAGCCAAAGTACACAGTTTAAATGTCAAAACAATTCTATTTTAAACAACTCAGTTTAGTTTAAATGCAACCCCCCCAGTAAACCCAAACCAAGGTTTAGTTCAAATCAACCCATACATAGGACCATTATCAGCTTCTACCACACCGGACCAGAATGGACCTGAGAGAGATGGCAATGAAGGGGTACTCAGCATTCCCCAAAACTCCAGCATTACTTGAACCTCACCATCTGATTATTTATTATTATTTACAGGACACTCGTTGTGGGGAGGTGTCTTACCCCTCTGCAGAGGTGCCGTCGGTGTATTCAACAGCTCTAGCCTACTTTGCAAAACTATTTTGAGACAGCCTGTATTTGCATTAGATAGGTCTACCTGAGACCCTAGAACTGTGAGCAAATTACAGGGTGTGTCAATATATATGGGATCTATGTGAATGCCCTCTATTTCTGCCCACTCAGTATATGTATATGAACAGGGCGTCTCATTATATATGGGACACATGTTACAGCTAATAAAGCAACTATTAATTCTATTTCTGCTCACTCAGTATATATATATATAGATATACATACACACAGCGTGTTTCAGTATATACATGGGACCCATGTGACTGCCCGATTATTTCTGCTCACTCAGTATATGTGTATATACTGGTTGACACAATATAAACATGGGACCCATGTGATTGCCCTATTATTTTTGCTCACTCAGCATATGTATATATACAGGGTGTCTCAATATATACAAGGGACCCATGTGATTTCCCTATTATTTATACTCACTCAGTATATGTATTATACAGGGTGTCTCATTGTGTACATGGGACCCATGTGACTGCCCAATTATTTCTGCTCTCTCTCAGTATATGTACATATACAGGGTGTCTAAATATATTGATGGGACCCATGTGACTGCCCTAATATTTCTGCCCGCCCAGTATATATATATATATATATATATACAGGATGTGTCAATATACGTAAGACCTATGTGATTGCTAATAATTCTACGAATGATAATCTTATGTTCTTTTTTGTTTCCGATTTGAAAACAACTATTAATCCTCGATCACAATGCCTTCGACAAGAGAAGGAAAATATTTTGCGTGACTTATTTTGGGGGAAAATCATTCAGAACTGTGTAAGCAAAACTTCATTGGAAGTTTACCTTAATAATTATCCCCCCCCCAAAAAGTCTAATTTATCACTGTTTACTCAAATTTCAACCTCCAGGGTCAGTAAACAACGTTAACAAGAAGGTAGAAAATCCCAGATCTGGTAGGAAGCTAATTGCAAATTGTCCTGACTATGGGGATGCTGTGAGAGATTCTGTTTGAAAAAGTCTCTAAAAGACGTTCCCAAAATATTACATTGTTGTAAAGAATCTTAAAGAAGGATCTTTAATTGTAGCCATACAGAAACCAGATCAAGCATAAACTTACTCCAGCCGACTTAGAATTTCGTGTCTTATTATGATAATAATGGACTTTATCTATTTTGAAACGTCCTGTTATTATATAGCCATATACATATACAAGCGGAAACATAATGAGACATAATTTACGAACTTCAATGAACGAACGACACACTTCTTTACAAAAATATATCTCTCACACTTTTTTCTCGAAAGGGTTGATAAAAGGGTTGATGTTTATGTGGTGTGTGATAGATGGGTGGAGAGCAATGGAGCAAAGGAGGTGCCTGTGGTGTAATGGTTATCGTCGTAGGAAATGGACACGGTGGCACGAGTTCAAAACCTGGACGAGACCGATTGCATTTCACATTGCACTAATACCCTTGGGAAAGGTATGAATCCAATTATTCTCCCTCCAGCTATGGGTAAAATAGTAGGGCAGACTAGGTTCTTCAGCCTTGATGAGGCAACTAGTGTAGGAGAAGGAAAACTCTGAACTCAAACCTGTTAAACTTCGCTTAAAAATTGACCTTGTGTCATATCCTGCCCGAGCGGAGGGGTTGGGTAAATATGAAGAAATGGGTGGAGAGACATATACTAAGAGAGAGGACTTCCCATATATTCTTCCAGGAACCAGGGGGTGCCAACGCTTGCACCCCCTTGCAAGCTCGTTAGAGATGCCTCTGGTCGGCTGCGTGTCCCTCGCTCGATTGCGATTCTCTGAACTCTGTCTAAATATCACCAAGTGGTTCTCATCACGTGATCTCCTTCCGGTTACACACCTGGTTGACCTGAGTGCCCTGGTCGTGCTGTCCTGTTTACTAATCAATATGTGACAGCTTGCCAAGCACATGGGGTTACTAGGAATCAACCGAAAATCCATGGTATATGTTATATAACACTGTAGCTACTCTATATTTCCTCTGTGCTTGCAATCAAATGTGTTGGAGAAAAGTACGAATTATAGCACAATTTTTTTCACGCAAACATTCTATGATTCGACAGATTGTCTGAATCTGTGAAATAATGAATCGATTTATTCAAAAGCCATTTAGATTTTTCCAAAGAATTTTCTTAACGCCATGTCGGATAAAACCGAGAAACCTGTTAGTTGTCTAAATTTCTGAGACGAAGCTTAATGATTTTTATCATTAAGGGTTTTTGGAATATTGTCTACAGCAGGATACATAGCATAACAGTTATCGGCGTTGGTTCCCTAAGCCTCTAAGGACACAATCATCTGGAGGTTGCAGGTTCAATCCTGACTGCTGGCGAGTAACAAACAGGAATACTAAATTCTTGAACCCGGTTATGGTGAACGGTATCAGAACAGGTGACCACCGTCGATTTAATAAAGTTCCGTGTAGGTTACCGAGTTCGACAAACACCTGGAGGACATATCGGCCGAAACGTTAGGGATATAACGAGAAACCTATTGTTATAATACTTTGCAACACTAACAGTAAGGGTTTTTGAGTATTTCGGGGTCGCTTTCCTTGGCCAAAGAAAAGGTACAGCTATTTGTCCATTGCTCAATTTTATTTTCTTTATACTCATTCTTGAATATTACTTCCGGTTTTGACACACAACTGTTTGCCCATATTTTTTGTCAATTTTATTCATTTGTTTGTTTTTTAACGAGTAAGAATTCACTGAAGCAATATTTTTATAATAAAAAAAAAGTCTCCATTGCGTGATGGCTCTCTGAAGTGGTTGGTTACTTTTATGGAGTAGTCATCTGAAATAAATTCATTATAGCCAAATCATTGTTTGATGAACTTTTCCAATCATATATATATATATATATATATATATATATATATATGTGTGTGTGTGTGTGTGTGTGTGTGTGTTATTCAGTCCAGTTAAGCCGGAGTCGGGAATAATTCCGTCTGGACAATAAAATCATTCAACTATGAAGATTAAAATTTTCCTGGTAAAGAGCTCAATGTAACTCATATCACAGAGTAATAATTCCTTTAAGAAAAACAAAAAAGCGGTCACATTAGGATTATAAATTTATTTCCATCCTGTTATGGATATTGATATGAATCAATAACACCAAAAATAACAGAACTTCTTCAGATCCAGTGGATAATAAAAAGGTATATATATATATATATATATATATATTTACGTATGTGTGTGTGTGCGAGTGTGTGTATTGAAGAGGGTATATTGTTAATAAGATGAGTTTTATTAATAACGATGAAACCCTGTTTATAATTCTTAATTGTACTTTTCCAAGTCTTTTTTGTTATCTTCCAATGTCGGGATCCAGCTGGTAAAGAAATTGTTCCATATCTTCTGCCCCAGCGCTTTCGATCATACTTTTAGCCATCATCAGGGGTCGTAGTGTGAGTTGACAGTTTAGTGTAAGTTTTATTATTTTGATTGTTTGTTATTTTTTTAAGTGGTAATTAGAAACGTTTTCAGCATTTTGTTTGGAAACGTTCAGTTGGAAAGGTTTTAATAAATATATATTGTTGGAGAAGTTTTCTAATAGGGTTGGTAATTTTAGTTATTGAAAATATTCAATATATTCGTATCTGTGTTAAATGCTTTTTTATTTATGTTTTTTTAAAAGTTATACATATTTCCTCTGGGATTCGTAATCTTTTTTATTGTTATTTTATTTATAATCATTGTATTATCTATGAAAATCTTCCTTACATCGGAAAATGTAAGTTGGTTATTGCTATTGTTGTTTTTTGTAATTAGACATTTTATGGCACTATTTTCGTAAAGTTGATAAGTGAGGCAACGAGATAGTAATGTAGTTGTATAACCAATGTAAGTTTTATATATATATATATATATATATATATATATATATATATATATATATATATATATATATATACTTTTGTATGAGTATTTGCGTATTTAAACATATGTTTTCTGTGTCTGTGCGAACACATACAATGTGATACTGTAATATCCCTATATATATATATATATATATATGTGTGTGTGTGTGTGTGTGTGTGTGTTGGTGTTGGCTGTTGTGTCGGCGAGGATTTGATTGCCATACATTAACACAGCAGACCTACAATTGTGCTATTATCAGCCAAGAGTTTCTGCTCTTGTGTACCTTACCTCTTGCCAGCCAAGAATTACTTCCCTTGTATATCCCCACCTGCGCTTGACCACTTATCAATCGTTGTGTCAGAATGAAGAGAGTTCTACTCTCGGTGGCTTTCTTTAATGTAGAACTTACGCCCTTGTCTAGAAGGGTTAAGGATAAGAGTTATATATCGAAAGAAATGAGCCATTTTTGGCACCACTGACAGCATGCTTCTTGCCGGTGCATCATGTTTGAAATTGTCAGATTAAGAAAATTGTAGGGATTAGGGAGATAAAGGCCTTTGTTTCTTCAAACAAATAGTAGTCTACTCAGAAGTTTTATTCTTGGGGCTGCCAGAAGTAAAAAAAATTGGAGTGACAAACAAGTACTTGAACAAACTCTTTCTACGAATCAGCACAATTTAATAATATTGATAATGCTAGAAAATAGTTATTATTTTCTGGGATTATTTGTATGATTAAATAGTGTAGCATGGGGCCAAAATACGTTGTGTCTGAAAGAAAGGAGTTCGCAGAAAAGAAACACTCAAAACTCGAATTTTTAGGAAGAAAATAGTAGTCGCTTTTATTCTTGGGGATTACAACGGGCTGTAGTTAAAAAAAAGTTTGTTCGATAGCGTTCTTCCTCCCTCCTCTTCTTGGCGATGACGGCGGCGTCGTTATAGTTGGCTTGTTGATACTTTCCTATCAGTCAAATTGCTGACAGGCTAGGGATGACATAGGTCGGGGCGCCATGGACCTCTGTTGAACCTGTTTAGAAAGCTGCCTTGAACTCCCCAAAATCTTGTTACTTGATTTCTTTTATAGCGATTTGATGGATCAATTCGAAGGTTCCGGAAGGCTCGATGATCACCAGTGAAAACAATAGTGTAGCACGTGAAAGTTCACGCGTGAACTCTACAAGTCATTCTGCCTGCACGAGCGAGGTCTGTGACATTTTTGGGCGTCAGACTAATGTACCCAATGATTGATGACACCTGATATGCTCGCGCGTTCTCCAGCCTTGAGACTGCCGCAATTTAATAACGGTGCCCGTCAGTAATATTACAATTGTACTGATTCCTTGAAAGAGTTTGTTTTGAGGTTAATATAGAATTAAAATCATACGAAAAGGGGGTGAAATATTATCGACCAAACCAAGGAAAAATAACCTGGTATTTCGTTTTGGTATGGTTTAAAAATTAAACCTAAAGAGGAAAAAATGGAGCAGGTTAAATTCCGTGAAGAATACGGAGATTATTGTATACTTTTCATATCTTTAATTCATTTTCTTCATAATCAGACCGAGAACTTTTCATCTCTCCCTCATTGAGCATGATATAAAAATAACGAATATATTCATATATATAGGAAATAAAAATGATTTATTTAATATTGAAAATTCTTTACATCATTAAAAATTCTTTACATCATTAAAATAAAGACGACAGGATATTTCTCGATGACATAGATATTTGAAAGATGCCGTTTTTTTTTTTATTTAGAAATATATTAGGAATCTCTGATGAGATCATTTTACCAGCAGCTGTTGCATCTGCTGCTGAGATAAGAAGCGATCTTGGGATGGGAAGCCATACGGTTGTACAGACCCATCATTCTGGGGTAGTTGCTGAACATGGACTGGTTCTGCATATACATATTCTCCATGCAACAATAGAACATCATGTCACACCAGGTCATCTGAAAAATTGAAAGAAATATAAGAAATTTCGACACGAGTGAGGATGATGGATTCTTCGAGAAAATCAAATATCAACACTACAAAGTTTGTGCAAAGGTATTTGTGGAAAAGTGGATAAATCAAACGGAACAGGTTTTAGTAGTTGCATTTCGTTCGTTATTGGAGATGCCCGTGGTGTAAATTTTATCCTGGTAGGAAATGAACACAGCGACACGAGTTCGAATCCTGGACGAGGCTGATTACATTTCACATAGCACTAATACCCTTGGGAAAGGTAGGAATCCAATTATTCTCAATTATTCTCCCTTCAGCTATGGGTAAATAATTGACCTTGTGTCATATCCTGCCCGAGCGGAGAGGGAGGTAAGTATGATAAGGCAGTGGAAAAAAAACAAAAATATTTGTTTTGCAATCACAGTTCAGCAACCAGATGTTTGAAGAAATTTTGTTCGGGTTGCCGGAAGGTCGACTATGAGGCAAGGTTAGGTATGTCTAAAAGAGTTGATTCTGAGACTCTGCTCCAAAGCACAGAGGTAAATCCAGTAACAATTCGTCAACTTCACAATCTCGGCAAAAGCATCCGAAGATGCCGAATTGTGCCTCACGTACTTCCAAAATATTGTAAAAATTTTGATTCACCATAATATATTCCATTAAATTGTATATAATTTTAATCAGAGGGGGTCGAGGTGTTTTGGCTACCCTCGTGGGAAGTAGACTCGGCGACCGGAGTTCAAATTCAGGACGAGGTTGTTTACGTTTCACAATACCCTTACGAAAATTTGTTTTCGTTTTGCTTGGTTTTATGGCATATCAACCATTGTAGGTTATTTAATGCCAAATCCTCTTTATACATATATATTAAATATATATGATTTGGTTTCGTTTGGTTTTATGGCATATCAACCGTTGCAGGTTATTTAGTACCTGATCATCTTTATACATATATATTAAATATATGATTTGGTTTGGCTGCGTTTTATGGCATATCAACCATTGTAGGTTATTTAATGCCAAATCCTCTTTATACATATGTATTAAATATATAGGATTTGGTTTGGTTGGGTTTTATAGCATATCAACCGTTGATGGTTATTTAATGCCAAATCCTCTTTATTCGTATGTATTAAATACATATGCTTCGGTTTGGTTGGGTTTTATGGCATATCAACCGTTGTAGGTTATTTAATGCCAAATCCTGCTTTTACATATATATTGAATATATGATTTCTAAACATATTCTATTTACTATTAATTATTAACAATTACAATTAAACTTCAATCATTTGTTTACTCACAATTAAATGTGAACGCAATTTTATTTCAAACAATTTCGTTAAGCATGTGTATTAAGTTTAAATAGCAAACAGTTTTATTTGATCAATAGATAGGACCATATCAGGTGTTACTACTCTCGGTCAGATTCGAACTGGCAGTGATGCCAATTAAGGGGTACTCCACATTCCCCGAAACCCGAACATTACTGGAACCTTGTTAATGTAATCGCAGGACGCTCATTGGTGGGATATTACTCCTCTGCAGAGATACAGTCGGTGTATTCTACAGCCCCAACTGACTTGGACAGTTGCGAAAGTTATGAGGCCAAATAATATCCTTACAGCTTTGGATAAACTCTTGGGTAGATAGGACTCTTAAACCTTGGTATGGTAACTAGTCAAGGAGAAGGAAAACTCTGTGCTCAAATCTATTAGATTTGAGCTCAGAATCGCTTAGAATTGTCCTTGGGCCGAATCCTCCTCGTACGGAGGGGGTTGGTAAAACATATAATTCTAATGGAAAAAAGATTTTATATAGCTATCACAATTTTAGTGATTTACATTTCGCCCCATACATTCTATTATAGCTCGTAAATGGTTTAATACTTAGCAGGCTATTGGTCTAGTGGGTAGAGTGTTCGCTAAAGAGTCAAAAAATGGTACTTGATACTTCCTTGCTTTACACTCAGCATCATGAGGTAATGTATCTAGGTTAAAGTGGAGCAATCCAGGAAAAGAAGTTACGCCCTCTCCAGCACCTCGGTATAGTTGCTATTGAAAAGGAAGCCTTCGGGTCACCCTCGACCATGGTCGCCAACTTATTTTATGATGAGGAGTAAGATCCTGCATCCTATCAAAAAGAAAGGAGCATTGCCCTTGTTATGACACAAGACTACATCTGATAAAGATCCTGAGGATCTGGATTACACTTTCATTGCCATTACTCCCAGTGGCTGTGTCTGCTTGGATCTCATCTCTGGATCAAATAGTTCCGTTAAAAAAATCATTCGTACTCAATCGGGCCGAGAGCAAAGAAAAATTCTAAAGAAACAACAAATTGTAATCATGAACATATATGAACGTGATTCCCTAACACTGTGGCTTAAAACAATCCTAGACGGGTTGACTTGCCGTAAAGATCAGTCAATCAATGAATTATTCAATCAAGAGGTTTGTTAAAAAATATACAATTTAAATATTTTTTGATAAAAGTGGGGACGTCTTTGTGGCGAAATGGGTAAAGCGCTGGACAGCGACAGCATAGTGACTTCAAACTGGCTATTAACTTCACTTTCATACTAACATTCTTGGGAAATTTCTAGCTATGGGCTAAAAAGTACAGCTGCTACTTTTCTACGAGGATAACTTTGGCATTAAATAACATATGAAGAGATATACGTCATTAAATAAAGAAATGAAAGTTATCAAAAAGTGTTGATAACTTAGTTAATAGCAATAATTCCCAACGATTTTAGAAAGTTGTCTCCATTTTAGTTATTTGTTTTTCTCCCAATATAAAGTAAAAGTAAGTTAGCGACCATAGTCGAGGGTGACCCGAAGGCTCCCTTTTCGATAGCTACTACACCAAGGTGTAGGGGAGGGCGCTACTCCATTCCCAGGATTGCTCCACTTTACCCTTGAACCGTACCTTATAATGCTGAGTGTTAAGCAAGGTGGTATCAAGTTCCATTTTTAAAGTCTTTGGTATGACTCGATCTGGGATTGAACCCAGGTCTCCCGAGCCATTGGCGAACACTCTAACCGCTGGGCCAATGTCCCAATATATTCTCCCAAATTCCTTCCGTTTCTTATGTCTAATGGTTTTCATGAACTTCCGGTTTGAAATATCTATTTAGAATATAGACATTTAAATAAAACAAGAGAACAAAATCTTGTATATATATTTTCTATAAATGAACTTTCAAAATATATATTTTATCAAACATAAACAAACTTACCATGTCACCCATGAAGTACATGTTGCCACCATTGCGCATGCACAGTGACCTCTCCATGAAGGGCATAATTCTGTTGAAGGTGTTCATGTATCTCCAGTACATGTAGTTCTGGAAAAGAAATCAAACGTCTTTGAAGAAATCAGTGTAGGTCAAGTCCAAAATTGGCAGAGTTTGCTGAATTAAACAATTTTGAGATAAAAATTATTTTTGGCAAATATCTCGTTAAAATAGAAATAGGGCCGTGTGTTGCGTAACGACTATCGTCGTACGATATGGAATCGACTTATCCGAGTAAAAAACCTGGACGAAGCTCTTTGTGTTTCACTTCGAACTAATACCGTTGAGAAAGGCATGAATTTTCTTCTCCCTTATCCATGGATAAATAGTAAGATAGACGGGGTTCTTTAGCATTGGTAAAACAACTGATTTAGAAGATAAAATTTCGAATTTAAGCCAGCGTTGTCCCTGTTACCCATAATCAGGTTCAAATGTTAGGCATGAGTAAGTATTCATTATTATTCAACTGCAGTCAGGATTGAACCTACAAATATGCTGATAGTTTTACCAAAAATCTCAAACTAAACGCCAGCAGGCGAATCGCGTAACGGATGTTTAAAAAGCTTCTTAGTGAAAATCAATCGGTAAGTTCACCTACCTTGAAAGCAGTGTCTCATCAACCGAAAAGGACATCGACACGTGGCTAACGAACGCAAGGACAGCTATCGATAGACTATCGATCATATGGAAGTCAGACCTGACCGATAAAATGAAACACAGTTTTTTCCAAGCCGCAGTCGTATCGATACTGCTGTATGGATGCACTACATGGACGCTGACAAAACAGCTGGAGAAAAAGCTAGACGGCATTTACACAACAATGTTACGAGCAATATTGAACAGGTCCTGGAGGCAAAACCCCACAAAACACCAACTATACGGCCACCTACCTCCCATCACGAAAACTATCCCAGTTAGATGAACCAGACATGCAGGGCACTGCCGGAGAAGCAGGGACGAGCTCATAAGTGATGTACTCCTATGGACCCACACATATGGCCAATCAAAAGCAGGCTGACCAGCTCGAACCTACGGACAGCAGCTATGTAGGGATACAGGATGTAGCCCTGAGGATCAGCCAGAAGCGATGAACGATAGGGAGAAGTGGCGAGAGAGGGTCGGGGATATCCGTGCTGGCGGCACGACATGATGATGAAGATGACTTGTACCCGGTGTTGGTCAACAGAATTAGAACAATCAAACCCCCCACCTACCCAATGGATTAAATTAAAAGTTCGATTCGTGTAGTTCTGCGTAGGCTCCCTAGTTTGACGGGAAACACCTCGAAGATCGAAGGACGCATCGGCCAAAACGTTGTGAATATTAAAAAAAAGTTGCACGATATGATAAAAATTATCAAACTTCATATAAGAAAATTAGACAAATAACAGCTTAACTCTGCTTAAAAACTGACCCTGTCCGCTGTGGAGGGGTTTGGTAAATACATACTTAAAATGAAAACAAAATGTGGCTTACGTCATAGTTGCTGCACATGCTGTCACCTCCGAATCCCCAGTCGTTCATGTTGTACTGTGACAAAAGAAGAAATAACGGAAATATGTGTAAGTGAAGGTCAAATCAATGTGGATTATTCATATCTCTTTCAACTGATGAAGACAAATTGACTTAAATGTTTTAGAAAAAAATAAAACAATGAGAGACAAAATCGAGTAGAATCATATTGGATTTCATGGCATATCAACCATTAAAGTTTATTTAATGCCAAATCCTCTTTATACATATATATCAAATATATATAATTTGGTTGGGTTTGGTTTTATGGCATATCAACCATTGTAGATTATGTAATGTCAAATCTTCGTGTGTCCTCGTGGTGTAATGGTTAAAAACGATGGACTGCGGAATCGTAGAACGCGAGTTCGTACTCCAGTCGCGCTATTACGTTCAATTTCGAGCAAATACCATTGGGAAATGTATGAACCCTCTTATCCTCCCAGCTATGGGTTAAATAATACCACTACTGTTCTTTTAGGAGAATAGATTTGGTATTAAATAACCTACAAAGGTTGATATTCCATTAAACAAAGAAACCAAACAAAACCATCAAATCTTCTTTATACATACATATTAAATACATATGATTTAGTTTAGTTGGGTTTTATGGCATATCAACCATTGTAGGTTATTTAATGCCAAATCATCTTTATACATATATATCAAATATA
This sequence comes from Sepioteuthis lessoniana, assembly GCA_963585895.1. Taxonomy (NCBI): domain Eukaryota; kingdom Metazoa; phylum Mollusca; class Cephalopoda; order Myopsida; family Loliginidae; genus Sepioteuthis; species Sepioteuthis lessoniana. The sequence continues at coordinate 10,058,331 of OY757942.1, forward strand.
TATATGATTTGGTTTGATTGGCTTTATGGCTATCAACCATTAAAGGTTATTTAATACTAAATCCTCTTTATACATGTATATTAAATATATATGATTTAGTTTGATTGGATTTTATGGCATATCAAACATTATAGGTTATTTAATGCCAAATCCTCTTTACACATATATATTCAATATATATTGTTTCAAACAATTCAGTTTAGCATGAGTACGCTGTTTAAAGACAGTAAAGTGTAAAAACATTTGATTTTAGACAATTAAGTTTAGCAAAATCATACAGTTTAGTTTTATTTGATCCATATATAGGACCCTAATTATGATCATTATATTTATTGATTTCTAACAATTCAATTAAACATCAGTTATTTGTTCACCAACAGTTAAATGTAAAGACTGTTCAATTCTTAGAAATTCCGTTTAGCATTAGTAAAAAGTTTGAATAGTTTTAAGCATTCCTATATAACAGTCACAGTTTAACATCAGTAATTTGTTTGCACTGAATTTTTTCTAATTGATCCATAAAGATGACCCTTTCAGGTGCTACCACTTCGAGTCCGAGTGGATATGAGAGTAATGGCAGAGATGTAGTCGGTGTAATCAATAACCACAGCCGACTAGGCCATAGGACCCTTGTTGGGGGAGTCTTACCCCTCTGCAAAGATGTAGTTGATGTAATCTACTGCCACAGCCGACTTGGCCATAGGACACTTGTTGGGGGAGTGGATATGACAGTAATGGCAATGAACAGCTACTCTTCTTTTCCCAAAGTTATACCATTAGTAAAGTTTCACCATCAGACTGTTTAGTGTCATATCAAGGACACTCGTTGGGGAAGTCTTATTCATCTGCAGAGATGTTGTCGCTGTAATCTATGGCCACAGCCGATTGGGCCATAGGACACTTATTGGGGGAGTCTTACTCTTCTGCAGAGATGTAGGCGGTGTAATCTGCAGCTACATCCGACTGAGCCATCGGACACTTGTTGGAGGAGCCTTACCACTCGGCAGATATGTAGTCGGTGTAATCAATAACCACAGCCGACTAGGCCATAGGACCCTTGTTGGGGGAGTCTTACCCTTCTGCAAAGATGTAGTTGATGTAATCTACAGCCAACAGCCGACTTGGCCATAGGACACTTGTTGGGGGAGTCTTACACCTCTGCAGAGATGTAGTCGATCTAATCTACAGACCCAGCCGACTTGGCCATAGGATACTTGTTGGGGGAGTCTTAACCATCTGAAGAGATGTAGTAGATCTAATCTACAGACCCAGCCGACTGGGCCATCGGACACTTGTTGGGGAAGTCTTACACATCTGCAGAGATGCAGTCGGTGTACTCTACAGCCACAGCCGACTGAGCCATAGGACACTTATTGGGGGAGTCTTAACCATCTGCAGAGATGCAGTCGGTATATTCTGTAGTCCCAGCCGACTGGGCAAACTTTATCAAAGAAAAACCTTATCACTATAAATAACTTGAAAAGATATAGATATGAAATTCTTATATTTAGAACAACTGACTTACCCTGAAGTTTCCGTTCTTCCAGTGGTAGTATCTCATGTAATCATGCATGATTTCATAGAAGCAGTCACAGATGTAGTCACATCTCATCATATCCATGGGGGTCTTGGGATAGAACCCTACAAAAATTAAATTAACAATAATTATCAAACAATTAAAATATGAAACACGAGGGTCGGCTGAAAATTCAAATGTTTTTTCTGTACCTCCTGCGGGTCACGCACTCATTCCATTGGTGTCGAAGTGCTTGGATCCTATTAATCCTAAAGTCATCAACGTCAGATCTGACGTTATCACATGAAGTTTTCTGTTTATGGACTTTTCAGCGCACCCTCGTATGTTTACACCCACATATAAGTCGGTCTTAAATCCTTTTGTTTCATAGATCGTAGTTTGTTTTAGGCAACATACTCTCATTACAATTTTTTTGGTTTAAAAAATCTTTGAAATGATGTGTAAATAAGATATTTTTCATGTATACTTTATTTTCAAATTCTTGTAAGTGAAAATGTTTCTATAGACATATTTAAATAATACTAATTTTACTCAAAAATATCAAAGAAATGTATTATTATGACTTACCGTATTCACGAGCCAAATACCTGCAAATGGCCATGGTCTCTGGCATCATGTAGCCATCGTCCATTTGCAAACAGGGGAGGTAACTGCAGGGGAAATCTGGATTAGAGAGAATATTAATAGTTTATTGCTAAAATTATGATTAGGCTATTTTTCCCAGAAATTAATATTACTTCAATCATACATGAAATATAAATGTTACACATTAGAGCTTATATTCTTATGAATTCACAATACACTGCACTATCATAAAATTGCGCAGATAACATACCGTAGTTGTCTAACACGTCGTCTGGGTGCTGTAACGTTCCGATAAGTATTTACAGTCAACGCAATTGCTGTTGGAAACAGCGTGTGATATAGCGTTAAGATAATATTTAATTAGTATTATAGTTTTATAATTTCATATTAGTCTTTGTTTTAATCGATCAAATATGGTCACACATTGGAAATGTTTGTAGCAGTCTGCTGGAGTGGCGCTTAGTTGTATACATCCATATATATATATATATTTCTAGATATTTCTACCGGAAAGTAGAAGTAAAGTAAAGTTGGCGACGCCCCTAGTCGAGAGTGACCCTAAGGCTCCCTTTTCAATAGCTACTACAACACGGTGTAGGGGGAGCGCTACTCCTTTCCCCGAATTGCTCCAATTTACCCTTGATACGTAACCTATATTGCTGAGTGTTAAGCAAGGAGGTATCAAGTACCATTTTTAAAGTCTTTCGTGTAACGCAAACAGGGATTGAACACAAGTCTCCCGGACCATTAGTGAACACTCTACCCACTAGATCAATGAGCTGGTTAGTAAGGAGTGCGTATTATACATAAGAATGAGATAATTATTTTTTTGCTTCATGCCTTACCATATTCGGGATGGGATGACAAAAGGTAAGTTATATCTATCGTCCAAATTAACGAGAATGTGTGTTAGTTGATAATTTGTATTTCACTCTGTATAAAATGAACACCTAACCTTTCACTATGAAATTCTCTTGTATAATACGCAATGACTCTTTAGAATGTGTTGCCGCTAAATTTAGAATTTGTACAACGTTTTGACTTAACATAAGAATAGAAGAATATATTGACCAAGCACCACCCCTTTCTTTTAAACATTAAAAGACACAAAAGCAGACAGTGTATTTGACTTGCCGAGTTTAAATCCTGGACAAAGCCAGCTAGGGGTAAATAGTGAGCGTTTTATGTCGTGGTAAGGACAACCAATCATGGAGAAACAAAATTTTAAATTCAAACTTGCATTAATCCACCTTAAATGACTTAGTATCACGTCTTGGAAGTGCCCGTGGTGTAATGGTTATCGTAATAGGAATTGGACACGGCGACACGAGTTTAATCCTGGCCGAGACTAATTGCATTTCACATAGCACTAATACCCTTGGGAAATGTATGAATCCAATTATTCTCCCTCCAGCTATGGGTAAATAGTAGGACAGACGAGGTTCTTCAGACTTGGTGAGGCAACTAGTCTAGGAGAAGGAAAACTCTGAATTGAAACCTGTTAAACTCCGCTTAAAAATTGACCTTGTGTCACATGCTGCCCGAGCGGAGGGGTTGGTAAATAGGATCACGTCTTGGAAACGGCGGGATGTGTGGATTAATGCAAGCACAAAAGTTGTATTGTCTTTTTGGATTCAATCAAGAACATAATCAAATATGATGAACGAACTTCACTGAACGAACGAAACATACTTCTTTATAAAAATATATATATATCTAATTTTGTTCTCGAAAGGGGCACACAGTTTGTTGTAAATTTGAAAGAGAGAGAGAGAGAGAGAGAGAGAGAGGGAGAGATGGAGAGACATATACTGATAGAGGGGACTTCTTCTTGCCCCATATCTTCTTCCTGGACCTCAAAGATGCCAACACATTCACCCCCTTGCAAACAATATCGTCAGAGACGACCTAACGCCTCTGATTGTCTGCGTATCCCTGGCTCGATTCTCGATTCTGACTTGACTCTAAATCTGACCGCGTAGTTCCCATATCCCGTGGTCTCCTTCCGGTTATATACCTAGTCGACCAGCCTACCCTGACACTCTGACATCCCCCTTGTTTAGTAATCACAACGTGACAGCAAACGGGGTCATCAGGAACGAACCCAAAATCCATGTCAACAGTCATTATATGACACAAATACACACACACGAATATATATATATATATATATATATATACAAATGTAATTATAGTGCAAGTTTTAAGTTAATAAACGTTATAATATTAACTAAAATAATAATTAATATTTAGCTAAATCGATTGGGGTTGAAGAATACACCGACTGCATCTCTGCACAGTGTAAGACTCCCAACAACCAGTGTTTTCGATATAACATTAAACAATCTGATTGTGAGGCTTTGGAAAAAGTGGAGTACCCCTTTCATTACCATTGCTCCCTGGTTAACTCTGTCTCGGAGTGGCACCATCAGATAGGCTCCTTACTATGGATCACAAAGAACTAAACTGTTTGCAACAAAAAAAAATCTGATCTTAAACTTTAATTGATATATACGAATACTTGAAACCATTTAACTATGTGCAAAAAAATGTTGCTCACGTTGGTTTAAGAATGTTATCTACACAATGTATTTGCAAATTATATATATATATATATATATATATATGTGTGTGTGTGTGTGTGTATGTGTGTGTGTGTGTGTGTAAACAGGATTTGATATTAAATATCATCATCATCATGTCGTGCCACTAGCATGGATGTCCCCGACCCTCTCTCACTATTTTTCCACATCGTTCATCGCCTCTGGCAGGTCTTCAGGCCTACATCCCGTATCCTCACATAGCTGCTGTATGTATGTTCTAGCTGGTCGTCCTGCTTTTGATCGGCCATGTGTTGGGGACCATAGGAGTACATCACTTATGAGCTCGTCCCTGCTTCTCCAGCTATGTCCTGCATTTCTGGTTCGTCTAGCTTGGATAGTTTTCGTGATGGGAGGTAGGTGGTCGTATAGTTGGTGGCTTGTGGGGTGTTGCCGCCAGGACTTGTTCAATATTGCTCGCAACATTCTTGTGTAATTGACGTCTAGCTTCTTCTCCAGCCATTTAGTTAGCGTCCAAGTAGCACATCCATACAGCAGTATTGATACGACGGCTGTCTGGAAGAAACTGCGCTTCATTTTATCGGTCAGGTCTGATTTCCATGTTATCGATAGCTATCTTTAGCTGTCCATGCCTTCGTTAGCCGCGTGTCGATGTTCTTTTCGGTTGAGGAGACGCTGCTTCCTACGTAAACGTGCCTTTCTATTTTATTGTAATATAATGTTGCTATTATGTAGAGATGCTATTGTTGATTGCCAGAACATATATATATATATATATATATATATTAATTAAAGAAAACCCGGCAAGTGATTTGAAGATGAAAATATATAACGTTAGCCGCGTGTCGGTATGTGTGTGTGTGTGTGGGTGTGTGTATAAACAGGATTTGAAATTAGATAAACAACAATGGTTGATATACAATCAAACTAAACCAAACTTAGAATTATTAATTAATTATAAATATGCTAATGAGTATTTAAGTACTATATATATATATAGAAATTTACTAAGCTTTTTGATTAGATGTGGCACAAGGCCATATGAAAGGGGCACCCAATGAGTCTCGAATTCACTCGTGTAGGTTTGTTAGCCGAGCTTGCTAACCATTACACCACCAGAGGCGCCTTATATATATATATATATATATATATATATATATATATATATATATATATATATATGTGTGTGTGTGTGTGTGTGTGTGTGTGTGTGTAAAGCTATACTAACGAATTGAGCACTCTGGTATCCGATAGCGCAAAATGTGAATAAACAAAAGCTAATACAAAATTTGTTATAATTCCTGAGCTGACGTATGTCACCGAAATAGCTGAGTGGTTAGATATCATGTCTAGTTTAAAGTTAGGCAGGTTTTGATCCCAACTTGAAGGGACTTACGTGTCTAGCCACACTGAAGAGTTGTTATACAATGAAACAGCCTCTCTGTGGATGACAATATATATATATGTATATATATATATATATATACAGACATATATATTGTCCTTAAGCAAGGTTCGGTATTAAATAACCTACAGGGGTAGAAATACCATAAACCACAGGGGTGTTCTCGTTGTGTAATGGTTGAGGTGCTGGACTGTGGAATCGTAGTAAGCGTGTTCGAACTCCAGTCGAGCTATTTCTTTCACATTTGAACAAATACCATTGGGAAAAAAATTACAAACCTTGTCCCGCCAGCTCTGGGATAAATAGTACCACTATTTTATTTCTTGAAGAATGGATTCGGCATTAGATAATCCAAAAAGGTTGATATGCCATTTAACAACAAAACAAGCAAACATAAAACACAACCAACCTATTTAACGGATTCTTGTTAAAAAATACTTTTTCAACGTAAACATATGGAAGATCTTTTTGAAAATTCCAAAATAGAACACATTCTGTCCTTTTTGAGGGAGAGAAAATTATACGCAAAAAGATAAAAACATTAACAAGATAAATATCACCAAAGGTAATCCATATCACCGACCTGAAGATGTTGATAATTCTTTGTAAACATCAACTGCAAAAATGTAGAGATCGACGTTCAAAGAACATCATTTCCTAATCTCATGCACGAAAATAACCCAAGAGGGTTTGACATACCTTTAAAACCAACCAACCAACCAACCAAAGAATAGTCATACTCATAAGAAACTAAACTTCTGATGAAATTATCTGATTTTATAAATTTCTTTTCCCCAAAAAATAGAGTTCATATGTTTTAAAGATGGGACCATCTCTATACACAATGGAAAGGTTTTGAAATTAGTAAACCATTTCATATATGTCGGTAGCATTATCTCATCTACTAAAAGCAGTGTCATCATAAGTATAAGAAGAGCTAGGACAGGTTTTGACATGATATCGAAATAAGATTTCTCTGATAAAAATCCCTGGAATACTTCCAATCTGAAGCCGCGTCGAGACTACTGTATGGTTGCATTCTGTGGACTTTAACTAAAGACAGACAGATCGGCTGAGGCTTTAGAATACGCTGACTGCAATTCTACGGAGGAATGACACTCTTGTAATGACTATCCTGGATATGACACTTAACAATCTGATGGTGAGTCTCCAGTCGTGCCGGAGCTTTGGGGAATGCGGAGTATCCCTTTATTATATACCGTACCTAAATAAATATATTGTGAGGGGTTGATATGCTGATTAAGTAGTTCACTACGAGTAGTTGTTTACTTTCTCTACGCCGCTGGCTAGTTTTGTATTTTGTTAATGTCATAAAGATTTCCATTTCATTTCCAACATGCGTTTTGGTTATTTCTCATTCAATAACCTTTTGTTTGGTTACAACACGCTTCAGTGCAATCGATCCCAGATCCATTGTGGCCCAGAGAGATAGAACCTGAGAGTGTCCTCTCTCTGAGTCAAACAGAACCGTTAAACCATTTAAACTGTGTGCAAACAAATGCCTTATGCTAAATTAGATTTTTAAAATAGAACTATTTGATCCTTTAACTGCGTGTAAACAACTGACTGATATATAATTAAATTGTCAGGTATAGCAATACTGGGAACCATTATATTGTGTGCAAAAAATCAGCTTAGGCCCATTTAAAAATCTTATGGACAAAATGTGTTTAGAAATCTGATATATTTAAAATATGTGTCGAAGAGGATTTGGGATTACATAACCTAAAATAGTTTATATGTCATAAAACACAATCAAACCAAATCACATATATTTGATATATATGTATAAACCGGATTTGGCATTAAATAACCTACAATGGTTGATATGCCATAAAGCTCAACCAAACCAAAACATATATATTAAGTGTATATGTATAAAGAGGATTTGGCATTATATAACCTACAATGGTTGATATACCATAAAACTAAACCAAACCAAACCAAACCAAACCATATATATTTAATATACATATATAAAGATGATTCGGCATTAAATAACCTACAATGGTTGATATGCCATAAAACCCAACCCATCCAAATAATATATATATTTGATATATATGTATAAAGAGGATTTGGCATTAAATAACCTCCAATGGTTGATATGCCATAAAACCCAACCAAACCAAATCATATATATTTTATATATGTATAAAGAGGATTCGGCATTATATAACCTACAATGGTTTATGTGCCATAAAACCCAACCTAACCAAATCATATATCTTTAATATATATGTATTAAGAGGATTTGGCATTGAATAACCTAAAATAGTTTATGTGCTATTAAACTAAACAAAATCAATCAAACTAAAGGCATGAACAAAAGCATATTCGGAATGACGAAAGAATATCGTGTGCCGTTAAGAAAAACGTAGGTTCAAGCGGGTCACCCTGCTTTTGCTCGGCCATGTGTAGGGGTCTATTGGAGTGCATCGCTTATGAGCTCACTACTTTTCCAGTAGTGTCCTGCATGTCTGTTTCGTCTAACTTGGATAGTTCTCATGATGGGTGGTAGGTGGCCGGACAACTGCTGCTTTGAGTGTTCCTTTGAGTGTTGCCTCCAGGACTTGTTCAATATTGCTCACAGCATTCTTGTGTATTTGCCGTCAAGCTTTTTCTCCAGCCGTTTAGTTAGCGTCCATGTAGTGCATTCATATAGCAGTATCGACACGATCGCTACTTGGAAGAAACTGTTTCATTTTATCGGTCAGGATATAGTCGAGATCTACCAAGAGTGATCGACGAGAGGGACGGATTGAGAGAGAGAGAGAGAATTTAAAGGGGATCCATGCTATCAGCACAACTTGATGATGCTGATGATAATATAATGTTTGTCTTGATTAGTTAATGATTTTTCGGAATTAACACATTTTAACAAGCTACCATCGCATGTGAGTTATTTGTGCCACAGGTTCTTCAAATGATATTTTCTTTCTTCTTGGTTGGTTGTTCATTCAAAAATAACTAACCTAGTCTACCCTACTATATAACCATATTAGTCACAACAGAAAGAGATTCACACCTTTTTCAAAGGTATTAACGCAAAAAACAATAAAACAGTCTTGTTTCAGATTTCATGCCATAATCTGAATATAATTCGACATCTCAATGGAATACAATCGAAACTAGAATTTCAGCGTAGGAGAGAATATGACCAAAATTATTGCACCGGAATAATTAAGAATTAAAAAAACGTAATAACAATTCCTTACCATTCCTGCAACGATCCCAGTCAGAGAATTCATATCTCTTGTCCATGTATTTGACACCAGCCATATGGAACATCATACGCATAATCTCGGCACGGCCACGGCCATTGAAGTAATGGAGAGTGTAGTTAGGCATAGTGACTTTGCTTTCTGGTTGTTGACTACCAAATAAAAACGAAGTGTTGTGCTTCAACTGACGGCAAGTTTTGTTTGAGGACGAGATACAGATCTAGCTGGAATTTATACTGTCAGGTCAATCAATTAGTTAGGCCTAATGAATAGGTAAACTGTATCTTGTCCAAGGCCGCCTATTCAATATTCTCCACTCGGGAGAGTATAATTTCACATGTACTTTAGCAATCGAAAGAAGGCATATGCCAAAAGACTTTTAAGTTCATTATTCAACCTTTCCGGACTGTCTTGATGTTTCACCTGTTTAAAATAACATTTTTCTCATAGGTGATGAGCAACTTACCGAATACCGTAAAAGTACTTGTTAAACGTTCCTTCATTTTATCCGAAACCACTTATTTAAAAGCCAGATCTGTTGTTAATGAGGTTCTTGGGTACTTATGTACATGCTAGATTCTTTACTCTTCTGTAGTATTTTCGATCTTTAAAAATAACATCATCCTTTAGATAATAATTACCGTTTTTTTTTCTGATTTTGAACAAATAACGTGACACAAATACATTGGGCATTGAAACCAGCCGAAAAGGTTAGTTTGGATTGTAATATGAAAATAAGATACATATGAAAATTCCTTGATGTCATTAATATCAATTCATTACTTCTTGTAAGTTTTTTCACGCTGATGGTCTTTCACTAGCATCTGAGTGACAGCCAGTCTCTTAAGTTTCCAGGACTCTTCACAGTATTCTGGCCGACTCCAACAATGCAGTTATTTGGATGGCCTCAGCTCGCCCTCTGATTTCCAATTCATCCAGCCTTCTTACCATGTCTTTGAGGATTGTTTCAAGTGCTCCAATTGGTATCAACGGCACCATATTCAATAGCTTTTTACGTTTCGTTTATTTTTTTTAGTATTATTCCTTGCAAGAATTTTACATTTGCGTTAGCTGAATGTCTTTCATTGCAGTCTTAATGACAGCAAGCTCTTCAAGGTCCAAGAAATCTACTAAATATTTTAGCCGATTTTAATTGTTGTTTCGATGGTCTTTGCTTGTTCTTTTGATTTCCAAATTTTCCAGCCTTCTTACTGAGCCTTTAAGGGACCGTTCCTAGTGCGCCAATTATAATTGACAAACCGTGACAATAGGTGACAAACCGTCACCCAGCTATTCAACAGCTTTCTTAGTTTTTTGGCAAGGTCTAAGTAATAGTCTCTTTTTTTCCTTTTCTTTGATTTTCCACTCTGTGGTCTATAGTGCTAGCAAAATCCACAATATGGCAAGTTTTCATTCTTTTTTGTAACTTATCACTTGGTCTCTTCTTTCAACCAGATTTTTATCTCAAAATCTCAGAGAATTCTCCAGGACAGATTCTGGTTTATGCATATATCAGTTGGGTTGGAAGTGCCCGTGGTGTAATGGTTATTGTCGTAGGAAATGTACACGGCGACACGAGTTCAAATCCTGGACGAGACTGATTGTATTTCACATAGCACTAATACCCTTGGGAAAGGTATGAATCCAATTATTCTCCCTCCAGCTATAGGCAAATAGTAGGGCAGACTAGGTTCTTCAGCCTTGGTGAGGCAACTAGTCTAGGAGAAGGAAAACTCTGAATTGAAACCTGTTAAACTCCGTTTAAAAATTGACCTTGTGTCATATCTTACCCGAGCGGAGGGGTTGGTAAATATATATATCAGTTGGGTTGTCACTGATGACAGGGTAAGAACAAATCTTCTCAGATCTCAAGGACGCTTATGAGAGTTCAAACCTATTCAAACAGTGTCGAAGTCTTGATGGTCTCGAGTCATTCTCTGGTTACCGAATCCTTAAATCTCGTGTCAACGCCCTCTAAGTCCGTTCCAAGTGCTCCAATTACAACTGGTATTAACGTCACCTTCAGATTCTTCATAGATAAAAAAAAGCACCTTGAGTTAAGAAAAGCATACCCCTTTGAAATTAGTCTTCACTGTAAAAATAACATTCAATGTAAAAGCTAAAATGGGAGATGACCCTAATTTCTTGGAGAGGACCGTGAAATCTGAAACGTGTAGATCCCAAATATTTGAAACAAGACATAAAATAACAAATTCAAATCGATTTGCGGACCTATTCATTTTAATCTCTATATATGTATTGATTGACTGGAAAATTGTTGTCTAAATTACATAAAAAGGAAATAGCACAAACATCTTCCTTTAACAGATATATTTACCAAAAATATATGAAAATGTCTCGAGATTCTATTGATTAAATTTACTCCAAGAAATCAATATCGTGTTCAACTACAGCCTCTAGACGACTTCAGAATCTTCTCTATCTCTTTTCGAGGGTGTCCTTGTTTAATTTGATAAATACAACCGTTATTCTTACCTTCAGATCAGCTTTGATGTTGTACAGACTTTTGTTGGTCTCTCGCTCGACCTCAAGCCACACATAATAATCTAGGGAATTGCAATCTAGGAAGTCAGTTGGCTAGATATTAGAGTTGATGTGGTCCAAAAAGATTTCTCACTGTGAGGGCTACTTTTATTTTTGTGTGGCATGCCATAGACCGATTGCTAAAAATAGGGTCTTTCAGCAGCGACCCTCTCAGCAGCTCTATTTCCTTAAAGAATTTGATGTGGGCCGCTGTGACGAGTCTGAGGACTTGTAAGAAGATGAATCGAGGCAAAACGTTATCATCTATAGTAAAGACAACTAACATCAGGATGCTGATTATGTATTTGGTTTACATAACTATCGGTATATTGCCTTGACCTGCATTGAACCCGGCAGATGTAGTTGACAGAAAAATTTGATTTTAGATAAAATCAAATAAGTGACAACCGGACAAGAAGAAATGCCTTGAATTGGAATCATTTTGAGATGAGGCTTCTTAATCTGAAAATTATTTTTTCATTTATTGCAGACTTTTTGTCATCTTGGTAGTTTTTGTGTTGTTTCTTCTTCACTACGTTTCGGCAAAATTTCACCTCTGGCCTTCTTCAGGTGATTAACCTTTCCGAGTTCGCGGTTAATCACCTGAATAAGGCCAGAGATGAAATTTGGCCGAAACGTAGTGAAAAAGAAACAACACAACAACTACCAAGGTGAGGACAAAAAGTCCACAATAAATGAAAAATTAATTCTCAGATTAAGAAACCTCATCTCAAAATGATTCCAATTAAAGACAATGACAAATTCGGTACGGACCCGACTATGGAAGACCAGATAAATAGCACAAATAATTGGATTTATAAGACAAAAAAATCCAACCTTGATCGCCATTCCGGGCCCGTGGCGCAGCGGATAGAGGCGTTGAGTTTCTGTGGTTCCAGGTGAGCATTGTCAGAAGATAGCGGTTTCAATTCCTATCCAATCCGGCCAGAGGTTTACTTGGTCAAAAACATGGTGCGATAGACAACAACTATGGAAGGCAGTAGTTACAAGCGTTCCTATCCGAGGTCGCGGTTAAATCACCTGAAGAAGGTGAAATTTGGCCGAAACGTAGTGAAGAACAACACAAAAACTACCAAGATGAGGATAAAAAGTCCTCAATAAATAAAAGAGTAAAAAAAGTTCTCAAGAAGAAATGCATTTGTGTAAACCTCACCCAATGGAGAACAAGCATTGTGTGGGTGTCAGTCATAGCCAATGAAAAACAAGCAATGCGTGGATGTAAGCTGTGACAACTGCAGAGCAAGCATAGTGTATATGTGTAATCCACGGACAATAAAAAAAAAAGCATTGCGTGGGTGAAGAGGTGCGGTCATGTGGGTTGCCTGGGTGTATATAAGGTGTAGAATTTTGGCTGAAGTCAGTTCCTGCTGGTATTTCCAACTCCCGACAGCTTCCTCGGTGTGCGAACTCAGTCCAACTGCTCTTCTGAACCACACAAACGTCACCGTCGAAGAATGAAAATATAAGATTATATTTTTATATGTAAGTGTTGTTTTTCAAGATTTAAGTGTAGTAGAATTTACAGGCGGAGACAGCTGCTTCATTATCTGATCCAGGAAGAAATCTTTCTCATTTGAGAAAAACCAAAGCATCTTTGGTCGATAAAGATACTTGAGGCTGTTCAAAAGCTTTGATGTGCGATTTCTGTTTTTCTTTTATAGTATGTGATAAAAACTGACCCTTCCTCATCTTGTATGAGAAATGTCTTCCTGAATTATCAGCCTTATAAGTAACTTAGACACTCCCTTGTAGACGATATTGATTTGCTGAGATCACTGTCAATAATAGCGTAAATATTTTTTATCCTGATTGTTATTTCCACAACGTTTCGGCTGATATGTCCTCCGGCCTTCTTCAGGTGTATGTCGAACTCGGGAACCTACACGGAACTTCGAACTACTAGGGGTCACCTGTTCTGATTCCGTTAGCCATAATCGGTACAAGTGTTAGTTTTCCTGTATTGTTACTCGCCTGCAGTCAGGATTGAACCTGCACCCTTCAGATGATTGTCTCCTTAGAAGCTTAGGGAACCAACGCCTATAACCGTTACGCTATGTGTCCTGCAGAGTGCATTCTTGGGACTTATAAACTTAATGTTCTTACTTGACTAGGATTACTACTATTGTGTATGATTTTTTCCCTGTGCTCATATTCAGATTTTTTATAGCCTACGGAATCAGAACAGGTGACCCCCGAAGATTCACTAAAGGACATAGGTCTAAGTTCCGTGAAGGTTCCATAGTTCGACAAACACCCGAAGAAAAAATATATAAACATATTTGGTTGAATACCTCAGATTGTTTTTTTTTAAATCTTCAAGTAAAGACGTTCGAGCCTTCTTACCCGTCTTCTTATGTCTGAGTCAAATTGGTTTAGAAAGTACCCCAAGCGCTTTCCCCAATTTCGCTGGTCATCTTCAAGGGTCGTGTTAGATCATTTGATGCTGTGAGTTTTTTTTAGGTTTATTTGGAGGGGGTCGTTTTTCTATATCATATATTGTGTTAGCCTATTCTGTCAAGGTGGATTGTTAGTTATTGAATATGTATAATATCAGACCTGACCAATGAAATGAAGCGCAGTTTCTTCCAAGCAGCGGTTGTATCGATACTGCTATATGGATGCACTACATGGACGCTAACTAAACGGCTGGAGAAGAAACCTGACGGCAACTACACAAGAATGTTGAGAGCAATATTGAACAAGTCCTGGCGACAACACCCCACGAGACGCCAACTGTACGGCCACTTACCTCCCATCACGAAAACTGTAGAGGTTAGACGAGCCATACACGCCGGACACTGCTGGAGAAGCAAGGACGAGCAAGTGACGTACTCCTATGGACCCCCACATATGGCCAAGCAAAAGCAGGACGACCAGACCGAACTTACATACAGCAGCTATGTGAGGACACGGGATGTAACCCAGAAGACCAACCGGAGGCGATGAATGATAGGGAGAAGTGGCGAGAGATCGTCAGGGATATCCGTGCAAGCGGCATGACATGATGATGATGATGAGGATATGTTTATTCTTGACCAACTAAATGACCGAAAGCGCTTGAGCTAATATACGGTACTTTTCTAACCAACTTGACCAAGACATAGGAAGACTAGTTAGAAGACTTGAACGTCTTCTCTTGAAGATTAAAAAAAATGAAACAATCCGCGCTCTTCAACCAAACATGGTTTGATAATGACTTGTTGCCTAAGTAGACAATATATATATATTTATATATATATAATCCGAGGGGAAAATACAAGGGGTAGGATTATCAAATTTTAGTCCTCCATGTCAACGGCTATCGACGTAATTTGGGATTAAGAATACATCAAAACTCAATATGTAGAGCCAAAAGATTTTTATATATAAATAAAAGAAAAAAATAGTTCTTTTGTGTCATTATCAATTCATTTCTGGTCTATGCTGACCACCAGATGTTAAGTGAAAACATTATTTGAAAAGATAACTGTTTTTCACTTATTATCTGAAGAAGGTCATCATGGATCAGAAATAAATTCATAATCACACCGAAGTGACTTTTTTCTTAGTATATATATATATATATATACCTAAATATCCAGCGTTTTTCATTCATTTCAACATTTTCTTGGATTGCATTGGTCTGTGCCTTGAAGCTTATATTCGTATTTTGGAATTTCCTATGCATATACATTAATATTAAAAAAAAACAAAAAACTGATTTATATGATTTGAATTTCGTCGAAAACGAGGAATGAATCGAAATCTCGTGATGAACTAACGGAACGTGGATTATGCACAATGTTTCTAATATCAGGTGACGTATTTTAAAGAAACGAACGCTGATTCATTGATCAAACGGCCAATTTTTCTTGTCATAAACAGCCAACTTTTCTTGTTGTACAACTTTTCCTAATTTTTAGATATTTTTACACTTTTTATACATCCATCTACACTCAACATCCCTAATAAAACCCCTCACAGTCCTGATGATGGTTCAGCAGAACCGAAACGCTAGAGTGTCGACTGACTTTGTTTCTCTATAAAACCCTACTTTTATTTGGATTACTTGTTGTCAATTTTTCTTCACAAATTGTCGGATTACTATCCATTATTTTCTTATATATATATATATATATATATATATATATATATATCCGATAAAACGAAACGGTTTTTCTTTCAAGCAGTCATGATGTTTATCTTAGTATATGAATGAACCCCATGGATGCTAGCTAGATATTGATAAAAGTTTAGATGAGAATTACACAAGAATGCTGAGTGCATTTGATGACAAGTACTGGAAGTAACAACCTACACAATGACAGGTTCTTAGCCACATTCCTACCCATGGGCGTAGAAATATAGGGTCACCAGCAAAGTTTTGTATACATAAGCTGTGAGTGGACACTAGATGCAGCCGAGATGACATGCCAGGAGAGATGGACGATAGGAATGGATAGGGATAATGATAGTAAGCGCGCGCGTGCGAGAAAGAGAGAGAGAGAGAGAGTGAGGGAGGAGTAGAGAGAGTGAGAGTGTGTGTGTATGTATGTGAGTTTACGTGTGTCAGAAAACTTCGAGCTATCCGTGCAATTTGATGATCCTGATATATATATATATATATATATATATATATATATATATATATATATATGTGTTTGTGTTTTTATGTTTGGATAAATTGTCAGACGGTAACAAACGGACAGACACTCCTCCATACTCGTAAACACTTATTGTGAGCTCCTACAGTGACCAAGATATGATGGCCGGACGTTACTTTAATAGTTAGACTCAAATAACACAATGATATTCGAATTTAAACCTAGTCACGCTTTCCACAGTCCATTAAACAGATTTCTTTTTTGCCCAGTCGGTTCGGGCTGTAGAATACACCGACTGCACCTCTGCTGAGGGGTAAGACCCCACCAACAAGTATTTTGGATATGACATTAAACAATCTGATTGTGAGGTTCTAGTAATACTGGATATTTGGGGAATGCAGAATACCTTTTCATTGCCATCACTCCCAGATCCACTCCGGCCCAGTGTGGTAGCACCTGAAAGGATTCTATCTATGAGTCAAATAGAACTAAACTGCGTACTTATGTTAAACTGAATTGCTTGAAATAGAACTGTTTTGACATTTCAACTGCGTACTTATAATAGACTTAATAACTTTAAATTTAACATTTAAGTGTTTAAGTGAGTGAACAAAAACTATACTTATACTAAACTGAATTGTTTGAATTCGAACTGTTTGACAAAACTGAATAGCTTGAAATAGAAATGTTTTGATAATTATACTGCTTACTTATCCTAAAATGAATTGTTTGAAATAAAACTGTTCATTTGAATAAAATGAATTTGACATTAAATAACCTACAAACGTTGAAGCATTCCATACGTTTTGGTGGCATTTTTTTCCTAACATAATTTTTTTGCATATCGTTCTTCTAAAGTGTCAGATTGCATTTTTGAAATTCACCAGCTGTGACAATCAGGTTTTAGTAGGGTTTATTCCAATTCCTGCTGTAGCTGTTCATTTGCAGCTGAAATCATAAAAATGGATCAGTCATCTCAAAAAATGTATAGCAATAACATACTGAATTTTCAAGAGTCTACGACAATTTTAAATGTCCATACAAAATGTCTGGAAACTTATCGTATACACCTCGTATATATATATATATATATAGATAGATAACTGCTGTGGCGACGAACTCTCGATTTCTATATCTTATTTCAACAGTCATGCTATAGTAAATTACACCCTCGCCTGTTCTAGAGTTACCATAACCCGCCTGACCGTACAGCAATTGTTTGTAGTCGTGTAACATTACGGGACCATAGTGAATGTAAGTTCTTCAAAAATAATAGGCCACTCTTTTGTATCAGATACGAAGGTCATTATTCTGCCTGGAACATTTCTTCTTTGTAGTCCACGCGACACGGGGGAGAGAAAGACACCGTTCAGTTTTATCAACTTATCTCATTTACCGGCCCCAACACCACAAACACACATACTCAACGCAATTCATCTGTCGTTCAAATCTCAACTCAACAGCTCCGACCAACTTTCAAAACTCAACTTACTTCTTTGCAAATTTTCTCTTTTTTATATATTTCAAAATTAAGTATTTCATTGGCCCAAGTCCCTGGTATGACGTCATCTCATTAAATCATTGCGTCATCAGTTTTATGTAATTTCCATCCGGGCAATAAGTAGATAGTTAACCAACGATCCGGAAGGCCAGGGTTCAATCTCAGGTCGAGACATACCAAAGACTTAAAAATGGTACTTGATTCCGCCTTGCTTAACACTCAGAATTATAAGGTAAGGATCAAGGGTAAAGTTGAGCAATCCAGGGAATGGAGTAGCGCCCCCTACACCTCGGTGTAGTAGCTATTGAAAAGGGAGCCTTTGGGTCACCCTCAGCTAAGGTAATATCTGTTTGAAGTGTCACTGATACTTCATGGTTAACAGAATCAGTGCCAGCGACCCCGTGGATTAAATAAAGGACGTTGGTCGAAGTTCAGACGGATGCTTCAGAGTTCGGCAAGAATCACCAGAAGAAGGCCAGAGGACATATCGGCCGAAACGTTGTGAATATAACCTATTTACCAACCCCTCCGTTCGGGCAGGATATGACACAAGGTCAATTTTTAAGCGGAGTTTAATAGGCTTGAAATAAGAGTTTTCCTTCTCCTAGACTAGTTGCCTCCCCAAGGCTGAAGAACCCAGTCTGTTCTAGTATTTACCCATAGCTGGAGGGAGAATAATTGGATTCATACCTTCCCCAAGGGTATTAGTGTTATGTGAAATGCAATCAGTCTCGTCCAGGATTTGAACCCGTGTCGCCGTGTCCATTTCCTACGACGATAACCATTACACCACGGGCACGTTGTGAATATAACAAATAAGATGGAGAGCATTGTCCGAAATCCCTGATTGATAAAATTAATTTTCTTCTGTTTTTGTTTTGATATTGTTTTTCCTTTTGCTTTTCTCAATGTAAATCGGGGTTTATTTACCCGATTTCTTTCAGTTCTCTAACAAACATTGCCTCCAGTTTCCACGCAATTCTTTTGTTGAATATTTTCTATTACCCAATTTATTGAATTATTAAATCTATGTTGTGGGATTGAATGAAAATAAATAAATAAATAAAATAAAATAAAGAAATATAAAGTAAAGGAAGCTTCGGACAGGAAGTGCGATCTGCACATGCGTAAGAAAAAGACGAGCTTTCCAGAGCCAAAATAGCAATTCTCTGTCCCTTTTCTCTTTACATTTTCCTACTTTTTGCAACTATAAACTTTCAGTTTTTCGTCATGATAATTTGACCTCTTTCATGGTCTGTTTCTATGAGATCCTTTTTTAATTCCTTCCATTTATTTAAAATTTGCACTAAATTTTGGACACAGCTGATTGGAAACAATCAACGTCTTTTGACACGCTCCACTGTGAATCGCCTCCCTGAATGAGTTTCACAAGCCTTTCTATTTTTTAAACCGACAGTTCTTTTGTTGAATCAATGTTTCCTTTTGATTCGGCATGCCGAACTTCTTGTTTAGCTATTCAAGAAATGTCTTTCAGCTGTAGAGAAAGTTGCATATTTATATTTCTGCTAATATTCGTTTTAAGAATGCAAATTACGACATTATTCGATATTTCTCCCAACGTTGGATTATTCTCTGATTGTTTTCACTGTATGGCTTAGAGAAAATTATTCCATTGATCGAATTAATTTACGCTTCATGGAAGCAACACCCCACAAAGCAGCAGCTCTACGACCACCGACCACCCATCACGAAAAATATCCAAATTAGACGAACTAGACATGTATAGGATACACATTTTTTCTAGTTTTAAAATAAACAATAAAAACATACTAAAGAACATTCTAGAAATTTAGGATCAAAACCGCATTAGCATTTAAATTACATTTTTATATTTTTCAACCAATCAGCTGAAAACATAGAATAGAACATTCTAGAAAATTAGGATCGGAAGTGAACTAACAGAAAATATTTAGGCTCGAAAATAAAATAGTAAAATACAAATCTGATTGGTCAATAAATGTCTACGTGCCAAAATTTTAGGACGATTCTTTGATCCACCTGTAGGATTTAACACAGAGTTAGGAAGCCATACACACAAGACACAAGCTTACACACAAACGAAGACACAGATGAAGACAAGCCACTAAGCCAGTAAAGCAGTAGCCGATACATTCCGACAAATTCCTTTCCTTCCTCAACTAAAGTCCATGAACTCTCTTCAAATGGCCGAGAATTATATTCAAAAGAAAAACCCGACAAACTCTCTTTCATCAACGCGACACGCTGTCGCCACAGTCATAAAACCCGCTGTAAACTTAATGTAAGTAAGAACGACTTATTTACGGACTTCGTTAACATGAACATACACACATCTATAAACAAATTTATTCTCTTCTTATCAAACTTTATTTTCCAAAAGGCTATTTACACATCATGTATTTCATTTGTTTTCATATTTTGTTATATTCTTATTAAATTGTTTGTTGTTTAATGTTCGTTGTGTTCTTTTCCATTTCTTTTCCGCGATTGTAAAGTTTTGTGCTGTATTTGTGGTGGGAATAATTTAGAGTGCAATCTACTGAAATAACCAAGTTACATACTCCCCTCACACATGCAGGACATTGTTGGAGAAGTAGGGACGAGCTGACAAGGAGTGTTCATAAAAACATTCGATAGAAATCCTACATGATGAAGAGAGGTAAATTTATTTCTAAAAAATTAAAAGAAAACCGCTGTGACACAATGGAGAAGTGAACATTTCTTTGTATCATGTTGAATGTGAAGTTAAACTAGGAGTGTGTGTGTGTGTGTGTGTGTGTGTCCTGGTTTGAACGAACCCGAGTGAAGTAAAAAAAAAAAAAAAAAAAGGGAAAGAAAAGTTTTTCTTTCTCTTGAGATATCAGAACACTGGGTGAAAGACCCTGACCGCCATTAAGTCTGGCTTTGATTCCATGACCCTGAGAGATCAAACAGGTAGATTTTATTTTAGTAGCAACAAACTTTAAATTCTCGGCCTGATAAAAAAAAAATTATGTTTCTTCAATCGGCGGGAAATTTAGTTCCGGATTTTCTAAATAAATAGAGGTAGCTTTGTGAGAGAAAGGGCAGTTGTCTTCGCACGTGTTTAGAGGTAGTGGTGATAGCAGGAGGTCCGCACGTGCCTGGGGTCTTTGCATGTGCCGACAGAAAGAGTAGAATATAGTAGCGCTGAGTGTCACGTCACCTCTCTCAAGTCCGATTGAGAGAAATACAAAAGAAATATCTCAATCAAAAGAATCTTGGACTTTTCTATCAGTGTGGGAGACGAAACGACCGGAGAAAATATCCGTAGATACGAATCGTTAATATCGCCTAAAAGAAGTGGTATTACTCCGCTTTAACAGATCCAAAAGACTTTTAAACAAACACAAATTCCCACAAAAGATGGTGTTATTGTAATATACTCGCATAGCTGGCGACCATGAACTTAGCAGGCTCAATGCGGTCGCAAGATAGCATCAACAAAGTGGCTTTCACAGGAAAGAGAAATATAAAATATGATGGCGAGAATATAATTTATTGCTTATGGATAGAATGACAGATATTTCTGTTCGCTTATAAGATCAACAAATTACAGAAGCATGTATGTTCTGATAACCAGCCATAAACAGAAAAATACGTGGGCGAAGAGGATATTTATATATCCGCATGGGACTTGAAAAGACAATATAAGGTCTGTAATTTGGGACTGAAGGCAGAGATCCGCTGGTCTCTTCAAGCGAAGGGAGAGACCCACTGAAGCAGACCTGTCAGTTCCCCGTGTATGTTCTCCATCCGTCGCACTACTTAACAAAAAGGGTCCACACTATAGAAGAAAGATATGTGCGAACTATCTCTGACTGTATTCCTTCTACACACAATCGTCGCCGTCGAAGAATAAAAATATGAATTATGTTTTTTTATATCTACGAGTTCATCGTTGTTTTTCAAGCGGTTCAATTTACCACATTATTTGGTTTTTTAAATAAGAAAAATTTTGATCAAAACCGTTACGCATTCTCGCTTCGCTCTACTTAGCTTGGTTTTAATAGCATATCAACCTTTGTAGGTTACTTAATGTCAAAGCCATTTTTCTAGAAGGCACTTGCGGTATTACTTAACTCATAACAGAGAGGATAATCGGGTTCACACCTTTCCTAAGGGTATTTATCCGAAAGGGAATATTGTTTAAACTTGTTTAGTACGATTCTGCAGACCATCGCTTTAACCATTACTATATTTACCCAACACCTCCGCTCGGGTAGGATATGGCGCAAGGTCAATTTTTAAGCGGAGTTTAACAGGTTTTAATTCAGAGTATTCCTTCTCCTAGACTAGTTACGTCACCAAGGCTGAAGAACCCAGTCTGCCATACTATTTACCCATAGCTGGAGGGAGAATAATTCATACCTTTCCCAAGGGTATTAGTGCTATGTGAAATGCAATCGGTCTCATCCAGGATTTGAACCCGTGTCGTTGTGTTCATTTTCTGCGACGATAACCATTACACCACGGGCACCTCGCTTTTACCATTATACCATGAGGATATCTCCACGATATTTTGCGCATTTTATCTATTAGATTAAGCAACTCTGTCGATGTTTTTATTTTGGCTAAGCATTGCGATGCTGCTTGATTATTTTCCAGCAGTACAGATATTTTAGTCATTTCTCTCTTGCATATTTTTCCAAATATCGGTTGGTTATATATACTTTTAATTTCCTTCTCTGTATTTTTTCTTGCTGCTAGAGTTATGAAATAGTTATAAAAATAGTTTTTTAAATTATATATATATATATATATATATATTGTAGGATGTGTTGGCAACTATCGTAAGATCGACATATGTTGCCTGGTTTTTCCTTAGACTGCCAACTTGATTGTTCAGCATTTGCTTCTCGTTGTGTCGGTTGGGGTCGAATTCATCCGGTCAGTTCCAGTGGGATTTAACCGACACATGGTACCCATCCCCTTGTCTAAAGGAGTAAGTCCTATATTTATTGCCGCGCTCCCGAAACACTATTTAAGGTTAATGATGACGAAACTGAACCCTGCTTGCTTCTTTTGGGTGTCCCACTTTAACCAAATTTTGTGTCACTTGGCGAAATCGTTCTAATACTGTTATGGTTGGGATGACAAAATTTTGTATTCTTGAAATAGTAACCATATTAAAAGTCTAATTTTGGAAATTGTAACAAGATATAGGTGTGTAATCGATGCTACAAAAAAAAACTCTTAGAGAGAATACGATACATTTCATACAAATAAGACGGGCTTTCTGGCTTGCTTTCTTTATTTAATGGCATATCAACCTTTGTAGGTTATTTAATGCCAAAGCCATTCTCTTCGAAGAACAATAGTGGTACTATTTAACCCATACCTGGAAGAATAAGGGGGTTCATACCTTTCCCAAGGGTATTTGTCCGAAAGTGAACGTAATAGCGTGACTGGGGTTCGCTGACTACGATTCCGCAGTCCATCGATTTAACCATTACACCACCGATTTTCTCAATATATATATATATATATATATATATATATATATATATATATATGTCTACATGCATAGCAAATATTCATGAAATACTTTCAAGCAAACTAGGAAATAAAATAACCTTATATTTCTTTTTTTTACAATAAGGAAAGAACGTTGAAAAAACAAACAAACGAAAAAAAAAAAAAAACCCAAAAAGTAAAGAGAAAACCATGTTGCAAGTTTAGCTCAGCGAATATCATGTAAAATACTATGCAATTATTATATTCTAATTTCATTTTCATCTTGGTCGGAACGAGAACTTTTCATTTCTGCTTCGTTCTGTGAGGTGTCAAATAAGAATAAAGAATATATATTAGGAATCAAATTTGCTTTATTCAACATAATTTAATTTTTTACATCATTAAAAGGAATAACGACTGCCGGGTTATTTCTTAATGAAACAAAAAGATATGAGGAATCTTTGTTGAATTCATTTTACCAGCAGGTGTTGCAGCGGCTCTTCAGGTAACTGCAGATCTTTGGATGGGAAGCCATGCGATTGTACAGGGCCATCATTCTGGGATTTGCTGAACATGGATTGGTTCTGCATCCACATGCTCCATGCAACAATAATACATCATGTCGCACCAGGTCATCTGCAAAATTCAGGTCAATATTATGTATAAATTGAATTGTCAGTAAAGAATTTTTAGAGAAAGATTTAGAAAATCAAGCACAAAATGTAATATATTTTGGGATTCTTATTAATTATTTCAAATACCTAACATTTTGTCCCCCCTGCCCAAGCCTACGAATGAAATAATTTGTAATTTGATTTCCACATTTTGTCTTATTTTTATGCTTATTTTTATTTTATTTTTATATTTATTTTTATTTTATAATCTTTATTATTATTATAATTTTTTTTAAAATTCCTTTATTTTATCTTCTGAATACGAACTGTAATTCCACATTTGCTACTCTGCGACGAGAGAGAAGCATGTAAATAGTCATCTGACGAGACGAGGAGTATAGTAATATTCTCTGCCGAAATAAATTTATTATGACGACTTAACCGAGTTTGAGTCTCCATTAAATTGTAGTATATATATATATATATATATATATATATATATATATATATATATATATATATATTCTATTGGAATCAATCAGTTTGTATTATGGTTTGGACAAAATAATGGAAACACCTTGAATGTTCGTATATAATTTTGAAATACCTATATTCTTATTCTTATTTTTTTATTATTAATTCTTCTCGTTTTATTTTACTAAAATTTTTGTTGTTATAGATATCATTTAATTAATCACATTTCATTAAAATGGCAGATCTAACAAACTTTAAAAGAGGTCAAATTGTTGGTGTTCGTATGGCAGGCGCTAGTGAAAAAAAAAAAACGCTGTATTATTTGGTGTAGTAAGGAATATTGTCTTGAAAGTAATGATAGCATTTGAGAAAGAAGGAAAAGCCTCTTCACTGAAGCAAAACTCTGGAAGAAAGCGAAAGTAGTCTGATTGGGACCATCGGCCTCTTATTGTTCGGTAGGATCAAAAATCCATCTCCGAAAATGACAACAAAGATTTATAACCATCTCGAGAACCTGGTTTCCTCAAAAACTGTAAAAAGGGAGCTGCACAAAGGCGTATTTCATGGGACGGCTGCAATCAGAAAACCATATTAAAAAAATTGTTTGAAATTTCGTGTAGTTTCAAATATTTTGTCCCATTCGTGTATATATATATATATATAGGAGAGGGCCAAAACAATCGAAACCCTTGGAGATTCGAAAGAAAAGACGGAAAAAAGTACACCAAACGACGAATATGAAAATTTCGTCAATGCGCACCTCGAGGCAGCAGAGAAATGCATTCCAACAAAACTCAAAACTAAATATTGAGTCCCATGGGAAACTTTAGCGGTGAGAGAAAAACGTGCACTAGTGAAAGCAGCCTCCAAAAACTATCGAAAAAAACCAACAAACACAAATGCTTTAAAACTAAAACGGCACAATATCAATAAGCAGGCATTTATATAAAGGAACAGACAGAATACATACAAAATCAGATAGATAAGATTAGAGACTCGGTGGAAGATAGACAATCTAGGATAGCCTGGCAAACAATAAATGAAGTGAGTAGAAGAAAGAGCACAGCCAAAGCAAAACTGAAAGCTGCAAACCAACAAGAAAGAATAAAACTGTGGAAACAGCACTTCGAAAACCTACTAGGAAACCCACCGAAAATAACACAGGAACCAATTAGACATTAATCTAGGACCGTTCACACAAGAAGAACTCGACTCGGTTCTCAGAAAAATTAAAAATAGGAAAGCTGCAGGGCTGGACGAGATTCCCCCAGAAGTATGGAAGACCAGACAATTCGACGACATACTGCTCCGACACTGCAACGCAGTATACAATCAAAATCCGATAGATAGATGGATGAAGGGATGCATACTCCCCTTCCCTAAAAAGGGCGACCTCGGATTAGCCAAAAACTACCGAGGCATAACACTTACACCCATAGCAGCCAAAATCTACAATGCCCTACTACGAAACCGCATAGAACCCAAAACCGACAACATACTTAGGAAAAACCAAAATGGCTTCCGAAGAAATAGATCCACGACCTCTCAAATATTAACCATCCGTAGAATCCTTGAAGGTGTACGGGCAAAAAACCTACAAGCGACATTAATATTTGTCGACTTTACCAAGGCCTTCGATTCCATTCACAGAGGAAAGATGAAACAAATCCTATTAGCGTACGGCATACCTAAAGCAATAACAATTCTCTATAGAAACACCAAAGTAAAAGTACGATCACCAGATGGAGACATAGAATACTTCGACATTGTAGCAGGAGTACTACAAGGGGACACGCTGGCCCTGCACCTCTTTATCATTTGTCTTGACTACGTACTTAGAACATCGATTGACAAAATCAGAGAGAATGGCTTCGAGCTGACAAAGAAAAGAAGCAGAAGGTACCCAGCAAAAACAATTACCGACGCCGACTACGCCGATGACACAGCAATACTGGCAAATACACCCGACCACACACTGCTATATGGCTGCACTACATGGACGCTAACTAAACGGCTGGAGAAGAAGCTAGACGGCAATTACACAAGAATGCTGCGTGCAATCTTGAACCAGTCCTGGCGGCAACACCCCACTAGACATCAACTGTACGGCCACCTACCTCCTATCACGAAAACTATTCAAGTTAGACGAACCAGACATGCAGGACACTGTTGGAGAAGCAGGGACGAACTCATAAGTGATGTACTCCAATGGACCCCCACACATGGCCGTGCAAAAGCAGGACGACAAGCACGAACATACATTCAGCAGCTATGTGAGGATACGGGATGTTGTCCTGAAGACCTGCCTAGAGCGATGAACGATAGGGAGGAGTGGCGTGAGATGGTCAGGGATATCCGTGCTACCAGCGCGACATGATGATGATGATATATATATATATATATATATATATATTCTAATGGAATTTCATACAATCTGCATTATTTATTATTATGGCTGACAAATTCTTTTTATTTATTTGTTCGTAATGCCTCCATGGATCTCTGTTTACTGTTTTCTCGTATCAAACTTAGAAAACCAAACAAAACATATGCTCAGCTAATAAATTTTATTTATATATATAGATACAATTAAGTTTATTAATTCATTCGGTTGTTCTTAAAGGACTTTTCTTTCCATTATATCTGAAATGATTCAATTCAATCTTGAAATATTTTATGCAATTAATTTTTTTGTAATTTAAATAAATTAATAACTAAAAATATCCGTTTCATGTAGCCTACTCGTAGAGTAGTGGTTAAGGCGCGGGATGGCGGAATTGTAGTAAGTGAGTCTCCGTATTACGTTCATTTTCGGCAAAATACCCATGGGAAAGGTATGAACCCTCTTCTCCCTCTAAGTCTGAGTCAAATAGTACCATCACTGTTCTTTTAGACGGATGGGTTTAGCATTAAATAACCCAAGAATGTTGATTTGCCATTAAATAAGTAAAGCAAAGCAATATCCATTTGATGTGAGAAGACAGAGAAAAGATGAGATGCTGATGGAGGCAGAACAAAAAAGCAAATAAATAGAATTCGGATATACTTCGTTGATAAATTCTACCTTGAAAGTGAATTTCGTTTTTTTTTACGGTGTTTTCACGTAATAAAACGCCGAATTAAGTCATTTTGATTAAAGTTTCAAACAATTCTGTTTTGTATAAGCGCACATTTTCAATGTCAAAAAGCTGTTCTATATCAAACCATACACTTTAGCATAAGTAGAGTTTCAATATAAAAAAAAACGATTCTATTTCCAACAATTCAGTTTAGCCTAATTTCACAGTTTAGTTTTATTTAACCCATAGATAGGTCCCTACCAGGTGCTACCACTCCAGTCGAAATTGAACATGGGAGCGATGACATTATTGGGGCCTCACCATCAGATTGTTAAGTGTCTTATCACATTGAGTGGGGAAAGCGTCTTACCTCTCTGTAGATAAGAAATCGGTGTATTCTACAGTTCCAGCCGACTGAGTAATTCCAGTCCGAGGAGATATATTAAAAGAATTGCCTTGTAATTCTATTGATTACATAAAGATATATTGTCGTTAAAATAAAAGTAAATCTCATATTTATTCAAGGAATTTTGTTTTTCGTCACAGATTCCCAATAGGGTCGGGTTTTATTATGAATAAAATCTTATATCTGTTTTGATTACATTATGTATGGCGTCACGTTTGCAACATAACCTTAAGTGAACAGCAGGATGCATTAGCATCAGCGAGAAAATAAAATAAAATGGAATTCATTGATTTTAAATAGAAAAGAGTTAGAAAACCACTTCAAATACCTCGGTGGCAATATCTCATCTACTGAAATTGATATCAACGTACGCCTATTGGACTTCTATTGACAAGTTACGATTATACAGAAATCTGATCCCTCCGATAAAATAAAACAAGCTCTTCCAAGCGATGTATTAGTCAATATTACTCTATGGATGCACCCCATGTATACTCTCAAAACAATTGAAGAAAAAACTAGATGTCCACGACCCATAAATGCTGCGTGTTGTTTTGAACAAATACTAAAAGCAACACCCCACAAAACGGCAAATGTACGGCCACTTGTCTCTTATCTCACAAGTCTCTTATGGACTTTGACATTTGGACACATAGTGACATACTTTAACAATAATAACATTTTTATCTGACATAGTGACATATTTTAGCCATAATAAGATTTTTTTTATCTCACATAGTGATATACTTTACCCATAATAACATTTTTTATCTCACATAGTGACATACTTTAGCCATAATAACATTTTTATTATACAGAGTGATATACGTTAGCCATAATAACATTTTTTGTCTCACATAGTGACATACTTTAGCCATAATAACATTTTTTGTCTCACATAGTGACATACTTTAGCCATAATAACATTTTTTTATCTCACATAGTGACATACTTTTGCCTCAATAACATTTTTATTTCATCGAGTGACATCATCATCATCATCATCATCATGTCGTGCCGCCAGCACGGCTATCCCTGACCCTCTCTCGCCACTTCTCCCTATCATTTATCGCCTCCGGCAGGTCTTCAGAATTACACCCTGTGTCCTCACATAGTTGCTGTATGTAAGTTCGAGCTGGTTGTCCTGCTTTTGCACGGCCATATGTGGGGGTCCATAGGAGTACATCACTTTAGCCTCAATAACATTTTTATCTCACATTGTGACATACTTTAGCCATAATAACATTTTTTTTTTATCTCACATCGTGACATACTTACGCAAAAGATCTTTTACACACAAAATACGCTCCTTTGTTTTCAGATAGCGATTACTTTTCTCTTTATTAAAGATATTTACGTTTTGGCAAATGTTAACGTTACTTACATTTTTTATCATCAAACTTCCCATTCAATGTAAGGAAATTGAAAAAAAACTGTTGACAGTATTTTTATTCATTCATTTTCTCCTTTATCCGCAAAAAAGGATGGAAGACTAATTTTATTTGACGGCTATCTATCACATTATTCCTGGGATTGTTGAAACGCGTATTCTTTATGAAGTTAGCACACTTGGAGACGGACAACACTGATATAACCCCTGCTGTTGACGTGATTACTTGTTTTCTCGCTTTGGCTTGCCGCAGGATAATAATCGTAAAGACTAAGATAGTGATATTCATGTTGTATACAAGGGCCATTAAATAAGTTTCAAGATTTTTTTGTACAGTTATTTAAAATTGTCATTGACTCTTGAACATGCACTATGTTATTGCTATATATCTTGTGAGATGACTGACCAATTTTCATGATTTCAGGTTCAAATGAACAGCTACAGCAGCAATTGGAATACACCCTACTAAAACCTGATTGTCACAGCTGGTAAATTTCAGAAATGCAATCTGGACGTGAGGACACTTTAGAAGAACGATATACAATAAACTGTTCTAAACTCGAAAAAATGCCACAGAAACGTATGGAATGCTTCAGATGCGTTTGAAGTATCTTGCATGAATCGAACATTAGTTTTTGAGTGGCATAAGAGATACAAGGAAGGCAGGAAGTCTGTGAAGGATGATGAGAGGTGTGGGAGGAGTAAGGAAGTCAGAACACCAGAGTTGATTGGCCAAATACAGAATTTCATGGATAAGGACCGTCGTGTGTCTATAGAGACAATAAGTGCACAGTTTGATGTCAGTGTTGGAACTGATCACACAATTATTTGCGAGGAACTAAAGATGCGGAAGATTTGCGTGAATTTTGTCCCAAGAGTGCTCACAAAAGATCAGAAAGAAAGACGTTGACAAGACAGCAGGGAGATGGTCGAGCTGATCAATTCAGATCCCACAGTTCTTGATGCTCTGGTGACGTGCGATGAAAGCTGGATCCACTGCTATGACCCAGAGACCAAGAGACAGAGTTCCCAGTGGAGGTATGCTGTCTCTCCCAGACCCACGAAGGTCAGACAGAGCAAATCCACCAATAGACTTTTGATGATCCCTTTTTTTGACAGCACTGGCGTGATCTACATGCACTGGGTTCCCATTGGGCATGCGGTCCACAAGGAATACTATGTTAAGGTTTTAAGGGAGTTCAGAAAGAGATTCCTTGGGAAGAGGCCAGCACTCTTCAAATCGGGTCAGTGGCATTTCCAGCAGGACACTGCACCAGTCCACAACTCTATCCTTGTCACAGACTATTTGACCAAAATAGGCATCAAGGCAGTTCCTCAGCCTCTCTATAGTGCAGACCTTGCTCCCTGTGACATTTGTTTATTCCCTAAGCCAAAAGAAAAACTTAGTGGCTGTCGTTATGAGACAATTGAGGATATGAAAGAGGCTGTGACGAAGGTCATTGACACGCTCATACAAGAGAAAGTTGTTGGAACAGTATAACAAGTGCATTACAGCCAGAGGAGATTACTTCGAAGAGGACTTGAGTTTCATGTGTGTACTATCAATAAAAGTCGGGAAACGTATTCAATGAGCCTTTTATATTGCGAATTGAATTATCATGACCAGAATATCAGGTAAAGACTTGCACGCGATATACGAAAACACTGGACAGCTGTTTCGACCTTATTAAGTCTCATCAGTAGTGTATACCGTGATCTCCTCAACTGGAGATCGAATCAATGACCTCAGAATGCAGAGCCAATACTCTACCACTGATCCTACAGTCCACATCACACACAAATGACACCAAATTGACTAGTCATGATAATTAAGCGGGCAATTAACCTAAATGTGTCTGGCAAGTTACATTCATATTCTTTACAGAGGACACGGTCACCTTCAGGGCCACGTCTTCCCAAGAAGATTGGAAATACGTATCCGCGTAATTATTTTAACCTTAAGGGCGCAGAAATTGGGCGTACATTTTCTTTTTAAGTTGAGGAATTATTATGCGAAATGAATTATCACGACCAGAAAATCCGGTGAACATTTGCGTGCGACATACGTGAACAATAAATAGCTGTTTCGACCTTATTAGGTTTCATCAGCAGTGTATACCGTGATGTCCTCCACTGGAGATCGAAACAACGACCACAGAACGTAGAGCCGAAACTTTACTACTGAGCCAGAAGTCCACATTGCACACAACTGACGCTAAGTTAACTAGTCATGACCGGACAATTAACCCGAATGTGTCTTGAAAGTTACATCCGCTCTGTTTTAGTTAGTTCAGGTCAGTTGGAGAGAAGATTCTGGAATGAGAACCATGTCCTAGTTGAGGCTTGGCCGCCAGGCCTCCGGTTGAGCAGCCCAGAAGAACGGGAAAAAAAGGCTGTGATCGCCATAAGAGTTGTGGGGTCAATATGTTGCAGTCTTTGTTTGGTCTCCAACTCAGCTCTCACACAATAATACCCTTCGTAACCCTTTCGAACCCTTTCAATAAAGTGAGAGGTATATTTTTCTAAAGAGCTGTGACCGCTCGTCGTTATTGTGTTGAACATGTTTCTACATGCATCTGCATATGAGTATGCAACATCTCCAGTGATGGTGATCCTGGTATGGACTTCTGAGGAGACCTAATAAGGTCGAAACAGCTGTTCAGTGTTTCCCTATGTCGCGCGGAAGTGTTTGCTTGAATTTCTGGTCGTGGTAATTCAATTCACAATATAATTCCTATACTTAAAAAGAAAATGCACACCCTATATATATATATATATATGTGTGTGTGTGTGTGTGTGTGTGTGTGTGTGTGTACAGTCATCCAGCATTCTTCCATTTAAGCATGTTTGATCAAATAATAAAGACACATTTTGCCTTTATAATCTTATTTGGATCCTTTCAAGTTTTCATAAAAGTGTTTTGATTTTAGGTTGCAGTTAGTAGATGAATTTCCCGAAATTGTCTCGAGCCTTTTCGGATTTTCATAGGTCATCATCAGGGTTTGTTTGCAATTGTAAAGATTGGTTTTTTTTTTTAAATTTCAAAGTTTTTTTTATAACATTGCAAAAATTACGTGAATGTACCGTTGAATTAAACTGAGATACCGATGACATCGAACGAATTTTAAAATGAAAGCAATCAAGAGAAATAGAATGTTAAAAATCGAATTTTCACTTCACGAATAACTCATAAAAACAAAAATAACTAAAGACATTTCAAAACATGGTCGCTATTTTCAAAGTTAATTATATTAATTCTAGTTTTTATTGTTCTTAGATTTTGGGCTTCTAGGATTTGAAGTTGCGCCATATCGATTTCGCGCGCTATTACAACGGTGTTATCAACAAGAATTTTTCGAAATTTATATTTGGAAAGAAAGTGATTTTTTAAACATAGAGATAGAGAACTAGAATCATTTATATGAATAATAGGACGCCTTGAAAGAGTCATAGCGGTAAGCCCAACGTAGGTATTATTTTCCTATAATGGTTATAATGGTTATAATATAATATGGTTCGCCAATGGCCTTGAGACCTGGGTTCAATCTCAGATCGAGTCATACCAAAGACTCAAAAAATAGTACATGATGCCTCCTAGCTTACCTCTCAGGATTATAAAGTACAGATCAAGGGTAAAGTAGGGCAATCTTGGGAAAGGAGAAGCGCCCTTCCCTACAGCTTGGTTTGGTAGCTATCGAAAAAGGAGCCTTTGGCTCACCCTCGACTACGGTCACCAACTTTATTTACTTATATATATATATATATATATACATATATACTTGACTGATTGAGAGACCGGGATTTAGAAATATTCAGAAAAATCTAATGAAAGGTTTTCGGCTCTACCAAAAAGCAAAATAAACTGATATATTTTTTATCAAAAAATAATACTGAGAGAAACTTTGCGACAATAATATTTCGAAGACAATTTACATTGCAAAGCTTGGACACCTCGTGTAGTTTAATGGTTAGCAAGCTTGACTCATAAACCTTCACAAGTGAGTACGATTCGCGTTGAGTGCTCCATTCATACGGCCTTGGGCCACATCTACTCCACATAACTTCATTTTATTCCGTTTATGGTAAAGCCAATTTGCAGCTTGTGTGTGATATTCAAAAATAATAAAAAATATGTTTTGGAAATAAATATTTATTTATTTTGAATTCTTTACATCATAAAAATAAATTGCAGCCGCCGGGTTATTTCTTGATGAAAAAGAAATTTGAAAAATGTCTTTATTATTTTTTCTTCTTTAGAAAAATATGATGAATCTCTGATGAGATCATTTTACCAGCAGCTGTTGCACCTGCTGCTCAGGTAAGCAGCGATTTTGGGGTGGGAAGTCATGCGGTTGTACAGTCCCATCAT
This sequence comes from Sepioteuthis lessoniana, assembly GCA_963585895.1. Classification (NCBI taxonomy): domain Eukaryota; kingdom Metazoa; phylum Mollusca; class Cephalopoda; order Myopsida; family Loliginidae; genus Sepioteuthis; species Sepioteuthis lessoniana. Next base: position 10,092,100 of record OY757942.1, read on the forward strand.
TCTGGGGTAGTTACTGAACATGGACTGGTTCTGCATGTACATATTCTCCATGCAACAATAGAACATCATGTCACACCAGGTCATCTGAAAAAAAAAAATCAAAAAAATATTAGAAGTTTCAATGAAGGTCTTTGTTGTATCGTGGTAAGGAAGAGGCACACAGTGAAATAAAGAGTTAATTATTTATTAACTGAAGTGGTTCAGTCCACCAAATATTATAAGTCTAACGCTGTGTGTGTTACGGCCGAAGTTGGTTTTACTATTGACCAAGATCTTGCAGAAACCCCCGTGCTTACGAAACACGACGTCTTTTATACCTCCGCGATACGAGAAGTCACGAGGTACAAGCCACTATACAACAGTGCTTTAGGCAAAGACGTTGAACATCAACTCCCAAGATATTTTTTCTAACTTGATACTTCCCTCATTTCAAACTGTTATCAATGTGGTGCAAATGAACCTCGGCAAGTTGTAATGGTAGCTCAAGCAAACTAATTTTTTTTTTAGTTTGGTCTGGTTTCTCTTTTTAATGGCATATCAACCTTTGTAGATTCTTGAATGTTAAAACCATTCTTCTGGAAGAACAGTAGTGGTACTATTTAACACATAGCTGGGAGGATACGGGGGTTCATACCTTTCTCAAGGGTATTTGCCCTAAAGTGAACGTAATAGCGCGACTGGAGTACGAACTCGCTTACTACGATTCCGCAGTCCATCGCCTTAACCATTACACCACGAGGACACCCCCCTTTTTTTATAGATATTATTAATTATGATGATGGCTTGGACTGGTGCACCCTGTGCATTTGCTGTTAAATCATTTATTAAAGGCTGGTGAATCTGTAATTGCTATACAGCTTTTGTGCTTCAGTAGAAATGATGTTGTTCAGGATATAAGATCTTTGCTTCTATGGGTTAAAAATTTTAGAACCAACTGGTTCATTGATTCGAAGACCCCCCCCCCCACCGTAGGACCTTTTAACCCATGAAATCCTGAAAATGTTCTGATCTGCAATTTTGTACATGTTCAACTCGAAATCATATGTCTGCTTTAGGATTGCCTGATACGACATTAGCTAGCGAGAGCTATCATTACCACTTGCCTTACTTCATTTGCACGACACACACACACACACACACACACACACACACACATATATATATATATATATATATATATTCAGATTTCGTTGGCCAGTCGGCTGGGTCTGCAGAATACACTGACTGCACCTCTGAAGAGGGGTAAGACACCTAAATAGGACACTAAACAATCTGATGGTCAGGTCCCAGTAATGCTGGGGCCTTGGGGAATAAAGAGCACCCCTTCATTGCCATTGCTCCCAGGTAGACCCTGGCTCGGCATGGTAGCACATGATAGGGTCCTATCTATGGGTTGAATAGAACTAACTGCATACTTATACTAAACTGAATTGTTGGATTAAACTGAATGGCTTGAAATAGAAATGTTTTTGACAATTAAACCGTACTTACATTTAAACTGCATGCTTATGCTAAACTGAATAATTAGAATAGAACTGTTTTTGACATTGAAACTGTACTGACACGAAACTAAATTGTTATTCATAACTGTTTGAATAAACTGAATAGTTTGAAATAGAACTGTTTTCGACACTAAAACTGTATTTACACTTAACTGAATTGTTATATATAACTGCTTGAATAGTTTGAAATAGAAATGTTTTTGACAATTAAACTGTGTACTCATGCTAAACTGAATTGTTTTAAATAGAACTGATTATCTACATAAAATGGATTTGGCGTTAAATAACCTACAACGGTTGATATGCCATAAAACCCAATAAACCAACCAACCAATCATTAAATTTCGTTTGATATTAGCAAGCAACTGGTCTTAAGTTTTAAAAAGACACTATATTTTGCGATTCTGTAAAATTATTCGATAAAAATGAAATTTGAAAAATTAATTCTTTAAATTGTATTGGTTTTTGCAAACAGTTTTAAAAGTTTATAGTTTTTTAACAAGGTATTTGGAATAATATATCAACGGTAATGCCTAGAATTTTGTCTAATAAAAATATGCAGTTTAAGATTACAATTAAACGCACTTGTCTGTATTAAGCATCCTCCTCTCAGGAATACTGAACAGAGAAACTTACCATGTCTCCCATGAAGTACATGTTTCCACTATTGCGCATGCACAGTGACCTTTCCATGAAGGGCATAATCCTGTTGAAGGTGTTCATATATCTCCAGTACATGTAGTTCTGAAAAAGAACAGAATTAATTTCTACTATAGAAAATATCTGTATAGTTATATCTATAAGTAAGTTGTCTGGTCAGTTGTAAATTTTGGGTTTTTACATTAAAATAAAGTTAGAAAAATATTGAAAATTATTTCCGAATAGTTTGTTGAAAGAAATAGGAAAATTACGTCGTAGTTGTTGCACATACTGCCTTCCCCCCAGGTTTTTAACCCCTTCGGGGGGGGGTTTATCGCCCTAATAAGGAGAATGCCGACGGGGCCGTAGGCATTTTTGGGAATGCCGGGCGCGTGTGGGCTCCGACTCTGCGCTCGGACCCACCTAAAAAGGCCTTGTGCCACACTTGGCCCGTTTGGTAGGGCTAGCAACAAATACCGCAGATCAATATCGGTGTTATCCGAACAGTACGAGACTTCTTGCCTTTTCTATGTAACTCCATCTTTCTTGTGTAATATAATCTGTTATCTAATATACGTGTTTGTGTTTTAATTAGTGACCCTTTCCGGGGCCACAACATTTGGATAATGACATTAAAATAAAAAGAAGACTTACGTCATAGTTACTGCATGTGCTGTCACCTCCGAATCCCCAGTCGTTCATGTTGTACTGTGAATTAGAAGTGAAAATAGAAGTTATAGTGGGACCATTGCTTCCTCTGAGAGAAAATATAACAATATGATATCATTGTCTTCATTGAAAAACATGCAAGTCGGCAAATAAAATATAAGCATAGTAAATTCTTTAAAAGAAAGGGACGTCAAACAAATTTGTCGGTAGACGGATCAATGGCTAAATGGAGTACCCATACACACGGATATACACATCCGTTCTCTTATTTCAGGTATAATGTCTGCGGTGGAAGGTGAAGGACAGTACTACAGTAGTTTTGTAGGGTGTTACTCTCTGTACTTGTTCAAAAGAGCACCGAGCATCCTTGTATAATTCGCAACTGGGTTGTTTTCCTGGCGTTTCGTTAAGTCCAAGAGGTAGAAGTCTACAGTTATACTGAAACGATTCCAGTTTGTAAGAATTCCAATCTTATTTTATCAAAGAGATCAGGATGAATATATACAGAGTGCGGAAGCAAAATATAGAATGCTTAAAAAATCTTCTTTTAGCCTGATTTTTTTTATAGCCACATACATATACAAATATATGCGGAACATAATCAAACATAATGACGAACTTCAATGAACGAACGAACACAAGTCTTTATAAAATTATATCTCTCTCACTTTTTATTTTCGAAAGAGTTGATGTTAGTTGTGTGTAAGAGGTGAGTTGGATACGGGGACAGACTGCTACATATTGACCCAAAGTTCTTCTGACCATAGTAGCATTTCTTTCTCAGCTTAGCTGGGGTTGCTCAACCGTGGGTCACTGAGGGCTCAAAACCCTCTGTCTGCCGCTGGCTCTCAGTTCGGCATATTGTCCCCAACTGACTCCAACTCCAACTGACTGATCCCGTCTTTGTCCTGGTTATGTTTTCGTTTGGCGACCACTTGCTTCCGCTGTTCTTCCGTTTATTTACACAGGTGCATTTCTTGATTGACGGTTCAGTGGTGGGTCAATATATTACATGATTAGTCTAATTAAAAAAAAGACATGATAAATCTAAATTTTTATGATAAGCTCTATTGTTCAAGCGCTTGTTCTTAAAATTCAGCCCAATATGAGTGAGTAAAAAAAGAAGCCACCAAAAATCTATGGTTTCCTCAATGTCGAAATTACTGTCTCGAGCAATCGATGAAAAATGATATATGAATATACTTATATATATATATATATATATATATATATATATATATATATATATATATATATATGTATTTGACAAAGAAATAAAGAAACAGATAAAGAAACTAAAATTATGCTGTACTCCCTACAAAATGGACTCGCCCTCCTCCATAAATACACGTCAACAGAGCGTCAGAGGGCAGAACTAAATCCACGTGTTTGGTACGCTTCCCCAGTTGTTGGGTCGCACTTCGGCCGGCCGTGGGTACCAGTCAGGTGTGCCTCGGCACTGAATTTCCCTATGGTCTCAGGAGGGGAGCATTCCCAAAGCTTTAATGCTCCTCAGAAGGGTTAGGTTGATTGCCTGGCGCCTGAGGCTAACTCTAACCCTAACCCTGCCAAGAATGAGAACGAGAATGCCTAGAATGATGTAGGGGAATGCTGACGGGGTCCGAGTCAAAATGCCATAAATAAGGCCTTGTGCCATACTCATCTGGTTGGTGGGCCGGAAGACAAATACTGGGCCAGAACCACGAGACACGTTACGTGTGATACCACATGCGTAGTGGACGGATAGTTGCTACCCTAATGGACTCTCAGCTTCCTCTTAACTAACTACTGTTTAACCAGGTTCACTTGTATCTTGTATTATAAGTACACCGTTTAGTTCGGTTTAGCCTATATATAGGACCCTATCAGGTGGTACCACTCTGGGACAGAGTGGACCTGGGAGTGATGGTAATGAAGGGGTACTACGCATTCCCCGGAATTCCAGAATACTGGAGCCTTACCATCAGATTGTTTAGAGTCATATTCAAGACACTCGTGGGGGTGGGGTTTACCTCTTTGCAGAGAAGCAGTCAGTGTATTCCACTGCCGCAACCGACTGGGTAATAACCCTTTTGATTTAGTAAACGTTAATCGTTCTCCTTTCTCTGGAAGTATAAATAGATATATATTTTTAAACCCGTTTACAACGAGCATAAACTTATGTATTCAAAATCAATAATAATGTTGATATTGTTTTGTGTCATTTCATTTTTTTGCCCAGTCGGCTTCTCTGCAGAGGGGTAAGACTTCCACCAACGTATGTCCTGATATGACGCTAAAATATCTGATGGTGAAGATCCATTGATGCTGGAGCTGTGGGGAATGCGCAGTAACCCTTCATTGCCATCATTCCTAGCTCCACTCTGGCCTGGAGTTGCAGCACCTGTTAAGGTCCTCTCTATGGGTCAAATAGAACTGAACTGCGTATATATGGTAAACTGAATCGTTTGAAATGGAACTGTTTTCATCATTTAAAATGAGTACTTATACTAAACTGAATTGTTTGAAATAGAACTGTTCTGACATTTAAACTGTGTCTTTATCCTAAAATGAACTGTTTTAAATAGAACTGTTTTTAAATCAAACAAAACTGTGTAGTTACGCTAAACTGAATTATTTGAAATTTAATTCGGCGTTAAATGACTCGAAAAGGGTTGATACGCCGTAAAACAAATCAACCAACAACCAACCATTTCCATTCTTTTATAATGTTGAGAAAGGAAATGTTGGACACTGTAAAAACAAGTGATTTGCTCCGAAGTTTCCTTTGTTTTATTTAAAAAGGCGGGAATGAATGCCGAGTGATAGCTAGCTGGCTAGCAAGTTTGGTAGATAGATAAATATGAACAGATTGAGAAAGATGGATTGATAGATAGAAAATCACTTTTTTTTCAAAAGCTGTAGAAATGACTGACCCACCCTGTAACGCCCGTTCTTCCAGTGGTAGTACCTTACCTAACCATTTTTTTTAAAAAGGCAGAAATGGATTCCAGATGATAGATAGAGAGCTTGGTAGCTAACTAGCTCGGTTGATAGATAGATATGAACAAATTGAGATAGATGGATAGATAGATAGAAAGTCACTTTTTTTTCAAGAGAGTATAGCAAATTGTAGAAATGACTGACTCACCCTGAAACGTCCGTTCTTCCAGTGGTAGTATCTCATATAATCGTGCATAATTTCATAGAAGCAGTCACAGATGTAGTCACACCTCATCATGTCCATAGGGCTTCTTGGATAGAAACCTAAAAAAAGAAAAAAAAAAAGAATTTGTTTATAGTTTATATTATCATCATCATCATGTCGTGCCACTAGCACGGATATCCCTGACCCTCTCTCGCCACTTTCCCCAATCATTCATCGCCTCTGGCAGGTCTTCAGGGTTACATTCCATATCCTCACATATCTGCTGAATGTATGTTCATGCTGGTCATCCTGCTTTTGCCCGGCCATATGTGGCGGTCCATAAGAGTACATCACTTATGAACTCGTCCCTGCTTCTCCAGCAGTGACCTGCATGTCTTGTTCGTCTCAAGCATTTCAAATCCTATATTAGATCTTGTAATATTTCAATATCTCAAATAATATTCATGTTAGATATAAGAATATTAATTCTGTTACTCACCATATTCACGAGCCAAATACCTGCAGATGGCCATGGTCTCAGGCATCATTTCGCCATTGTCCATTTGCAGACAGGGGAGGTACATGCAAGGGAAATCTAGATAAAAGAGAAAATATAAAGAGGTTATTTTTAATTTGAAATTTGAATATTTCCATCTATATATCAATAAGATATTTCAACTTATACATTATTCACTCATGAAGGAAGTCCTCTTAATTATTTTAGAGTCGTTGATTCATATCAATGCTCTTAACAGGATGGAAATAAATTTATCATCCTAATGTGACCAAATATTCTTTTTTTCTTGAAATGATATTTGTTCTGTGAATTTATTTACATTGAGCTCTATATCAGGGATATTTAAATATTCGAAATTCAAATAATTTATTTGTCCTGACGGAATTGTTCCCTGCTCCAGATTTACTGGATTGAAGAATACCTTATATATATATATATATATATATATATATATATATGATCCAGAAGTTGTGTTAAAAAGCGAATATATCCGCTTTTTAGGACTTGATAAAAAAAAAACTTGAATAGCAGTTTGGTTAAATATGTTTTATATACAGGGTGGAATGATAAAATTGTCGCCTTAAAAAAGACGACATGATTCCATTTCCGTTTCCTGAAAACCGGTTTTCTTTTCTTTTTCTTTTTTTTTTTTTTTTGCAGACCATCTACTAAATGTCCAGTTGTGTACAAATCCAAAGAGCGATAGGAGCCTTCTATCATATCTGAAAGTGTCACAATATTCAACGAGCGAGATCGGAGATGAACCGCTGTACAACTCATGCTCTCTACCGATCCAAGTTATGACAACAGGACCATTGCCAGCACCCCCAAAATGCAAATCCGGACAGTTCGACGCTTGAGGGTACAGCTGAATGCATCGGACGACCCTTTGGAGGTGGTGGAGTGGAAGGTCTCATCATGCCACCTCACATCTTTGAAGTCGGCTTGAAAGTCAACACCAAAGTGTACCTGGATGTGCTGAAGAGTGTTATGATCCCCTGATGCAATCAGATGGCCGGTGGCAGACCCTGGGTATGGCAGCAGGACTCGGCGCCGGCCCACAAGTCCCAAGTGACCCAGGCTTGGCTTCAGAAGGAGTGCTACGACTTTGTATCCTTATCTCACTGGCCCCCATTCCTCCCCCGACCTGAACCTGCTGGACTACTTCGTTTGGTCATACGTCGAGAACATCACCAACATGACCTCCCACAACACCAAATCCAGCTTGATCGCGGCCATCCACCGAGTATTGGCCGAGCTCCCGCCGGCGCTTGTGGAAAAGGCATGCTCCCAGTTCCGGATCAGTATCGAGGCGGTGATTGAGGCTGAAGGCAGCTAAGTTGAATAGATGCCAACTGTACTATATAATCAAGTTACCTGGATTGATTTTTTCAATAAAAGTTTTAAAATAAAGCTGTAGTGCTGTTTACTTTAGGAGGACAATTTTATCGTTCCACCCTGTCAGCTCTACTACATAATCAAGTTACCTGAATTGATTTTTTTTTCAATAAAAGTTTTAAAATAAAGCTGTAGTGCTCTTTACTTTAGTACGACAAGTTCCACTCTGTACTAACATCAACTTTTAAAGATTCCAAGATTTTAGTTTATACACGTTGTCGAAAAGGCGGGAAAATTCTTGAATTTAATCTCATTTCATATCGCAATACTACCTAAACAGAGACCCAGTTTTTTCAATTTGTCTTCTTATATGGTCACATTGATACAGATTGAAAAGAAACATAATCCCTTATTATGATAATTTGGCTTCTTCTTTTGTATATCCTTAGATAGATGAACAGATTGTTGAATAAAACGGAAGGAAAAAAGAAGGCTAACATTGATAAAGACAGAGAGATATGTTATGGAATGTTTATATCTGGTAGATAAGCTAATTATATAAATAATGACACGCACACACATACGTGCGCGCACACACACACGCACAGACACACACAAACATATATATATATATATATATATACCCCCGTATGGTTGAGTTCTCTGGCGAAGAAGTAATCGTGTTGCCATTAGCGTTCATTGCAAGCCTCTTCGTATATGAATTGAGGTCTCAGCAGCCGTTGAACGGATGTATGTAAACAATAGTAATTGTGATTCATAACCGTTTTAAATTTACTTCGCAGCTAATGGATCCTCGTGGCTGAATAGTTAGAGACTTTGGCTTGGCGTTTGAGTCAACCGGGTTTCGATCCCAGCTACGGGAAGCTATTGACTAGCCACACTGATGAGTTCTGATAGAACGAAACAGATTTTTCTGTGGATAACTATATATATATAGGTATTTTCCACCGAGTAAATACGGAGTAGGGAACAATTCTGTCAAGACAATTAAATTATTCAAAATTCGAATATTTAAATATTCATGGTAATGAACTCAATGCAAATAATTTCACAGAGCAAATATTATTTCAAGAACCAAACAAGATTCGGTCACATTAGGATTATAAATGTATTCCCCCCACTGTTAAGAACATTGATATAAATCAAAAGCTCGCCCTCAAAAATTTAACAGGACTTCAGATCCAACATGAAAATAAATGAATACAGCCAGATAATGAGGATGGTCTCAGGAAGGAAAGGAAGGAGCCTTCTCCCATTAAAGATTACTTCCGGTCTCCTCTCGTTTCCGACTGAGACATTAACAGATTTAAAAAAAAGCATAAAAAATAGAAAATAAAAGATAAAATTTACAATTAATATAAACTTCCTTTTAAAATAACTCTATATGTTTACTATAAGAAACCCGGGTTTTTTTAAATATGTCTCGTTGGTTAGATTGGTCAAAAAAAGTTATAAAATCCCTTATTCAAAGTTATAAAAGTTATAAAATCCCTTATTCAAAACTATAAAAGTTATAAGATCCCTTATTCAAAGTTATAAAAGTTATAAAATCCCTTATTCAAAGTTATAAAAGTTATAAAATCCCTTATTCAAAACTATAAAAGTTATAAGATCCCTTATTCAAAGTTATAAAAGTTATAAAATCCCTTATTCAAAGTTATAAAAGTTATAAAATCCATTATTCAAAGTTATAAAAGTTATAAAATCCCTTATTCAAGCTGGAAACATTCATATATATATATATATATATATATATAGCACGTATGTAAGAACAAAATAAATGAATTAAAAAAAAAAACTCTTCGTGGACCTTCTTTTTTTTAAATATATTTTGGCTTCCTCATTTATATATTATAAGATAGATCGATAGATCAATAGATAGTTGGTTTAAACAGACGGAGAGATAGAAAGAAGTTGGTTAATTTTGGTAAAGACGGATAGATATATTATGGAATTTTTAGAACACGTAGATATGAACTAGATAATTTAAACATTCAAACACACACACACACACACGCATACATATATATATATTAATATATATATATCTGTAGGTAGTGTTTGACAATGGCCCAGGAGAACGGGGTTCTATTCCAGGCCGAGTCATAACAAAGACTCAGAAAATCGCCTTTCTTAACACTCAGTATTATAAAGTCCGGATCAAGGGTAAAATCAAGGGAAAAGAGTATCGCCTTACCCTTTACCTTGGTTAGGTAGCTTATGAAAAGGAACCTTCGGATCTCCCTCGGCAACGCTCACAATATATATATATATATATATAGAGAGAGAGATGTGATATGGATTTTTTTATAAAATTTCAAACGCCAATTATACCCCCAAAATTGGAAATAGAACTAAAAAGGGAAAGTGAATGTTTTAAAATTTTTTCAATTTTTCGTTTCGCCTAAATTAATACGCCCTGGCGAAGGTCTGAAAACCAAAACATCTAATGTTCGCAAAATAATTCAATAAATAAATTCCTTCTATGAATACCCAGTGTGTGTTTTTTTCTTTTTTTTTTATCTGTACACATTTTCTTATATATATATATATATATATATATATATATATATACTGAATAAAAGATTGCCGAGCGCTAAAAATTATAACTGTAAAAGTCGAAATAGTTTTTTACTTACGATCTACGATGAAAAGTAATTCTAATTATACCTGGAAAATTTATCTGAATGCCGAAATTAATTAACATTACGAACTATTCACATGCAAGTTGAAGGGGTCAAAGTCTTTGCTCTTAGTGTTGTGATCTACTAAGATGGGGTACCAGGTCGAATGAATGGGTCACCCAATGAGATTCGAACCCACTTTTGCAGGGTTTCTTGTCAAGTTTGTTAAACATTTAACTACCCGAAGTACCTCTGAGCTCAAACTGTAACAAGTGTACCTTTTTGCAAATAATTTGCTATGTTTGATGGAATATCACTTTTCCTGGGTTAATTAATACTAAAGTCATCCTTGTAGAAGAGCAGGGGTTGTACTTTTTAACCTATTGTTGGGGGGATAAGGGAATTTATACTTGTTTCAAAGGTATGAGTTGGAAAGGGAACTAAGTTGCACGGATAGAGTTCGAACTCGGTTATATATATTTAAAACATGCATATATGTATATACATTTAAACATATATATATATATATATATATATATATATATATATATATATATATAAACAGAAGTATTTAAAAACCATTCAAACTACACACACTAGTAAATCAAAATCTCATTTATTACTCATTATCTAGACCTTATGCCAAACATGGTCTCAGAAGATAGAAAAAACTGAAAACACACACACACACACACACACACACACACACACACACATATATATATATATATATACACAGACATGTGTATACATATACAAAAAAGGACAAAGAACTACCAGTAAATTTAAAACCAGAAAACTCTCCAAGATACACACACACACATACAAAACTATGAACATATCAAATGTCAAAGACGGGTAAAGCAGACCAAAGTAAACACACTCCTGGAAAAACGGACAACGACCCCTATATAAACCAGTTTGACCAACCTAAGGTCATTTATACTGGAAACAAGAGCGAGTTCAAGTTTCATTCTCTGATGAAACCAAGAATCTAGAAACATACATATATGTAACACATATGTAAGAACAAAATTGATAAATTCAAAAAATACAAATCTCTTCGTGGACCTTCTTATTTTAAAATATATTTTAAATATAAGGATAAAAGCCATAAATGAAATTAATTTCTGGTTGATGCTATTTGCTATACGAATGATAGGTTGCAATCCATTACGCCACTACCAATCATTTAAAAGTACTCCCAGCTTCATTAAATATATGCAAACCCTTTTTTTTTTCAATGTTTAGAACGAGAAAATTTATTAAAAAAATCTCTGTATGTTATTTACGATACAAATGAAAGTTTTAAGACTTTTGAATGACCTGTATGAAAAATATTGAAAATAGCCCAACACTTTTGAGTCCCTGATAAAGATCAAAGTGTAGCCACTGTTGATGCAGCAAAAGTCAGCGTTCTCTTCATTTTGAAGACTTTATAATGAACGTGAAGTTGTCCTTATGATAAAATCTTTTTAGATTCGAATGATAAATTTACTTACGATTTTGACATATGTCAAAAAGCTTAAAGTATGGGCCAAAATATAACAACCGTAGCAGCTGGAATATTTTGGATGAGCTAAATAAAATAAAGGGTATAAAATTCTCGGGTTATTGATAACAGCAATTTTTAGGAGTTCCGTTACCATGAAGGCCTGTGCTCAAAGTCTATCAACTATAGCTAAAAAATAAATCCAAATACGTATGGCATTATTAAAAATATTGGAGGGTTTTTTAATATAGATGAAAGGCACTGGTCAGCATAAATATTGACACTATTTGTTATTTCCTTCACAAATAAAAGCTTTAAATATTTTCTAATGATCCACATAAAATGGACAGTTCTAACTCTGCAAGTAAAACCTTGTTGGCAAGTCACAGTACGTTTGATCATTTCTAGAACCAACGAAAATTCAAAGAGATGAAAAAAAATTTTGTGAACGTTAATCTTGTTGATATTAAAGGGATTAAATTCCAAAGAGAATTAGGCGAAGCCAAAAATTTGGCAATTTCTGTAAAGAACATCAAGATGAGGTTATGAGAAACTTGATCTAGCTCGCAACTATTGCATTAAATGAGACGTGTCGTAATGGTTAAAGCGCTGGAATACAGAATCGTAGTGAGCGAGTTCGAACTCCAGTCGTGCAATTACGTTCACTTTCGGGAAAATACCCTTGGGAAAGGCATGAACACCATTAACATCCCAGCTAGGGGTTAAATAGTACAACTAAATAAAGTTGGCGACCGTGGTTGAGGGTGTCTCCCAAGTCTCCCTTTTCGATAGCTACTACACTGAGGTGTAGGGGAGGGCGCTACACTTTTCCCAGGATTGCTCCACTTTACCCTTGATCATATTGACGAACCACTCCGCTCAGGGATGATATGACACAAAGTCAATTTTTAAACGGAGTTTAACAGGTTTCAATTCAGAGTTTTCCTTTTCCTAGACTAGTTGCCTTACCAAGGCTGAAGAACCTAGTCTGCCCTACTATTTATCCATTGCTGGAGGGAGAATAATTGGATTCACACCTTTCTCAAGGGTATTAATATTATGTGAAATGCAATCATTCCCGTCCAGGATTTGAACTCATATCTTCGTGTCCATTTCCTACGACGATAACCATTACACCACGGGCACCTCTTTATCCTTTATCCATAACTTATAATGCTGAGTGTTAAGCAAGGAGGCATCAAATACCATTTTTTCAGTCTTTGGTATGACTCGACCTGGAATTGAACCCCAGGTCTTCCAGGCTATGGGCATTCTTTTAAAATGTCGGATCTGGCCCTAAATAACCGAAGGAGGTTGATATGCTGCTAAATTGTAACAATTGAAACTGCTGAAATATTTTATGAGATTGATAAAAATATGTGTTCAAAACTATTCAGTTGATTATTAAAGATTGTAGAGTGTTTTAGAGTTTTCTAAGTTTAAAGCAACGTTCAAATCATATCCAATGAGTGATTCATTGAATCGCGTGGAATTTTTTTGCTTTTTAAACGCTTCTTCCTTTTATTAGGAATTCCGGAAGATTAAAGATTATCCTCGAAGTATATTAACTTCAGAATATCCAGAAATATCTAGAAATAGATTAAGAATCACTGAAAATACGGTCGGATTTTTTGAATATATGGATGGAGGACACAAATCCTGTTAACCATTAGTTGATGTTATTTTCAATACAAACGAAAGTTTTAAATGGTTTTGAGAGCATGAATCGAAAGGACGGTTAAAGCAGTCAAAGTAGAACCTTCTAGGAAAGCCAGAGTAGGTTTGACAGTTTAAAAAACGAATCAAAATTGTATTACATGAAGATAATTGTGCGAAAGGTAAAGGGAAGTTTGCATGGCGTAGTGTCTAATGTGCAAGACGGTGTAATTATAAAAAGCGAGTTCGAATCCAGTCGTGATTTTACGTTCATGTTCAAACAAATAATCTTCAAAAAGGTACGAAACACCTTATCGATTACATCATATCACTGATGGTCTTCTATATGGATGGCTTTGGCAAAAAACAATCAACGCGGTTTGATACGAGGTGCATACGATAAGTTTCCAGACTTTTTTCGTATGGACACTTTTATTAAAATTACACGCTTGAAACTCTAGTCCCCTTCGAAGTAATCTCCTCCGGCTGCAATGCACTTGTTGTGCCGTTCCAAAAACTTCTGGAAGGCCCCATTGAAGTCCTCTTGTGTGGGAGAGTGTCAATGACCTTCGTCACAGCCTCTTTCATCTACTCAATTGTCTCATAACGACAGCCTGTGAGTTTAGGGAATAATCAAAAGTCACAGAGAGCAAGGTCTGGACTACATGTAGGGTGAGGAACTGTCTTGAAGCCCGTCATGGTCAAATAGTCTGTGACAAGGATGGAGTTGTGGATTAGTGCATTGTCCTGCTGTAAATGCCACTGACCCGATTTGAAGAGTGCTGGCCTCTTCCGACGGAATATCTTAAAACATAGTAACCCTAACTTCTAACCCTTTTGCCAACTAACTCTTGTGTTCTGACTTCCTTACTCCTCACACACCTCTCATCATCCCTCACAGACTTCCTGCCTTCCTTGAATCTCTTATGCCACTCAAAAACTGATGCTCGATTAATGCAAGATAGTCGAAAAGCTGTGTGAAGCATTCCATACGTTTCATAAATCATAAAAATTGGTTAGTTTTTTCATACGATGTATAGCAATAACAGTGAATTTTCAAAAGTCTACGACAATTTTAAATACCCATACGAAAAAAGTCTGGAAACGTATCGTATACACCTCGTATATCATTAAAGAGAAACAAGAGCATAAATCTCGTTCATATCTACTGAATTAAATCCAAACTAGAATTTAACATAGGAGATTATTTGACCGAAATTATTTTCCAGGAATAATTAGAATTAAAAGACTTAATAATAGTATCTTACCATTCCTGCAACGATCCCAGTCAGAGAATTCATATCTCTTGTCCATGTATTTGACACCAGCCATATGAAACATCATACGCATAATCTCGGCACGGCCGCGGCCATTGAAGTAATGGAGAGTGTAGTTAGGCATGGTGACTTTGCTTTCTGCCTGTCGACTACCAAAGAGAACGAAGTGTTGAGTTTCGTGTGACTGGAAGTTTAATGTGAGGACGAGATACAGACCTGGCCGGAATTTTTACGGTCCGATCAATCACGTTATTAGACCTGATGAATCAGTAAATGCTATCTTGTCCAAGGCCGCCTATTCAGTACTCTCCACTTGATAGAGTTTAATTTCACTTGTACTTTACCAAATGAAAGAATGAATATACTAAATATCTATTCAGTCAATTATTCAACGTTTGACGACTATTTTGATGTTTCATTAGTTGGAACTAACATTTTTCTCATGGACGATGGAAGCGTCACGGAATAACATAAAAGTACTTTACGAATTAAATGTTTCTTTATTTTCTCTAAAACCACTTATTTTAAATATCTTTTTAGTGCGAGTTTTTTTAGTACTTTGATGCCCCGTTACATGTTTTACGTTTAGGCCGGAATTTCATAATTTTTATAATCTTTATTGTAACATAAACGTTGAGATAATGGATTTTCTGATTTCGAAAAAAAATTAGACACTGGAACCTTTTGTTTTGCTTTTAATATGAAAGTAAAATATATATGAAGATTTCTTCTCATTATTAAGAATTTACTCTTTGCGAGCTTTTCACATTGAAGATTAAGTGACAGCAAATCTTCTCAGGTTTACAGGTCTCTCGTAAGAATCTTAGCTATCTTAAGTGGTATTGTTTGAATAGTTTTAATTCTTCCTGTGATTTCTAGTTTCCAAATTCTTGGAAATTGTTTCAAGTGCTCGCCCTACGATGGGTCTTATTGTAACCTTCATGGTCCTCATCTTTTTCAGTTCTCCAGCTAGGTCAAGGTACTAGTCGAATTTTCACATTGTGTTCAACTGAAGCACTAAAATCCACAAGATGAAAAATTCTTTTCTTCTGGTGAACTTTAATTAGTTCTTGTCTTCAATTTGGTCTCGATTCTTCCAGTGAGTTATTTTTTTCACTATTTTTCCTAGCATTTGGCGACCACCCAAGGTGGCACCAACTAAATTTGGTATCACCGTCACCATCACGTTCAAAAAGTCTTCTAATTATTTTTTGTTTATATTTTCGCTTTCTTTGATTTTTTACTCTGGAGTCTGCTGAAACGGCAATATCCACTTGGTCACAAATTCTATTTTTCTTGCTAATCAGCACTTAGTTTCGTCTTCTAGCCGTGATTAAGCGATCTATTTACATCACTAAATCCTAGAGTATTTTTTTGTCTTATTTGTTTTTTCGTGCATATATCATTTGGTAGTAAGGTCAAATTTTAATTTCTTGCACAATTCCAAGGGGATTACCATTCCCGCCAAGTCATACATATATATTTTTTTTAAATTCTTTTGCGCTAGTTTGCTGCATTCACATATTATTTGAAAAACCGTCATATCTCTCTCTGTCTCTGTCTGTCTGTCTTTCTCTGTCTCTCTCTCCAAATAAACTACATTTGCTGTTCCGTTATTAATGTTCCCTTTGATTTAGTTGGTTGGTTTCTTTGTTTAATGGCATATCAACCTTTGTAGGTTATTTAATGCCAAAGCTATTCTCCTAGAAGAACAGTAGTGGGAGGATAAGGGGGTTCATACCTTTCCTAAGGGTATTTGCCCGAAAGTGAACGTAATAGCGCGACTGGAGTACGAACTTGCTTACTACGATTCCGCAGTCCATCGCTTTAACCATTACACCACGAGGACACCCCCTGTTCACTTTGATACAAATGGTCCGTATCGCATTTTTGGAATTGTTATCATAATAATGATAATAATAATAATTATTATTATTACAGAGAATGTCTCTTTCGTGGAGAAGGATGAGAAGGAATTGTACGGCAAAATTTCTCTGTCTCTGGAAGATATCAAAGAAATTCTTCACACTGACAATCCTTTTCATGTAACGAAATCTTACTACTCACTGTCACTCTTAAGTGGTAATCTACATAGCGATGAGGATTTTACGAGTTGGGTTTTAGCCGTATCACAGAGCAGACTTGTGTTTTGAAGTGTTGATATTGTAGAACCCCTCTGTAAAAACCTCCATGTTTTAATCTTAGAAAGACGTGATATGATAAAGTTAGTCAAGTTGGCGACCGTAGTTGAGAGTGACCTGAAGGTTCCCTTTTCGATAGCTTCTGTACTAAGGTGTAGGGAAGGGCGCTACTCCTTTCCCTGGATTGTTCCACTTTACCCTGGTCCGGACTGGATTGATCCACTTTACCCTTGATGTCCAGACATTGGCGTGATGGTTAGAGTGTTTGCCAATGGCCCGGAAGACCTGGGTTCAATCCCAGTTCGAGTCATACCAAAGACTTAAAAAATAGTACTTGATACCTCTTTGCTTAACACTCAGCAATATAAGATACGTATCAAGGGTGAAGTGGAGCAATTGAAGGAAAGGAGTAGTGCCCTCTGCTACACCTCGGTGTAGTAGCTATTAAAAAGGGAGCCTTCGGGTCGCCCTCGACTACAGTCGCCAACTTTACTTTGTTTATATTTAACTGTGTGTAAACAAACAAAAACTGTACTAAACTGAATTGTTTGAAAAAGAACTGTTTGATCATATAACTGTGTGTCAACAAATGACTGATGTTTTATTGAATTCTTAGTGATACTTGAAACCATTTGATTTTTCAGGTTGATATGCCATAAAAGCCAAGCAAACAACCAGCATTTAACTCTTTTGGCATGCTAAACTCAATTCTTTAAAAGAGAACTATTTGATCATTTAACTTTGTGTAAAAAAAAAACAAATTGTTTTTAAACCAATGACTAACATTGTGTAAACAAAAGACTGCAATAATGCTAAACTGAATTGTTTGAAATTAAATGAAAACATTTAATTGCGTGCCAAAAAACTGAGCTCAGATTTGTTGAAAAATGGTATCTAAAAATTGTATTCAGAATCATATATTTAATATATATATATATGTATAAAAAGGATTTGGCATTAAATAACCTGCAATGGTTGATATGTCATAAACCCAAACCAAACCAAATCATATATATTTCATCTATATATATCCATATATATATATAGAGAGAGAGAGAGGGAGAGAGAGAGAGAGAGAGAGAGAGAGGGTGGGTCAAGCATTAAATAGACTACGAATGTTTGTATGTCATAAACCACAACCAAACCAAATCATATATATATATATATATATATATATATATATATATATATATATATATATATATGTATATATATATATATATATATATATATATATGTATATATATAGAGAGAGGTAATATTCGGTCAGGTTAAAAAGTTTGGAGTAATTCCCTCAGGACAAGAAAATCATTCAAGAGCTGAACATTTCCTGCTGGAGAGCTCAATGTAATTTATTACAGAGCAATATTTCTTTAAGAAAAAAACCAAAGACCGGTTAATTCATGATTATAAATTTATTTCGGTCCCGTATTTCCAGTTTCTGGTGTGAACCAAAAACATGAAGAAAAAAAATTTAATACAGGACTTCTTCAGACCTAATGGATAATTAATTAAATTTAAATTTAATTTTAATTTTAATTTTAAATTTAAAACCAGAATAAACATGTGGGGTGTAGAGGGGACGAGATTTAGGAGTTAGCTACTCGTTTTATTGAATTTCCGTTTTTATTTTAATTTTTCAAATTTCTTCTGTCAGTTATAATTACGGTAATTTAACTTTTTTAATTATTCGTTTAGTTTATTTTCTTTTCATGTTAAATTCGATAATTAACTTTTAAGAGAAATATTAATGCTTATATCAATTTCGATACCATTTAATTAGCTACCTATTTTTCATGTGCATATGTTGGATACGTTTTTTTTTCCTGGTTTCACTATTTATTTCTATGTTTTTAAATTTTTATAGTCAAAATTTAGTCTTATGTCTACATCTAGCTATCAATTCGCTTCTCTTATTTAATAACTTATCGGGTTACTTATATTTTAAAATATAAATTTTCTCTTCAAGACATAAATTGCATCTATCGTTAAAACTATTTGGAGTATTTGATTCTCTCAAAATAACCCATTCAATTTCAGGGGTCAAAACTTTGTTATATATATATATATATATATATATATATATAAAGAGGGTTTAGCATTAAAGAACTTACAATGGTTGATATATCATAAACCCCAACCAAGCCAAATCATATATATATTTAATATATATGAATAAAGATGATATAGTATTAAATAACCTACAATAGCTGTTACCCATAAACCCCAACTAAACCAAATCATATATGTTTAACATATATGTATAAAGAGGATTTGCTATTAAATAGCCTACATTTAGCATTAAATAATCATCAGTAGTTGATATGTGTGCTTTAATCAAGCAGGCGACATTTCCACACAAGACGGAACCCCTCTGAAACTGGTTGACAAATTCACATACCTAGGAAGCAGTGTCTCATCAACTGAAAAAGACATTGACACGCGGCTAACGAAGATATGGACAGCTATCGATAAGCTATCGGTCATATGGAAATCAGACTTGACCGATAAAATAAAACGTGGTTTCTTCCAGGCAGCGGCAGTGTCGATACTGCTGTATGGATGCACCACTTGGACACTAACAAAGCGGCTGGAGAAGAAGCTAGACAGCAACTACACAAGAATGTTGCGAGCAATATTAAACAAATCCTGGCAACAACACCCCACAAACCACTAACTGTACGGCCACCTGCCTCCCATCATAAAAACTATCCAAGTTAGACGAACCAGACACGCAGGACACTGCTGGAGAAGCAGGAAAGATCTCATAAGTGGTGTACTCCTATGGACCCCCAAATATTACGAGCTAAAGCAGGACGACCAGCTAGAACATACATACAGCAGCGATGTGACGATACGGGATGTAGCCTTGAAGACCTGCCTGAGGCGATGAACGATAGGGAAAAGTGGCGAGAGAGGGTCAGGGATATCCGTGCTAGCGGCACGACATGATGATGATGAGAGTTGATATGTTATAAAACCCAACAAAACCAAATCATATATATTTAATATATATGTATAAAGAGAATTTGGCATTAAATAACCTACAATGGTTGATATGCCATAAAACGCAACCAAACCAAATCCTATGTATTTAATATATATGCATAAAGAGGATTTAGCAAACCTACAATGGTTGATATGCCATAAAACGCAACCAAACCAAATCATATATATTTAATATATATGTATAAAGAGGATTTGGCATTAAATAACCTACAATGGTTGATATGCCATAAAACCCAACCAAATCATATATTTAATATATATGTATAAAGATGATTTGGCATTAAATAACCTACAATGGTTGATATGCCATAAAACCAAATCAAATCAAACCAAACGAGAGTTACTTAAAGATGAGATACATTTTGTCTAAAAAATTTGTAGTAGGAAACACTGTTTGCAGTTAGGGCTCCTTTAATATCGCAGAGCACCGCCAGGACGATTTATTTAACTGACCACTGAACCAAGAACTTTACCGGAAAATCTGCCCGCTTCTACTCCATGAAGTGTCTTTTCAACCTTGTCTCGTAGTGGTAAACACATGTTTATCCAATTTGTCAACATATTTTGACCCCAAAAGGCCTCACTGTTCAAATCACTAATTCTTCTGTAAATTTCACATGAACTGTCCTTGACAGAGACCAAAAATTGGTAACAGATATCTGTTCTAGCCTGAAGCACTTTGTTTGTTTCGCTACTATTCTGGATAAACTCAAAACTAATATTTTGGTGAGGTTATCCTAGAGACCAGGGTTCAATCCCAGGTGGCGTCATATCAAAGACTTTAAATGGTACTTGATACCTCCTAGCTAAACATTCAGCTATATAAGGTACGTATCGAGGGTAAAGTGGAGCAATCCAGGGAAAGGAGTAGCGCCCTCCCCTACACTTCAGTGTTGTAGCTATTGAAAAGGGAGCCTTCGGGTCGCCTCGACTAAAGGGAGACAACTTTACTTTTTATTTTATCATATTTACCCGACCCCTCTGCTCGGGCAGGATATGACATAAGGTCAATTTTTAAGCGGAGTTTAACAGGTTTCAATTCAGAGTTTTCCTTCTAGATTAGTTGCCTCAACAAGGCTGAAGAACCTAGTCTACCCTACAATTTACCCATAGCTGGAGGGAGAATATTTGGATTCATGCCTTTCCCAAGGGTATTAGTGCTATGTGAAATGCTATCAGTCACGTCTAGGATTTGAATTCGTGTCGCCGTGTCCATTTTCTTATGACGATACTTTTTACTTTATTACAATTTTTGCTCCAAACCAATTCCAGACAATACATAGTTCACATTCTTGGAGAAAAATCTGGAAAAAATTCCTTTTTAATAAGATAAATCCCTGTGTTTATTGAATGACTTGTGCATTTTTTTCGTTGTCGTTTTCCTTGATCGAAGCGAATCTACAAAGTCTAAAAGAATTAGTAGAATAAAAAATGGTAACTTCAATCATTTTTATATTCCAAGTATTCCTCAAACCAGTATTCTTATTCTTCCGAATATCGAAATTAAATTTACAACGTCACTAAGTACAAATATCAGGGGAGATAATAATAATAAAATTAATAATAATAATAATAATAATAGACACGACTGGGTGGGCAAGGTGATCCACTGGGAGATGTGCAAGAAATTTAAATTTGGCCATACGAACAAATGGTATATGCACAACCCAGCATCTCTCCTGGAAAATGACACGCATAAATTCCTATGGGACTTTGACGTACAGCCGGATCACCTAATCTCGGCCAAATGACCAGACCTTATAGTGATCAACAAAAAAAGAGAACTTGCGAAATTGTAGACTTTGCTGTACCGGCTGACAACGGAATAAATCTAAAAAAATTGAAAAGAAGGATAAGTACCTCGACCTTTGCTAGAGAATTGAAAAAAAAAACTATGGAATATGAAAGTGACGATTGTACCAATTGTTATTGGTGCTTTAGGCACAATAACTAAAGGATTATTAAAAGGCCTGGAGGACTTGGAAGTTGGCGGACGGGTTGAGACTATCCAAATGACAGCATTACTGAGAATGGCCAGAATACTAAGAAGGGTCCTGGAGACTTGAGGAGACTTGCTGTCACTCAAACTCCAGTGGAAAACTATCAGCTAAAACTGATGTGAAAATCTCTAAAAGACTAAATGATAATAATGATAATAATAACAGACATGACTGGGTGAGCAAGGGGATCCACTGGGAGATTTGCAAGAAATTTAAAGTTGACCTTATAGTAATCAACAAAAAAAAAAAAAAAAAAGAGAGAACTTGCAAATTTGTAGACTTTGCTGTACCAGCTGACTACAGAAAAGAAACTGAAAGAAAGTGAAAAGAAGGATTAGTACCTCGACCTTGCTAGGGAATTGAAAAAAAACAAAACAAACTATGGAACATGAAGGTGACGATTATACCAATCGTGATTGGTTCATTCGGTACAGTAACTAAAGGACTATTTAAAAGACTGGAGGACTTAGAAGTTGTAGGACGAGTGGAGACCATCCAAACTACAGCATTGTTGAGAACGACCAGAATACTGAGAAGAGTCCTGGAGACTTGAAGAAACTTGTTGTCACTCAAACTCCCGTTATAAACTCTCGGCTAACGCTGATGCGAAAATCTCTCAAAGTAGTAAAATGATACAAGGTGGAACGATAAAATTGTCGCCCTAGAAAAGACGACATGATTCCATTTCCGTTTAATGAAAACCAGTTTTCTTTTTTTGTTGCAGACCATCTTCTAGTTGGCCAGTTGTGTATAAATCCCAATAGCGATATGAGCCTTTTATCATGTCTGAAAGTTACACAATGTTCAACGAGCGAGATCGGTGATGAACCGCTGTACAACCAAGCTCTTTACCGATCCAAGTTATGACAACAGGATCATCGCCAGCACCCTCAAAATGCAAATCCGGACGGTTCAACGTGCCCAGGGTGAGAAAAACAAAGTTTTGGCTTCGATTATAGTCTTTGGTGTGGTTTCAAGTGAGGGCCACATCATTACACCTCACATCTTCGAAGTGGGCTTGAAAGTCAACACCAAAATGTATCTGGATGTGCTGAAGAGTGTGGTGATCCTCTGGTGCAATCAGGTGGCCGGTGGCAGACCCTGGGTGTGGCAGCAGGACTCGGCGCCGGCCCGCAAATCCAAAGAGACCCAGGCTTGGCTTCAGAAAGAGTGCTAGGACTTTGTGCCCTTCTCTCACTGCTTATACATATTATATATATATATATATACGTTCATTCATATATATATATATATATATATATATATATATATATATATATATATATATATATAACCGGAGTAAATATTATTGCGATCCTTGTAATAAATAAGTCTTAGTAAAGTCAGCATTCTTGTATTACATCAAACTCATATGTCACAAAGAATTTTGCTGATTATGAAAAAAAACAAAACAGAAAAAAAGATGTTAAAATCATTGGAAACTCTTATTTTTTTTAAAAGTTTTGATTAATTTTTGTAGGTTTTTATCCCCAAATACCTATGGATATGATGAGATGTGACGACATCAGTTACTACCTCTGTGAAATCTTGAATGATTACCTAAGATAGTGTCATTGCAAGAGCGGACACTTCAGGGCAAGTCAGTTATTTAGAATCTGTTCAAAATCTTAGGGCATATTTCCACACATTCTTTCGTGTTTTTTTTTTCGCGATGGCAACTGGTGCTCGTCGGTTGGTCGACTGGTTTGTTTTCATGACATAGGTTATTTACTGTCAAATCCTGTTTACACACATATAGATAGATAGATAGATAGATAAATAGATAGATTCAATATATGATTTGTAAACGAATAGTTTTTTGGTAACATTCTTAACAAGACTGCGAAAAAAGCTTCCTAAGACCAAGAGAACAATTCAATTACACCCAGTGCGGTTGAAAGACATATTCGGATAATTGTCTTCTTCTTTGTCGTTATACTCCCAACGTTTCGGCCGATAAGTCCTTCGGCTTTCTTCAGGCAATTCATTTCGAACCCATATGTCCAGTAGGACATATGGCGCAACGTTTGGTTTAAAAGTACTTCAATGTGAAATCATCTGAAGGTTGCAGGTTCAATCCTCACTAAAGCTAAATAACAAGGGTTTCTTACAATAGTTTAACACTTGTACCCGGTCATGGTTAACGGAATCAGAACTATATATACCCGTGAATAAAATAAAGGGATCAGTTCGAGGTTCTGTCTAGGCTCCCGAGTTGGATATGACACACCTGAAGAAGGTCGAGGAACACATCGGCCTAAACGATGTGAGTTTAACAATAAAGATGAAGACAATAATCTGAATATTTTAAGTGATAAAAATTATAAAGTTTCATCGCAGAAATTTTGACAAACAAAAACAAACTTAAAGCGTTCGAAGCAATCTATGTAGGAAATTGTCCTTTTTAGTTAGACATACATCTCCCTCTCAACACATACATACACGCACACATTCACACGTACACTCAAATACATGTGTCTAAAAATTTATAGCGTTGTGCAATTTAAGGAATTTCTCCGTATTTTGCACAAAAAAAATATACTGACACTATACTAACAGTATAGTGTTATAGATATACTAACCCTATACTGACAGTATAGTGTTATGAATTGGGTTCGTTATACAGCTTGGCTCATTAGACCCACATTGCAATTAGTGGGTCAATAAGCAGCATCGACCAGAAGGGTCGAGTCTTAGCTCGTTCCTGACCTTCCCCTCCCCTAAATTCCCTCTATAATCGGGCTTCGAGTCATTGACTTTGTGTCAAGTCCTGTCTGGTGGGAGGCAGTGAAAAATAGAATAGTGATGTGAATATATTCAGATCTGAGTTTGATATTGTGTTAATCTATTAAGCCTTTTGCCGTAGATGTGTTACAAGACAATATGAATCGGGAACCCATGAGACTCAAACCGATCGTGAAGATTTGCTAGTCTAGCTGGTGAACAATTACACAAGCCGAGGTGCCTATAGTAATCTACTCAGCATTTTGCCTAGATGAGGTACAAGGCCATTTGAATGGGACACCCAAAGAAACTTGAACTTACTAGTGAAGGTTTGCTAGTCAAGCTTGTGAACAATTACAATACTCGAGGCACCCAGTGTAATGTTCATAGCTTTTTGCTTAGATGTGGTACAAGGCCTTATGAATAGAGCTTCGGATGAGACTTGAATTCATTCATGTTGGTTTGTTTGTCAAGCTTGTTAACCATTAAACCCTCCGCGTCACTCAACGTTTGTGCAAATATGTATGTATGTATGTATATAGGTTGAGATATATATTTATTAAAACAAAATATCAGTGAAAATAGAAATAAAACGTGAAAACCAAATTTGATACAACGTTTTTATTTTTAAATTTACTGTGACGTTTTACTCTTTATGGGCTTCATCAGATAATAATCATAAAAAGATTTGAATTTCAGGGAAGAATAATTTGAAGACGTTGTATGTTGGTTTGTTGGTTGGGTTTTATGGCATATCAACTATTGAAGGTTATTTAATGTCTAATCCATTTCATACATATAAACAGTTCTATTTCAAACAGTTCAGTTTAGCATATATACACAGTTTAAATGTCAAAACAGTTCTATTTCAAACAATTTAGTCTAAAATAAATACACGGATTAGTTATATTTGACTCATAGATAGGACCCTATCAGGTGCTACCACACTGGGCCTGAGTGGACCTGGGAGCAATGGCAATGAAGGGATATTCTGCAATCCCTAAAGATCCTGTATTACTGGAGCCTCACAATCATATTGTTTGGAGTCATTTCAGGACACTCGCTAGGGGAGTCTTACCCCTCAGCAAAGATGCAGTAAGTGTATTCTAAAGCCCAAGCCGATTGGGCCAAAAAAAAAAACAACATCAAAAAACAATGTTGCATGTGTTTATGAGGTTGTCAGAGAGTTCGTATGTCATTTTTATTGATACTTTCAAATAGGGCAACGAAAAACATTTAATAGTCTACTAATAAGATTTTGAATTTTTCAAGCTTTCCAAGTCTAATGAGGCAGCTTTCTTAAATCAAGAAGAGGAGAGATTTGGTTTGGTTTTCTTTGGTTTTATGGCATATCAATTATTGTAGGTTATTTAATGCCAAATCCTCTTTAGACATATATATTAAATATATAGGATTTGGTTTGGTTGGGTTTTATGGCATATCAATTATTGTAGGTTATTTAATGCCAAATCCTCTTTATACATATATATTAAATATATATGATTTGTTTTGGTTGGGTTTTATGGCATATCAACCATTGTAGGTTATTTAATGCCAAATCCTCTTTAGACATATATATTAAATATATATGATTTGGTTTGGTTGGGTTTTATGGCATATCAACCATTGTAGGTTATTTAATGCCAAATCCTCTTTATACATATATATTAAATATATAGGATTTGTTTTGGTTGGGTTTTATGGCATATCAATTATTGTAGGTTATTTAATGCCAAATCCTCTTTAGACATATATATTAAATATATATGATTTGTTTTTCTTTGGTTTTATGGCATATCAATTATTGTAGGTTATTTAATGCCAAATCCTCTTTAGACATATATATTAAATATATAAGATTTGGTTTGGTTGGGTTTTATGGCATATCAATTATTGTAGGTTATTTAATGCCAAATCCTCTTTAGACATATATATTAAATATATATGATTTGTTTTTCTTTGGTTTTATGGCATATCAATTATTGTAGGTTATTTAATGCCAAATCCTCTTTAGACATATATATTAAATATATAAGATTTGGTTTGGTTGGGTTTTATGGCATATCAATTATTGTAGGTTATTTAATGCCAAATCCTCTTTAGACATATATATTAAATATATATGATTTGGTTTGGTTGGGTTTTATGGCATATCAACCATTGTAGGTTTTTTAATGCCAAATCCTCTTTAGACATATATATTAAATATATATGATTTGTTTTGGTTGGGTTTTATGGCATATCAATTATTGTAGGTTATTTAATGCCAAATCCTCTTTAGACATATATATTAAATATATATGATTTGGTTTGGTTGGGTTTTATGGCATATCAACCATTGTAGGTTATTTAATGCCAAATCCTCTTTATACATATATATTAAATATATAGGATTTGTTTTGGTTGGGTTTTATGGCATATCAATTATTGTAGGTTATTTAATGCCAAATCCTCTTTAGACATATATATTAAATATATATGATTTGTTTTGGTTGGGTTTTATGGCATATCAATTATTGTAGGTTATTTAATGCCAAATCCTCTTTAGACATATATATTAAATATATATGATTTGTTTTTCTTTGGTTTTATGGCATATCAATTATTGTAGGTTATTTAATGCCAAATCCTCTTTAGACATATATATTAAATATATATGATTTGTTTTTCTTTGGTTTTATGGCATATCAATTATTGTAGGTTATTTAATGCCAAATCCTCTTTAGACATATATATTAAATATATATGATTTGTTTTGGTTGGGTTTTATGGCATATCAATTATTGTAGGTTATTTAATGCCAAATCCTCTTTAGACATATATATTAAATATATATGATTTGGTTTGGTTGGGTTTTATGGCATATCAAATATTGTAGGTTATTTAATGCCAAATCCTCTTTAGACATACATATCAAATATATATGATTTGTTTTTGAAGGGTTTTATGGCATACCAACCATTGTAGGTTATTTAATGCCAAATCCATGTTCATATATATGAATAGTTCTATCTCAAACAATTCAGTTTAACATAAATACACAGTTTAAATGTCAAAAACAGAAAAATATTCGTAACTTTTTTTGGAAGGTCAATATAACATTCTCATATATATAAATATATATATATATATATATATATATATATAGATGACAATATATAGATGAGCTCTCTAGCGAATGAAGTAATTGTGTTGCCATTAGCGTATATACAAGGCTCTTCATAAGAATGGAGCTCTCAGTAGCCGTTAAGCGGATATATGTAAACAATAACAATTGTGATTCATAACCGTTTAAATTTACTTTCTCGATTCTGAGTGGTAGAATCTTGGATTGGCGTTTGAGTCAACCGGGTTTTGGTCCCAGCTTCGGGAATCTAGCCTGTCTAGCTACACTGATGAGTTCTGATAGAACGAAACAGATCTGTCTGTGGATGATAATATATATATATATATATATATATATATATAGAAAATGGGAAAATGGAGTGAAATTCTATTGGCTAAAAAAGGAAGTAAAATATGCTGGTATATTTTTATTTAATAAAAGCGATAATCAAAAAAGATGTACCAAGTTGAACTCCTCGGAGAATCTGTGTAAAAACAATGTTCTTATCATAGCTTTAGTTAATTGCTTTCATAGTCCGGCCGAGAACTTTTCACCCCTTCCTCATCTTAATATTAGAAATAAGTCACTGATGTAAAGAAAAAGTATGTAATATGTTATCGGCAAAACAAAGATGTTAAACAAACTCTTAAATGTTTTTATTTTTAATTACGAAAAAAGGCTGAAGCTATCTAAAATCCTGGAAGAATATGTGGATTAAAATGTGATTATTAAATGTTCAGTTCATTCTCTTCATAGTCGGGCCGAGAACTTTTCATCATTCCCTCATTTTAATGCTGGAAATGTTACCTATTAATTCAATTCCTTCATTTCAAACTAACATTGTTTTTACATACCAAATTTCTAAGCTTTTAATACACAATTCTTTAAAGTCTGCAAACAAATTATACACAATTAAGACATCTTTTCTGCCGCTGTCTTAAGGCATGAGTTAGTCATACATGTGTTGCTACAAACCCCTCAAAGAAATCAGTATAATTTAATTTTATAGATAATTTGGATGACAGAAAAGAATAATTGTATCTTTTGGGAGGTTTTTAGAGATTTTGGGGAACAAATCGAAGATCCCCGAATGTTCGATGTCACCAGTGAAACTGTCGTGAAACACGTGATAGTTCATCAGTGATTATTTTAAAATCACGTCTAACTTTGCAGGCCATTCTGCCCGCACGCGCTAGTCTCGTGACACCTTCACTGATTGACGACTGCGCCCATCCGTAATATTACATATCTAAAATCCTGGAAGAATATATGGATTAAATGTTCTGTTCATTCTCTTCATAGTCAGGCCGAGAACTTTTTATCATTCCCTCATTTTAATGCTGGAAATAAGTTACCTATTAATGCAATGCCTTCCTATTCAAACCAAAATTGTTTTACATACCAAAACTATAAGCTTTGAAGTCTGCAAATTATACCCAACTAAGAGATCTTTTATGCCGCTGTTTTAAGGCATGAGTAAGTCATACATGTGTTGCAACAAACCCCTCAAAGAAATCAGCATAATTTAATTTTATAGATAATTTGCATGACAGAAAAGAATAACTTGTATCTTTTGGGAGGTTTGTATATTATTTTTAAAATATATAGATAAAATTATATAAAATGTTATCGGCTACACGAAGATGTAAAATAAACCGTTATATGTTTATTTTTTTCAAAATTAAGAAATAGTCGAAGCTATCTGTAACATAGGACCAACGTGTTGTGCTGTAAAGAAAGAAGTCCACAGAAAAAGAAATACTCAAATTCGAAGGTAAGGGAAGAAAATATAGCAGTCGCTTATTATTCACTTAAGGCTACGATCGCTGCACACGAAAAGTTCGTTTTAGTTACGTTCTTTTTCTCCCTTCCTCTTGGTGGTGTCGGCGGTGTGGGTGAGAGCTGGCTGTTGACATACATCTGTCATAGAGGTCGTAGCAGACTGGGGTAAGACGGTTCGGGGCGTCCGAACCTTTAACGCACCCGTTTTGACAACTGCCTTCAACTCTCCCAAAATCTCATGACTTGTTTTCTTATATAGAGATTTTGGGGAACAAATCGAAGATCCCCGAATGTTCGATATCACCAGTGAAACTGTCGTGAAACACGTGATAGTTCATCTGTGATTATTTTAAAATCACGTCTAACTTTGCAGGCCATTCTGCCCGCACGCGCTAGTCTCATGACACCTTCACTGATTGACGACTGCGCCCGTCCGTAATATTACTTATCTAAAATCCTGGAAGAATATATAGATTAAAATGTAATTATTAAATGTTCAGTTCATTCTCTTCATAGTCAGGCCGAGAACTTTTCATCATTCCCTCATCTTATACGAAGTAAAGCTATGATTTTAGGTCTTTGAAAATAGGACTAATATGTGTGGAGGTAGGTGTTATTTTTGTCAAATTATAACGAAATGATAAGTTCGGCAATGTTGGAATTGAGTTTGTGTTTTTCTATTCAATGTTAAATTAAAAGGGTGTGTGTATTTTTTGTCACCCTGCTATGAGGGGGTTGATTTATGAATCAGCCTCAGCTTTATCGAACCTTGTTTTAAATCTCTACATCAAGGGACTTGAATACTTAAGGCTTTGTGGGGATGGCCTCGTTGTGTAATGGTTAAAGCGATGGACTGCGAAATCGGCCTATTTTGTTCTGAAAGTTTTTAGTATGACTAACGTATATATCGTGAGCACATACATATATTTAAAACTAAAAAAAGACATTTGCAATATCATTTTACTAGATTTTAATTTCCGTACAGGACTCTCAATTATCTCTTAAAAACGTATCAAAATTTAGCTAAAATGCTCACTTTTTCTCGATTTTTCACTTATTTTAGCAAGTATAAATTTCAGTGTTTTACGCAATTTCGGACAAATACCCTTGGGAAAGGTATGAACCCCGTTATCCTCCCAACTAGGGGTTAAATAGTACCACGATTGTTCTTCTAGGAGAATAGCTTTGGCATTAAATAACCTATAAAGGTTGATATGCCGTTAAAAAAAGAAACTAAACCAAACCATAACGCTTTGATATCTTCGAACAAATTTTAGCCAACACAAAAGTCGAATTTTCGCAGATGTATTAAAAGAACAATACGAAAATTATATACTGGTGCTACAAAAAAGAAAACCTTTCCAAGGATTCCGTACTATTTGATATTATAAACACTACAGGTGATAGAAAAGAATAACAATCGTATTTTGTGAATTCAAAATATAATTCCTAAATGTATACGAAAAAGAGATGAAATATCGGCCAAACGAAGAACAGAAATGATTCTGGTATTTCCTTTTTTGTTTGTTTGTTTGTTTGTTTGTTTAAAAAACACATTTAGAGAAAAGATGTCACCGGTTGAACGTCGTGAAGAATATGTGAAGTACAAAGTATCCATGATTTTTATTCCTTTTCTACACGGTCAGGTCAAAAACTTTTTATAACCCCTTTTTGCAGTGGCAAAAACGAATAAATTTGTTTTACTTATTAATCCAAAGCATTCCTCATTAAACCAATATTGTTTAACATAACGCTACCGTTAAGATCAGACACACGAGGCTTTGGATTCTTCAAGCAAATTCTAACCACCTAAGAAGTCTTTTTGCCGCTGTCTAAAGGTATGAGAGACTTATATATATTTTACGACAAACTCTTCCAAGCAATCAGTACAATTTGATTTTAAAAATCATGCAAATTGATGAAAAGTATAACAAGAATCTTTTCGTTATATAATTAAGGAATGCTTTTTTTATATTATTCATTTTTCGTTAATTATATTTTATCATTCAGTTTGGTTGGGCTTTGAACTATTCGGGTCAAGAGTTCAGGTGCATAGTCATTGGTTACAGATTTACGCTCTAGCGATAAAGATATGACAATCACCATTGTCATAATAAATCCCCAGACAGGAAATGAGGTTGGAGTGTGGATGACGTCAGGCCCGGAAGAGATGGTCCTGTGAATTTGAAGATTTTCAAAAGAGTCAGTTGAGAGTTGAGATTGGACCATGCAGGCAGACAGTTGGGGATTCGGCCATTGAGTATTCATGGTTTTTATTCATTTTCTACACGGTGGGGTCAAAAATTCTTTATAACCCCCTTTTGCAGCGGCAAAAAGGAATAACGAATACACATCGGAAATCAAAATATTAGTTGTCTAAATTTTTGAGACGAAGCTTGATGATTTTTATCATTAATGGTTTTCGGACTATTGTCTTCATCTTTATTGTTATTTCCATAACGTTTCGGCCAATATGTCCTCCTGCCTTCTTCAGGTGTTTGTTGTCTAAATTTCTGAGACGAAGCTTGATGATTTTTATCATTAAGGGTTTTCAGACTATCGTCTTCATCTTTATTGTTATTTCAACAACGTCATGGCCGATATGACCTCCGGTCTTCTTCAGGTGATTGTTGTCTAAATTTCTGAAACGAAGCTTGATGATTTTTATCATTAAGGGTTTTCGAACTATTGTCTTCATATTTATTATTTCCATAACGTTTCAGCCGATATGTCCTCCGGTCTTCTTTAGGTGATTGTTGTCTAAATTTCTGAAACGAAGCTTGATGATTTTTATCATTAAGGGTTTTCGGACTATTCTGTTAGCAAGACACATAGCGTAAAGATTATAGGCGTTGGTTCCCTAAACTTCTATGGAAACAATCATAAGGAGGTTACAGGTTCAATCCCGGCTGCAGGCGAGTAACAATATAGGAATACTTAACACTTATACTCGGTTATGGCTAACGGAATCAGAACAGACGACCCCCGTGGATTCAATAAAGGACGTAGTTATAAGTTCCGTGAAGGTTCCCGAGTTCGACAAACCCCTGAAGAAGGCCGGAGGACATATCGGCCGAAACGTTGTAGAAATAACCATAACGATGAAGACAATTGTCCGAAAACACTTAATGATAAAAATCAAAATACCTTTATGAGATATTTTGGATTCTTTTCGTCATTAGGATGAATGGCTGCCTCTGGGTTATTTCTTCATAAGATATAGAAAGATATACAGAATAGTTCATGAGTTTATTTTATCAGTAGGTACTATTTACCCAACCCCTCCGCTCGGGCAGGATATGACACAAGGTCAATTTTTAATTTTAATTTAATTTTAAAATTAGATATATATATATTTTTATAAAGAAGTATGTTTCGTTCTTTCAGTGAAGTTCGTTCATCATATTTGATTATGTTCTTGATTGAATCCATAAAAGACAATACAACTTTTGTGCTTGCATTAATCCACACATCCCGCCGTTTCCAAGACGTGATCCTATTTACCAACCTCTCCGCTCGGGCAGCATGTGACACAAGGTCAATTTTTAAGCGGAGTTTAACAGGTTTGAATTCAGAGTTTTCCTTCTCCTAGACTAGTTGCTGAAGAACCTAGTCTGTCCTACTATTTACCCATAGCTGGAGGGAGAATAATTGGATTCATACCTTTCCCAAGGGTATTAGTGCAATGTGAAATGCAATCAGTCTCGTCCAGGATTTGAACTCGTATCGCCGTGTTCATTTCCTACGGCGATAACGACTACACCACGGGCACCTCCCGAAATTTTTATCAGTAGGTGTTGCAGCGGCTCTTCAGGTAACTGTAGATCTTGAGGTGTGAAGCCATGTACAGAACCATCATTCCATGGGGTATTTGCTGAATATGGATTGATTCTGCATCCACATGTTCTCCATGCAACAATAGTACATCTTGTCACACCAGGTCATCAAAATTATTTAAAGACATCTTTTAGATTTAAACTCTAGTGACGATGTCGGTTTTTTAGAGAAAGACGTAGAACATAAACCCCAGAAGATATTGTTGCAGAATTATCGCCTCATAACTATTTCTAAAATAATCAACCAATAAAAAGACGCAAAAATGCTCCTGCTGATACATCGAACCGTTTCAAAAATTCGGCGGTATATATTGCACTCTTTCTTTTTCCCTGTCGGTCGCTATCAGATGAGGATGTAACTTTTTGTCTATAGTTAAGGACTTTGCTTTATATACTTATACTTGATTTTAACCGGCTTTACAAGATACGGGTGCAGAAAATATCTTAATCTTAGTTTGTTTTGATTTCATAGCATATCAACCATTATAGGTTATTTAATGCTACATCCTGTTTATACATATATATTAGATATATATGTTTTGTAAACACATTTTTTGATAAGGCTTTATATGAGCAAAAGCTCTTTTTTACACACAGTTAAATGGTTTCAAGTATTGCTATCTAACAGTAATAATTTAACATCGGTTATTTTTTTGCTCACACTTAAATAGGAAGCACTGGCTGCAGTTTGAAAGTTGCCTCATATCGTCTTCAGACCACGCGGCAATATGCATCAAGATGGATTTGGTCGAGAGCGAAAAGTCTTCAGCATGAATGAAATGCACGCGGAATCGTTATTCCCGTGTGATTACGTAACATCAAGAAACAGTTACTGCAAGTGCGTAATGACATCCGAAAGTAATGACAGCCGAAAGTAATGACAGCCGAAAGTAAACGTGTTTTTAAAAATTACAAAGTGCTCTAAAAATGAAGATGAACGTACAATGTAATTTCACCTTTTAGTTGATCTGGCATGTATATATACGTGGTGCATTCAATAAGTTTACAAAATTTTTTGTACTGGCATTTAAAATTGTCGTAGACTCTTGAAAATTCACTATGTTATTGCTATACATCTTATGAGATGACTGACCAATTTTTATGATTTCTGGTTCAAATAAACAGCTACAGCAGCAATTAGAATACACCCTACTAAAGCCTGATTGTCACAGCTGGTGAATTTCAAAAATGCAATCTGGACGTGAAGACACTTTAGAAGAACGATATGCAATAAAATTCTGTTTTAAACGTGGAAAAAATGCCACAGAAACGTACTGAATGCTTCAGGCTGCTTTTGGATCATCTTGTATGAATCAAGTATCCGATTTTGAGTGGTATAAGAGATTCAAGGAAGGCAGGGAGTCTGTAACTGATGATGAGAGGTGTGGGAGGAGTAAGGAAGTCAGAACACCAGAGTTGATTCGCCAAAGGGTTAGGGTTAGGATTACTATGTTGAGGTTTTAAGGGAGTTCAGGGAGAGATTCCTAGGGAAGAGGCCAACACTCTTCAAATCGGCTCAGTGGCATTTCCACCTGGACAATTTACCAATCCATAACTCTATCCTTGTCACAGACTATTTGAACAAGATTGGCATCATAAAAGTTGCTCAGCCTCCCTATAGTCCAGACCTGGCTCCCTGTGACTTTTGGTTTTTTCCTAAGCTTACAGGCTGTTGTTATGAGACAACTGAGGAGATGAAAGAGGCTGTGACGAAGGTCATTGACACGCTCACACAAGAGGACTTCCATGGGGCCATCCAGAAGTTGTTGGAACGGTACAACAAGTGCATTGCAGCCGGGGGAGATTACTTCGCAGGGGACTAGATTTTCATGAGTGTACTGTTGATAAAAGTGGCCATACGAAAAAAGTCTGGAAACTTATTTAATGATCTGCGTATATATATATATATATATATATATATATATATATATATTTTTGTGAAAAAATGAATAACAAATATTATATTGGCAATCCGAAGTGATTTATTCAGTAATATGGAATTCTTTACAACATAAAAATGAGTTCTTGCTCCCGTGTTATATCTTTATGAAACATTGAAAGATATGAGGGATATTTGATGAGTTCATTTTACCAACAGGTGTTGCAGCGGCTCTTCAGATAACTGCAGATCTTGGGGTGGGAAGCCATACGGTTGTACAGAGCCATCATTCTGGGGTAGTTGCTGAACATGGACTGGTTCTGCATCCACATACTCTCCATACAACAATAGTACATCATGTCACACCAGGTCATCTGAAACATTTTAAAAAATATTAGAAGTTTCAACAGAATTAAAAATCAAGGAATTTTACAGGAAAACAATAAAACAATAGCTTATAAAACATTTTCTCTATGCTTATATGAAGTCATTTATTTGGACACTTAATATTGCGAATCGGCAAGTGATTTTTCATTTTAAAGAAAATAACCAAATTATGCTTTATTGGCATAATGTTTTAAGTTTTCACCAATGAACCGGGAGACCTGGGTTCAATTCCCTGGTTGAGTCATACCAAAAACTGAAAGAATGGTACTTGATGCTACCTTGCTTAACACTCAGCATTATAAGGTAAGGGTAAAGTGGAGCGATTCAGGGAAAGGCGTAGCGCCCTCCCCTACACTTTGGTGTAGTAGCTATTGAAAAGGGAGCCTTCAGTTCACCTTCGACTACGGTCACCAACTTTACTTTTACTTTTATGCTTTCATGAAAAGATTTAGGAGGCGCTGGTGGTGTTATGGTTATTATTGCAGGAAATAGACACGGCAACCTGAACTTAAATCCAGTATGAGACTGTTTGCATTTCCCATAGCACTAATACCCTTTTGGGAAAAGTTTGAATTCATTTATTCTTCCTCCGGCAGAGGGGTAAGTAAATAAAGTAAAGTTGTCTCCCTTTAGTCGAGGGTGACCCGAAGGCTCCCTTTTCGATAGCTACTACACCAAAGTGTAGGGGAGGACGCCCATTCTTTCCCTTAGTTGCTCCACCTTACCCTTGATCCTTACCTTATAATGCTGAGTGTTATGCAAGGTAGCATCAAGTACCATTTTTTAGTCTTTGGTATGACGTGTCCTGGGATTGAACCCAGGTCTCTCAGGGCATTGCTGAACACTCTTCTCATTATGCCAATCGATTTTGAAGAAGTAAAACGCTGATTTAAAACCTGTTAAACTCCGCATAAAAAAATGACCGTGTGTCACACCCTGCTCGTGTATAGAGATTGGTAAATACATATATATTTTTAAGATATTTGATCTCAAAGGAATAAAAGTTAACATTGATATTAAAATATTCTTATAATCTAATTAATTTTTAATAAAAATCCGTAAGTGTTATCAACTTAAATGAATTTTATAGTTTAAATTTTTTTTTAGATTCAGAGTGATAAAATGGAAGTCTTTCTCTTAAAGAAATTTGCCCTGTCAGCTGGGGCTGTAGAATACACTGACTGCACTTCTACAAAATCTGTACTTATACTAAACTGAATTAGCTGAATTAGAACTGATTGACTAAACTGAATAGCTCGAAATAGAAATGTTTTTCATAATTAAAGTGTACTTACATTTAAACAGTGTGCTTATGCTAAACTGAATTATTTGAAATGGAACTGTTTTTGACATTGAAACTGTACTTACACTAAACTGAATTGTTATATATAACTCCTTGAATAGGTTGAAATAGAAATGTTTTTGACAATTAAACTGTATACTCATGCTAAATTGTTTTAAATAGAACTGATTATCTACATAAAAATGGATTTGGCGTTAAATAACTTACAAAGGTTGATATGCCATAAAACCCAACCAACCAAACCAAACCATCTTAAAAACTCTTAAAAATCTTAATTCTTGACACGAGTAATGATGAAAAACTTTTTATATATCATCTGTAATTCTGTATATAGTCTAACCGTATATTGCCAATATCCATTAGCTTAGAAACTTACCATGTCTCCCATGAAGTACATATTTCCACCATTGCGCATGCACAGTGACCTTTCCATGAAGGGCATTATCCTGTTGAAGGTGTTCATGTATCTCCAGTACATGTAGTTCTGAAAGAAAAATCGATTTCAAAGAATTAGTTTCTACTTTAAAATATATATATATATATATATATCGGTAAATAAAATGTATAGTCAATGCTCTGATAAATCTGAGCGGTTTAATTTCAAATGATTCATAGAAAGTTTGGAAAATAGATTTGGTTATACGTAGTTACTGAGATTGAAAAATGATATCAAAATAAATTTTTGATAGGATTATTAAAATAGAAAGACGTAGTTACATCGTAGTTGTTGCACATACTGTCACCTCCAAATCCCCAGTCGTTCATGTTGTACTGTGAAAATAAAGAAAGAGAAATATCACTGAGTAATAGAAAGTTTAATATTGAATTAATCACTCTCAAAGTTAATGATAGCCAATTTATTTACAAATGGAATTAATAGTTTATTTGAAAAAGAAGGTGCCCGTGGTGTAATGGTTATCGTCGCAGGAATTGGAAACGGTGACATGAGTTCAAATCCTGGACTGATTGCATTTCACATAGCACTAATACCCTTGGGAAAGGTATGAATCCAATTATTCTCACTCCAGCTATGGGTAAATAGTAGGGCAGACTAGTTCTTCAGCTTTGGTGAGGCAACTAGTCTAGGAGAAGGTAAACTCTAAATTCAAACCTGTTAAACTCCGCTTAAAAAATTGACCTTGTGTCATATCCTGCCCGAGCTGAGGGGTTTGGGAAAAAAAAAGAAAAGAAATAAAGGAAGAGATGAAGAAATTAAGATTAGCTCTAAATCCGGATTATTCTCTGATTTTCTTTAATCCATTCACCATGTTTTTTTTTATCAACATAAATTTAATTCTCTCTATGAATACAATTATTCTTCTTCAAGCTAGGCACAAATAGTCAGGTCGACAGGGCTTCTTAACCTTGATATGGCAACTGGTCTATGAGATGGAAAACTCTGAATTCAAACCAGTGAAACTGCTTAAAAATTAACCTTGTGTCGCATTCTACTTATATGAAGGCATCGGATATATATATATATATATATATATATATACTAATCTAATATCTACCAGCATTCACGGTACCAGAAAAAAACAAAAAAAAACCTGTCAGGAACAAGAGATAAAAGTATCTCGAATCACCGCCCAGGGTAAAAAGAAAAAAATATAGGTCAAAAAGAAAGAAAAGGCCAACCTCGTCCGACCCCTTGAAAAAAATCAAGGGATACGCAGTCAGTGGTCAAAAGAAAACTAAAAACCTTCCGTGAATCCTGCAATGCTACAATTACTAAAGTGGAGTGGAGCCAATTATAAAATTAACTTAAATCGCGAGTCGAAAATCTTCTCGTAAAGTTTCACCTTATCGGATCATAATCATTATTTATTTATTTTTATTTTTTATTTTTTTGTTTTGTTTTTGTTATGCAAATCCTAAGCTAGGTGGGTTTTTGGTGAATAAACGACGGCGATTTCTCCTTTAGAATTAGTCGAAGTTAGGCTTCCCAATGATCCGTTTAAAGAAAAAAAATATACTACTAGTTTGTTGTTTGTTTCCTGGCCTCTGGGGCGCCCCCTTTGTGGGGGGTGCCGACAGGACCGAAGGTATTTTTGGATTTTACCTGACGCGTGTGGGCTGCGGCCCTGCGTCCGGACCCACTTTTAAAAAAGGGCCTTGTGCCATACTTGTCCGGTGGTGGGACGGAGAATAAATAAAGATAAGGTGAAACTTTAGTAGAAGATTTTCGACTCGCCACTTAAGTTAATTTTATATATATATATATATATATATATATATTATTTTAATACAGTATTGGTTGTCAGTAAATCACTTTGTGTGTTTGTGTCGAACTAAGAGCAATATAATATGGAAAGTGTTCAGTATCTCAGATAGAGATATTAAATAATGATAGATCGATATAGAAATCGAAACAGAATTTAGGAATTGTAGATAGGATTCTTATTCAATCCTTTGCACGTTTTTCAGCAACTAATATATATATATATATATATATATATATATATATATATATATATATATATTAAAGTTGGGCGGGTTTTGATCCCAGCTTCAAGCGTCCAACGTGTCTAGCTACACTGAATAGTTGTGATAGAATGAAACAGTCTGTCTGTGGATGACAATATATATATATATATATATATATATATATATATATATGCAAATTTCATTAAATATAATAGACATTTTATGTCTACATATTTTCTTTTGGATCCGTTCGAATTCCCGTATTACTTTTATTGTATTCTGGGGGAATTGATTTATGTATTGTCCATAGTTGCATGTATCCCTAGTACTTTCTGCCCGACTTTGGACCATCATCAGGGGAGAATCTGTTACAAAAGTGATGTAAGTTTTGTATGTACATTACTACTTTGTAAGAAGAGCTTAAAACATGTAGACAAAAAATGTCAAGTATGTTCAACGAAATATGTATTAATATAGAAATGCTGCCAATATATATACACACACACACTCACACACACACACACACACACACACACATATATATATATATATATATATATGTATATTTTGGCAGCATTTCTTCGTTAATGCAAATTTCATTAAACATAATAGACATTTTATGTCTACATATTTTCTTTTGGATCCGTTCGAATTCCCGTATTACTTTTATCGTATTCTGGGGGAATTGATTTATGTATTGTCCATAGTTGCATGTATCCCTAGTACTTTCTGCTCGACTTTGGGCCATCATCAGGGGAGGATCTATTACAAAAGTGATGTAACTTTTGTTTTAGCATATTACTTCTATGTAAGGGCGTCTTTGCCGTTAAAGGTTATGGCGTTTGTTTTTTAATGTAATTCTATATTTAGTGCCAGTAGCTAAAGACATTAGCACTGGTTTGATAATTAATTCTATTGAGTGTCGGTTGCAGGTTTCTGATATGTAATGCTTCGAGAATCTGAAGTTTTTGTTTATTATTTTGATATTCTAATATTGTTGTGTTGTCGGTGAGAATTTTCCGTAGCTGTGCCGTTGGGCATGAATGTTTTTTTAAATGCTGAGCTATTGAACTTGTGTCTGAAAGGTGCATTGTAAGTCTCCTCGACAGGGTAGTTGAGGTTAAACCAACATATATATTATTATTATCAGAGATACAATCTCCTAAAGGACATTTAAATTTATATATAACGTTGTTTTTTTGCAAAACTCCAATCGAGGGAGAGGAATTATTTCTAATGACTAGATTCGAGGTTTTAAACTTGTTATAATATATAACAAGTTTTATTTTTTTATTAGGATCAGTGGGGAGTATGTTTTTGTGAATCAATGTTTTCAAGATTTTTTCATCGGATTTGTAATTGTAGTGCATTTGGTTACGATAAAAAAGTTTGATATATGTTTGTTGGCTGGATGGAGTAGTACACTGTTTATTTTGTTGGTTAACATTTTTGATCATACGTTTAATTTGTTCATCAACAATATAGTTAGGCAACCCATTGTTGATGGGAGCCTGTTTTATGTTTTTTACCTATATATATATATATATATATATATATATATATATATATATATTTCAGTAACGGTCCTCTATAAATCATGAAATGTTTAATCAAAATATTAGCCCCACTTTTAGGCACGATTAACACTTTACACATTAAGTATTTTGTTGATTTACTCAGCAAAATTCATAATATAAACACGAAAAAAATTATATATGTATATATATATAGATATATATATATAACATACCGACTGAGAGAGAGAGAGAGAAAGAGAGGGGGGGAGAGAATTTGACCGGTACATTGGCTTATGGGGCAGAGCATCCACCAATAGACGGGAAGACCGTGGTTCAATCCCATGTCGAGTCATACCAAAGACCCAAAAAATGTACTTGATGCTTCCTTGCTAAGCATTATAAGGTACGTATCAAGGGTTAAGTGGAACAATCCAGGGAATGGAGTAGAGCTCTCCTCAACATCTTGATGTAATAGCTAATGAAAAAGGAGCCTTCGCGTCTCCCTCGACTACGGTCACTAAATTTATTTTTAGTTTGGTAAAAAAACTTGAAAGAGAATTATAAGATAAATATATGGAGATATATCTATAAGGTATTGAAATTATTTAATATCACTGACTCACCCTGAAATGTCCATTCTTCCAGTGGTAGTACCTCATGTAATCGTGCATGAATTCATAGAAGCAGTCACAGATGTAGTCACACCTCATCATGTCCATTGGGCTTTTAGGGTAGAAACCTATAAAAATTGATCATTATTCACTCTTATGAATATATATATAAAGAAACTATTTTACAAATCATTAAAATGTCTATTTTAAGTTGGATTTCATTATTAATACGCAAAATTGTCTGAAGCAAATTTTGAGCAAAAATAAATTGAAGATTAATAGATAATTGTAATAGGTAATTGAAATGAACTATATATATATATATATATATATATATATATATATATATGTGTGTGTGTGTGTGTGTGTGTGTATGTGTGTGTGAGTGTGTGTGTGTGTGTGTGTCTGTGTGTACATATGTCTTGGGGTAGAAACCCCCCAAAAATTAATTAATACTCTAAAACTTATAAATATCTAAAATAAAATATTCCTTCTATATTTAATATATTTTTTAAAATCATATGTTATTTTATAATATGCAAAATTCTTTTAGCGTAAATTAAACTAAGTAATTCTAAATTGTGTTTGCAATGTAAAAAAAAAAGCTGTAAAGAATAATTATAATATCTAGTAAGGTTAATTAATACGTTATGCTAAGACTAGTTAATTAAAAGGATCACAATAGTATTTTCTACTTACCGTATTCACGGGCCAAATACCTGCAAATAGCCATGGTCTCAGGCATCATGTCACCATTGTCCATTTGCAAACAGGGGAGGTAATTACAGGGAAAATCTGGAAAATATAATATTTTGATATTATTTATAATAATAGCAGCACAAAACAACGCCATAAGAACCAATCATATCAAAACGATAATAGATAAGATTCTACAAAATAGCAAATGTAGGCTATGTGGTGACAGAGACAAAACGGACAATGACATAATAAGGGAATGCAGCAAATTAGCACAGAAGGAATATACGACTAGACAGGACTGGGTCGGCGAGGTGGATCCCCTAGGAAACGTACAAAGAATTTAAATTTGACCACACCAACAAATGGTATATGCACAACCCATCACCTGTCCTAGAAAATTACACACATAAACTCCAATGGGACTTTAATATACATACAGATCACGTAATCTCGGCCAGAAGACTAGACCTTATAATAATAATAATAATAATAATAATAATAATAATAATAATAATAATAAAGAGAATATGCAAAATTATCGACTTTGCTGTCCCGGCTGACCACAGAATAAAACTGAAAGAATGTGAAAAGAAGGATAAGTACCTCGACCTTGAAAAAACTATGGAACATGAAGGTGACAATTATACCAATTGTAATTGGTGCGTTTGGAACAGTAACTAAAGGATTACTAAAGGGACTGGAGAACTTGGAGGCTGGCGGACGAGT
The DNA here is from genome assembly GCA_963585895.1 of Sepioteuthis lessoniana. Classification (NCBI taxonomy): domain Eukaryota; kingdom Metazoa; phylum Mollusca; class Cephalopoda; order Myopsida; family Loliginidae; genus Sepioteuthis; species Sepioteuthis lessoniana. The sequence goes on from OY757942.1 coordinate 10,135,109, forward strand.
GGAGACCATCGAAACTACTACATTATTGAGGACGGCCAGAATACTGAGAAGATTCCTGGAGATTTGCTGTCACTCAAACTCCAGTGAAAGACCATCAGCTAACGCTGATGAGAAAATCTAATGAGTAAATAATAATAATAATAATAATGTTGTGCTGGTTGCATGAATTTCCCTAACCCCCACTCGTCACCTGTCTCTCACGTCCATCGTTCCGAGCAGGTTCTCAAAAGTACATCTTGTCCTGTTGTAGATAACTTCTGGTTGGTCGTCCAACACTTGCACATGCGTGTGAAGTGTTCTTTACGAGAACATCGCTATGAGTTAGTTTTTACTTTCCCTGCCGAGTCCCGCATGTCTTGTCCGTTTTATTTATATGCTTTTAGAGATAGGAGGTAGGTGGCCATACAACTGCTGCTTTGTGGGATGTTTGCATTCAGGATTTGTTCAATATAACTTATAGCATTCTTGTTCATTTCCCGTCTGGCTTTATCTCTCTTCGTTTAATCAGCGTCCATCTGGTGTTACCATATCGTCGAATCGACATAGGTTTGATTTCCATACGATCGACAACCTATATATACTATCCTAAACTCAAACGATATACTATATTAATAGGTTACTTTTTGTGATTTGTAAATTTTAATCACTTAGCTGGAAAAGAGAAAATATGGATTGAAAATTCTGTTTTATATTTTGTTTTTTTTTTTTTTCGCTTTTTGTACAATAATCCAGTTTATGTTTTTGAAGATAGCCCAGTCGACTAGGACTGTAGATTATATCGACTGCATCTCTGCAGACGAGTAATATCACCTTCCAACGAATGTCCTGTAGCCCAGTCGGCTGGGGTTGCAGAATAAAGAGACTGTATCTCTGCACAATGGTAAGAACCCCGCAAACGAATGCCCTGTACTGTGACAGGTAACGCTACATGTATGTGTGTGAGAAAATATAAACAGAAGAAAAAATATTCAGATTGTTTGTTTGTTTGAGTTTTAAGGCATATCAATCTTTGCAGGTTATTTAATGCCAAACCCATTTTTATACAAACAAACAATTCTATTTAAAGCAATTCATTTTAGCATAGGTACTCAGTTTAATTATCAAAAATATTTCTATTTCAAGCTATTCAGTTTAGTTATACAGTTTCACTTGAAACAATTCAGTTTAGTACAAGAATAGGTTTTGTTTACACACAGTTGAATATCAAAACAGTTCTATTTCGAATAATTCAGTTTAGGGTAAGTACAATTTCCATGTCAAAAACAATTCTATTTCAAACAATTCTGTTTAGCATACAAAAACAGTTCCCTTTCAAAAAATTCAGTTTAGCATTACTACGTAGTCGAAATGGCAAAACAGTTCTGTTTCAAGCAATTCTGTACACAGGTTAATTCTATTTGACGCATATCAGGTGCTACCACTCCGGGCCGGAGGGGACCTGGGAGCAATGGCAATAGAGGGGTACTCCGTATTCCCGAAAGTTCCAGCAGTACTGGAACCTCACCATCACATTGTTTAGTGTCATATCAGGGCACTCATTGGGGGGGGTCTTACGTCTCTGCAGAGATGCAGTCGGTGTATTCTGCCTGGGAAAAACATATTCAGAGGATGTATTTATTTAAATATGATAATATAAATTTAATGTTTTGGTTCTTTTGTTAAACCTTCTTCAGGGCGATATTAATATACTATGTTAAAATGCAACGAAACGATAAAATAAGAAAATTCTTCGCGTCATCATTTTTTCATTTCTTTTCTTTAATTTGAAAAATAATTTTTGAATAGGAAACCATAACATCGTATTATACTATCGCCCTGAAGATGTTTTTACTAGAAAAAATAACAAATACTAAACGTTAAACGTAGTAGAGTAACATATATAATTGAGTTCGTCTGAATATTTTTATATTAACACACACACACACTTATACACACGCACACACACACTCGAGGGTCTAGCCACACTGAAGAGTTGTGGTACAGCGAAATAGTCTGTCTCTGGATGACTCTTTCCCGTAGTTTGAGCTCTGTAATGGGGAAATTTGACAGATGCCAGATACGCTGAAATGCAAAAGTTCTTTTTAAAAATTGAGCTCACCAGGTAGCCAATAACGTATATGTAAAAATTATACGTAAAGATTTCCTTCACTTACGCTTAGGAGTGGCGTTGGGTTGAAGCTAATATATCCTACTGATGTAAATTCAACCGGGCTTTGATCCCAGTTTAAAGCATCTTGCGGGTCTAACCACACTGAAGTGTTGTGATAAAACAAAACAGTCTGTCTGTGGATGACAATATATATATATATATATATATATATATATATATATATATATATATATATATAAGAGCTTTATGGTTATAACTAGCTCACTTGGTGAGCTAATGGAGGACTGAATGTTGCAGTATTGTTAAATAGTGCTCAATATGAATGGAGCATTTTCATATATATATATGTATATATATATAATTTTCATGGTATAGTCTGTGACCGTGGGTTTCATGCATTCAGCAATTGTCGGACCGAGTGAATAGTTTGTCGGTAACTTTAAATATATATATATATATATATATAAAGTTACCGACAAACTATTCACTAAAAAATCACATATATATATGCTTATATATATGTATATATATATATATATATATATATATACGTATTCCATCGGATTCTATCTAATATATACACATACCCTGTATGTTACGTGTATTCTAATATATATGCCCTGTATGCTATTATACTTAATTTCATGTTCTTGCTGGTCAGAGGATTCAAAGATATCTACACCTCATAAAAGGTGAGAATAGTTCACTGAAGAAAAATCGTGTATGATTTGTTGAATCTTCCAATGAAAATCATCATGGAATCTTTCAAAGATATTGATGTGATGACGTCTTGTAATCCAAGTCTCATATGATCGGTTTCGGTCTTTTGCTTAATGGCATATCAACATTTATACATAATTTAAAGCCAAATCCATCCTTGTAGAAGAACGATCGTGCTATTATTTAACCCACACCTGGAGTGATAAAGTGGATCCATATATTTACCAAGATTATTCAGCCAAAAATGAACATAATAGCTTCACTGGGGTTCGAACTCGTTCGTTACGAAGTCGCATTTCAGCTCGTTAGCCCCTACGACACAGGAACCCACCAGAAGTCTCAGAAAAGTATAAAATCAAATAAAACGCTCGATTCATACACACTATTATTTGTTTTGGAACCGAATAACGGCAAGAATCCTTCTTAGAAAATATTGTTCAAGAATAAGTCAGAATAAAAATAGTTAACGTTTCCTTACCGTTCCTGCAACGATCCCAGTCAGAGAATTCATATCTCTTGTCCATATATTTGACACCAGCCATATGGAACATCATACGCATAATCTCGGCACGGCCACGACCATTGAAGTAATGGAGTGTGTAGTTAGGCATTGTAACTTTGCTTTCTGCTTGTTGACTACCAAAGAGAACGAAGTGACTTCAAGTCTCCTTTGATGACCAGATACAGACCTGCTCAGAATTTATACTGTCCGTTCAATCAAGTTGTTATGACTAATTTATCGGTAAATGCTATCCTGTCCAAGGCCACCTATTCAATATTCTTCGCTTGTTGAGTTTAATTTCACTTGTATGTTACCCACTGAACTAATACATATACGAAGTAACTATTCGGTTAATATCATTTGTACTGTACCAATCGAAGGATACGTATACTAAATGACTATTTAGTCAATTATTCAATCTTTTCTGACTGTTTTTCGGTTTCAAGAATTTAACCAACATTTTTTTCCCTTGATCGGTGAGCACTTTTGTAAATGCAGTGAAAGTACATTATTTGTTAAACTTTTCTTTATTTCTGGAAAATCATTCATTTGTGAGTGAGACGAGAGTATCCTCGTAGTGTAATGGTTAACGCAAGAGACGGCGGAATCGTAGAAAGCTAGTTCGAACTCTAGTCGGGCTATCACGTTCATTTTCAGACAAATACTCTATTGGTTGGATTTTACTACTACTACTACTACTTCTTCCAGAAGGATGTCCTTGGCATTAAATGAAATCCAAAGGTTGATATTAACATTAAACGAAGAAATCAACAAACCCATGAAATTAACATATGTATTGCTGATAAAATTTATTTTCTTATGTTTATATATGAGGATGATTAAATAAGTTTCCAGACTTTTCCGTATGAGCACTTTTATTGATAGTACACACATGAAACTCTGGTCCCCTTCGAAGTAATCTCCTCCGGCTGCAATGCACTTGCCTACCGTTCCAACACACACACACACACACACACACACATATATATATATATATATATATATATATATATATATAAATTTATATATATGGACGTCCTCTTGTGTGAGAGTGTCAATGACCTTCGTGACAGCCTCTTTCATCTCCTCAATTGTCTCATAACGACAGCCTCTGAGCTTAGAGAATAACCAAAATCACAGGGAGGGCGAGGAACTGTCTTGATGCCCATCTTGGTCAAATAGTCTGTGACAAGGATGGACTTGTGAACTGGTGCATTGTCCTGGTGGAAATGCCACTGACCCGATTCGAAGATCGAATCTCTTCCTGAACTCCCTTAAAACGTCAACATAGTAACCCTAATCCTAACTCTAACCTTTTGGCCTATCAACTCTGGTGTATTGACTTCCTTACTCCTCCCACACCTCTCATCATCCCTCACAGACTCCCTACCTTTCTTGAATCTCTTTTGCCACTCAAAGACTAATGCTCGATTCATGAAAGATTGGCGGAAAGCAGTCTGAAGTATTCCATACGTTTCTGTGACATTTTTTCCAAGTTTAAAACAGAATTTTATTTCATATCGTTCTTCCACACGTCCAAATTGCATTTTTGAAATTCACCAGCTGTGACAATTAGGCTATGGTAGGGTGTATTCCAATTGCTGCTGTAGCTGATGATTTGAACCTGAAATCATAAAAATTGGCCAGTCATCTGATAAGATGTATGGCAATAAGATACTGAATTTTCAAGAGTCTACGACAATTTTAAATGCCTGTACAAAAAAGTCTAGAAACTTATTTAATTCACCACACACACACACACACACACACACATATATATATATATAGATATATACATATATATAAGAATTTTGCATTAAATAGTCATCAAGGTCTGTATTACCATTAAAAAAATAACCTTATCCAAGCAAGTATTATTTAATTAAGGTACACATTGTTTAGAAGTAATTTCACAGTCATATTAGTTAATGACTTTCATTACCAATAATCATTTTATTATTGGTCCTTTTAACTTAATATTTAGATGGTCCAGTCGGGTGGGGTTGTAGAATACACCGATTGCAACTCTGCAGAAGGTGTATTCTACAGCCCCGGTCGACTGGGCTATAGACCACTCGTTGACGGAGTCTGCAGAGATGGAAAAGGGTAAGAGACCCCCAACGAGTGTCCTGTGGCCTAGTCGACCGGGGCTGTAGAATACACCGGCTGCATATCTGCAGAAAGGTATGACACTCTCAACGTGTGTCCTGTATATGACACTGAACCATCTGATAATGAGTCACCGGTAACGCTGGAGATTTTAGGAAATGCAGATTAACCCTTCATTGTCATCGTTCCCCACTCTGGCTCGCAGTTCTACTTGACCCATAGAGATGGTTCAAATAGAACTAAACTATGTAATTACGCAAAACTGAGATGTTTGAAATTAACTATTATTACATTTCACACTGCCTAAAAAATTTATTTAAAAAAACTGAATTGTTTGAAATGGAACTGTTTTGACATTTGAACTGTTTATAGGGTCAAATTAGATTTGGCTTTAAATAACCAACAATGTTTAATGTGCCATTAAACCAAATTAAATCAAATTTATATTTACATGCTCTTATTAAAAAATCCTGTAATGTTAGATTTAACGTTCCCACGCTTTAAACAAATTTCGCTATTTTCTTTTAGTGTAGACATTTTTTTTCGTCATAAAATCATTTGCATTCAATTAACATTTCACAGCTGTTGAAACATTCTGGCCTTCAGAATTATGTTATACCTTTCGCTCCCACACACACACACACACACACACATATATATATATATATATATATATATATATAGGTATTATTCGGTCCAGTTAAACCAGAGTTGGGAGTAATTCCTTCAGGACAAGAAAATCATTCAAAAACTGAACATTTAAATTTTCCTGGTAGAGAGCTCAAGGTAATTAATATTACAGAGCAATACTTTCTTAAAAGAAAAAAACCAAAGACCGATTACTTTAGGATTATAAATTTATTTCCATCTTGTTATGTGTTTCTGGTGTAAACCAAAAACACGAAGAAAAATTTAACAGGATTTCTTCAGATCTTATGGATAAAATAAATCAGAATAGTCACGGGGGTTGGATTTTCATAAAGAATACATATATATATATATATATATATATATATATATATATATATATCGCCCAGTCGGCTGTGGCTGTAGAATACACCGACTGCATCTCTGCAGAGTTGTAAGTCCTCCTCCCATAAGTGTCCTAGATATAACTCAAAACAATCTGATGGTGATGTTCCAGTGATACTGGGGCTTTGGGGAATGCAGAACGCCCCTTCATTGCCATTGCTCCCAGGTTTACTCTGGCCCGTAATGGTAGCAGCTGATAGGGCCCTATCTATGGGTTAAATAGAACGAATTGTTTGAATGAGAACTATTTGACTAAACTGAATAGCTTTAAATAGAAATATTTTTGACAATTAAACTCTGTATCTACATTTAAACTGTGTACTTATGTTAAACTGAACTGTTTGAAATTGAACTGTACTTACGCTAAACTGAATTGTTTAATTTAGTACTGTTTTGACACTTAACTGTGTGTAAAGAAAATCTATAGGTATACTAAACAGAATTGTTTGAATAAGAACTGTTTGACTAAACTTAGTAGCTTGAAATAGACATGTTTTTTTACTATTAAACTCTGAACTGTATGCTAACCTAAATTGTTTGAAATAAAACTGATTATTTGTATAAAACAGGATTTGGCGTTAAATAACCTTCAAAAGTTGATATGTCATAAAATCCCACTAACCAACCAACCAATCAACATATATATATATATATATATATATATATATATATATATATTCTTGGGAAAAATCAGAACAGATTTTAGAGAAATCAACCCCCAACTTTACAAATATCTATTGTTCGTTTTGTTTGTTGTGCTTTGCTTTGTTTTATGGCATATCAACCATTGTAGGTTATTTAAAGCCAAGTCAATTTTTATACATAAAAAAACTTCTTTTTCAAAGTTTAGCATAAGTACACAGTTTAAATGTCAAAACAGTCCTATTTTGATAAATTCAGTTTAGCATAAGTACACAGTTTAATTTTTTTTACCCATACATAGGACCCTATCATCCGCTACCACTCTGGGTATGAGTGGACCAGGGAGCGATGACAATGAAGGGGTACTCTGCAATCCCCAAAGCTCAAGCATTACAAGAATATCATTAACAGATTGTTCAGTATCATTAACAGGACACTCCTTGGGGGTATCTTACCCCTCTGTAGAGAAGCAGTTGGTGTATTCTACAGCCCCAGACGACTGGACAATCATCATCATCATCATGTCGTGCTGGAAGCACGGATATCCCTGACCTTCTCTCGCCACTTTTCCCTATCGTTCATCGCCTCTGGCAGATCTTCTGGACTACATCCCGTATCCTCACATAATTGCTAAATGTATGTTCGTGTTGGTCGTCCTGCTTTTGCTCGGCCATATGTGGGGTTCCATAAGAGTATATCCCTTATGAGTTCGTCCCTGCTACTCCAGCAGTGTCCTGCATGTCTGGCAATACATAGAGTTAAATGTAAAAAGTTTTATTTGAAACAATTCAATTCAGCATGAGTATCCAGTTAAAATGTCAAAACAGTGCCATCTTAAACAATTCAGTTTTGTACAAGAACACTGTTTACTTCTATTTAACCCATTACCCAAAGCTCAAACGCGCCTTTGGTGGTGTAATGGTTAGCAAGCTCGACTAGCAAACCTACACGAGTGAGTTCGAGTCTCATTGGGTGCCACTTTCATATGTTCTTGTGCCACATCTACGCAAAAAGCTTAGTAAATTACCATTACCCAAAGCTCAGGCATTACAGGAGCTTAACCATCAGTTTGTTTAGTTTCATATCCATGACACTCATTGAGGTAGCCTTAAACTTCTTCAGAGATGCAGTCGGTGAATTCTACAGCCCCAGCCGACAGGGCAACTGCTTTTGCGTATAAATTTTACCAAAGTTTTTGATTCTATACACAGAAGAAAGATGGAGGAAATAATTCTAAGACATGGAATTCCCAAAGAAACTATTACAGCTTTAATGATGCTCTACCAAAATACATTCCCTCACCAGATGGCGACATTGTCGCTAGAGTTTTGCAAGGAAATTCATTAGCACCACATTATAACTTGCTGAGAGTACGTACTTCTAACGTCGACAGATCTAATAAGAAAATTGCTTTACTCAATAAACGCTGACGATATCGTGCAGAAACTATAACAGACGCACACTACGCAGATGATCTCGCGCTTCTGGCAAGTATATCTGCTCAAGCCTAATCCCCAGAGCAAGCATTAGCCTCTGCGTAAACGCAAATAAAACAGGGTTCATATGCATTGAACGCGAAAGAGACATTTCTACTTTAAGTGACAGATCTTCAATATTAGTAGACAAGTTCACATACCTCGGTAGCAATATCACATCAACTGAAACTGAAGATAAGATACACTTAGGAGTTGACCGTGGCAGGTCTTCAGGGCTACATCCCGTATCCTCACATAGCTGCTGTATGTATGTTCAAGCTGGTCGTACTGCTTTTGCCCGGCCATATGTGGGGGTCCATAGGAGTACATCACTTATGAGCTCGTCCCTGCTTCTCCAGCAGTGTCCTGCATGTCTGATTCATCTGACTTGCATAGTTTTCGTGATAGGAGGCAGCTGGCCGTATAGTTGGTGCCTTGTGGGGTGTTGCCGCCAGGACTTGTTCAATATTGCTCGCAACATTATTGTGTAATTACCGTCTAGCTTCTTCTCCAGCCGTTTAGTTAGCGTCCAAGTAGTGCATCCATACAGCAGTATCGATACGACCGCTGCCTGGAAGAAACTGGGTTTCATTTTATCGGTCAGGTCTGACTTCCATATGATCGATAGCCTATCGATAGCTGTCCATGCCTTCGTGAGCCGTGTCTTTTTCGATTGATGAGACACTGCTTCCTAGGTAGGTAAATTTGTCTACCATTAAATTTTTAAACTTTAAAACTGTCGCCGGACTTTATCGACACCCTGTATATGTAGTGACGTTGGAAAATGCTTTGATAAAAAAATTATCAACTCTTTTCTTTTTCCCCGTATTTGATCTCTGTTGTTCTTAATAATTTTCAAACTAAAAGGAATTTGCTGTTGTCATATATTAATTAATTTCTTCTTTTATCTGACAGCTTTTAAATAACTGGTAAATGGCTTGCGTCCCATATTTCTTGCAATTATATTCTCTCTCTCGCTCTTTCTCTCTTTAAATCCTTTTGTAATTATCGTTTGAAATTGCAATTTTGTAGATCGTGTAACCACACATTATCAATTACATTAAATTGAGAAACGTACCATGTTCCCCCATGAAAAACTAGGTTCCATCACTGCGCATGTACAAACTTCTCTCCCTGAACAGAGAATAAAGAAGAAAGAACGAAAGAAAGTGAAAGAAAAAGGAAGGAAAATAAAGAAGTAGAAAGAAAAGATAAAAGTTATAAGAAAGAAAGAAAGAAAGAAAGAAAGGTATAAAAAATGGAGATGTTCATTGTCTACAATGTATTCAATGAATAAACATTATGATGTCCTTACAAGAGACACGTTCGTTATTGGGTATGTCTTTGCTCCTGATAAATCTTTTTCTGACAAGATTTATTTTCATCGGATCGCTGATGATAACACGATTACTTAAACATTTGATACAGACAAACGAACCAAAACTCACAGGCAACTAGCAAAAAATCTTTCGACTTTTTTTTCAAGGGCGTATCGAGAGGCATCAGTCTTTACATAAACTAAGATACAGCTGATTTCATGTATTTTAATCATGTTGGTGCCATATTCTCATAAAACGGCTTCTGAAAATTAAGAAAATAATTAATAGACAGTGATTCTTCTATTTTAGTCGTCGCTTTTCTTTTAAGAAATATACAAAATAGGATTTTCTGTAGAGTTTGAAGATGGTGAAAGTTTATTTAGTTTAAGGGTTCCCAGGGACAAGCTGAGTTGCCGTTTGCTATCTAACTCCATTCCGAGTTATTCTATTCATATCTCACTTTTGTTTTGTCGGCTTAACTTCTTGGATAAGAAGGCTGTAAAAGAATTAAATGAAAGAAGAAGATAATAACAGGAGACGAAGATATCTTTTATATTTTTCCTTTATTTCTGGGTTCAACAACCATTCAGTGGGTGAGGAAATTCTCCCTGAATACAATTGAGATGGTTGAATCCCACAGTCAAGGTGTTAAAATGCGTTAGTCGTTTCTTGGGTATATATGTGTCCTTATTCGGTATTTAAAGCTTTAACAACTTGTTCGATATATAAAGGTTTAGCGATGTGTTAGTCACTTTTGGGAGTTCGTCTAAGTCCGGTGTTTTAGTTATGGGTTGGTAGTGAAAGAGACACTTACTACCAGTGGAAGGGTTAGCCAAAGCGTCGTCTAAAGACGAACGCATGGCGTCCTCAAGGTGTTGTCACTCGGCTGATCACAGCTAAAAAAAGTGAGAATCTTCCTTTTGTCGGGACGGTTCCTTTTCTCCGCACATGTTTCGACCCTATTACTGTCATAGGCCTCTGGGAGTTTCTGCATATTTTAATAATTATTTCAATTCAATTTGATTTTTTAAATTTATTTATTCCCTACAAGTTACAAACAAGGAATCCAAAAATCTGAACATTATCCCGAATTAAAGAATTATTCTCAGGACAAACTTTCAATTTTTTAAATGTAGAATTTTGAGTGGCATTAACGTTATTAATGTTGAGTGGCATTAACGTTATCAGTAAAGAATATGAACTCAGCGAAACAGGTTCAAATTCTGAAAGGGTCTGTTTGCGTTTCATTTAATGGACTCAGCGAGACAGGTTCCAGTTCGGAATTGTTTTATTTGTGTTTCACTTATTGGACTCTGCGAACCAGGTTCAAATTCTGGAATGGTCTGTTTGTGATACCCTTTATTGACTCAGGGATACAGGTTCAAATTTTGGACGGGTCTGTTTGTGTTTCACTTCGAACAATTGCACTTATAGCAAATGGTATATCCATATCTCCTCATCCAAGCTTTGGGAACGTTATGGTTAACGTGCGAGACTGCGGCACTTCTAAGCTCACTTTCGGAATAATAACCTTGGAAATTATATGAACCGATCGATTTTCCTCATCTGTAGGTTAAAGAGTATCTCCTCTGTTCTTCTAAAAGGATGGCTGAGGCATAAAATGACCCACAAACGTTGATATACCGTTTAAAAAAACTTACACTGAAGTTAGCTTTAGATAAAACAGTTGGCCAGCTATTCGAGAATGTAAGATTCTAGTAAATCTCGTTCTATTGACTTGTGGAGATGCTGATTTTAAAACGCTTGTAGCCTATTTAAGTCTTTTTTAGTTTAGTTTAGTGGATTTTAACGGCATGGCAACCCGTGCAGGGTTATTTTATACCTAAAGGTTTGGGAATAAGTTATGTGGTACGGTTACAATTATATTTGTAATTAATGGTTTTGACGATATTTTAGCATATGTTGTAGGGTTACTTTGTCTGGTGGGGCGCCTCAGGTGGTTTAATGGTTAACAAGCTTGACTAGCAAATCTATTCGAGTGAGGTCGAGTCTCATTGCGTGCCACTTTTTATATGGCCTTGTGCCACATCTAAACAAAAAAAAGCTTAGTAAATGACTTGTGTGTATGGTAGTGATCTGGTTTACGTTTTTTTTTAAATTTTTGGTATGATTTTTTTCTGTGCTTCCCAACATGGACTCCGTGAACCAAATTCAAATCCTGGAAGGGTATGTTTGCATTTCACCTAATCGACTCAGCAAACTAGGTTCAAATCCGGAACGGACCTGTTTGTTTCACTTTGACCAATTGGGTTTATGACTGCTGGCATATCCATATCTTCTCTTCTTCCAACCTTGGGAGATAGTCCTTTGGGCGAAGTGACATGTAAGACAGAGACATCGTACTGAGTTCGAACTTTTGCGGTGCTATTAATTTCACTTTAAGGTAAATAACCATGTGAATTATATGAACCCACTTATCTCTTTCATCAACATGTTAATGAGTGCCTCCACTGTTCTTCTACGGGTATAGTTTTGGCATTGAATAACCCTCGAATGTTTATATGCCGTTGGAAAAGAAACCTACCCCGACACTTGCTTTGAATAAACCAGAAGGCCAGCCATTCGAGAAGAATTCTAGTAAATCTAGTCCTATAGGCTCCTTGAGTGACGCGGATTTAAAACAATCGAAGCCTCTTTAAGTCATATTTAAGTTTGCTTTAATGGATTTTAATGGCATGGCAACCCGTGCAGAGTTACATTAGGCCAAGAAGTTAAGAAATAAGTTACATTTTATGGTTGTAATTACATTTATAGTTGATGTTTTTGACGGGAATCGTGTTGTACGGTTACTTTGTATAGTAGTAACCTGGTTTAAGTTCATATTTTCGGTATGATTTTTGTTTCTCTCAAAAAGGGACATAATTTTATATAAGTTGATATTTTTAGATAGATCTTCCATGTTATATCAAAAAGATATTTTTCTAATGCAAGTGAATGCTTTACGTTCTATGATAAAGCGTTTCACCGTGAAGGGTGTTTGACATGTTAAAAATTGAGGTGGTTGATTGAGAATAAAGGAGTGTGTAAGTCTTGAGTACTCAAGATATAGAAACTTGTTCCCTTCTAGATTGTCTTAATGCTGTTCTCCAGTCTTTTAAAGTGGGGTTCATTAAGAAGAGCTTATTGTAAATATTGTTGTTCCTGAATTTTTCTCATTTTGTATAAATAAATGCGTTATTTTCAGGTTTCAGGTTATGATATGGAATCTTGAATTTGTCGGGAAACAAATTTCGAGCTGATTTGGCTGCCGAGTCAGCGATTTCATTTCGCCTCATTCCAATGTGGCTTGGTGTCTAGCATTTAAGAATTTCTTTAGAATTAGATATAGGGTCTAATATATTCAGTTGTGTAATGATTAAGGAGCCTTCCATTAAATCTTTTTAGATATATTAAGCCGGAGAGCGATTCCGAGGATAGAATAATGTTTTTGTAGCTTCTTTGAGAGAGGATGTCTTGCGCTGGGACTATTTAACGGACTTCGGGCTTAATAGATGGATGTGTGATTTGGAAAGGCTTTTCTTGTTATTTTCTAGCTTAAAATGGCTGCACACTCTATTTTATCGTTGTCTTTATGGTCATCTGTAAAGATAGAGAGGTGTATGGATTAGTCTTCTAGGATACGGTGCACTTTGTCTTGGGATGAACTTTCTTTTGAAGGATGGAGTTCTCTTACTTCGAGGATTACTTTAGGTTTTATAATAATCCAAGATGGTGTTTTTGCTATGATGGTTTTGTGCCTATTTGTGAGAGAGGTTTTAGAATCTTCGAGGATGAGTTCTATCCGAAGGCCAAAAGATTTAATTTTTAAAAAAGAAACGCTGCTTGTACCTTCGTTTGGTGATACAAACGTAAGTTGGGTTAGCTGAGCTGGAGTTAAGTTTGGTGTTGCATTTTTTTCGCTTCTCAGTTGGAGGGGTGCTTCAAGAGCCTCTTCATGCAAGTTTCCACTAGATCAGTTTAAGTCATATCACTGTGTAATATTCAAACAAAAACATTTAAACAGGAAAATGATTCTTTCTTTATTAATTACATTTTGTTGCGTATATTATGCTTGCCATTCCTGCAACCGTGTTAGTACTACTGTATATTGCACCCCACAGACTCTAATAAAACGATTGGAGGACGAGTTGACTGGGGCTCCTTAAATATGTTGCGTGCTGATTCGAACAAATTTTGCTGCAGCACCCTACAAAATAGCAGCTGTACGATTACTTACCTCCCATCTTACAAACTAGAGATCAAAACGAGATGGACAAGCTAGGCACTGTTAGGATTTGATTTCTTTCTTTAAGGGTATGTCAACACTCGAGGGTTATTTAATCTTGTATGAACAATCCGTATTCGGAATATCGAGACTTGTTCCTTTCTAGATTTTCTTTATGCTGGTCTCCAGTCTCCTAAAGTGGGGTTCATTAAGAAGAGCTAATTGTAAATGTTCCAAATTTCGAGCTGATTTGGCTGCCGAGCTAGTGCTTTCATTTCCCTCATTCCAATGTGGCTTGGTATCTAGCATTTAAGAATTTGTCAGAGTTGGATATAGGGTCTAATATGTTCTGTCGTGTAATGATAAAAGAGCCTTCCATTCAAAATATTTTTAGGGATATTAAGACGGAGAGCAACTCCGAAAATAGAATAAAGCTTTTGTGGTTGCACTCAGAGATGATATCTAGAGCTAGGTATATTTCGGAATCTTCCGCTAAAAAGATGGGAAAATGTTTTGGATGGGTTTTTCTTATAATTTTCTTATTTAAAATCGCTGCCCACAATATTTTATCGTAGTCCTTGGGGTCATCTGTAAAGAGGTGTAAGTGGGTGGGGTAGTCTTCTACAATCCTTAGTTTTAGTTGTCTGAATTTCTGAGACGATGCTTGATGAATTTTATCATTCAGGGTTTTTTTGACAACAGTCTTCATCTTTATTATCATATTCACAACGTTTCGGTAGATATGTCCTCCGCATTTCTCAAGGAGTTTCTTTCGAACTCGGAAGCCTACACGGAACTTCTAGCCATGTTCTTTATTTAACCCACGGAGGTCGCTTGCTTTGATTCTATTTACCATAAACGGGCACAAGTTTTAAGTATTGCTGTATTGTTACAGTCAGGATTGAACCTACAACCCCCTGAATTTTTTTGAAAGTTTTTTTTTACTTTGATAGAATCTTTGAGTGGCGTTTCAGTCAGCCAGGTTTCGATCCCAGCTTCGAGAATCTAGCCTGTCTAGCTAGACTGAAGAGTTCTGATTGAACGAAACCGGTCTGTCTGTGGATGACAATATATATATATAAATTATATATATTATTATTAAAAAATGTTTGTTGTAGGTTCAAAGAGAGAATTAAAATATTTAAAAACAGGCAGGTCCACGAAGAGTTTTGAATTTTTTTATTCAGTAAAATAAATAAAAAAGAAATAAATTAAAAAAAATACAATTTTCTTCGTGGAGCTACTCATTTTTAATTATTTTTATAATCATATATATTATATCATGTTAGATGCATATATAAGGATTATATTATATATATATATATATATATATATATATATATACATATTAATGTTGATTCTTGAGGTAGGGTTTTATGGCATATCACCCTTTGTAGGTTATTTAATCATATATATTATCATTTTTTTTTTCATCATACAACGTGTGAAAGCACGTGCGTTACAATGTCCTCATCAGCCGCCAACCAGGGGTGATAACACAGTTTTGGTAGCTCAAGGTGGTACTGGTACTCCAGGTGCTACCAAGCAGCTTTGGCCACCGGATCATATATATATATATATATATATATATACGCCAGATCAATTAAATGCAGAGACTACATTGGACGTTAATCTTCATTTTCTGAGTGCAGTTTGTGATTTAAAAAACAAAAACAAACAAACGCGTTTACTTTCGGCGGTTGATGTTACCGTTTCTTACGTAATCACACGGGAAAGGTGGTTCCGCGTGTATTTCCTTCATGCTGAAAACGTTCTCGCTTTCGACCAAATCCAACTTGATGCATATCACGCCGTGGTCTGAAGACGATTATGTTAGATGCATATATAAGGATTATGATATATATATATATATATAAATATATATAAATCAACTTAAATCGCGAGTCGGAATTCTCCAACTAAAGTTTCATCTCAACGGATCATCAGGGAGTTTAGGGTCGGTACTAAACTCCCTGATGATCCGTTGAGGTGAAACT
Organism: Sepioteuthis lessoniana; assembly: GCA_963585895.1. NCBI lineage: Eukaryota > Metazoa > Mollusca > Cephalopoda > Myopsida > Loliginidae > Sepioteuthis > Sepioteuthis lessoniana. Next base: position 10,151,240 of record OY757942.1, read on the forward strand.
TTAGTAGGAGAATTCCGACTCGCGATTTAATTTAATTTTTGCAATTGGCTCTACTCGTATTGAGCACTCTTGTAATTGTAGCATTACGGCATTTTACGGTGGGTTTTATTTTTCTTTTGACCGACTGACTGCATATCTCTTGATTTTTTTCAACTGGTGTGACGAAGTTGGCCTTTTCCTTTTTTTCTTGTCCTATGATATTTTTTCTTTCCCCCCCTCGGTCGGTGATTCGAGATATTTTTATATCTTGTTCCTGGCGGTTTTTTTTCTTTTTTCTTGGTAACCGTGAATGCTGGTAGATTGTAGGTTAGTAAATATATATATATATGTATATATATATATATATATATATATATATATATTAGTGTTGATTCTGGAGGTAGGGTTTTATGGCATATCAACCTTTGTAGGTTATTTATTGCCAAATTCTGTTTATATATGTATATATATATATATATATAAAACTCAATCCAAAGAGATATTCTTATATATCTGTCAATTATTGCAACCATTTTAGTACTACTGTATATTGCACCCCACATACTCTAATAAAACGAACATGTTTTGTTTATATATCAATTTCGAAACAGCCAAAATTTTAAGAGAAGAAATAATTTGTCTTTTACTTTGGTTTGAATCAACATCCTATCAAGAATTATCATGAATAATCATTTTAACTCAGTATTATAGATGTTCAGGAAAAGCGACATCCCACAAAACAACAGCTGTACGACAACCAACCTCCCATCTCAAAAACCATCTACATTAAAAGGAAAAGACATGCGGGACACTTCTGGAGAAGTAAGGATGAACTCACGAGCTACGTTCATTTGTAGATCCCTTCACACGGACGACCAAGTTTGTACGACCAGCTCGAACTTATATACAACAGTTCTGTATGGACACAGGATGTAGTCTAGAAGATCTACCGGAAGTGAGGGACGATAGGGACGAGTGGCTAGAGAGTTAGAGAAATCTGTGTTTCCGGGACAACATGATGATAGATTTTTCTATTTTCAAACCCGAAGATGTTCATTTAGGTAATTTTTTTCTGCAAATGCTCATAATGTTACGCGAAAAAAAAAATCCTTGTAGCTTTGTATTTTGGACCCATAAAAACCAGCTCCAAAAAGCTAACGAATCTTTAGATAAAATGACTTAGACGAATAGATTTTTGGTTGAAATCACAAAAAATAAATTTTGAAAACTTAAAGATATTTTACTTCCCTTTTTTAAGAAAGCATTTTTGTTTCAACTTAGCTGCTGAAAAGTAGTCAAGAATATCTTACACATTTCTTAAAATCCATTTTCTGTTCTTCTAACAAAACTGTTTTTTAAATGCATTACAGGTTTCGTCCTGTAATAGCTATCCTATTTAATATATAAAAATTATATACAAATATGACTTCTATTAGGGAAGTGCGGTAATAATGATTAACTAATTGATAGTGAGAGAGACATAAAGAACTTCATGTTAGTAGCCAGACTTTATGATGAAGATAATGATGATGATGATGAGGATGTCTTTGATTTCAGAAATTCGTCTGTGAAACAGTGTAGATTGTTGAATTCCCTGTTGAATACATATACGACGTGCATTCAATAAGTTTATAGACTTTTTTTTGTACAGGCATTTAAAATGATGGCTCTGAAAATGATGGCATTTAAAATGATGGCTCTGAAAATTCAGTATGTTATTGCTATACATCTTATAAGATGACTGACCAATTCTTATCCTTTCAGGTTCAAATGAACAGCTACAGCAGCAATTGGAATACACCCTACTAAAACCTGATTGTCACAGCTGGTGAATTTCAAAAATGCAAGCTGGACGTGAGGACACTTTAGAAGAACGATATGCAATAAAATTCTGTTTTAAACATGGAAAAAGGCCACAGAAACGTATGGAATGCTTCAGACTTCTTTTGTTGTGGTTTTAAGGGAGTTCAGGAAGAGATTCCGTCGGAAGAGGGCAGCACTCTTCAAATCGGCTCAGTGGCATTTCCACCAGTCCACAACTCCATTCTTGTCACAGACTATTTGACGAAAATGGTCATTAAGACAGTTCATCACCCACCCTACAGTCCAGACTTTGCTCCCTGTGACTTTTGCTTATTCAGCTAAGCTCAAGGAAAACCTTAGAAGTGTGTCGTTACGAATCAATTGAGAAGATGCAAGAGGGTGTGAGGAAGGTCATTGATTGGCTAACTCAAGAGGACTTCCTTTGCAGAAGTTGTTGAAACAGTCCAACAAGTGCATTGCAGCCGGAGGAGATTACTTAGAAGGGGACTAGAGTTTCATGTGTGTACTATCAATAAAAGTGCCCATACGAAAAAAGTCTGGAAACTTATTTAATGATCGTCGTAGGTTAAGTTCATTTAATTCATTGTCAGGCCGAGAACTTTTGTAATCACTTTGTTCTGCACGTTGTCAAAATAAAAACGATAACCAATATCATTGTATATTATTTATAATTTTTATTTATAAAGACATAAGGAATCTCTGTTAAGTTGTATTTACCACCAGGTGTTGCATCTGCTGCTCAGGTAAGAAGCGATCTTGGGGTGGGAAGCCATACGGTTGTACAGAGCCATCATTCTGGGGTAGATGCTGAACATGGACTGGTTCTGCATCCACATACTCTCCATACGGCAATAGTACATCATGTCACACCAGGTCATCTGAAAAAAATAATTGAAAGAAATATAAATAGTTACAACACGCGTAAAAATAAAGAATTTTTAGAAAAAGAACTAAATCATCAAATCACAAAATAAGGACGGCTTATTTACACGCATATATAACTTTCATCTAAAATCAACACGGTTTTAGTTTCTTTATTTATTGGCATCTAAAACCTTCGTAGGTTATTTAATGCCAAAGCAAAACCATGTAGGAGAACAGTATGGGGTCTGTTTAACCCTTAGCTCTGGGGATAAGGAGTTCATGCCTTTTTAAGGGATATTCGCTCGAAAGTGATGTTCGAACTCGCAGAACAAGACGTTAGGTACTGCATCATTAGTAACACCCTTTCGGCTTATTTTGTTTCATTTTAATCGCATATCAAACGTCGTGGGTTATTTAATGCCGAAGCAATCCTTATATCAAAATGATAGTGGTACAATTTAACCTATTACAGGGAGGATAAGGGAGTTAATACATTTACCAAGGGGTCGGCGTTTTTTATGGTAAGGTGTAACACATCATCTTCTTTATTGACGTTAATTTAATGATAAACGTCTATTGTTTTTATTTTAAAAAAAACCCTGAATCACGTTTTTCTATGTTTTCCGATGTAAAAAAGCTTTTAATGAAAATTTGATATTTCCACAAATATAAGAAAAAGAACTGAATGATTTTCAATTGTAAATAGTAAATAAGTAGATACAGTTGGCCGACCGTAGACGAGGGTGAGCTGAAGGCTCCCTTTTCATTAGCTACTACATCATGGTGTCGGAGAGGGCGCTACTCCTTTCCTTGGATTGCTCCACTTTACCCTTGATCCCAACTTTATAATGCTGAGTGTATAGTATATATGTTACATAATTGCAGAGGGATTTTTTTTTATATCATCATTATTCGTTTTGTATATCTTACGTTTCGGTTTAGTTAGGCTGAGAACCTTTCGGCTTAGTGCATGGGTTAGTTAGGTGCACACATTGAGTGCAGGTGTTCACGCGCGTGCGGGGTGGATGTGACAATCATAGATGTCACAATAAAAACCCCAGACAGGAAATATTATCGGGGACGTGAATGACGTCATGCCCGGAAGCGATCGGCTGAGGATTTTGGAATTTGAAAAAAAAAAGAAGTAAATTGAGATTTGTGCTTGGACGAAGCAAGACGATTTTCGGAGCTCGCCGAGGCCAGACCAGTAGTTTGGGGCGGGGGCCGCACGTGGTGGGGGTCAGATGGAAAAGTCAGCATAGTAAGAAATTGTGTCTCTTGCTCCTCGTGCTGAAAAACCTTAAACTCAAAAAGGTAATAAAAAGTTTCGTACCTGAACCAATTTCATGTTTTCTGATTCCTATATGCGTATGAACATTTATGAACGTTCATGTCAATGCACACAAAACGGAATACATGTGTTATAATCAAAAAGGTAACATCTCCACACTAGACGAAACCCCTCTTAAACTAGTAGACAAATTCACTTACCAAGGAAGCAGAGTCTCATCAACTGAAAAGGACATCGACACGCGGCTCACGAAGGCATGGACAGCTATGAATAGGCTATCAATCATATGGAAATCAGACCTAACCGATAAAATGAAACGCAGTTTCTTCCAAGCAGCGGTCGTATCGATACTGCTGTATGGATGCACTACATGGACGCTAACAAAACGGCTGGAGAAGAAGCTAGACGGCAATTACACAAGAATGCTGCGAGTAATATTGAACAAGTCCTGGCGGCAACACCCCATAAGACACCAACTATACGGCCACCTGCCTCCTATCACGAAAACTATCCAAGTTAGACAAACCAGACATGCAGGACACTGCTGGATAAGAGAAGAAGGGACGAGCTCATAAGTGATGTACTCCTATGGACCCCCACATATGGCCGGGCAAAAACAGGACGACCAGCACGAACATACATTCAGCAGCTATGTGAGGATACGGGATGTAGCTCTGAAGACCTGCCAGAGGCGATGAACGATAGGGAAAAGTGGCGAGAGAGGGTCAGGGATATCCGTGCTATTGGCACGACATGATGACATATATAATATTTATATTTTGTTTGCCCTTTTTATTTAATGGGTTATCAACCTTAGAAGGTTATTTAACGCCGAAGCCAGTTTTGTAGAAGAACATATGACTAAGTTCATTAGGGGAATGCTATAACATAACTGGTGTCTGAATATGTTTACTATGATGTTAAAGTCCAGCACTTTAACCACTATTTCATTAGTACTTCCCCTATTTAGAATATTGAATATAGGAACTCACCATATCTCCCATGAAGTACATGTTTCCACTATTGCGCATGCACAGAGTCCTCTCCATGAAGGGCATTATCCTGTTGAAGGTGTTCATGTATCTCCAGTACATGTAGTTCTGAAAAAGAAATCAATCACAAATAATTAATTCCTATGAATCCAAGAGAGTGTATTTAAGAATTTGGAATTGATAAATAAAAATATATCAGCAAAATGTAGAAAATGAATGTAGATATAATTATCAAAATGAAATAATATTCACGTCGTAGTTGTTGCACATGCTGTCATCTCCGAAGCCCCAGTCGTTCATGTTGTACAGCGAAAAAGAAAAAAAAAATGGAAATATCTGTAAGTTATAGTCGGTCTAACACTGAATTGATGTCTTTTACAATTGATAAAAGAAAATAAATTAACGAATGTATTTAATTGTTCATTTTATAATAGAAAAAATAACATGGGTGAAGAAATTAAGATTTTTTAAAATCTTGATAATTCTTTGATTTTCTCTCCTTTTTTTACCGACTGTAAGTAAAAAAAACTGACCACATATTTTCAGAAAAAAAAAAAACGATTGAAGAATAAAAAAGTTATTCTAGATTATTTCGGAGTTCATTCTCATTGCGAATAAACTAAAAGCGGAACGTTTCGTAATTAGATTCATATTCACATTTTTCTTTTTAGACACAACCTTGAAATTTAACAAAGCAAACCCAAATTATCTGGTGAGTTAGGTGACTCTTGAAAACAGCAGGCCCTAGTAATGTAGCTATGAGCTAAGCAATGAGTTTTGGTTTCCAGCTTCAGATACAAGTATTTTTCAGTGGCACTAGAACATAACGTAATTGCACGGCCATGACTAATAATTATCCTTCACACTCAAAGACCATCAACAATTTAGTACGGTTGTGAGGCATTTGGGAGGTAATGTTGCTTGGTTGCTTGGATTTTATGGCATATCAAACTTTGTAGGTTATTTAACACCAAATCCATTTTAATAAAAATAGTTCTATTTCAAACAAGTACGCAGTTTAAATGTAAGTTTAATTGTGAAAAACATTTCTATTTGAAGATATTTAGTTTAGTCAAGCAGTTCTAATTCAGATAATTCAGTTGAGTATAAGTACAGGCTTTGTTTACTTACATTAAAATGTCAAAAGGGTTCTATATTAAACAATTCAATTTAGTGTAAGTACAGTTTCAATGTCAAAAAATAGTTTCATTTCAAACAATTCTGTTTAAAATAAAAACGCAGTTTAAATGTAAGCACGGTTTGTCAAGAACATTTGTATTTCAATCTATTCAATTTATTCAAACAGTTCTAATTGAAACAATTTATTTTAGCATAAGTATGCTGTTATTTCTATTTAACCCATAGATAGGGCCCTATCAGGTGCTACCATTCTGGGGTAAAGTGGACCTTGGGACCTATGGCGATGAAGAGGTTCTCCGTATTCCCCAAAGCTCCAGCATTACTGGAACCTCACCATCAGATTGTTTCGTGTCATATCGAGGACACTCATGGTGGGGGGTACCCCTCTACAGAGGTGCAGTTGGCGTAGTCTACAGCTACAGCCGACTGGGCAAATTTGGGAGGTGAAATTCAACGTGAACTATCAAAAATTGTCTTGTTTGAAAATGTATGGCCACAAATGACACCGTCCGCGCTCACTGTACATTCAGAATATGAGGGATTTTCCGTTTCACAAATACATGCTTTTCTCTGAGAAATTATCCCCATACTACTAGACAGATTAGAGATTATAAGATAAATATGTAAAGATCTAGCTATAAGATTAATAGTAGTTTCTAAATAACTGACTACTCACCCTGAAGTGTCCGTTTGTCCGGGCACCTCGGGTGGTGTAATGGTTAGCATGTTAGACTAGCAAACCAGCACGAGTGAGTTCTATTCTCATTGGGTGCCCCATTCATGCGGCCTTGTGCTACATCTAAGCAAAAAGCTTAGTAAATTAAGTGTCCGTTTGTCCAGTGGTACTACCTCATATAATCGAGCATGAATTCATAGAAGCAATCACAGATGTAGTCACATCTCATCATGTCCATTGGGCTTTTAGGGTCGAAACATATAAAAATTGATTATTATTCACTCTTATAAATATATATAAAAGAAACTATTTTACAAATCATTTAAATGTCTATACTCTGTCAGATTTCATTATTAATACGCAAAATTATCTGGGGCAACTTTTGAGTAAAAATAAATTGAAGATTAATAGATTATTGCAATAGGTGACTGAAATGAAATATAACGGCTGGAGAGGAAACTGGATGGCAATTACACAAGAATGCTGCGTGCAATCCTGAACAAGTCCTGGCAGCAACACTCCACAAGACACCAACTGTACGGCCACCTGCCCCCTATCACGAAAACTATTCAAGTTAGACGAACCAGACATGCAGGACATTGCTGGAGAAGCAGAGATGAACTCATAAGAGATGTACTCTTATGGATCCCCACACATGGCCGCGCAAAAGCAGGACGACCAGCACGAACGTACATTCAGCAGCTATGTGAGGATACAGGTTGTTGTCCTGAAGACCTACCTAGGGCGATGAACGATAGGGAGGAGTGGCGAGAGAGGGTCAGGGATATCCGTGCTGCCAGCACGATATGATGATGATGATGATGATGATGATATATATATGTGTGTGTGTGTGTGTGTGTGGTTGGTTCGGTTTTATGGCGTATCAACCTTTGTAGGTTATTGAACGCCATCTCTTTTTTAAACATATTAAACTTAGATGATTTAAAAGCAACTAGGTAGAGTTTTAAACGGGCCAAAGTTTGTTTTTTGCACACAGTGATGTGGTTTCAAGTATTCTTGATACATTTTTTATTTGCACACGGTAAAGTGGTTTCAAGTACTGCTATTCAACACAAATAACTGAACACTCTTTATTCTCTTGCAAAGAGTTAAACGGTTTCATGTATTGGTACGTAACACTAACAATTCAATTTATCATTAGCCATTTCTTTAAACCCAGTTAAATAGTTTCACAGTTCTGTTTGATTGTTTAGTTTGGTTTTATGGCATTTCAAACATAGTTGGTTATTTAATGCAAAATCCTGTTTTTATATATACTTTAAATATATTTTTTGTAAACAAATTTTTTGAAACACAAGTTAAAATGATCAAACAGTTCTATTTCTAACTATTCAATTTAACGTAAATTAACAAAGTTAAGTGGTTTTAATATTGGTATGTATCACTAAAAATTTAATTAAACATCAGTTATTTGTTTACACACAGTTAAATGTTCAAACAGTTATATTTCAAACATTTATTTTAGCAAAAGGCATTTGCTTTCAGTTTAGACGTTAAACAGTTCTATCTTACCCATAGATTGGACCCGATCGCGTGCTTCCCATATTTACCAACCCCTCTGCTCGGGCAGGATATGACACAAGGTCAATTTTTAAGTGGTGTTGGACAGGTTTCAATTCAGAGTTTTCCTTCTCCTAGACTAGTTGCCTCACCAAGGCTGAAGAACCTAGTCTGCCCTACTATTTACCCATAGCTGGAGGGAAAATAATTCATACCTTTCCCAAGGGTATTAATGCTATGTGAAATGCAATCAGTCTCGTCGGGAATTTGAATTTGTGTCGCCGTGTCCATTTCTTACGACAATAACCATTACACCACGGGCACCTCGATCGCGTGCTTCCACTCCGTGTCAGTGTGGACCTGGGAGCGATGGCAATGAAGGGGTACTCCGAATTACCCAAAGCTCATTATCAGATTGTTTAGTGTCACATCCAGGACATTTGTTGTGGTGGGGGCTTGCTGCCCCTCAAAGATGCAGACGGTGTATTCTACTGCCCCTGCCGACTTAGCTCTGTGTGTGTGTGTGTGATATTTGCTAGTGAATAGTTTGAAGGTAATTTTTGAACGCGTTTGTTCATTGTTAAATAGTTTCAAACATTCTTATCAAACCCTAATAATCCTATTTACATGATATTTTTTTTATTGTAACTCCCAAATATTCCTGAATATTGATAATTTTCTTCAGAGTATTCAAGAAAAACGACACTTACCGTATTCACGGGCCATATACCTGCAAATAGCCATTGTCTCAGGCATCATGATGCCATTGTCCATTTGCAGACAGGGGAGGTACATGCAAGGGAAATCTGGAAAAGAGAGAATGTGGATGCTCTATTTTTATTTGAGATATAAAATTTTCATCTAAAAAATATTTCAACTAATACTTCAATATATATATATATATATATATATATATATATTTACTAATCTAATATCTACCAGTATTCACGGTACCAGAAAAAAACAAAAAAACCCTGGCCAGGAACAAGAGATAAAAATAAAAATATCTCGAATCACAGTCCAGAGGAAAAAGAAAAAAGTTTTTTGGGGTAAAAAAAAAAAGAAAAGACCAACCTCGTCCGACTCCTTGAAAAAAAATCAAGGGGTACTAAGTCAGTGGCCAAAAGAAAACCAAAAAACCCTCCGCGAACGCTGCAATGCTACAATTACTAAAGTGCTCAACATAAAACAATGGAGCCAATTATAGAATTAACTTAAATCGCTAGTCGAAAATCTTCTACTAAAGTTTCACCTTAACGGATCATCAGGAAGTTTCGCCTCGACTATTCTAAGGAGAACTCCTTAGAATAGTAGAAATTGTATATTAACTTAAATCGCTAGTCGAAAATCTTCTACTAAAGTTTCACCTTAAAGGATCATCAGGAGTTCTCCTTAGAATAGTCGAGGTAAACTTCCTGATGATCCGTTAAGGTGAAACTTTAGTAGAAGATTTTCGACTAGCGATTTAAGTTAATTCTATATATATATATATATATATATATATATATATATTGGGCAGACGTGGCCCTAGGGGTGGTCGTATCCTCTGTAAGGTAAATACGTACTTTCAAGATATATGATCATGTGGCTGCGCATTCTTACCATGACTAGTTGATTTGTGGCGTGAATTAGTGTCCCATTGGTAGAAGTCCGGTTTCTACATTCTGGGGTTACTGGTTCGATCTCTAGTGGTGGAGATTATGGTATGCACTGCTGATGAGACCCAATAAGGTCGAAACAGCTGTTCAGTGCTCCGTATGTCACATGTGGTTGTTTGCTGCAATTTCTAGTCATGGTAATTTAATTAATATAATATCAATCCTCTATTATATATATATATATATATATATATACCGGGCATTGGCCTAGCGGTTAGAGTGTTCGCCAATGGCCCGGGAGGCCTCGGTTCAATCCCAGGTCGAGTCATACCAAAGACTCGAAAAATGGTACTTGATGCCTCCTTGCTTAACACTCAGCATTATAAGGTACGGATCAAGGGTAAAGTGGAGCAATCCAGGAAAGAAGTAGCGCCCTTCCCTACACCTTGGTGTAGTAAGCTATCGAAAAGGGAGCCTTCGGGTCACCCTCGACTATGGTCGCCAACTTTACTTTTTATATATATATCCGTTAGCATAATGTTTAGAGTGTTCTCCAGAAGAACGGGGGTTCGATCACTGGTTGAGACATACTAAAGACTCAAAAAATGATACTTGATTCCTCCTTTGTGTTTTAAGGTACATATCAAGGGTAAGTGGAGTAATCCACGGAAAGGATTAACGCCCACTCCTACACGTAGGTGTAGTAACTTCGGATCACATTCGTCTAAACTCGGCCAACTTACTTACGACTCAGTGGAAAACCCCTTCTTTTTGAGGTGAACAATTGGTTTTCAAATGAAGTTACTTTTATTAATGTATATATATATTATATATATAGCGGCCTATATATACTTGTGGGTAAGGTGTTCGCTAATGGCCTGGGAGACCCAGGTTCAATTCCAGGTCGAGTCATACCAAATGCTCAAAAATGGTACTTAGTACCTCCTTGCTTAACACTTGGTACTATAAGGTATGGTACCAAGAGTAAAGTAGAGAAATCCAGGGAAATGAATAGAGCTCTCCCCAGAACATCGGTGTAGTAGCTATTGAAAAGGGAGCCTTTCGGTCGCCCTTGACTACGATTGCCAACATTACATCATATATCTTTTCTTCTTGGCAAGACTTAGCGAATGGAGATTTATGAAGGAGGCTGTCCTCGTCGACTGCAGACGCGCTAATGTCTGACAAGGCCGATGAGAGACTTGCCTAAGTCCGGCTGCAGCGACTGCTGTGAAAGATCTGATCTGGTATGGCTGCAGAGCCTCTCTGGGTCATCTTCCTGCGGCTGTTCTCCTTGAGGTTGGCTCTGCAGGAGTCCTTAAAGGTAGAGACGACCTTGTGGACGGCGCGGCACCTGGCCTGACGGTCAGTAGCTAGTGTCGACCACTGGTGGTGGTCAATGTGGCAGGTATCGAGGGTCTTGTTTGGTGCCCCTCTGTCACGGTAGGTAGTGGAGAGTTCACCATACAGAGCTATCTTGGGCAGGCGATGCCCCCATTCTAGAGACATGCCCTGCCCATCATCGCTGTGACTACAGCAAGATGGCCTCTATGCAGGACTTCTCTGCCTGATCAAGGATCACAACATTGGAGACGTAGTTACTCCAGTGAATGCTGTGGATGGAATAGAGACAGCGCTGATGGAAGAGCTCAAGGAGTCATAGATGGTGACAGTAGGTTACCCATGACTCAGAGCCGTACAGCAGGGTGGTTCGTTCGACAACTCGATAGTGCCCGTCTTCAGATGTTTGTTGTTCTATACACTTTTGTAAAGTCTGCAAAAAGTGCTGTTTGCTTTGTCCATTCTGTTCTTTACTTCCTTGTCGATCTTGACGTCTTATGTGATGGTAGACCCCAGATAAGGAAATTGGTGAACTGCTTTCAGCTCAGTTCCACCAATGATGATGTGGGGAGGGCGGTGCTCTTCTAGGGGTGCCGGCTAGTGAAGGACCTCTGTCTTCTTCAAGGTGACATCGATTCCGAAGTTTGGCGCTGAAGGGCTCTTTCAGTGTAAGCAACGAGGGCAGCGTTATC